>CM045729.1:41841079-42018579 GCA_024760905.1 Plotosus lineatus | reverse complement strand
TCTTTTACATGCCTCTCACCATAGACCGTGAGGGACATGGCCGGCCTTTGATAACCCAGTTAGCTGCACTGAGGGGTCAATGACAACCCCCAACCTTAGGATCAGCGATCCAGTGCCCTTTACCATCAGTCTACCACTGCCCTTCAAATGATAATACTTTATCATTAAATAATATTAATTTCATTTTCTGTAACCGCTTAATCCTAATTAGGGTCACGGGGAGGCTGGTGCCCATCCCAGCCGACTCCGGGCGAGGGCAGAGTGCACCCTGGACAGCTTGACAGGCCATCACAGGACGGAAAGACGCTGACGGCTTTGCAGCTCTACTCTTATCGAAAGCCAGCAATGGTTCTTTTACATGCCTCACACCATAGACAGTGAGAGACATGACTGGCCTTTGATAACCCAGTTAACTGTACTGGGGGGTACAGTGACAACCTTGTGGAGAGTGGGACTCGAACCCCTAACCTTTGGCTCAACGATCCAGCGCCCTATACCACTAGGCCACCACTGCCCATATTAAATAATATTGGCCATAAGAAATTTTGATTTTTAAAAAATGGCCACCTTTCTGCACCTTTTACAAAACAGAACGTCATTGAAAACACCTTACAATAAATTTTTGACACTGGACGAAAATAATGTTTCCATTATTTTATCCATACCAAACTCTTGGAGTTTGAGATATACTATTAGTTTCTTGATCACCACTTTAAATTGTTATTTATTTATAACATATCCCTGGTCTCAGAGACCATTCATATGACTGGTAGTAATTTGGAAAAATTCACTTTGAAAATAACACGTATTTGGGAAACGAACAAAGCACTAAATAATTCAAAATGAATTTATCTCCTTTTAAAATATTATCACATCTGGTCGATGGTTAGAAACTGATTGCAGAAATTAAACAGTATGCTACTGTTTAATGAAATATAATACAAACCAAATTCCAAAAGCGTTGACACACTACACAAATTGTGAATTAAACCTGAATGCAATGATGTGGAAGTGCCAAATTTCAATACTTTTTTTTCCGAATAGAACATAGATGACAGGGCAATAGTTTAACCTGAGAAAATGTATCATTTTAAGGGAAAAATATGTTGATTTTAAATTTCATGGTATCACCAAATCTCAAAAAAATTGGGACAAGGCCATTTTCAGCAGTGTGAGGCATTCCCTCTTCTTCTTACAATGGTCTGCAAATGTCTTGGGACCAAGGAGACAAGTTTCTCAAGATTAGAAATAGGAATGCTGTCCCATTCTTGTCTAATACAGGCCTCTAACTGTTCAACTGTCTTGGGCCTTCTTTGTCGCACCTTCCTCTTTATGATGCACCAAATGGTCTCTATAGGTGAAAGATCTGGACTACAGGCTGGCCATTTCAATACCCAGATCATTTTCCTATGCAGCCATGATGATTTAATTAATGCTGCATATGGTCTGTCATTATGATGTTGAAAAATGCAAGGTCTTTTCTGAACGAGAACGTCTGGATGAGAGCATAAGTTGTTCTAGAACCTGAATATTCATTTCTGCATTGACGGTTACTTTCCAGATGTGCAAGCTGCACATGCCACACACACTCATGCAACTCTGTATCATCACAGATTGCTGAGCCCTTTCTGTGATTTCCCTTACAGTAGCATTCCTGTTTGTGGTGCAGTGCCGTTTAAGGGCCCGAAGATCATGGGCTACCAGTATGTTTTTTTTGGCCTTGACCTTTACGCACAGAGATTGTTCCAGATTCTCTGAATCTTTGGATGATGTTATGCACTGTAGCTGATGATAACTTCAAACTCTTTGCAATTTTTTGCGAGGAAACACCTTTCTGATATTGCTCCACTATTTCATTACTCTATCACTATTTCATATTGCACCTTTCTGCGCAAAGGAAATTGGTGATCCTCCCCCATCTTCGCTTCTGAGAGACACTGCCACTCTGAAAAGCTCTTTTTATACTCAGCCATGTTGCCAATGGACATCATTAGTTTGGTCATCCAGCTGTTCATTATAAGTTCATTTGACTTTTCCAGCCTCTTATTGCTACCTGTCCCAACTCTTTTGAGATTTGTTGACACCATGAAATTTAAAATCAACATATTTTCCCTTAAAATGATACATTTTCTTAGTTTAAAGTTTTGACCTGTCATCTATGTTCTATTCAGAATAAGATATGGAAATTTGGTACTTCAACATCATTGCATCCAGTTTTTATTCACAATTTGTGTAGTGTGCCAACTTTTTTTGGAGTCCGGTTTGTATGTTGAAACAATGGTATAACACCTAACATTTCCTTAATAAATTACAATATAATGATATTAAAGGGCAGTGGTGGCCTAGTGGTATAGGTAGTGGATCATTGATCCTAAGGTTGGTGGTTCAAGCCCCACTCACCACAGGCTGTCACTGCCCCTCCACCCCCACCCCCCAGTGCAGCTACCTGGGTTATCAAAGGCCGGCCATGTCTCTCACTGTCTATGGTGTGAGGTATGTAAAATAACCATTACTGACTTTCGACAAGAGTAGGCTGCAAAGTCGTCAGTGTGTTTCCGTTCTGTGATGGCCTGGTGAGATATTCAGGGTGTACTTTGCCCTCGCCCGGAGTCGGCTGGCATGGAGTCGGCTGGCATGAAGTCAGCCTCCCCGTGACCCTAATTAGGATTATGCAGTGGCAGAAAATGAATGATGAACTGATATTAAATGTATATTCCCTCAAATAAGACATTGTTAATCTAATTAGAATGATCTAGCGAGAGGATATTATATTCAATACAAACCCACATTGAAATAAAACACTTTGAAAGATGTGTGAGTCAAAAAATATGGGATCCATATTGAATACTGAAAATTCGCAATAGCCAGGGTAATTTACTAAAAAAAAAAAAATAAAAAATCCACACAAAAAAATATTGTCCCAAATAATACACCAAATTTCATGCTTGTATCATAAAACAACATACTCCATTTATTTGATCTGTCATCAAAAACACTCAATGAAACTCAATCAGTTTTTAAAATAAGTTAAAGAATAAATGTCTCTCCACGTTAACAAAATGTCTAAGAGACCATGCCATATTTAATTATGTATAAAGTTATGGCATAAAAAATAAAGTTATGGCATCTTCCTGTGCATGGACATTATTTTAATCTCATTCATTCAAATTATTCATGTACTATTCATTTATTTTCTAAATGGCTTAATCCTAAGGTCACAGGGAAGCTAATGCCCATCCCAGCTGATTCCTGGCAAGGGCAGAGTACACCCGTGACAGCTCACCAGGCCATTGCAGTGCAGAAACATGCTGACGGCTATGCCTACTAAGTTTCTAAGATTCTATAGAAAACTAAGTTTCCCTACTGGAAAGTTCCAGAGCCAATTAGACCATGCAGGTAAAAGAAACAAGTGACCCAAAAACAGCTGAGAAATACCATATGTCTCTCTTTACAGCACACTAACTCAACGTTTATACATCCATTATTTTTATACTTACATTTATACAAATATTGACATGCCCATAACAAGACAAAGCTTCCTTACATTCTGATGATGAAATGGGAGTCCTGCAGCATCTGGAATTTGTGCCTGGCACTTGCACTAATGTGGCAATACAGGGATCCTTTACTTTCCATTGTTAATGGGGACCGAGACCCCCTGCGACCGCTGAATTCGGCGAAGTAGGATCGAACCCTTTTTATTTTATATTCTTTTAGATGTTGGGTAATTTTTAAATGTTTCAGGCAGTCTTTGTCACATACCATATGAATGAAAGTATGTGAACTACACTTCACTTTCTGTAAAGCCATTACAGTTCATTATGTCTCTGCAATCTGAATTAGTCCAGTGTTTTACAGAATACTTATACCACTTTTCTACCTGAAGCTTCATATATTTATTATGGTCTAAAGATATAAATCATTTTGTTATGTAACTTACCTTCGCTGATGATGGCTCCACCATTATTAATGTTTTGATCAGAGGTTTAGCCTGCTGCATCTGCATGTGCAACACTGGTGAATCCTTTTGCACTTTTTAAATAAGCACCACCTATGGCCACTCTGGTGTCATTCAGGCTGAGGAATATTTGTGATGTTATTGCCAACAGTCGAATCCGACTCTTGGAGACTCTTAACCCATATAAACAATGTTTTACAGTGTGGGTTACAACCCCTCACAGCAACTGACATTTCCAGCTGGTCCCTGATCCAAGGAACAACAAGGCCTGAACCTGCATAGCTTCCAAGATCAGTTAGGATCAGTCCTTTGCATGGCGACTGGAAAGTGAGGAAAATTTGAAGTGCCATTAATTTTATTTATTAATTTATTTCCCCCCACATACGCCTTTTAAAAGTTATCACTTTAATTTTTTGATAATTAATTAATTAATTACTTTATTTATTTATTTCAGTGGGAAAGGGAATTTATAACATTGCAAATAAAATAATGCATGCTGGAAATGAGAAGGCGGATGTATAGCTCATGAGAAACTCTCCCACTGACAAAGTTAAATTTACTTCATGAATAAATACATGGCGGCACGGTGGCGTAGTGGTTAGCACATCCACCTCACAGCAAGAAGGCCTGGGTTTGATTCCCGGCCTGGGCATTTCTGTGTGGAATTTGCATGTTCTCCCCGTGCTTGCGTGGGTTTCCTCCGGGTGCTCCAGTTTCCTCCCACAGTCCAAAGACATGCACAGTAGGTTGATTAGCTGTTCTAAATTGCCGTAGGTTCACATCGTGCAGAAGGCAAAGGCAAACCACTGCACTAATCCAGCCAAGAAAACCTCCATGAAGATGATAACCAGGGCATTATCCTTCATGGCGGGTCGCCAATGGTCGTCCTACGACTCAGGCACTAGATAGATAGATAGAGAGATAGAATAAATACAATTACATGGAAATTTAATTGCATGCCTACAAAGATTTAAATTCAATAACATTTCAGTATGTATATGACAAAGTACTGAGTCTATATACAATTTTTAGTTAATAACAAGACAATGAGATGTATTGTGTTCTTCGATCGCCGGGCAAGATATTGAGGATGTACTTGCGCTCGCCCCAAGTCGGCTGAGTTGGGTGCTAGCCTCCCCGTGACCCTAATTAGGGTTAAGCGGTTCAGAAATTGAATGAATGAAATAAATGAAATGTATTGCACTCAGCACACAGAGAACATGATAGTGCAAAATACTATTAATAGTCTCAAACCATATTTCAAACACCAATTTTAAATTCCAACTGCATGTGCAACACAAGCTTTTTTCTTTAACCCTTCACAGCAACTGGTATTCCCTGTGGTCCCCGATCCAAGTAGCAACAAGGCCTAGTCCTGCATAGCTTCCAAGATCAGATGGGCTCAGTCCTTTACATGGTGAACAGAGGGTGGGGAAATTTTGAAGTGCCATTAATTTTATTTACTTGTTTATTTCTCCCATACACACATTTTCTGAAAGTTATCAATTTTATTTATTCATTTATTTATTTATTCACTTCAATGGCAAAAGGAAATTTATAACATGCCAAATAAAATAATACATGCCGAAAATGAGAGGGCAGAAGTATAGCTTATGAGAAGTTCTCCCACTGATGTTCATGCAATTATCAACTTTTATGTGCATATAATTCAATGACACAATGATTCAAAATTGTCAAATAAATGACCTATAAATTTGTATGAGACATCAATTTGAGCATGAATTTCAATTATCTAAAATTAAATTTTTATAAAACATTGTTATTATTGAATTTCACTTTTTAAATACAGTATTTCAATATCTTAGTGCATAAAAAGGTCAGTGGTGACCTGTTGGTAAAGGTGCTGGATCACTGATCCTAAGGTTGGGGATTCAAGCCCCATTCTCAACAGGTTGTCACTGTCCCCCCAGTGCAGCTAACTGTGTTATCAAAGGCCGGCCATGTCTCTCATTGTTTATGGAGGGAGGCATGTAAAAGAACTATTGTGGACTTTTACCAAGAGTAGGCTGCATAGCTGTCAGTGTGTTTCTGCCCTGCAATGGCCTGGTGAGCTGTCCAGGGTGTACTCTGCCCTTGCCCAGAGTCAGCTGGTATGGGCGCCAGCCTCCCTGTGACCCTAATTAGGATTAAGCAATTCAGAAAATGAATGAATAGAAGATGAATAATTTAAAATGGGATGGTTAGAACTGATATTTTTCCAGTATGGATTTTTAATTTGATTTGAAAAGTGGATGTTCTTTACTATTTGTAAGCTCAGACATTAGTTCATTTCAAAATTTGATTCCTTTTCTCGAAATACTGTGCGATTTCAGTGTTGTTCTAACATGCAATTGTTGGAATTGATTCAATTGCCAAATAGAGTACATTTTTTAACTTGAAAATACTGGAAATATTCCAAGGCATTTTATCATTTAATTTTTTTACGTAACAAGTGATGTTTTGAGCTCAACAATATCAAACAATTTCAAGCCTCAAGTTATTGAATAAAGGGAACAAGTGTTCATATTTTCCAGCAGAAGAGATTATTCTGATTAATTTTCTTGACCTTAGTGCAGCCTTTGACACTATTGATCACACAATTCTCCTTGACAGATTAGAAAATGTTGGTGGAGTTAATCGAACTGCCCTCTCCTGGTTTAAATCTTATTTAGCTGACCATTATCAGTTTGTAAATGTAAATGGTGATTTCTCTGTATGTTCTAATGTTGTTAAGTTTGGTGTTCCACAAGGTTCTGTCCTAGGCCCATTGCTTTTGTTGCTATACATGCTCCCTTTGGGTAATATTATTTATGATCATGCTATTATTCATTGTTATGCTGATGACACACAGTTATATATTTCAGCAAAGCCAGATGAGAGACGTCAGATTAATAAAGTTGACAAATGTGTAAAGGACATTAGACACTGGATGCTTACTAACTTCGTTCTATTAAACTCCATTAAGACAAACGTACTTGTTCTCGGATCTCAGACAGCTAGAAATAAGGTTTCTGATTATGTATTAAGTTTGAATGGTGTTTCAATATCATCACATGTAGCAGTAAAGGACCCTGGCGTGATGATTGATGCTGGTCTTTCATTTGAAGCTCATCTAGATAGTACAACTCAGGTGGCCTTCTTTTATCTCAGGAATATTCCTAAAATAAGAAATATGATGTCACAACATGATGCAGAAAAAACTTGTTCATGCTTTTGTTACTTCCAGATTAGATTATTGCAATGTGTTACTGTCTGATTGTTCCAATAGGTACATAAAGAAGATCCATTTAGTCCAGAATGCAACAGCAAGAACTAAAAGACAGAAGCATATCATTCTGACCTTATTTACACTATACTGGCTCCCAGTTAAATTTCAAATCAAATATAAAGTACTACTTTTAACCTATAAAGTACTTAATTGTCTCATGCCACATTACCTTAGTGAACTTCTTGTTATTTATGATTCTTCACGCCACCTTAGATCTAACGGTGTAGGATGCTTAGTGATATCTTGAATAATGATGACTACTGCAGGGGGGCAGAGCTTTATCTTACAAAGCCCCACAGTTATGGAATAAACTTCCAGGAAATGTTCGGGACTCAGACAGTTTCTGGTTTTAAGACAAGGCTAAAAACTTACTTGTTTAGTCAAGCATTTTGTTAATAGCCCTTTCGTAGGTAAATGAGCAGATCTGGGGATTTTAAGCATAGAGAGGTCTGGTAAACTGTGATATTGGGATGCCTCACCCAGGTCCGTTGACAGTGTGGTGGCTGATTGCCTAATGTCACAGGGTTCCCTTATGTCTGCCTTCACTCTGGTTCTCTCTTTTAGTTATGCTGCAACAGCCAGTCATGCTGGAGTCCCTGCTTGTAGTCAGCACTTTTTCCATTACACTATTATGAGTACATATACCTAACTCTCTCTCTCTCTCTCTCTCTTAAAACATTCCTCTTCTGTGATGCCGGTGATCCTGATGCTTCTGCTTTCTGAATCACGTGGTCTGTCCTGGTGTGCTGATGCTGGCTGGAGTTCTCATCTTGGAAGCCTCTACTTCCTGCTGATGAAGATCTAAATGAACCCAGATGTGCACTACCAGACTGCGAAGATGATTTTTTACTGCTGGTGATACAAACTATTTTCCCTGCAATTATTTAGGACTTACAGTTGTATAACCAACTGGACTACATGGGCTATAATAAAGTTTCTCATACAGTATATGGTTTGTATCCTTATGTTTTTACCCAAATGAGGATGGGTTTCCCTTTTGGGCCTGGTTCCTCTTACGGTTTCACATCTACTTTGGGTGTTTTTCCTTGCCACCATCACCCCGGACTTGCTTATTAGGGATGCGTAGGGGTTGTAGGAAATGTTTAATTCTTTCATAGGTCAGCTCCTACTTGTGCTGTGTGAAGCTGCTTTCCGACAATGCCAATTGCAAAAAAAAAGTGCTATACAAACAAAAGTGAATTTAATTGAACTGCTTAATCTTAGGGTTACATGGAGGCTGTCACCCATTTCATCTGTCTCTGGTTAAGAGCAGTGTATATTTTGGACAGCTCGCTAGGCCATCGCAGGACCAACACTCACACAACCATTCATACTTTCACACCTAGAGGTGATTTGAAACAACCAGTTAACCTACTATGCATGTTTTTTGGATGGTGGGAGGAAACCCACAAAAGCATAGGGAGAACATTCAAACTCCACAAGAAACACCCAAGGTGGAAATCAAACCCATGACCTTCTTGCTGTGAGGTGGACATGCTAATCACGATACCATCATACTTCCTAAATTGTAATTATTTTATGTACATTAGTGTGATAGGTGTTACCACAAATTTCATAACAGTAATGTAAATATTGCAAGAATGAGGTGCTGTACAGAATTTTAAGTGTGCTTTGCTTAAGGACGTTTCTTGTGCTATAAATAATGACTATTGTTTTTGAAAGTTTAAATTGGACATGTGCAATTGACTGTTACCAGTTGAACTTATTATCTCAAGCTAATCCTTGAAATTTACTCACGCTAACTTTTTCTATTTGAGTATTACATATTCTTTATTCCTGTCTGATTTGCCGCTATTTGCTTTTTGGTGTAAAGATCATATAATTAGTTTTGGCAACAATTAAGTGACAATTTATTAGCCGGAAACCAATCACAATATTTTTCAAGTTAAACATTTACTTTTTAAGTAATTGATATATAGTAAAATATCATGATTGAAACATATTTTATTCATTTAAGAAAGGGATTGGGCACAAGTTACCCAACTTAGTGAAGCCCTCTCCACAGATTATTTAGCCAATTAACCTACTGTGCATGTTTTTGGACTGTGGGAGGAAACCAGAGTACCCAGAGGAAACCCACGCAAGCACGGGAAGAACATGCAAACTCCACACAGAAACGCCCAGGCTTGGATTCGAACCCAGGCCTTCTTGCTGTGAGGCGGGCATGCTAACCACTACGCCACCGTGCTGCCATATCATGATTTACAGTATCAAATGCTTTTTTTTTTAGATCAATAAATATCTCCACTGTTACTAATCATTTTTTCTATATTACTTGTAATTCTTCTGTTAATTCAAATAATGAGTTGGTGTTGAGTGATATTTTGAAAGTCATATTGACTGGCACAAATAATCTCTCAATTTTGAGGAAAAAAATATAGAATCACCCTGTAAATTTCCATTCTCAAAACTAACACCTGCATCAGATTAGATCTGCTCATTAGCCTGCAGTTAGACAGGAGTGATCACACCTTGGAGAACTGTTGCACCAAGTGGACTGACATGAATCTTGGCTCCAGCACGAGAGATATGGAGAAGGAGAGGATTATCAAACTTCTTAAAGAAGGCAAATAACAATGCAATGTTGCAAAAAATGTTGGTTGTTCACAGTCAGTGGTGTCTAAAATTTGGACCAAGTACAAACAACATGGGGAGGTGGTGAAAGGCAAGCATACTGGTAGACCAAGGAAAACATCAAGCGTCAAGAGAGAAAACTTAAAGCAATACATCTTGAAAACAGAAATGGTACAGCAAAACAAATGAGGAACAAATGGGAGGAAGCTGGAGTCAACGTCTGTGACTGAACTGTAAGAAACCACTTAAAGGAAATGGGATTCACATAGAGAAAAGCTAAATGAAAGGCATAATCAAAAAACAAAGTTACAATGAGCTATGGAAAATGTGGATGTGGATAACTGTATGAAAGCCATATTCAGTGATGAATCACGAGACTACATTGGGCAAGGTGATCACTGAATGACCTTCATCCAGTCAAGATTTACCCTCTTTCAGAAGGTTGGTAATCCTCTCCTTTGTTTCAATTGACATCTCTCGTGTTGGAGTCATGATTCATGTCAGTCCACTTGGTGCAACAGCAGCTCTCCAAGGTGTGATTTCTCCTGTTAAACTGCAAATTAATGAGCAGATCTAATCTGATAAAGGTATTAGTTTTGGGAATGGAAATTTACAAGGCGATTCCATATTTTTCCCCGAAAATCGAGCGATTCCATAATTTATTCCCCCTGCTTGGTCTAAAAAAGTAACTGTTACTGACGACGACATTTTTTTTCTTGATTTCTTTTAGTGTTTCTTAAAGCCAGAAAGTTACCATTTGAAATGACTTTAGTTTGTGTCATGTCTGTGATCTGCTTTTTTTTCTGCATTAAACAACTGAATGAACATCCTTACAGACTGGTGATTCCATAATTTTTTCCAGGGTTGTACATAGCTGCAGTGATTTATTTCATATGTCTAAAAATGGATGTAATAAAATTGGCATTGACTGTTTCATAAGATCCATATTAAATCCATGTTTGTCATGTGACGTTTTATTTTGTAAACTACGTATAGTTTTGATAATTTCTTTCTCTGTTATGGGAGCCAGAAATAAACCAGTTTCATGGGAAACGAGTGTTTTACGAATAATACTCAGCTCTGGTCTTATTAGCACAGAACATTGAAACACACCTACCACTGAATTATCTCAAAGCTCTTTTTTATCCCCTCTGTACCTCCCCTTTTGCCTTCCCATATATCGTCTGTATACCTCTCTCCGAAGCACCGCTAGAGGTCGCATGATCGCACTATATCAGAATGATGTCATCAGGGAAACGCCATCTACATACAAACACGATACAGGAAGGGAAGCTAATAAAACCAGAGGTGAGTATTATTCGTAAAACACTAGTTTCCTATGAAACTGGTTTATTTTACTCGTAAACTCTCCTCTGGTATAATTCAACAGGGAAATAAGTAGGGTGGGTACTCCCTCACAAAGGCTCAAAAACTGGAAGGCTCAGCACAGATCCAGTAAAAAGAGCAACCCTACCTAAATTCCTCCTACTGTTCAGCACAGGAGGAATGCCTATGTACAGGTCATCTATAACTGTATACAAAATAACCAGATATAGGCAAAACAGGCAGCCTCATACTAGCTATAGGGGAGGAAACCTGCCCCACTACACTCAGTCGAGCTGCTGCAGACCCGGATCGACAAGGGCACCCGCCACCAACAACAAACCGAGCGAAAACAACGAGTCCGCATGAGCCGTCCACGAGCGGAGATAAAAGTTCCTAAAGGTGGTCTGACATGACGAGGAACAGGCCATCATGATATCCTCAGTAGAAACATGACTGGCCTTCGCTAGACTAGACACCAAAAGCGAAATTTGATGGGAATGAATCCAAAAATTCAGGCTGAAACGACAGCTCTAGAGCTTGATACACACAGACAGAACAAACAAAGGGATGAACTGATGAGGTTTGGACTTAGCCTGGGAAGATCACAACAGGGAAGAACATAACAACTCCATCGATGAAGGAGCCTGCTGGCCCAGCTGTTGAAGGGAATCGCTAGGACAAAGGGAATTCCCAAACAATGGTGCTGTCGTGAGGCGATAACTTAGACAAAACGTCGTCTCATCGGCGAAGAAGATTCCCGACGATAGAAGCAATGTCCGATAGAGCATGAGATAGAAGATCGTCCATGCGGCGGACTAAGTTCCCTGTGATCGGATCCCATGAGGCCCCCTGTGCCTGGACTAGAATGGCTAGGAGGACCTCCATGGAGGAAAGTCTGTCCAAGGCAGAGCGAGATAAAGACTCCTCCAGAAGAGGAACAGACTTCACAGGTTTGTCACAGAGAAACTTAGCATCTCGTTCGTGAAGGACGGCCGGTTCCGCGGACCACAAATGGGCGTGGCAGGTTAACGAACTGGCTCCAGCAGTCCAGCAAACTTTCCTGAGAGAATCTTCAGGTTGCCAGCCACCTGAGCTAGACGTGCATCCAGCGGGTCCAGAATACTATGGAGTAAGTCAGGCAGGTGAGGGAGCAATATACGTTGAGCGTGCTCGTCCAGGGTAACGAATGACCTATGGACAAGCGAACGTGTCGGCGCTTCTGCCGGCAGAGGAGAGGGACATTCGGCCGCGGGAAGCATCGGGCACACAAAGTCCCTCACTCTACGCCACGAAGAGGACGAAGAAACTCCGTATCGAGGAACTGCAACACGGAAGTGTGATTGTCCAATGAGAACCCTGCCGCGTCGTCATCAAATCCAGCCTGGAACGAGGTCGATGGAGATTGAGCAGGCGTACGATCAGTCGAGCATGGAGTTGAGTGAGCCAGATGCTCCGGTGACCGATCAAAGGGGTAGAGGCCCGGCGGTTCGCAGGCCGGAGGACCGTGTGAAACCGGGACCATGACCGTAGGGGACACCACGCAAACCGGGGTCGGGAACCTCGACAGATAGGAGGTGGTGAAGGAAGTTCACCCCCCTCGCTTTGGCCCCTCTTTATCGGCATAGATGCAGAACTTTCCGGCACAGAAGAGGGAACGACTACGGGGTCAGAGGTTTGAGGACATGGGTCGGCCTGAGCACTCTCATGAACCTGTGCCCCCGTGGACACCTGACATGACCACCCCTCAAGGGAGGCGGGTGTCGAGCGCCCAGTCAGGTCTCTGATGGGGAAGACCCTCCAAGGTCTCTGGGTAGGGTGGTGGCTTCTGGACGCTCTACCTGCCGAGTAGGTGCTGACAACATGAGATCAGTTTGTCTAAGCGTGTCACCGGTTACCCAAGCCAGAAGGCTAATTAATAGCCCTCTCGCCAATTAGCCACGTGCTACACCACTAGCCGGAGGCAAGACAGACCGATCTCGTGTCATATCCCTAAGCTGGCTAGCACGGAGCAAACTGGAGTTGAAGCTACCACCCTCCCACTATCACTCAGTGTCCAGTGAGTAGGGGGAGCAAGCATGTAGTCCAACGAACAATCACGACGACGTGAGGAATTAGAACTAACTCAGACGGAGGGATATGAAACCTGGAACGCAAGAGATGATGAGCTTGAGCCCTGTCGATTGTGCCTTGAGAAAAGCCAGAGAACGACTAACCATCGTGGAAGGCCATGTCAGCCTAGATACGTAATAAGAATCGAAAGGTAAACAATGACCAAAGTGCCAAAAAGGCGCAAACGGTAAACAAAGGGCAATCTCAGCGCACCAGGTCATGAACTACCAGTTTAGCCAGACTGAAAACTTTGTAGCCTGTGCAAACTAAACTAAGCAAACAATAGCGTGTAGAAATTAGTCGATCTAGTAATAAAATGAAGAAATCATCATATACAACGCTAAGGAAAACAGGCTAGGCAACACGTCCGTAAATGTTTAAGAGTTATAATTTAGGCTGAGATAGTGTTTTAATTCACTACACTTGCCGACAGTAAACAGCAACACCAAGAGCCTTGAGAGATTGACCGTATTATCTCAAAAAAGATGTCATTTCCCTGATGATGTCATCTTGATATAGCACAGTCATACGACCTCTAGTGGTGATTCCGAGAGAGGTATAGAGGCGATATACTAGTCCTTCTCAAAAAATTAGCATATTGTGATAAAGTTCATTATTTTCTGTAATGTACTGATAAAAATTAAACTTTCATATATTTTAGATTCACTGCAGACCAACTGATATATTTCAGGTCTTTTATTGTTTTAATACTGATGATTTTGGCATACAGCTCATGAAAACCCAAAATTCCTATCTCAAAAAATTAGCATATCATGAAAAGGTACTCTAAACGAGCTATGAACCTAATCATCTGAATCAACCAATTCACACTCTAAACACCTGCAAAAGATTCCTGAGGCTTTTAACTACCAGCCTGGTTCATTACTCAAAACCGCAATCATGGGTAAGACTGCCGACCTGACTGCTGTCCAGAATGCCATCATTGACACCCTCAAGCAAGAGGGTGAGACACAGAAAGAAATCTCGGAATGAATAGGCTGTTCCCAGAGTGCTGTATTAAGACACCTCAGTGGGACGTCTGTGGGAAGGAAAAAGTGTGGCAGAAAACGCTGCACAACCAGAAGAGGTGACCGGACCCTGAGGAAGATTGTGGAGAAGGGCCGATTCCAGACCTTGGGGGACCTGTGGAAACAGTGGACTGGGCTACAGGTGCCGCATTCCCCAGGTCAAGCCACTTTTGAACCAGAAACAGTGGTAGAAGTGCCTGACCTGGGCTACAGAGAAGCAGCACTGGACTGTTGCTCAGTGGTCCAAAGTACTTTTTTCGAATGAAAGCAAATTTTGCATGTTATTTGGAAATCAAGGTGCCAGAGTCTGGAGGAAGACTGGGGAGAAGGAAATGCCAAAATGTCTGAAGTCCAGTGTCAAGTATCCACAGTCAGTGATGGTCTGGGGTGCCATGTCAGCTGCTGGTGTTGGTTCACTGTGTTTTATCAAGGACAGGGTCAATGCAGCTAGCTATCAGGAGATTTTGGAGCACTTCATGCTTCCATCTGCTGAAAAGCTTTATGGAGATGAAGATTTCATTTTTCAACACGACCTGGTACCTGCTCACAGTGCCAAAACCACTGGTAAATGGTTTACTGACCATGGTATTACTGTGCTCAATTGGCCTGCCAACTCTCCTGACCTGAAGTCCATAGAGAATCTGTGGGATATTGTGAAGAGAAAGTTGAGAGACAACAGACTCAACACTGTGGATGAGCTTAAGGCCGCTATCGAAGCATCCTGGGCCTCCATAACACCTCAGCAGTGCCACAGGCTGATTGCCTCCATGCCACGCCGCATTGAAGCAGTCATTTCTGCAAAAGGATTCCTGACCAAGTATTGAGTGCATAACTGAACATAATTATTTGAAGGTTGACCTTTTTGTATTAAAAACACTTTTTTTTATTGGTCGGATGAAATATGCAAATTTTTTGAGATAGGGAATTTTGGGTTTTCATGAGCTGTATGCCAAAATCATCAGTATTAAAACAATAAAAGACCTGAACTATTTCAGTTGGTGTGCAATGAATCTAAAATACATGAAAGTTTAATTTTTATCAGAACATTACAGAAAATAATGAACTTTATCACAATATGATAATCTTTTGAGAAGGACTAGTATGGGAAGGCAAAAGCGTAGGCACAGAGGGGATACAAACATCTTTGAGATAATTCAGTGGTAGGTGTGTTTCAATATTCTATAATAATAAGACTAAGATGAGTTTACGAGGAAAACATGCTGTGTGTGTTATGGCTGTTCAAACATTTATCAATTGTGCTATTTGCTGGTTTTATCTTAACTGCAAAGTTAAGTGATATTTTAGTAAATAATTAACAAACAACATTTTTCAGAGGGTTTTTTTTTGTTGTTGTTCACTCTCATAAAATGTTTCCTTTTTTGTATGTCATTTCAACTACACTAATTTCGGAAGCTCAATCAAAAATAAAAAATATGTGCAAATGTGCACGCACGCACGCACACACACACACACACACACACACACACACACACACACACACACACAATAATAATAATAATAATAATAATAATAATAATATAATAATAATAGGAAGAAATAAATAAATGTTTAAAAAAAAATAACTGTGGGAGTCTTCAAAGTGGCACAATACCATACGCCATATCATCTGGAGATCACTAGTTTGAATCCCACTGACACCTCTGCTACGTATTACCAGAATCCCAAGCAACAATACTTGGTTTTCACAGAGGATCTCGGAAATCTCTCAGCGAAGGCGGGATAACAGCTGCTCTGTACCTTCTCATTTACAGTGATCCTAAACAATAGGTATGGCTATGGGGATTTTTGAACTCATTTACAGTATTTGGCAGACATTCTTATCCAGAGCAATGGACAATTATCATTTTTTTAATGTACAACTGAGAAATTGAGAGTTAACATCTTGCTCAAGGGCCCATAAGTGGTGACATTGGGGATTGAACCATTGCCCTTTGGATTAGTAACCCATCACATCAACCACTACGCCACCTCTGACCTTGTCATGGTGGTTGTCATGTGAGATGTTTGATGGGTGGGAATTGGTTATGATAAATACCATCAGACAAGAAAGCACCTCCCCTCATAGGTATTATTATTATTATTATTATTATTATTATTATTATGATTTGCACACAAAAACGCAAAGCTTCCAAGTAACAGCGTACTTTAATGTATCTGAGTTGGGATGCATTTTAATATGTTTTTTATCTTGCAAAAACAAATAAGCCATACAATATAATGCAAATACCACATAGCCCTGTACAGCAATAGTAGCACATTCACACATTCTAGGCCAATAGCTATAATTGCTGGAACATAGAGAGAAGCAACACTGTTGCTCTAAACACAGAGATATGGGAGAGGGAGACTTTTTTTAAAAAGGTATAACGATCAAATTCATGAAACATATTGCCAACTACACAATAAATAGTACTAACAGTTCTAAGCCTGCTGGTCACGTGAAATGTGTAATAAGGCAAGCAATGCATACAGGCATGTGATTTATACTGCGCATTTTACTATTCATACTGTTTGAATGATGAAAATTTTCAAACATATCTACAACACATATTTTCAATACTATTTTTGTTGCTGTTGTTGCTGCTGTTTTGCCAGCTTGTGAATGTTAAGTGCTTTGCATTATTACTTGAGTAGTTCTTATGGCTAAAGGAATATGGCCTGAGAAGCCAAAAGCATTTTCATGCTAAAGCCAGTCTCTGTATTGACTGGATGCTGTTCCTTCTCAACCAATGAGCCACACTTCAGCATATAAGTCAACTGGAAAGTGATGAATACGCAAACACAAAAAGCATAAAAAGTGAAATAAAATCTTTGGCAAAATATTTACACACTCAAAATATATATTTTTTTGTTGTTGTTTTAAACATCCATGTATTGATGGAAATGATGGGATACTGTAGTCAGAGGAAGGTTGGCATAAGAAAAACAAAAAAAACACCCGTTCGTTTTTTTTTTTTTTTAAATTACAGCTAAAACACTGCAGTAATTACCAATATAATTAGGAAGCAATGAAATGTATGTAAATAAGAAAGGATGTAACATCGAACTATGCCCCATGATGACACTACTGATATTGCCTGGTAAGGGATCAAGATGTTTTGTTTGTTTTTTCTTGGATAGTGGGAAGGATAGAAAACAACAATCATATTTTAATTGGAAGTTTGTTTAGCAGAGCAAGTGAAGTTTTTATATATGCTGGGAAATGCATTTTGTGTACAATCCAACTTATACATGAAGCATGATTAAAAGAGTATGATCTTAGTTTTTAGCAAAATGTGTACATCCTTCTCCCTTCTACAAAAACAGTGTCAGCTCCTAAATAAAAGCCTACAATAAAATAAATCAAGGCAGTGAAAAACTATCCAAAACACAATGACAAGTTTTCGAATACATACATTTACACCATAGATTATTACTAAACATGTCTCAAAACCACCGAAATCGTAGCCAAAATAGTTTTTTTTTTGTTTCGTTTTGTTCTTCTTCTTCTGCTTTTTTCCAATCTTTTTGTAGACTTTACAATATATGCAGGTATATGAGTTAAGATAGATCAATGTAGCAAAACAATAAATATTCATCAATGTCACTGTTAAGTATACTTTTAGAATAAAGGTAGATTTAGCTTACTTTGGGTGTAATGTCTATGTAAATGTGTGTGTGTGTGTGTGTGTGTGTGTGTGTGTGTGTGTGTGTGTGTGTGTGTGTGTGTGCGTGTGTGTGTGTGTGTGTGTGAGTAAATGCAATGAATACTTTATGCACTAATAAATCCAAATCTACTTAAGGTGCATTGACCCAACTTGAAGTCAATATAGCAGTGTAAAATAAACAAGCTGTCAGTTTAGGAAGATTTGATAAGTCAGAATTTGACCAGAAGACAAGGGAAGAGAGCACAGATAGAGAAAGACAGAGTGGGAGAGTGAGGACACTGGTGAGCACAAAATCTGTAGCCCAAGATGACTACACTGATGTTATGATACACTGCTAAAGACTGAAAGACAGAAACATTTAGGAGACCGATATCAGAAAAAAAATTATAAAGAAAAAGTGAATTCTGGCCAACAGTTTTTCCAACTAAAATGTCTTATTGTCTATGTACAGTAGATGTAAAGACATTTCTAATTCAACTTACAATATAAAAGACAGTTATGCCTGAACATAAGGGACTATGCATACATTATTTTGTATTTCTTACAAGAGAATACAGATGTCATTTTCACAGAAAGCAAAAGAATGTTTATATTTTTATGGAAAGACAGAAGCATAATGTCCTGTGAACAAGCAGTCTTATTTTACAAACTAAAAGCCCTCCAAATAATTAAATGTTTATCTCAACAGCTCTTTTATCTTTGGTATGTTAATTCAAAAACCTGATATCAGTCTCATCAACCCATTTTCCTTTTTTTTTCTTTTCATATAAAAACAACTCTATGACATCCTTCTAGTCTATATTAAACATGCACAGAGATGAATTTCACCTCTCTCCTTTTCCTCACCACATGACACCTCCTCTTTACTGCACTTCCTCTGTCCCCATCTGAGCTCAACTCCCTATACATTCTGTACACACCTTCTAATACACATGCGCGCACACACATGCAAGTTCACACTGACACCTGAGCCTGTGCTCAAATATTCTCTCAAGCCTCACACACACAAAATGAAATATTTGAATACATTATATTGAATATACAGGAAAAAGCAGTCTTTCAGAGGAAAATCAGACAATCCTAGATTAGCTCATCGCTTCTGGGAACCGATCATCACTTTGGAGACAAAATTGACGATGGCGGTGGCTGGTTGATCAGGGTCTATCTCTGCAAACAGATGACTTACATTATCTGTTGTGCTTCCCTGCTTCCTGGCCACAAAACCAAAAAATCTGAAATAGAAGAAAAGAAAACACTGTTTAATTTTCAAATCAGATTAGTCAGAGGGTGAATAATATAATAGTTTAGCATTTAGCAGACATCCTTATCCAGAGTGACTTACATTTATCAGAGTTTTTTTTTGTTTTTTTTTTTTGTTTTTTTAAACAACTTAGTAAGTGAGAATTAAGGGCCTGCAGAAGAGTGGCAGGTTGATGGGACTGGAGCTTGACCCATCAAACTTTGGATCGTTAATCCATAGCCTAAACCACTGAGCCAGCACGGTTGACACCTGAGCTGCTGTCTTCTGGATCAATAACCTATCGCCTTTATGACAGTTCTAGAAAACAGCAGTGGCCTGACATTACCCCTGGCTGTGATGCATTAGCCAATCGCAGGTTATAAAAATAGCCGACAGGAATCCAGACCATTTAATTGCATTAATTAATTCATTCATTCCTTCATTCACTTTCTAAATTGCTTAATCCTAATTAGAGTCACAGGCAGGAAGGCATCCATCTCAGCCAACTCTTAGCAAGGGTGAGATACACCCTGGGCAGCTCACCAGACCATTGCAGAGCGAACACTCACAAAACCCATTTGATAACATTTGACAGAAGATATAAACACATACACATACAGATACATAAAAATGTATAATGCAGCCGTGAGGATGGGCACAAACAAGTGTCCGTCCTCACGCCGGTCCCAAGCCCGGATAAATGCAGAGGGTTGCGACAGGAAGGGCATCCGGCATAAAACTTTTGCCTAAATACACTATGCAAACAACCAATACTAATTTCATACCGGATCGGTCCAGGTCTGGGTTAACAATGACCACCATCAGTGTTGTCAACCAACAGGTTGCTGGTGGAAATTGGACTACTGCTGGTAAAAGAAGGAGAGGTCGAAGAAGGAGAGGCGGGAGGCATTTCCGTAGGCAGAGAGAGAAGAGAAAAGAAATAAGTCTCGGACTGAGAGTAGGGACTTTGAATGTTGGAATTATGGCAGGAAAAGGTAGAGAGCTGGCTGACATGATGCAGAGGAGGAAGGTGGACAAACTGTGTGTTCAGGAGACCAGGTGGAAAGGTCGCAAGGCTAGAAGCTAAGGAGCAGGGTTTAAGTTGTTTCTTCATGGCGTGGATGGGAAGAGAAATAGAGTAGGGGCCATCTTGAAGGAGGGGTTGGTCAGGAATGTTTTAGAAGTGAAAAGAGTGTCAGACAGAGTGAAGAGTCTCAAGTTAGAAATTGAAGGCATGATGTTTAATGTTGTTAGTGCTTATGCCCCACAGGCAGGAGGTGAGCTAGAAGAAGAGGAGAGATTCTGGAGTGAGTTAGATGAAGTGATGCAGAGTATCCCCAGAGGTGAAAGAGTGGTCATTGGTGCAGACTACAATGGACATGTTGGTGCAGGCAACCAAGGGGATGAGGAAGTGATGGGCAGGTTTGGTATCCAGGACAGGAACACAGAAGGACAGATGTTGATACATTTTGCAAAAAGGATGGAAATGGCTGTGGTAAATACTTTCTTCCAGAAGAGACAGAAGTATAGGGTGACTTATAAAAGCGGCGGTAGGAGCACACAGGTAGACTACATCTTATGTAGGCGATGTAATTTCAAGGAAGTCAGTGAATGCAAAGTAGTAGTGGGTGAGAGTGTTGCCAAACTGCATAGGATGGTGGTGTGCAGGATGATGCTGAGGGTGAGAAAGGTGAAGAAGGCAAAGGCAGAGCAGAAGACAAAAGGGGTGGAAGCTGAAAAAGGAAGAGTGTCATGTTGGCTTCAAGGAGGAGTTGAAACAGGCTTTGGGTGGTCAGGACGTGCTTCCAAATGACTGGACAACTACAGCTAATGTGATCAGGGAGACAAGTAGGAGAGTTCTTGGTGTGTTCTCTGGAAGGACAGTAGATAAGGAGACTTGGTGGTTGAATGAGGAAGTGCAGGAGTGTATACAAAAGAAGAGGTTAGCTAAGAAGAAGTGGGACATTGAGAGCACTGAAGAGAGTAGACAGGAGTACAGGGAGACACAGCGTAAGGTGAAGGTAGCGGTGTCAAAGGCCAAACAGAGGGCGTATGATGACTTGTATGCTAGGCTGGACAGAAGGATGGAGAAAATGATTTATACAGGTTGGCACAGCAGAGAAATAAGAGACGGGAAGGGCCTGCAACAAGTTAGAGTGATTAAGGACATAGTGGAAAACGTATTGACTGATGACAGAAGTGTGCTGGGAAGATGGAAAGAGTACTTTGAAGAGCTGATGAATGAGGAAAATGAGAGAGAAAAAAGTGTAGAAGAGGTGACTGTTGAGGACCAGGATGTATCAAAGATTAGTAAGGGTGAATTAAGGAGGGCATTACAGAGGATGAAGAGTGGAAAGGCAGTTAGTCCTGATGACATACCAGTGGAGCCATGGAAGTCTCTAGGCGAGGTACCAGTAGATTTTCAGACAAGAACATTCAACAAGGTCTTAGAGAGTGAGCAGATGCCGGAGGAATGGAGGAGAAGTGTGCTGGTGCCCATTTTTTAAGAACAAGGAAGACATGCAGAGTTGTGGCAACTACAGAGGGATAAAGTTGATGAGCCATATGATGAAGTTATGGGAAAGAGTAGTGGAAGCTAGACTAAGGGCAGAGGTCAGCATTTGTGAACAACAGTTTGGTTTCGTGCCAAGAAAGAGCACAACAGATGAAGTGTTTGCTTTGAGGGTGTTAATAGAGAAGTACAGAGAAGGCCAGAGGGAGCTGCATTGTGACTTTGTGGATCTGGAGAAAGCATATGACAGGGTGCCGAGAGAGGAACTGTGGTATTGCATGAGGAAGTCTGGAGTAGCAGAGAAGTATGTTAGAGTTGTGCAGGACATGTGTGAGAGATGTAAGACAGTGGTGAGGTGTGCTGTCGGTGTGACAGAAGAGTTCAAGGTGGAGGTGGGACTGTATCAAGGATCAGCTCTGAGCCCCTTCTTGTTTGCTATGGTGATGGACAGGCTGACAGACGAGGTTAATGATTCCCCATGGACTATGATGTTTGCAGATGACATTGTGATCTGTAGTGAGAGCAGAGAACAAGTGCAGGAAAATCCAGAGAGGTGGAGATATGCCCTGGAAAGGAGAGGAATGAAGGTTAGCCGCAGAAAAACAGAATACATGTGTGTGAACGACAAGGACCCAAGAGGAACGGTGAGGTTACAGGGGGCAGAGATAAAGAAGGTGGAGGATTTTAAGTATTTAGGCTCAACAGTCCAGAGCAATGGAGAATGTGGAAAAAAGGTGAAGAAGCATGTGCAGGCAGGTTGGAATGGATGGAGAAAAGTGTCCGGTGTGATGTGCGATAGGAAGGTATCAGGAATAGCGTAGGCCTCCGTCAGTCCCGAAGGACTATGGCTGCGCTCTGGCCAGTATCCCGACTGGTGATACTCCCCAGTGCACAGAGCCTGGGTAGGGAGTAATGAGGGACAGGCTGTTACCCAAGCAGCAAGTCCCCCCCCTGTCTCGGCGCCACCGGAAGGATCCAATGGAAAGGCAAGTGCCGATACGACTGGGTTCCAGTGCCGCTGCAGGAGAGAAACTACGGTCAATTTAGAACGGCCAATTAACCTACAGTGCACGGCTTTGGATTGCGGGGGAAACCGGAGCACCCGGAGGAAACCCGCACAAGCACGGGGAGAACATGCAAACTCCACACAGAAACGCCCAGGCCGGGAATCGAACCCGGGCCTTCTTGCTGTGAGGCGGACGTGCTAACCACTACGCCACCGTGCCGCCTATCAGGAATAATGAAAGGAAAAGTGTACAAGACGGTGTTGAGGCCAGCGATGTGGTATGGTTTTGAAACAGTGGCACTGAGGAAAAGACAGGAGGCAGAGCTGGAAGTAGCAGAGATGAAAATGTTGAGGTTCTCTTTGGGAGTAATGAGGATGGATAGGATCAGGAATGAGTACATCAGAGGGACAGCACATTTAAGAGGTTTCGGAGACAAAGTCAGAGAGGCTAGATTGAGATGTTTTGGACATGTACAGAGGAGGGATAGTGAGTATATTGGTAGTAGGATGCTGAGGTTGGAACTACCAGGCAGAAGGCCTAGAGGAAGACCAAAGAGAAGATTTATGGATGTGGTGAAGGAGGACATGAAGGTAGTTGGAGTAAGAGTAGAAGATGCAGAGGATAGAGTGAGATGGAGGCAGATGATTCTTTGTGGCGACCCCTGAAGGGAAAAGCCGGAAGGAAACGAAGAAGAAGATACATAGAAGTGTACAAGACGAGACAGTGGTACTGGGGAAAAGACAGGAGGCAGAGCTAGAGGTAGCAGAGATGAAAATGTTGAGGTTCTCTTTGGGAGTAGGGCCGACTGGTCATAGACGAGCATAGTGCAAAACATGAACAAACAAAACAACAAATAAAACAAATTAAAACGAACAAAAAAAACAATTTGACTCTGAGAACTCTGCAACGTCGCCCTCGTGGCAGCGGCATCTTGGAGACGTCACTCCAAGTTCAATGTAAAAGGACATAAAGCGTAATAAAGTTTATCCTTTTGATATCGTTTGTTAAACATGCTACAGAACATAAAATCTCACACACAAACATTCTAAACATTAACTTAGATACTGTACTGGAATAATAATTGAAAAAGACTTTAATACCAGTGCTTTACAACAGTATATGCTGTATGTCCCTTGCTAAAAGGGTTGTGACAGGAAGGGCATCCGACGTAAAAACCTCTGCCAAATCAAACGTGCGAATCAGATGATTCGCTGTGGCGACTCCCGAGTAAAAGGGGAAAAGCCGAAAGGAAGACAGACAGACTTTACAACAGTATATGCTGTATAATGTTTATATTTTACCATCAATAAATATAACAGTAAAAATTGAAAAGGTTTTCTTAATCATTACTACATTTTACTACATTAATACTGTATTGTCTGTAGAATATGTTTAAGAATCCTATTTTAGCACATGTAATAGATACGCAGTATTTTCCCTCCGGTTTCTCATTCGCTCATGTAATATGATACATGGGGTTTTACTTCCAGGTTCAGAAATCGAGGATTATCTTCATTCGCGGGAGGGGCCAGAATCGAACCCCCCGCACATATCGAGGGCCTACTGTGTATACACACACACACCTGCCCACATGTGCTTTGTGGATTTAGAGAAGGCTTTTGACCGTGGACTTCGGGTTACCTTTGGAGTGGGCTCTGGGAGTACGGTGTACCAGACCCGTTGCTATGGGCCATTTGCGCCATACCACAACTGGAGCAATATATATATATATATATATATATATATATATATATATATATATACACACACACATATATATATATATATATATATATATATATATATATATATATATGTATATGATTTTCTGAGTAGATCCTTCCGTAGGAGAGTGCTCAATACTTTTTGGTAGAGCAAATAAACAAAAATAAAAGGACAGGACAAAGACTTTCTATTGAAACTCCATTTATCACTACAGATCTGTTTCGAGGGGTGGTGAAACCATCCTCTCTCTTCAGGTGATTATAGAAGAATGATTACAAAGTTTTTACTTTCCTTTGTAATCATTCTTCTATAATCACCTGAAGAGAGAGGATGGTTTCACCACCCCTCGAAACAGATTTGTAGTCATAAATGGAGTTTCAATAGAAAGTCTTTGTCCTGTCCTTTATTTTGTATATATATATATATATATATATATATATATATATATATATATATATATATATATATATATACATACACACACACACACACACACACACACACACACACACACAGTGGTACCTCACCTTATGGTAGTCCAAAATTTTCCATTTTCCAAAATTTTTTGTCTCTGTATATGAAACAAGTTCTCCTTACAAAATGCACCAAACGCACCAATCAAAAATTCAAACGCGCCATTCAAACATTAAAACGTGCCATTCAAACATTCAAACAATGCATACTCTGCTCTCCCATTGACTCTCTTCCAACATTCCGCCTCACTGGCCTCCCATTGGATAGGAGGGATGACGCAGCTCCATCCCGTTGGCTATCTCCCAACATCCCGCCCCACTGGCCTCCCATTGGCTAGGAGGGATGATGCAGCTCCGTAGAGCAGCAGCTTGTTCATGAGTTTTTCGAGTGTGCTCATTGCAACTTTATTTTTCGGATCAGGCTTTTAACTGTGCATAAACATTGTAAGATTATAACTCTGCTTAAGAAGACCTGGTCAACATGAAGTCAGTACCTTAAATGGTATGCTTTTAAAATTTTTAAAGGGTCGTATTGGGGGCCTTGGAATGAATCACGCGTTTTATATGTAAAATGCGGTTCAACTTACGAAAAATCCAGATTAAGGAAAAGGCTCTGGAACGGATTAATTTCATACAGTGAGGTACCACTGTATGTATGTATGTGTATATATATATATATATATATATATACAGTGATACCTCAGCTCACGAACATAATTGGTTCCCAGAAAGTGTGTGTAAGGCGAAAAGTTCGTCTTCCGAACATTTATTTCCCATAAGAAACCATGAAAATGAGAATATCCGTTCCCAGGTCCCTATAAAACATAATTTTCTACTAAATAAGCCTTAAAACTACACAAAAATATACCATATTTTATGTATAATAAATGTGCTATTGTATTGTAATTAAAGAAATAAACTGTACTGTATAATAAAGTCGTTTTATTTACCTTTGTGATGGTAGTTGATGGCTTGATGGAATGGAGTGGGAGGAGGAGGGAGGGAGGGACTTACTGTTTGGAAGGAGTGTTTGGAAACGCCTACTGTTTGGAAACACCCTTAGCCACACACGCACCCTTAATAGCTTCCTTGTTCTTAAGGATGGTGGTAGACTTAGCGTACTGGTACTGGGACGCTGAGTCACACAAACGCACACCTCGTTCGTGTTTTTCAATGATCTCCACCTGTGGTGGGGTCTTTTTCGGTCCCATAATAGCAAAAGTACACTTAATATGGTCCAAAATGTCTATCAAACACAAACCACGTCCGCACTCAAAGAAAGGGGGTGACGAACTGTGACGCCATGAGCTTCTCGTGGCCGCCACCATGGCGCTGTTCGACCGCCAAAAACTAGTTCGTCAGCAGAGACTATATGCTCGCAAATTTAATGTTCTTGATGCGAAAAGTTCGTGAGCTTAAGCGTTTGTCAGCGGAGGTTTTACTGTATATATATATATATATATATATATATATATATATATACTGCTAGGATTTTTCTTCATGAATATAGTTTCGTTTCCATCCACCACATTCTGTCCCATGTCATTTCAAGTGATCGCAGTTAAAAAAAGCATTGACAAGCCCAATTTAGAAAAAAAACATTAACTTGACTGCTGTAATCCTTAAGCAAGGTCAAGGCCACCTGTATACACTCCCAACCAAGACCTACCTGGGAGAAAGCGATCTACCAAATTGGATGATTCTATGTCATTTCCATTAAAAGTTATTGCAGTAAAGACCTTGAGAAGCCCAATATAGATAAACGTGTCCTTGAAACAAGGCCAATATATCCCTAATACCATCCCACCCTACAGGACTTTGAGGGCAAATTCATTATGTAAATTCAAACTTGTCTTCAGAGTAGTGATGTTACAAGGCACATGGTAGAAGGGAAGCACTCATTCATTTATTTTCTCAGCCACTTAATCCTCATTAGGTTCACAAGGAGGCTGGTGCCCATCTCAACTGACTCGGAGTGAATACAAGGTACACCTTGAACAGCTTGTCAGGTCATTGCAGGGCCAACGACCATTCACACTTGCTCTCACACCTAGGGGCAATTTGGAACCACTAATCAGCCTACTCTGCATGCTTTTAAACTGTGGGAGGAAACTGGAGTACCGAGAAGAAATTGATGGTAGCACAGGGAGAACGCCTCAGCAAAATGCCCTGAGCCAGGAAATTGAACCCAGGAACTTTTTGCTGTCTGGTAAATGTGCTAACCACTGCTCACTGCTCCTCTGTTCCACCCAAGATGGGAGGACTGTGGAAAGAATGTTTTTTTTATTATTATTATTATTTTTTTTTTTTTATTAAAACATTAAATTAATACAGTGGTATGAAAAAGTATCTGAACCTTTTGGAATTTCTCACATTTCTGCATAAAATCACCATCAAATGTGATCTGATCTTTGTCAAAATCACACAGATGAAGAAACAGTGTCTGCTTTAAATAAAACCACCCAAACATTTATAGGTTTTCATATTTTAATGAGGATAGCATGCAAACAATGACAGAAGGGGGAGAAATAAGTAACAGAACCATTACATTTAATATTTGTGGCCCCCCCTTTGGCAGCAATAACTTCAACCAGACACTTTGTGTAGCTGCAGATCAGTCTGGCACATCGATCAGGACTAATCTTGGCCCATTCTTCTTTACAAAACTGCTGTAGTTCAGTCAGATTCCTGAAATGTCGGGCATGAATCGCTGTCTTGAGGTCATGCCACAGCATCTCAATGGGGTTCAAGTCTGGACTTTGACTTGGCCACTCCAGAACGTGTATTTTGTTCTTCTGAAACCATTCTGAAGTTAATTTACTTCTGTGTTTTGGATCATTGTCTTGTTGCAGCATCCATCCTCTTTTTAGATTCAACTGTCTGACTGACGGCCTCAGGTTTTCCTGCAAAACATCCTGATAAACTTTTGAATTCATTTCTCCATTAATGATTGCAAGTTGTCCAGGCCCCGAGGCAGCAAAACAGCCCCAAACCATGATGCACCCTCCACCATGCTTCACGTTGGGGATGAGGTGTTGATGTTGGTGAGCTGTTCCATTTTTCCTCCACACATAAACGTTGTGTGTTCCTCCCAAACAATTCCAGGCAGAAGGCCTAGAGGAAGACCAAAGAGACGATTCATGGATGTGGTGAAGGAGGACATGAAGGTCGTTGGTGTAAGAGAAGAAGATGCAAAGGATCGGGTGAGATGGAGGCAAATGATTCGCTGTGGCAACCCCTGAAGGGAAAAGCCGAAAGGAAAAGAAGAAGATAGTTGATGTGTGCACAGAGATATTGGACTGTGCCAGTGATTTCTGTAAGTCTTTAGCAGACACTCTAGGGTTTTTTTTTTTTACCTCTCTGAGTATTCTGCGCTGAACTCTTGGCGTCATCTTTGGTGGACGGCCACTCCTTGGGAGAGAAGCAACAGTGCCAAACTCTCTCCATTTGTAGACAACTTCTCTGACTGTCGATTGGTGAACATCCAGACTTTTAGAGATGTTTTAGTATCCTTTCCCAGCTTTATACAAATCAACAATTCTTGATCGCAGGTCTTCAGACAGCTCTTTTGAGCGAGCCATGGTGCACATCAGACAATGCTTCTCATCAAGACAATTCTTACCAGGTGTGTGTTTTATAGTGGGCAGGGCAGCCACTCATCAGTGATTGGGCACACACCTGACTTTTTTTACCTATTATTGTTTGGTAAATAAAATGGTTTCAATGCTCTTTAAGTCTTCTTAGGCAGAGGGTTCAGTTACTTATTCCTCCCCCTTCTGTCATTGTTTGCATGCTATCCTCATTAAAATATGAAAACCTATAAATGTTTGGGTGGTTTTAGTTAAAGCAGACACTGTTTTTTCATCTTTGTGATTTTGACAAAGATCAGATCACATTTGATGGTGATTTTATGCAGAAATGTGAGACATTCTAAAAGGTTCAGATACTTTTTCATACCACTGTAATTCAAAACACTATTCAGAAGTCATAATATCCCATAGACAGACAACATAAAGAGAATAATCTGAAGGACTGAAATAACCAAGCAAACTAAACCCATAGCCAATCAAAGAAAACTGAAGTAGATCCAAAGTAGGATTCAAAAAAATGAAAGACCAAGTTGGGAACGGAATAGGCAGGAAAGATCCAAATAAAGATCAGGAAAGATCAGCACATTCGGTAAGAAATTTCTTAGCAATATTGTACAAAAAAGTAAACATGCCCGGTCATAATATACACACAATGATTATCACCAAAATGCAGTTCATCTGCGCTGCATTTCACAATCTCTGCATGATTTTGCCATGCATTCTAGAAACCGGAGTTTCTGGAACTTCATCCATTAACCCTAAACCAGTGGTTCTCAAATAGTGGGGCGCGCCTCCCTGGAAGGGAGGGGTGCGATGCCAGGGGGGGGGGGACACCCCAGGGAACATGTTTTTTTGTTGTTTTTTTTGCTGTATTAAGATAAAGTGTAATTCTACATGCACTACAGCAGGTGGAAGTGGCTTCCTCACTGTTAGAGTGTGCTCAGAGGTCAAATAAGAAGTGAAGTTAATAAACCCACCATGGAAATTTTTAACAGGGACGGAAAGAGAGACAGAGACGGTGAGAGAAACGAAAGTCTCCAGAAAGCTAAGTCGAGGAGGTATGATGACGTGGGTGTAGCACTCGGCTTCACTGTGCTGCGGTGAGAAACGAGGAAAGACTGCTGTGTTTACTGTGTCTGAAAACATTGGCAGTGGACAGCATGAACCCAAATAAATCCAGGCGTCACTTAAAGACATCACACCTCAATCAGCCGTGATTAGCCGTGTGAGTTTTTTCAGCGAAAACGTGCCAAGTATTGCCAATAACTATCCTGCTTTTTGAATGCTACTCCAGCAAACCAGCGAGCTCTGTTCGCATCAGATAAGGTGGAGTACCAAACTGCTCAGTGTAGAAAACCCCACAGCATAGCAGAGGAACTGATCCTACCTGCAGCACACCTGGTCTCTGTCATGCTGGATGACGTCACTGCTGAGAGTGCAGTGCCCAGTTCAGCATTGAACAAGAGCTGAGAGTTCAGTATTGTGCTTTAAGCACTGCTTCGAAAAGCTGTACACTGCAAAATGTGCTCATTATAGCCATTAATCTGGACTTCATCATTTTTGACAACAACAATAATAATAATAATAATAATAATAATCAGAAGAAGAAGAAGAAGAAGAAGAAGAATACAAATTGTTTTATTAAATTTTGTTTTGTAGGTTAAACTGTTTTATATACAGGGATCCCTCGCTACTTCGCACTTCAATTAATGCGGCTTCAGTGCATCATGTTTTTTTAATAAATAAATAAATAGATATTCATCAAATTAAAAAATAAAGAAAATAAGGAAGAATAGGTGGAAAAGTTACAGAAAATGTTACAAAAAACAAGGCCAATTATGCAAAAAAGAAAAAGAAGACAAAAAAAAACCCTAAACCAACACAAAACAAAAAACAACCCAAAACCTCCCATCAAAACTGGATACATTATTGCATTTGTGCGCAGCCACCCCCCCCCCCCCCCTCTGACGGAGCCTAGTATTACGTGTACCTCAGAATAATGTTTATTCATATTTCATACTTATATTTGTAATCTATCTTTCTGTAGATTTTATTTCATTTCTATTTTTACTTGTTCTTCAATTTCATTTCACTTTCACTTTCAACCGTGGACATGTTGGTATCTCCAGATGTTTGCAAAACGAATGCTGGAAAGTTGGAGAGCGTCTGTATTTATATTTTATTTACATCTTATGTTATTTTTTTCAATGTTTAATCATTATTATAAGCATTTATAGCATTGGATATGTATTTAATGATATTATATACACATATACATATACTTATACGTCAGTCAGGGGTGGGGGTGATCCTACTTTGCTGATTTCGATGGTTGCGTGGGGATCTCGGTCCCAATTAACCGCGGAAAGTGAGGGATCCCTGTATTGTGCTCCTGAGTTAATATTACTGATCAATTTGAATTTGTTATTATTTATTGATTTTATTTTGTTTTATTTTCCAGTATCAAATGTTTCAAATTGTTGGTCAAAAATGTTTACAGTTTAAATAAGGATACTTTTTTTTATTTATTTCAGGCAAATTGATGCACTTTAAATCGTTTTGTTTAAAGACTAAACAATTGTTAATAAACTAATTCTTTGTTGGAAGTTGATCTACATTTCTTAATTTTTTTGTATTCCATAATGATCAGGATTTATTATGTTAATAAGGATACACTGTTATGCAGAGGGTTACTTATAACAATTTTGAGACAAATAGCAGTATTTATATGGGGGAGAGATGTCCCCTCCCCCAGGGGGGGGGGTAATTGAGAAGCACTGCCCTAAACCCAGAAGCAGCCACTCATGGTGTGAGTCAAAGTACACCACAAAGGAGATAGGCAGTGAGAGAATTACTATAATTAGTACTTACAAAGCTTAAAACTAATGATTATGTTTTAGATAGCATAACTCATCAGCCTAAATTATTTACCGATTTTGACAAATGTAATATGAGAAAAAACTGCTTTCTAAATGTCCTACAATCTACAAATATTTATACCGATCCTTTAATTTGTATAACATATTTTATTGTACTTGATCCTCTCTCTGACTTCGAAACTACACATCATTCACCCATTTAACTGGCATCACTGACATGTGCTTTCATCCCTTGTCTAAAGTAGTAGTCTGTTGTTCATACCTCAACTCTCTCACTACATCACTTCGCTGGAACTTTTATGTGTGGCTCATTTTTTTAAAGGCCAGTCTTTTTTAATACAGTGCTGAAGGAACCATACCATCAAACATAAGAAAGAAGTAAAGACAGAAGTGCAAAAACCAACGTGTAAACGTGTAGTCCTGGTGTGTTTCAGTAGAATAAAGTGGAAAAAAACAAGAGAAATCTCAGGATAATAACATCACATCAATCTGAATGTACAGTGATTTTTAAGTAACTTACATTAGATGAATAGCAAAAATACAACATGGTGGCACATAATTCAGATAAACATAAAATAGATAAATAAAGGAAGCATAATGAATATTTAGATGAACTTACTTTGCAGTGCCACCTTCTGATTTATTCCACCTAGGACAATATTAAAGCAGATGATCATGCTACACATATTCTTTAATGTACCATGTCTTTGTAAATATCTGTGATTTCTGTCCGTGTGCATATATATCAGTTATCAGTGGTGGGCCGTCAGGACCAGCAAGGCCTAAACAGAATGTGCATGTTAGATTTTTTTTGGCCAGTCATATTTGTGAGGCGCTCCACCGAAAGTAGGCGCTTTTCGCACAGCCCACTTTTGAGATAAAGGCCAGAAAAGTAAAAATGGTCCATTTTTATCGAAAATCGGATTTTTGCATAAACTATTAAAACAAGTATTCAACTATCACTTGCTCACGTAAAATCAACTAAAATCTCACTAAAAATGTCTTTTTTTTTTTTCATTTTTCTGGTGAGTACCTTATAAAACTAGATGAAAACAGTAGCAAAATTTACTGGTGTCCATTGCAATTATTCACCGAGTCCGGTATGACACACTATAATCCATACATCAGAAGAACGGCCGTGAAGTAGTTTTTCCATTTCGGATACTGTTTTGATATTAAACTGAGCTTCCATGCCATTTCAGCAAATAAAATAAAGGTTATGAAGACAATAAGCTTGTAAACAATGCAGGCTAGTTACTAAGGAAGATCTGACATGAGCACACTGATTGGTCAGCTCGGGCTTGCACATGCACTCGTTACACGCTAACTTCCAGTGTTTACTGCATGCTGAATTTATCTCCAACTTTCTCTTTAATAACAGTCATTAGGTTTATTCATAAGATTGTGAATACACATAATTTCTGGAAAAGGAGAGTGAAATGTCATCTGTGATGTCTAGCAGCATTAGTATAGATCTAAATTCGACTCGGAATTGGGATTTGCAGATGCTGGAATGCTTGGCGTTCTTGAAGATTATTTTGCCGGTGAGTATTTTTCACTGCATGCAAAATTTGATTATGGAATTTTTTTTGATTATTTGATATTTGATTTGTGTGTAATCTTGTCTGGACTGCACATGCTGGATCATGGGTTGTTTAGTTTTGAATGGAAATTGGTCAAGACCTGAAAAATACTTAAATGGTTCATTCCTTTTACAGATGAACAAACTAATGATGATGCCAGCTGTGTTGATGAAGATTTTGATTTTGATGTTGATGAAGAAGAGGCATCTGTTAGTGTGCATGAGTCAGTTTGTTGTGTTTGTGATGATGATGTGATCCATTCTGCTGAGCAGGATATAGATGAAGATAATAATGATGAGGGCAGAGTTGATGAAGCTTACTTGTATAAAGAAATCAGAGAGTTTTGTTATATCGTTTTCTTATATATAGTTTTCTTAATTTCAGTGTGATTATTTGAACCTGACAGTGTTTTTTGTTTCAATCAGTATCATTTGAAGGCATTTGAACCTTTATATAATGGTCGAAGAGATACATACTGGTCTTATTGGAATAAACAGAAATGGAAAAAAAAAAAGTCATTTTTTTGTTCATTTTTGGGGGGTTACCACCGTGACTGATGGGTTTAAAAAGGGCCTGTCAGATTATATGATTGAGGTGCATAAAATGTTTGGTTGCTAAGGACTAATGATCTTGGAAGAAGGGCAATCTTTGTGCTCATTTTTCTCTAAAACATGTTATGAAATTTTTAGTTGAATGCTGACACAAGAAATGGCATAGTTCGGTCAGTTTTCAAGGTATTAACAAACTTTTTTGGGCCTACTCTATCTGGCTGTGTAAAAAGTCCAGTTTTCATTTTTAGATGCAACAGCCTACTTTCGGTGGAGTGGCTCACATATTAGTTTCTATGTGCTTCCATGTCAACCTAATTTGCCGAGCGACTTCGGAATCAGTCCTTGCTGGCCAAGTCAACGATATTATCAATGGGGCTACAGTCATCCCTTGCCACTTTTCGCGATTTGAGCATCGCTGTCTTGGGACATTGCGGTATTTTAATAAAAAATAAAAAAATTTAAAATATTCATAAAAAATTCAAAATTTGCGCTGAAACTCGCATGGAAGCAAGCAGAAGGCAGGGACCCAAGACAGGCTGCATCCATTGTTTACAAAGGAGAGACTGAAGTGCCCCTCCTCCCCACTTCAGGCAGGGACCCTCCACTCAACTCAATCTTGCAAGCTGATTGGTTTAGACGCGTGACGCTGTTGCCTCACACATTCCCGCGGGATTTTTTGTGATTTTGTGATCTTATAGTGTTTGTGAACGTCCTGCACTGCGGAGAATAGTTATTGTCAGAGGTGAGTACAGTACTTAAAGTATTTATATATGAATTCTATTTAAATATTAATACATTACAGTATTTACATATGCATATAACTGTGTAACGTTTAATATACACTTCTTGATATTGAATGGACGCGAAAACATACAGAAATGAGACAACATGGTAGAAATGAGAGGGGTGTTCCTACTTCGCCGTTTTTCGAATATCGCGGCCAGGTCTGTCTACATTATCTGCGATATTCAAGGGATGACTGTATTTATTTAACCAATCAGAGTTCAGATTCACAGCTGGCCCACAATAACGTCAACATTTTTCCATCCTCTGAAAGGTTGGTCAGAGCAAAAAAGTCCAATAAGCTGAAAAGTCTGTTGCAATCTTCACACTATAAATTTCAGTTGGAATTTGTGGAGGAGAAATTCACTTGTGTTAGGAGATTCCTAAAAATCCATTTTTAAGGAGGACTTCTACAGAAACGATATATATATGTATGTGTGCATGTATATGTACGTGTGTGTGTGTGTGTGTGTGTGTGTGTGTGTGTGTGTGTGTGTGTGTGTGTTAGATGGTTAGAAGTTTTGAAGGGCACATACTTCCTTTCTTGTGGATCAAGATCACAGAATGTTACTGTGTTGATGGGGTAGTGACGGCGGAAGAAAAGCCTGTTGGTAAACATGATTATAGTTAGACAAGACAAGACAACATGAAATTTGCTTCTCCAAAGCAAAATTACAAACTATACACAGCATCACATTTTCTACATGATATTAAGTATTAAAATAAATGTTATTAATTAAATGAAACTGTCCTGTCAAATGACCTGCAAATTAATCTTTATAATCTTACTTAATACTTTGGCCAAATGCACATACAACTTTTAAATGCTTTACTGTGTTACCCTTTCAACTACCTGACCTTTTGTCTAATAGTCAAGTAAGATTTAGTCATTGCTTCATCTTTTAATTAAAGTGAAAGGATGCAGAGGCACTTTAGTCTTTTAATCTGCCTGACTCAGTCACCTTATCTGGACACTCTACTCAGGCAGTGCCTTGTCATCCATATAGCTAAGATGTGTGTGTTTCAGAAGTCATACTATAGCTCATAAAGAGGTAAAGATGAGACAAACATTTGCTCACCATTATTTTTAGATTACAGTACTCATTAATATGATACTAAACATCACTAAAAATGGTAAATAGGAGAGAACAGCCTTGCCCTGTTGTTGCTTATATCCAAAAAAAGAAGCCGGTCCAGTATATGGTGCGTACTATTTTTTCAGACCACCTGTCATAAATAAAATCATTTAAAACAGTTTTTGCCTATAAAAAGATGTGATGAAGACAATGATCCCATGCATACAACAAAACTATGAAGCGGTTACTTGAACAAGAAACAGCAATCTGGAACACTGGAAATCATGGACTGGCCAAGATTCTACATTTGATTTACTTGAGGAAATATGGAATTGAATCTATTCATAAAATACTTGCATAAAGGTTATCTCCAAAGATAGTATCTGAAAATAGTTTAAAATATTTTTAAGAATGCACAGACAAAAACTGTGGAAAAAATTAATAATAGCAATTGCAGAAAACATGTTCATTTGAATGAAGCCCAAATAATTTTCTCCTGGATTTTGTGTTTTAAATGGACATATTTTATTCACTTTTCTGTATTCAATTAACACAAAATGTGACTTGTCATAAACTTTTGAGTTTCATTTATAAAAGGTGGTCAAATACCTGATTGTTCAACAACATTTCTTCTAATACTTATTTGTGTTTATTATTATTATTATTATTATTATTATTATTACTACACCGATGACATTAGACTGGCAATCACAACTCTCTCACAGTAATAAAAACAGCAACAAACACATCAGCCTCGACATTTAAGCACAGTACACATATATCAATATAAACCTATTTAATACATTAAAAGACATATTTTATAATTTCGTTCAAAATTAGTACTATAAACCATTAACACACACACACGTGTATGTATATATATATATATATATATATATATATATATATATATATATATATATATATATATATATATATATATATAAATATACAGACGCTCCCCAGTTTACGAACGAATTACGTTCGTTCGTTCCGGACGGCCGTTCGTTAGATGAATTTGTTTGTAAGTCGTTACAGGGCTTTCTTTAGAGGGGAACATATGTTTAAGGCTTGCATAAGTAACCTATACGAGTTTGTACTGTATACAATCTCTCTCTCTCTTTCTCTCTCTCTCTCTCTTTCTAATAATCTTATTTCATTCTATTGTATTCATCATTTATTGGTACAAGGTGCAAATCTAAATGCACTATTAATTATCAAGTTAACTGTGACGTCAGGAACTTTCAGCCGGACCTAAAATTAATAAAACTATTCAATTAAAAAATAAACACTCTGTACATTATCAATATCATTACGGGGCAGTGGTGGTCTAGTGGTATAGGGCGCTGGATCGCTGATCCAAAGGTTGGGGGTTCGAGTCCCACTCTCTGCAAGGTTGTCACTGTCCCCCCAGTGCAGCTAACTGGGTTATCAAAGGCGGGCCATGTCTCTCACTGTCTATGGTGAGAGGCATGTAAAAGAACCATTGCTGACTTTCGTAAAGAGTAGCTGCAAAGTCGTCAGCGTGTTTCTGTCCCTTGCTAAAAGGGTTGTGACAGGAAGGGCATCCGACGTAAAAACCTCTGCCAAATCAAACGTGCGAATCAGATGATTCGCTGTGGCGCCTCCCGAGTAAAAGGGAAAAAACCGAGAGGAAGACAGACAGACATTATCAATATCATTATGTCCCGTGTTTAAACTTCTGGTTCCTCCCAAGCACTGCACAGCTGATCTGATCAGATTTACAGAGTTTCACTCTTATCCAGTTCATTATAATATTAAAGTCAATTTGTTTCTTCTTTGAAAGTTTTGGCGCGAGTTCAGAAATGTATCATTCTGCTTCTCTTCCCTGACCTCCATATGGTGTAAAGCACATGTCAGCCATGCCCCTCTGCCAGAGCATAGTATTAAGTGTACCTGAGGATAATTAATCATATTTCATACTTAAATTTATGATATATATTTCAGTAGATTTTATTCAATTTCTATTTCGACTTGTTCTTCAATTCATTTCACTTTCACTTTCGATCTTGGACAGACCTGTTTGTATCTCCGGATGTTGGTAAAACGAATGTTCGTAAGCTGGGGGGCGTCTGTATATGGAAAATAAACTAACATAATATGTGGAAAAAAACATTAAGTATTATTATACTAGTCCTTCTCAAAAAATTAGCATATTGTGATAAAGTTCATTATTTTCTGGAATGTACTGATAAAAAATAAACTTTCATATATTTTAGATTCATTGCACACCAACTGAAATATTTCAGGTCTTTTATTGTTTTAATACTGATGATTTTGGCATACAGCTCATGAAAACCCAAAATTCATATCTCAAAAAATTAGCATATTTCATCCGACCAATAAAAAAAAAGTGTTTTTAATACAAAAAAAAGTCAACCTTCAAATAATTATGTTCAGTTATGCACTCAATACTTGGTCGGGAATCCTTTTGCAAAAATGACTGCTTCAATACGGCGTGGCATGGAGGCAATCAACCTGTGGCACTGCTGAGGTGTTACGGAGGCCCAGGATGCTTCGATAGCGGCTTTAAGCTCATCCACAGTGTTGGGTCTGGTGTCTCTGAAACTTTCTTTTCACAATATCCCACAGATTCTCTATGGGGTTCAGGTCAGGAGAATTGGCAGGCCAATTGAGCACAGTAATACCATGGTCAGTAAACCATTTACGAGTGGTTTTGGCACTGTGAGCAGGTGCCAGGTCGTGCTGAAAAATGAAATCTTCATCTCCATAAAGCTTTTCAGCAGTGCTCCAAAATCTCCTGATAGCTAGCTGCATTGACCCTGCCCTTGATAAAACACAGTGGACCAACACCAGCAGCTGACATGGCACCCCAGACCATCACTGACTGTGGGTACTTGACACTGGACTTCAGGCATTTTGGCATTTCCTTCTCCCCAGTCTTCCTCCAGACTCTGGCACCTTGATTTCCAAATGACATGCAAAATTTGCTTTCATCCAAAAAAAGTACTTTGGACCACTGAGCAACAGTCCAGTGCTGCTTCTCTGTAGCCCAGGTCAGGCGCTTCTGCCGCTGTTTCTGGTTCAAAAGTGGCTTGACCTGGGGAATGCGGCACCTGTAGCCCAGTCTGGGATGAACCATCAATGAACCAGGCTGGGAGTTTTTAAAAGCCCCAGGAATCTTTTGCAGGTGTTTAAAGTGAATTGGTTGATTCAGATGATTAGGTTAATAGCTCATTGTACCTTTTCATAACTGAATATAATTATTTGAAGGTTGACTTTTTTTTGTATTAAAAACACTTTTTTTTTATTGGTCGGACGAAATATGCTAATTTTTTGAGATAGGAATTTTGGGTTTTCATGAGCTGTATGCCAAAATCATCAGTATTAAAACAATAAAAGACCTGAACTATTTCAGTTGGTGTGCAATGAATCTAAAATATATGAAAGTTTATTTTTTTATCAGTACATTACAGAAAATAATGAACTTTATCACAATATGCTAATTTTTTTAGAAGGACTAGTATTATGCTGTATATTATAATATATATAATTATTAAATATGTAATTGAATATGACCTCACTTTCTCTGGTTATCTGTTAAAGTGATGCCTTGTGATGACACCTTAAAGTGGACCACAGTTGCCATAGATGAAGGGTTAGATGTCATGGTCTCTGAAATTGCCTTGGCGATGGCCTGTGGGCCAGTCAAAGACTCCATATCCACTGAGTTAATGTATAGAACATTGCATGCTGAGAATTAAAGTACAGATAATACAGTTAAACACCACGAAGAACAGGATTAGGTGTACAAAACATTCTGAACAAAATACTAAAACTGTACCAATGTGGTGAACAAGCAAAACAATGCTAACTTTAGTAATATCAGTAGTGTCATATACATTTGAAATCCCCCAAAAATGTGATACATTTTGAACTAGATTATTAATCCTGTTCAGCCTTTAACATAAAAGAGGAATAAATTGTTAGTGTACTCAAACTTTTTTCTAGTCATTTTTATCTTTAATATTCATGCCGTGCAATTCATCAGTCATCTTAGAGCATGCTGTTCAGCATCTGTCAGCAGAGAAAAGCTTTCTGAAGAAACATTATCAGAGTTGCTATAGTATGATAAATAGCAAATGTGTGGATTTTTGAAGAACAAATAAAGTCAGAATTCTGGCATTGTGTTACACTCTCTCATGCATAGGAGAGACACAAGACTCGAGTGAGATAATTTTTCTGGGATGCATCAGTCAGAAAAGAATATAAAAAATAAAGTAAAGTATGATTGGGTTTACCATGGGACTCAACAGGACTCTTCTGCCCTACAGTCACAGGAGTGACAACAAAATGAATAAAAAAACGGTTCATAAATTATATAAGAACAGGCAGGCCTAAAATATTCCTCCAGTACAATTAAAGTGTGACAGTAAATAAATCAAGAGTGTACATTTCGGTTTCATGTACACTATTTAAGACGTATGGAATACAATTTTCTGTGGAATTAGCCACTTCCCTGTGGCTCATCACATTTTTACACAGTACAGGACAGATTATTCCCTTTACTTCTGAATATTCTTTCAACCTCACCACTGATGTAGTCACATGACTAAAACAATTAGTTAAGTTGATTGTCATCATAATGGTGCTTATTCATCAATCTTGTATACAAACCATAAAACCAGCAGATATATATAGTCTAATGTAAGTTTTTTGAGTGACAAATTTCATGTTTGGCTAGTCAGTGTGTATATTGAATATCGAAATGAATCAACCCCGTTTTGCATATTCACATTTTGGAGCTTTGCAGCCTGAAATGAAGACATATGTTTTTCCAACTGTATTTACTCAACATAATGTATAAATGCCAATTGAAAGATAGATCTGTTCAGAAATAGACAGATAGACAGACAGAGAGACAGACAGAGAGAGGGAGCGAGACAGAGAGAGAAAGAGAGAGAGAGAGAGAGAGAGAGAGAGAGAGAGCGAGAGCAAGAGAGAGAGAGAGAGAGAGAGAGAGAGAGAGAGAGAGAGGGAGAGAGAGCGAGAGCAAGAGAGAGAGAGAGAGAGAGAGAGAGAGAGAGAGAGAGAGAGCGAGAGAGAGAGAGAGAGAGAGAGAGAGAAGAAATCATTGATATGGTTAAAGGATCATCTCCCCTCCTAAAAATACTTGTTTATCTAACTGGGTGTAATTAATAACTTTATTCACTACACACCGAACTAATTGGTCTACCTGTGATCAACTGTAATTATTTTGATTGGTTGAGCATAAGAATTCCTTAAGCATTCCTGTGTTTGGAAGCATAACTGAATGCAAATAATAAATTATGGGTGGCAAGGCATTTTCAAAATATCTCAGGGATAAAATTGTGAATAGGCACAATTCAGGAGATGAAAAAAAATAAAATGTTTATTAATCACTAAGAGCACAGTAAAATTAATTTGCAAGAAGTGTTACGTGTTTGCCACCATTATGACCCTTTATGTCTTCCCTCCAAACTGAGAAGAAACGCAATCAAGAAACTGATCAGAATTAATTTTTGGCAAAGAATATTCTGTGTGTGCATGTGAAAACAATATCACAACTACTCCACAAATGTGACTTTTATGGAAAGGCTGCAGGGAAAAAAAGCCAAGTGTTAATAAAGTCTATTAAAGATTCCAAGGCCAAATGATAAAATACCTTATGGTCATATGGGACCAAAATATAACTATGATTGCAAACATAAACACAAATACTATATCTGGCAAAAAGTCAATTAAGCATATCATCCAAAGTACACCACACTTACAGTGAAGCATGGAGGTAGTAAAGTCATGTTGTGGGGGTGTCTGCAGCATGAACTGACACACTTGTCAAGATAGAAGGTTTATATTAGATTCTAGAGAAAAATCTGCTGCCCTCTACCAGAAGTTCTTCCGGTTGATCTGATGCCGGATCATGGGGGCAGCAGCCTAAGCAATGAAATCCAGACAACCCGCTCCCCAGCTACTTCCTCCAGCTCTTCCGGGGGACAAGGAGGCATTCCAAGACCATTCAGGTTACATAATCCCTTCAGCATGTTCTAGGTTTCTTCCCGGTTGGACATGCCTGAAACACCACACCAGGGAGACTTTTGACAGGCATTCTAACCTCATGCCTGAGCTACCTCAACTGGCTCCTCGCAACGCGGAGGAGCAATGGTTTTATACCAAACTCCTCCCAAATGGCCAAGCTTCTCATCCTATATCTAAAGGAGAGTCCCGCCACCCTGCGAAAGAAGCTCATTTCAGCTGCAGTTGAGTGTGAAATGGCCATGATAAGAATCAGCACCTCCACATCAGAGGCCATGGTTCTCAGCTAGAAAAGAGTGGAATGCACAATCCAGGTCTGGAATGAGTTCCTGTCCCAAGTGTAGGAGCGCAAGTATCTCAGGGTCTTGTGAAGAAAGAATGATTTAAATTTATTTGTAGAATTGTATCGACATGGTAGAAGCTTCATCTTCCAAAATGACAATGATCTGAAGTTGATGACCAATGGCTGAAGGAGAAAATGATTAATGTACTTGTTCTGCCCAGTCAGTGCTCAGGCTTCAACCCTATTTAAAATATGTGAAATGGTTACCAAGTTGATTGAGCTCAAATAGTCCTGTAAAGAGTAGGTAAATTTAGTATAGTCTAAATGTCCAAAGTTGGTGGAAAATAATCCAAACAGACTCATGGCTGTAATAAAAGCAAAATGTGGTACCACAAAGTACTAGCACAAGGAAGTGATTCTTTAACTGTCTCAGAGATTCTGGTTTCATTTTACTTTATTTTATTTTAAATGCCATGTAATCCATTGTAAATACAGCTGAACAAATATTTCTTGTGTGTTCATTTCAGGGTGCAAAGAAAAAAAGTGTAAATATTTATCGCTGTATTATTATTTATCCTTACTGTAAATTTATATTATATAATTGTATATATTGGATTGGTCTGGTATTAAGAGCTTAGCCAGACTTTGCCATCTTGCAGAAGACCGACTCAAGTGGTGAGAGACAGTCAAACAATGGGTGCACCAACGGTCTAATCGACTACGGTTTCATTGATGATGATGATGAAATTTATGAATACAATTTTAATAACCTGAAAAATTCTTAACATCACTAAATAAAGCAAGTGTAGTACACAGACTAACTTGTATAAACATCATCATCATTGATTGCCACCGATAATCATGATAAGCAAGCATGAGAGAACCATTAACTGAAGCAAGGCTAATGGGTTTCGTGTCTATGTGTAATTTCAAATGCAAATTAGAGACACACAGGGATCTCATTTCAGTAATAGGTGCATTTAAATAAAAATATTACCTATTTGACTGAGTTTGATCAAATGCGCCTCTATCTGAGCTTTAATGAAATTATTATTTCTTTCTATTATTCCATTTTTTTTGGTAAATTTTTAAATAGCATAATACATGTAATTTATTTATTTTCTAAATCGCTTAATCCTTATTAGGGTAACGTGGAGCCTGGCGGCCATCTCAGCTGACTCAGGGTGAAGGCAGAATGCACCCTAAACAGCTCACCAGGGCGCCGCAGGACCAAAACACACACACACACACACACACACACACACACACACACACACACACACACACACACACACACACAAACACACACACAGGAAACCCATGGAAGCACAAGGAGACAATGCATACTCCACACAGGAAAGCCCTGATCTCAGAAATTTCAACCTGGGACCTTCTTTGGTAAGTCTAATGCGCTAACCACTCTGCCATTCTGCATATGATGCATATGTGATTTTTTTTATTAGTAAACTATTACTAATACATGTAGTGTGACTAATTGACAGAAGGTTGTAATCCCACAGCTCAAATCTATACTTGCAGTAAAATCCTGATTTGATGAGTAAGGGTCAATCGGTATAAAACAGATTGTCAAATTTTAAGATCATGTGAACGTTGCTGAAAAAATGTAGAAAAAATGTGAATTATGGAAACAAAATTGTAATTTACCTGCACCCTGTTTGAGTAATTCTGTAGCTGGGTTCACTGAAGTTGTAACCTCTGCTATTTCCTCATTGGGGTCTATGAAATATATCACAAATATGGTAAGCTTTATGCCTTGCATTCAATATCTACAAAACAATATAGCAGAGATGTACATTTTCTCTACTCATCAGAGAAAATTGGCCCTGGGTCTATGCATGGGGCAGCTGAACAGTTTTGTTGTTCTGACCTTTTTTGTTTGGTGCAAAACCCAGATGGAGGGCTGGCAAGTATAACCCCATCTGGGTAATGGGTTTTTAAAAAGTATATACAATTTTCAGAACTGGGCAAAAATATATTGAAATGCACGGAGACACTTAATAAGAATCATCCAATTGTTATAAAGTTACACTGTTTTAATAACCTGAATAATGATTTAAGTAATATCAATAAGTACAGGGATCCCTCGCTACTTCATGCTTCAATTCATGCAGCTTCAGTGCATTGCATTTTTTTAAATATTCATCAAATTAAAAAATAAGGAAATTAAAGAAGAATAGGGGTAAAAGTTAAGGAAAATGCCACAAAACAAGGCCAATTATGCAAAAAAAAAAAAAAAAAAAAACCCAACTCAAAACAGCCCATCAAAACTGCTTACATTTTTATGTGAGGTGCACATCTGAGTGTGTGCACACGCATCTGTGTGTGCGTGGGCGCGCTCACGTTTGTATATGTCTGTATTTATATTTTATTTACATCTTCTGCATTACTTTTGAATGTTTAATTGTTATTATAAGCATTTATAGCTTTGAATATGTATTTATTGATATTTATTAAACATATACATGTACGTATACATCAGTCAGGGGGGATTGATCCTACTTCGTGGAATTCAGAGGTCACAGGGGGATCTCGGTCCCAATTAACCGTGGAAAGTGAGGGATCCCTGAATAGCAATTGTACTATAACTGACAAACTTATATAAAAATCAATATGATTGATTGTCATTGATAATCATGATAATTAAGCATGAGGGAACCATTCAACTGAAGTAAGACTAATGGGTTTCATGTCAGTGTGTAATTTGTAATGTAAATTAGAGACATACATGGGTCTTATTTCATTAATAGGTGCTTGTGAATAAAAATCAAACCTATTTCACAGAGCTTGATCAAAGGTACCACTATCTTTTTTGAGTGAGCTTGATCACAGCTTTAATGAAATTATTTTTTATTTGTTTGGGTTCATTTTAAATAGCCTAATACATGAAATTCATTTTCTAAGACAATTACTCCTAATTATGTTTGCGAGGCGGCTGGCACCCATCACAGCCAAATTTCATATTTGACCTTTCATTATTCTATGCACAGAAAAACACATTTATAAAAAAGGTACATGATATTTCTCATTCTGGTTGGAAAATAAGATAAATTTAGCATGTCAGAAATCCTGCCACAAATTATGAAGTCATCACATTTAAAATTTTTACTCCCACATCAAATAAACAAACTCCAGATGTGATTAAATAAGTTAATGGTGAAGGAAAACATTACATAAACATTTTGGCACCTTTTCTTATTTTCGTGAAAGAAACTCAGCTTAGTATTTACAACTTTTTCAGAAAGTCAATGCATCTTGTCCCCTTAAAGTAAAAAGTATTAAAGCTTTTCTAGGGTTCCTGAGTGGTGCATCGACAAAGTGTGTAACTATTAACCCAGAGATTGCAAGTTCGATTCCGTGACCAGGAGTGCGTCATAGATGGGACATCTGTGAGCTCATTCATCCAAACTGTGCTAGACTGCCCCAAACACTTGCGTCGCAGTTCGAAAAGAAGCAGGTGGCTTGGACTGCATGTCACAGAGGGGGCTTGCGCATATTTTTGCCCCTTCCTGGATGGTGGTGATCGTGTGATGGTCGTGTGATAAGGAAAACAGTATTTGGGTGGGAATTGGATACAACTAAATTTGAGAGAAAACTGGGAAAAATCAAAAAAAAAAAAAAAAAGCCTTTAGATGAACGGCTTATCAGTTCAGTGATATAGCTAGCAAACAGTCCAGATCTAAGTGCAATGGAAAATTGATGGTGTTAAAGTAAAAAAGGTCTATTATAAGGCTCCTTGTCAACCCTGCAAAGCTGATCTGACAATTTGCTATCAGTGAAAGCTGGAATAAGCTTAATGGAGAATATTGATTTTCATTCGTGAAGTCCAAGCCACAAAGATTTCAAGCCTGAGGTGGAGCAAAAGAATTCGAATTGTATTTTTTTTTGTTTGTTTCTGACTCCATAATCTGTTCCTCAATTATAATTAATTCCATTTCCTCCTTATGAATCATAACTATAATATAATTTATTTGAGGTATGTTTCATGGAGCCAAAAACGCTCAGTTTTTAAACCAAAATAATTTTGTAGCATATCTGGTAACGTTCTTAATTTTTATCAGGGGTTGTAGGGAGATGGGGGTGTCAATCAACTAAATTTTCACCATTCTTTCTAAATCATTATTTTAAAAGTAGTATACATGTACATTGTTGGATTACTTTTTGGTTTTCCTGTGAGTTTGAAAAAAGCCTTAATGTCTAAGTAGCTCTATCTACATATTAACATTCTGGTTACAATTTTGCACCCACCATACTACCCTATCAAAAAGTATATAAATAATAATTATACATCTGGCATTAAGACAGGAGGTACTTTATATCCACTCCCTCACAAAAGACAAAACTAACAAACACCCCCAAAAAAAAAAAAAACCAAACAAACAAAAAACGAACAAAAAAAAGGCTAGAATTAATCAAATAAAGACATAAAAGTCTTTGACTGGATAATTAACGCAGTGCTTATTATTTTTGCAGCTGGCAACATGTTTAACCTTAAACCATACAGTGAGCACATTATAATTTATTCATCAACCATGTAGGGAGACATATTCCATCAATGGCTATGGAAAAGATATTCTCTCAGAAGGGCCAAATTACTGACCTGAATACTGGGTTAAATGATTGGGTTGAAAATTGCCCAACATTTTCTTAACACATGAAAATATAATGTAGACCCATTAACTTCCTGCAAGAAATGTGGTTAAAATATCTCACCTGTGAATCATAAAAACTGTATGGTTAAACCCACATCTTTATTTTACTGTTTAAAGGTAAAATTCAAAATATTTCCACACACTATGCAATGAAAATTCACAAGATTGGGACTTATCCTCTATGCGAAAAACAAAAAACAAAAAAACATACAAACAAACAAAAAAAAAAAAACCATCAGTTGTTCAGAATGTAAAAAAGAAGACTTTATGCAGTGGTTCGACTGAAGTCATTCTCAACAAAGCTCTCAGTGAGACTCTGGACCGAAACAAAAGTTGTGGCATCTGTACAATGGCATGGCAAATTCATGCTGTACACAAATCTAAAGGCTGGCCAATGTATTTATCTTATTAATATATATTGTCAGGGCAATGTATTTATCTAGGAAAAACAATTTCTTCCCTTACAATTATTCATTCATTCATTTTCTGAATGGCTTAATCCTAATTTGGGTTGATGGCCTTTACAATAAATAAAAAGAAAAGCCAGTATGTATATTGCTCTACATCATATGGCTAAAGGTTATGTATGCTTAATTAAACACCCAAACAGATTCGGTCAGTCTTTTCGGTTATAATGAGATTTTCTTTCGGCTTTTTCCCTTTATCAGGGGTCGCCACAGCGAATAATTCGCATGTTTGATTTGGCATAGGTTTTTACGTCAGATGCCCTTCCTAACACAACCCTTTAGCAAGGGACAGAAACGCGCTATCAGCTTTGCAGCTACTCTTTACGAAACTCAACAATGGTTCTTTTACATGTCTCTCACCATAGACAGTGAGAGACATGGCCCACCTTTGATAACCCCATCAGCTGCACTGGGGGGACAGTGACAACCTGTGTCGAGTGGGGCTTGAACCCCCAACCTTAGGATCAGCAAGCCAACGCCCTATGCCACTAGACCACCACTGCCCTTCTTTTCAGTTATAATAACTTCCATTTTTCTAGGAAGGCTTTCCACTTGATTTATGAGCATGGTTATCACAATTCTTTCAGCCCCATGAGCAATAGTGATAAGCAGACCAGGCATTGACATGCTGGGACAGATTTGGACACCATAGTTAGAGTGAAGTGGAATTGTACCAGTATACACAAACACTGTACATATATTCAATATTTACTATTCTGTGATTTAAAAATTGCAGTTCCTTGCAGAAGTCCACAACCTTTTGTCCATATTATATACAAACTGGATTTCAAAAAAGTTGGGACACTAAACAAATTGTGAATAAAAATTGAATGCAATGATGTGGAAGTGCAAATTTCAATATTTTATTCTGAATTGAACATAGATTGACAGGTCAAAAGTTTAAACTGAGAAAATGTATAATTTTATGCTAAAAATACGTCGTTTTTAAATTTCATGGTGTCAACAAACCTCAAAAAAGTTGGGACAGGTAGCGATAAGAGGCTAGAAAAGTCAATTGCACTTATAATGAACAGCTGGAAGACCAATTACTGGCAACATGACGGAGTATAAAAAGAGCTTATCAGAGTGGCAGTGTCTCTCAGAAGTGAAGATGGGTGGAGGATCACCAATTCCCCAATGTTGCGCAGAAAGATAGTGGAGCAATATTAGAAAGGTGTTTCCTAGCAAAAAATTGCAACGAGTTTGAAGTTATCATCATCTACAGTGCATAACATCATTCAAAGATTTAGAGAATCTGGAACAATCTCTGTGCATAAGGGTCAAGGCCGAAAAACCATACATAAGGGCCCATGATCGTCGGCCCTTAAACAGCACTGCACCACAAACAGGAATGCTACTGTAAGGGAAATCACAGGATGGGCTCAGCAATGCTTCCAGAAACCATTGTCGCTGAACACAATCCACCGTGCCATCAAGTTGTTGCCAACTGAAACTCTACTGTACAAAGAAGAAGCGATTTCTAAACAGGACCTAGAAGTGCAGGCGTTTTTTTTTCTGGGTCAGGTGTCATTTACAATAGAGTGTGATAAAGTGGAAAACAGTTCTGTGGTCAGACAAATCCCAATTTAAAGTTCTTTATGGAAAACTGGGACACCGTGTCATCCGGACTAAAGAGGACAGGGACAACCTAAGTTGTTATCAGCACTCCGTTCAGAAGCCTGCATCTGTGATGGTATGGGGTTGCATGAGTGCATGTGGCATGGGCAGCTTGCACATCTGGAAAGACATCGTCAATGCAGAAAGGTATATTCAAGTTGTAGAACAACATATACTCCCATCCAGACATTGTCTCTTTCAGAGAAGACCTTGCATTTTTCAACATGATAATGCCAGACCACATGCAGCATTAATTACAACATCATGGCTGCATAGGAAAAGGATCCCGGTATTGAAATGGCCAACCTGCAGTCCAGATCTTTCATCTTTCAAGAACATTTGGCACATCATAAAGAGCAAGGTGCAACAAAGAAGGCCCAAGACAGTTGAACAGTTAGAGGCCTGTATTAGACAAGAATGGGACAGCATTCCTATTTCTCAACTTGAAAAACTTGTCTCCTTGGTCTCCAAATGTTTGCGGACTGTTGAAAGAAGAAGAGGAGATGCCTCACAGTGGTAAAAATGGCCTTGTCCCAACTTTTTTGAGATTTGTTGACACCATGAAATTTAAAATAAACATATTTTTCCCTTAAAATTATACATTTTTTCTGAGTTTAAACTTTTGACCTGTCATTTATGTTCTATTCAGAGTAAAATACTGAAATTTGGCACTTCCACGTCATTGTATTCAGTTTTTATTCACAATTTGTATTATTGTGTCCCAACTTTTTTGGATTCCGGTTTGTACAATGGGGTGCCTGGAGAGGTGAAAGAAGGGAAGGTGCAACTCACTTACCCTGCCATCATCCATTTTTCCTGCTGGCTTAGGAATCATGAAGTATTTAAACTTCATGAGTGCACATAAACTTCAACTTTTAAATCAGTTTATGTACACTCATGAAGTTTAAATACACTTTGGATGGGATAGGATACTACTTAATATTTCAAATATGTGTGATAGTCAAGTACCATAGTCTGAAATGTCATAGGATGGTTGCCAGGTGTCCAGCCCACGTCCAGCCAGCCCACATCCAGCCCCCGTCTAAACCTCATTTTGAATGGCTGTCTTGTGTCTGTCCCATGTTGACAGATCGCATTAAAGAACTAACCCATGTATTTTATTTTGGTTGGTTGACCTGTGCCCATTTGTTGCTGTATGTAGAACAAACCCAGTGCCTACACCAGTGCAAAAATGTAAAAATTTAAATATAAAGTAAAAATAAAATTGTCAGATATGATCTTTTATTTCTAAGTTTCCAGCATTGAATTTACACTCTATTGAGTTCTCATGAACATTTTGTGAGGTCAGGATTGGGTAGCATGGAGCCTCTAGTCATTGAATCTTCTCACACCTGCACGGCATGGAGAAGATAGCAGAAAAAATAACCAGCTACAATAGCTCTATATTCAACTCAACAGATGTTTATAGAAATTACATCACTCTGATAGAAACAATCAGTAAATCTGAGAACATTTAAAGCACACAAACACAAATAAAAGTGAGCACATAACTCAAACTCATACCTTTTGTGGGTATCACTAATTTGCAGGGCAGAGCCAATGGAGTAATGGAGTGCTGGTACACCAGTGCAGAGAGGCAGCCTAAATAGAGACACATCCAAACTTAGAATTACATTTACAAGGCTGAAACCAGAGAAGAACATGCTTTACATAACAGACTCCATAAGTGAGTTATATTTTGAAACTCTACCATGCAATGCATCATGTAAATAGTCAATATAGGAAACATGCAAGAGCCCCAGACCAGATCTAAACCGGGGGGGGGGGTGTTTAATATATACAAGCAAACCTCAGTTCTTGAATGCTCTAGACGTTGAACAAATCCGAATTCGACCAAAGAATTTGGAATTTTTTTTGTCCCAGAAGTCAAACAAAATTCGGAAGCCGAACACGAAACAAGCGTGAGAAAAGTTGAGAAAAAAAATGAGGAAAAAAACAAGACTGAGAGGGAGGGGAAATGCATGCTTTCAGGAAGTCTGGAAGTTGTTGAGCTTTATCATGCTGATAAAGCTAAAGCTAGCAGAGCTGTGAGCACCTTTAACGATGAGGTCATGAGCCACTTCCATAAGGTTTTGAAAAGGCACAAACAAGCCACATTAGAAATGTTCATCAAGAAAAGAAAGGGACATCCTGAAGAAGAGTTATCCATGCCAAAGTGAGTAGCAAGAGAAAAAACATCTTTGGCTGATTCACCTGAAGCTGCTATAGAAGGGGATCATCCTCCTCTCTCCCTCTCCAACATTTGTGTATGCCAACTGCTCACCACCACAAAGGTAAAAATTCTCATCTTTCTTGTCCTTGTGCCTTAACTGTACTGTGGTTTTCATTTTCGTGTACTGTATTCAATAATTTTTCACTTAATTTGCGGGCTTATGGTACGAGTTACGGTACCGTAAACTTCTACTCAAAAGACAACGGAATAGATTAATACCATTTACATTATTTGTAATGAAAAATATATGCGGAATTCGATCAAATTGCTATTCGAACAGCCTTCTGGAACGAATTGTTGTCGGAAACCGAGGTTTGCTTGTAATAGCAATGTCAAGCTTCACCCACACCTGCGTTAACGTTATACGGCCCACTTTGTCTCTCTTATTCATAATAAAAATACACTTATATAATGTTTGTTTTGCGTTACATGACCATTCTAACAAGATATTTCAGATCTTACACAGGCAGTTATGTTTTTTATTGTCGAACAAGTGAAAGTGAAAAGACAACCAACTTAAATTAGAGGCATGCCCTCTGAATGACATTCATTTGACCAATTTAAGTCTTTATAAAGTATTGAGTCTAATGAATCTGAGCAGTAGTTTTGAAACTTTTTTTTTCAAAGCACAGCAACAAAACAAAAGAATTCTTACAGGTCTAGGGGTTAAGTCAAGGTTATTGAGTGAAGTCAGGGTTCACAATCCCCAACTTATTCATTATTATGTGAATATTATGAATTTAAGACAAATCAGCCAATTTCAACAACATGGCATCACATAAAGATAGGAGAGTTCGAAATAAAAATATTCTTGCTGTGTGTTCTCTGATTGACTTTTATTATAAATAAAATTAAAGTATAAGAACACGTGAAATGTTCTGATATGTGACCAATTTGTTCCTACGAAAAATGAAAATTAAATCACAAAGTGAATTATTTAAGAAATTTATTTTACATATTCCATATAATGTTAATTTGTTTAACTACTTATATAATATATGTGATAATGAAATTTTAATGTAAATAATATAGGCATTTAAGTCCAGTCAGTTAATTTGTTGCAGTGTTATGTATATTTTCCTGGAAGGGATTCTGTCATGTAAGTCATATGGTAATAAGTTAACTTTTATTATTTAAGAAGATCCTGATTCCTGGTACTTGATAGGCAACATGTACAGTATTTTGGTCTCAATTTATATTTGCATATGTTGTATTTGTAATTTGTGAAATGTATCAAAATTAAATAAAAATTACTTTACCAACAGCATAAGTGACACCCAGCCCCAAATTCGAGCAAAAAATTACAGTGGAGCCTCGGTACTCGAACTTAATCCATTCCAGACGGCTGCTAGGATTCCGATTTGTTCGGATTCCCAATCCGCTTTTCCTATTACAAATAATGTAAATGGTCTTAATCCGTTCCGTCGTCTTTTGAACAGAAGTTAACGGTACCGTAGCTCATACCATAGGTCCGCAAATTAAGTGAAGAAATTATTGAATAAAGTACATTATGTTATGGTTTGTGTTGTGAGAGACTTTTTTAACTTTTCTGTGGTTTTTATTTTAGTGTTATGGTCTCTTAGAAAAGAGTTGCGAGTTGGAGAGTGTCGTTGCTCGAACACACGGGATGGAGTGCTAAACACATACACATTTAATCATTTCCATTTAATCACAAGCTATACCAACTAGCAGCGCTCTTCCCGGTGCTAGAAGACTGTCCCTCTTGATCTCTCAACTCTGTGCTCAAGCAGTTCAAGTTTTAGTTTGATTTCCGTGTTTCTCAAAATCTCTGAGTGACTACAATTGCCCCCGTTTCACCTATGAAAACGGCTGTGCTTTATTGTTCACAAGGGAAGGCACTAGGTGCAGTAGAAATAATAACTAGAGCACTAGAGCACTAGAAACCTGTGAACAATAAAGCACAACCCATTTTCATAGATGAGTGTGTTAGAGCCATGCCTCTCTCCAACGCACATTTCAATGCGCAACTCTTTTCTGAGAGACCATACCACACTAAAATGAAAACCACAGAAAAGTTAAAGCATAAAAACAATAAGAATTTTAACCTTTGTGGTGGTGAGCAGTTGGCATAAGTAAATGTTGGAGAGTTAGACAAGCGGAGATTCCCTTTCCATAACAGAGAGGGAGAGAAGGCAGTGGTTTCCCTTCCAATAACAGCTTCAGGTAAATCAGCCAAAGGTGTTTTTACATCTTGCTACAGCTTTGCATGGATGACTTTCTTTCCTTGAATAACATTTCTAACGTGGCTTGTTTCTGCCTTCTTTTCAAAACCTTATGGAAGTGGCTCATGACCTCATTGTTAAAGGTGTTCACAGCGCTGCTAGCACTTTAGCTTAGCTTACATACATGCATACATACATACATACATACATACATACATATATACATACATACATCCTCTTCAGATTCGTTTAGGCAGTTTTGCCTATAAGCCAATCTGTGGGTCTTCTGTTCGGTACTCTAAATTGTATTTGTCACTGGAGGTGGTATATGGCGTTAGTGATTAGATAGCTTTAGTGCTTTAGCGCTAGTTTTAGCGTTAGTACTGTGTCAACAACTTCCGGACTTCCCCAGGACAGCTTTATTAGGGTGATACATAAAGCACCGGCCTGATGAGCCATTAGGCTTGGGTGTAAAGGTCCAAACAGTCCTTACATAGTATCAAGAACTTCCGGACTTCCCCAGAACATACAAAGTACCAACAACTTCCGGACTTCCGGCTCCCTCTCGGTCTCGTTTTTCTCGCGCGTTTCTCAAGTTCGACTTCCGGTTTTTATTCGGTTTCCGGGACGATAAAAGTCACAAGTTTTCCGTTTGGATTCCCATGTGTTCGGTCTCTAGAGCGTTCGGATTCCGATGGTCGACTGGAGATCATATGTGAATCTATATCTTTCATACAGATTGCATCTCACCCAATGGAGAGCTCAGTGAGTGAAACTCTCACACAGTGTGTTCTGAAAGTGCATATCTTCCACCCTTTTTCCTCCCAGACAATATTTATTGGACAAAATAAGAAAATAGCCAGTGTTTACCAAGATAAAGTCAAGTTGCCAAGAACATAACTTGTTCAGAACAGGCTTGAGACATAATGGAAATTGCCATAGCAACAAACCTTTCTGAGTCCTTACTCTCCTTTTGTAGCACCAGTTAATTTGGAAGATTCTCCTGACATCACAAAGCTATTCCTGAACTTCCCCGAATAAACCAAAAATCCCCCTTTATGGCACAGGCCTCTAGACTATAAATTAACATGCTTAGCATATTATATATGCTATGTGAATGAAAACAGACTTACCAAAGTAGGGCTCATTGGGGCATCCCTTCAGCTTCACACCCTTTGGATTCGTCTCAATCAGGAAGTGGCGAACCAGCTCATTGGTGATGTCCCCTGAAACACCTATGTGGTTATTGTAAGCAAAATATTTAATAATTATAAATAACTACTACTTGTTATTGAAATGGCAATAGCTAGTTAAATAAAAACCAAATACCTAAAGAAAAACGACAGCATTCAACTGCAGGTACTTAGACACTACCCTCACTCTTCAATTTCTCAGGAGCTCAATACCCTCTCAAAAACTGCTCCTATCAGTAAGGTTTTTGCTTGTTTGTTTTCCTAGGTAGCCTTACATTTTAACTTGCTTATCCAGAAAGCAATCACTAAAGCTTGTTTATATCAAGTGCTGCATGATCAGAAAAGTAAAGTGTTATCTGTGATGTTGTTATCTTTTTATCAAGTTGAAAATTAAAAATGTTACCCTTCTTCAACTTCTTGACCTGTGTTTTGAGATTCAAAATTAAAGTAGGTCTTATAGGTGTCAATATAGATTTAAAGTTAAAAATAAACAATAACTAATGAAACAGAACAGTGTTAAAACTTGTCATGGTCATATTTGCAATTAAATTCTTACTGTATAAGCCAATTCTTCATCATATATTAACTTATTTGAGAAGCTTGTGCAATATCTATACTCATTTCAACACTGAAAACAAAGTTCAAATCAGATGACAATTTGATTAAGAGAACGCTGCTAAAAGACAAGTGAATTGTATGGCCTACAGGAAAAGTGACAAATGTTTTCATATGTTGCTATGCTTGATGTTCTTTCAAATACCTTTTTTAGGTGGCTGCACTGTAGGGGGTGGGGAAGCCACTTTCATGGCAAGACCATAAGCACCCCTAAAGGAGTGGCTGTCCCGGATGATAAATGCTCCAGGTTCCCTTTCTTTCAGAATATTAATAGCTGGAAAAGTATCAAAAACAATATATGGAATGGATTTTATGGTTCATCAAAAAAACTAATTAATTTTAAAAAATAATACAATACTGCCAGAAATAAATAAATAAAAAAGGGGTCTGTGCATATGGAATGGCCCTTAGGTGCTGGCATCATAATAACCTTATAAAATATTGCCACTGAGGATGGCGGATTTATTTTAATTGGTTATAGTTGTAATGCCTTCTAAACATTGCTAAAAGCAGCCACTTTTACCAACACAAAAAGCAATGCAATCCAAGACCATACCTTGGTCTCTGGAGATGTCTGGTTTATACCAAAACCTGGAAGTGTCTTGGACAAACTTTACATTGAGCCTGGTCTCTGGACTGCCATCTACAAAATAAGAAATGCAATAGACCAGATTTGTCAGAAATATTCACCTGTAAACATGTTAACTATTCATATTATTTGGGGAAATTTGGAAAATAGCATGCAAGCTAACACAAATAATCAAAAAATATAATACATGACGTTACATGAACTTGTACTTCAATGGAACTGTACTTCAATAGAACTTCAATGGAACTGTTACAACTTCTTACAATATGAAACACAACTTAACTAAATAAAATATACAGTTTTCGACTGATTTTGTGATTTGAAAGAGTTACTTTTTAGCTTTAGACCAGGGGTCGGCAACCCGCGGCTCCGGAGCCGCATGCGGCTCTTTCATCCTTCTGCTGCGGCTCTGCGTGGCTCGGGAAAATAAATTGCAAGTATCCGATTTTAAGTATATTGTAGGGAGCTGAGTAGAACAATTAATACACTGCTTCTGTCTGCTGTGCAATGGACAACTGACAGCTACTTTTATTGTGACATGTTCAACACAACGTCGACAGCACTTGACGTGTCAGCAGGCAGATTTGACAGCCGGCATGCGCGGAAAGCCCAGCAACACCAAAACTGCACAATATCTTAAAGTATTTTATTTGTGTCTGTTCGTTTGTTTAATTGTAGCTGTAAATTGTATGATTATTGTGATCTGTAAATATTAAAATAAAATAATATATATAGATTGTATTATTTTTCGTCGCTTAAAAATGCGTCACACTCTCCGACAGCCCGCCAAAACGCCGTACATTTATCGAGACTTTCAACCCTAGGTAGGCCACGGATGGATAAATCTAAGAAAAGAAAAATATTTGAAGAAAACAGAGCATTTAATGATGCATGGGCAGATTCATTTGCAAAGGTTCAAATCACCTGCAGTTTCGTTTCATTACTGGATGAGGAGGCACGTACTCTGATCTGATGCATAACAGAGTGCGGTGGCTGTCCAGAGGAGAAGTGCTGAAACGCTTTGCTGCATGTCTGGGAGAGGTGAAGACTTTCATGAGCAGCAAAGGACTCACCTTTCCTGAGCTGGAACGGCAGGAGTGGCTGGAAAAGCTGTATTTCATGGTGGACATGACGGCGAACCTGAATGCGCTGAATACTTCAGGGGAGAGGAGGCACAGTGCTACACATGCTGGAAGAGGTGTTGGCGTTTGAGCGCAAGCTGACAGTGTTTGTGAGAGATTTAGAGAGAGGAACACTGTCTCACTTCCCCTCCTTAAGGGAGTTCAAACAAGCGAACAAGGTGATAAATTCAGAGTATTTGCAGTCTGTAATTACTACAATGCAAGCATCGTTTGGGAAACGATTCCAAGAGTTCAGAGAGGAAAAAGCTACATTATCCTTCCCCGTCGCTCCCCTGACCATCGACCCATCCCTGTTAAATGTGTCTGCATTTGCAGGTGTAAGTCAACCTGATCTTGAGCTGGCTGACATAGCTGACAGAGATATATGGGTGTCTGAGTTTGAACGCATGAGATATATATATATATATATATATGCGAACATATTCATTTCAGATGTCAAAAAGTGTTTGCGGCTCCCGGTGTTGTCTTTTCCGTGGAAACCGGGTCGAAATGGCTCTTTGAGTGTTAAAGGTTGCCGACCCCTGCTTTAGACTATTGTCCTGCTGTGTAATCCAACTGCACCTGAGCTTCAAATCATGGACTGATGAGTTGTAAATCATTGATTGATTTAGTACTTTTTGGTAAATATATGAATTTCCTTTTTCAATTTTATTTTTGTTCTTATGGAAATCCACCAGGCTCTCAAACAGCAAACCATTCTCACACAATCACACTGCCACCACGTTTGTAGCTGTAAAGTTTTCCGCTAGATGTAATGGTCATAATCATTATAATTTTCTGGGCTGCTTAATCCTACTTAAGGTCACAGAGTGGCTGGCACACATCACAGCCGACTCTGGGCGAAGGCAGAGTGCACCCCAAACAGCTCGACAGGCCATAGCAGGGTAGAAACATGCTGATGTGAAATCAATAGCCTACTCTTTTTTAACAACCGCAAAGGTCATTTACATGTCTATTACCATAGACAATGAGAGGCTGGTCTTTGATAAATGGGGTATAATGGGACCCTGGCCTCTAAAATGTTCAATTTTTGAGTCATCAGTACATATAATATATATATATATATATATATATATATATATATATATATATATATATATATATATATATATATATATATATATATATATAAGTGGTAATCATTTTGATTCCTTTTTTTTTTAAAGTAAGTTTTAGGTTTCTTTTGCTGAGCAGTAAGTTGTGCATTAGGATTCTTCCATGGATACCAATTATGCTCAGTATCTTTCTTTCTAATAGTTAATTTATGATCACTGACATTAATTGAACTGAAGGAGGTCTTCAGCACCTTAGATATTCTTCTGCATTGTTCTGTGACGTTTATACACTCTTGCAGAAATTTTGCTAGGACGGCCACTCCTGATGAGATTTACAAACAATCCATCCATATTGTTTTCACCATCTGGAGATTATGGATTACACTATGATTTATGGATGTCATAGAAGGAGAGAGATTGATTTTTAATTCATGGCTAACAAACATATTTAAAATAAATAAGTAAAAAGTAAATAAATAAAATTCTTTCTCAGGCTTTCTCGATTATTTAAATCAATACACATTGTGCTACTTGTTGAGCCCTTCAAGAGAAATTGTCATTTCGTGCAAGTTTGTTATTTAAGTGATTTCTAGAATAAACAGGCTTGGCAATAAATTTTGTTTCAGTGAATAAGGGATAATTACTCATTTTTCACATGGGTTTTGTGTTTCCCTCAAATAAATTCCAGGATTTATACACTTGGGTTTAATTACACACAAACACACACAGACACACACACACACACACACACACACACACACACACACACACACACACACACACACACACACACACACACACACACGTACATATAAATAAACTTACCACACATACTGAGTTTGGAGAAATCTGGAAGTGTATGGAAGAAGTGCACACTTGGAGTGCTCCCTCCACTAGACATGGGTGATGATACCTTTCCATTGAGAGTGCTATAGGAGAGTGCACCATTTTGCCGCTCACCACTTGACATGTGCCTTTTTTCTGGCAACTGTGGTTGTCTGAAGCTATCAGAGTAGGAAGCAGGTGAAACAGGGAAGGATGGAGTGGAGGGTGGATGGTAGCCTGATGAGCTGCTCTGGCGTGATAGGGCACCATGTCTCTCATCTGGAGTAGTGTACCCACTGTGTATTGGATGCCTGTCAAGGTTGGGGCTTCCATGGGACATCTGCGATACAGATGGGTGGCGTTTCAGGATGGGGCTGCTCTGGCCAGGGTGATTGAGTGATGTCTGTCTGCTTAACTCTGGACTGATCTGGCTGGGCTGAATAACAGACTGGGTGAGGGATGGCTGGTAATCAGTTGAGGGGCTCTGAAGACCTTGTTTGCTCAGAGTGGGGCTGCTCTGGGTGCCCTGGCTTACAAACATTTGTCTTGTCAGCATTGGACTACTTTGGTTAGGCACAATCATGGGCTGAGAAGGGGATGGCTGATACCCATTTTGGAAACCTTGCCTGCTTGGGATGGGGCTGCTCTGGGTACCCTGGCTAACAGGCATTTCTCTACTCAATAGTGGGATACTCTGTGTCGCCTGTGAAACCATGCCATCCCTTGGAAGCACTGAGCTGTCAGTTTTTTCAGCTGCAAAAGACTGACAACTCTGAATGGGGACAGTATGGCTGGCCAGTCTTTGGTGGTGGGAAGGAATGGTTGATGTGTCAGTATATATGGATTGATGATGTGTACGAGGGCTGTCCATCATGGGTTGGCTACTAATGCTGCTAATTTGAGCATGCTCTGGTGGGGAGGCATGAAGATTAGGAGTATTGAGGCTGTCTGAAAGGATGCCAGGTGTCTGGTATGAAGGATAAGATGGAGTAAGAAAGTGTGAAGTGCTCTGAGAGGGCAAAGAGCAGGAACCAGAGTCTCCCATCCCATTAGATGGTGTGCTTAGGCCCACTCTACTATCAGCCTCAGCATGTTCTCTGAAACAACAGTAAACACGGCATCAGAAATTTAAGGTCTTTATCATTGACTGAATATTTGTTCAATGCATGAGTCTATTTTGCTGCCTGACCTTTCTACCTCTTCAAAATTAACATCCTCTATGATGTTGCCTTGACTTAGTTGAAATCTTTATAGGTATATTATTCCTGATAGCAAAAAGTAGAGTATATTTAATTGAAGTTTTCTCACCTTTCAGGTCTTTGCACAGGGCTGCTGGAGGATAGTGGGATATTAAAAGAAGGAGAAGCATCTCTGGTCATATTGCCATCCTCAAATGTAGGAGACACAGGACTGGATGGCTGCCCCCCAGCCACCAAAGCTGAACGAGCAACAGACGCCACATAGCTTCGGGGCTCTGCAAGCACACACAGATCAGACAGTGTAAACCCATGGGCTACTGAGACTGACAGCCTTTCACATCTTACATTTGAATCACTATAAGCAACAAATGATATGTGCAGAGCCATGAAACTTTGAATAATCAATTGAGGATTTTTAAAAAGCACTCAAACTTTGACAGGTTTGCTAAGCATATATACTGTTATTACAAAAAAGAAACTGTCTTAAACATGTCATCTTAATTCCAGCACCCTAACTGAAGGCACAAATTAAGTAAATGTATATTCTATGTGGAATGCAGTTGATCTAAACCATGAAAACTATACCAACAGTATTAAGTTAGAGGAGAAGTTGACAGGATCTGGAATTAAATAAAAGGAAAAAAATTTGGAGAAAATCATGAATATTACTGACGGAATAAATAGGACACTCATTGTTACCAAAATCTTACCTTCCTCTTCCTCACTTTCTGTACCATGCAACATAGATGACAGCCAGGGTAAAAATTAAGCAAAAATACAGAAAGAGAAGGTTTGGATGAACAAAGATATTAGATAAAGTTTAAATGCTTCAGAAAAAGGATGAGGAACGTGAACAGAAAAAAGACAAAAAGTAAATAATATTTGTGAATTGCAATGACCCAAACCCTAATTAGCTTGTGAATGAAGCTAAAACTAGCATTGCGTGGGACTTTTAACCTCAGTTATAAGGAAGCAGAGCTTAAGCCAGCCGGCCAAATTAAACAAGTCCTCTGTCACACTTATCATTAGGTCTGTTTAAGCCCCATATCCCTACCCTTACTGGCCTCTCAAGCCAAAATCAATTGAAACCTGCATTCTCAAGAATATTTTACTTTTTTGAACTTCTTCGGGTCTCCTTATATTATATTGTGACTTATATAGTTTGATATGATACTGACATTAAACATCATTACTTACACATTTGCCATATTTTTCTTAGACATGCTGATGTACTGTAGACCAGTCTGTTTAGAATTTATGAACTTAGTGTGTGAGAAAGTAAGGTCAAGACAATTATGAAACAGAAATGTGAACCTTCGTTAATATCTTCTTCTTCTATACTACAAGGGACATATATTTATTCTTTTTATTAGCAAGCTATGATGAAGGTTGGGTGAGATAATATTTAGATTGATTTTAATCGACAGTATATTTGCTTACCTGAGCCCGTCTGGTTAAGAAGAATCTCTGCTGGGTTGTGTGGCTTTAGACCCAGGAAAGACAGTGGTGTTTTAGCCAAACCTGGAGGAGAACGACCTGAAAAAGAAAAAGGGTGAAGAGTTTAGTTTACAACTAAGAACCAGGCATGTCATCAACAGCACAGATCTGTATGTAAAACATGGCATGAGTGGAAGAATATCAGTAAGTCTTTGGCTGTTTTCTGATAAGTGATTCTTAATTTTTTAACATTCCATTGGTGTATAAATATCAAAGGAAATAAATAATTTCTTAAAATGTAAAACATACAGATCCAGAGCTGGAAGTCAAATTAATTTCAGAAGAAAAGGTACAGTATTTACACTGAAAAGTATGAGGATGGTGCAAGTGCCTCATGCTAACTGTCTGGACCATGCAAGTGTTTCATTTTAAATGTGAATGTTGTGGGTAAAATACTCTTTGTAAAGTTGTTTTGACAGAAAGAGCAGATCATGCAGATGACCAAATAATACCCAGATGTTAATAAACTGAATCTAATTTTAAGCTTCTCGCATTTGTGCCCAAATGAATTGAAGGTATTACTATATTTGTACATTCCCAAGTAGACACACTACAGTCAATAAGTCATTAGTATCAGCTTATCAACTAATACTAAATAATGCACTCGCAGTTTATGTTTCTGGAGATTAAGTGATACAAACACTCTATATTTATGCAGTCTGGATGAAAAACCAGAGTATTATACCAAGTATTACAAATTGCTATATGACAAGCAATTATTGGGTCAAAATTATGTGAGTAGTATGGAAAACAATAACCAGTGAAGGATTTTATTTATTGTCTTTAGTATTTTATTACACCTTACGTTCAAAAAGGATAACACATCTGAACATACTTTATAGCAATAGTTAAACGTGAAATGTAATGACTATATGAAACAAAATCAAAAATATTTAATCAATACAATGAAATCATTTCATCTAAGATTTTCATGTAAGTGGACCTTTACATGTTATTTACCATTTTGGCGGTCATGTTATTTTATAAACTGGTAAATAGTACATTTATTTTTTCTCTTATCAAAATTAGACAACAGTAGAAGAAATTACAGCTATTCACTTTTACGATAATTATTCTCATTTTCACTGTCAATCTTGTACAATGAGTGTTCCTATAATGGATGAAATTTTAAATAAATTGATGTAAAAATGTTTAAAAATATATATTTTATTCTGTTAATTTTGAGCTAGCTGGAGAGTAGGTCAGAATCAAGATTTGGATCATAGGATTTTGAACTGCTGTCAAGGCAGTGTGCAATTTTGAGGATTTTTATCCATAAAAAATAACATACATATTTAGCTAAATAACTCTGATCTGTTGATGATTAAATGTTACCTTACATTTATTTGTCCAGTTTAAAGCTCCTGATGTGTAATATATCAGTCACTATTACTATTGGCTCATCTTAAATTGTGAATTAAAGATAGCTGATGGACTGCTTCACTGTTAGATTAAATATGGCTTGTAGAGTGTCTACAAAGGACTTTAAAAAGAAGTGTGACTCAAACAATAGCAGTGAATAGAAAAAGTCTGAACACAAACTGACCAATAACAATACAAAAATCACTCATGCAGATGATTCAACACTGTACCATGTTGTGTGTCTGGGAGAAAATCAGGGCTGCCCAACCACATGCATGCCTACTGAAGCAGTGTGCTGTTAAGTTTGGACCTGAGCCATGAGGTTTAGACAAATGTAACACTGGGACACACTGGGGGACAGTTCGTGCACATCCTCAACTTACCAAAGAATCTCACACAATTCTTTGTTTGACAGCCCGAATTACTCAACATAAGAAAAGGGAAGGGAAGGAAGTAGTGGGGCAGGGAAAGATGGAAAGATCCTCTGGGTTACTGCAGGAGAAGGGGGCCGCAGTAATATTGCTGCTTTAAAAATACATTTCAAAGCATGAGGGTTTCTTTTCCACTGACCAGAAAAGATGAGCAATACTGTCTCTTGCTACCCACAAAAGCAAACATGCTTTAAAAGCCCACATATGTTTCTTGTTGATAATGCTTTTTACATTAATCAGCATGAAGTGTTGAAAGGCAGAATGCACACTCATACAAAGAAGTATAGACCTGGATACTGTGCCTGCATAGTGGTATATTTCATACACATGAAATGTTCATGTACATGTCCATGCTATACCAAAATAGCAGTGTGTGCTGTCAAGCTTCAATGTGGCAGACTATGACATCAGTACTCTAGAACAGTGGTCCCCAATCACCGGTCCGTGGCGGTACCGGTCCGTGGCTCAATTGGTACCGGTCCGCAGAAGAAATAATTCATTATTTCCGTTTAATTTATTATCTGAGTCTGAACGATCTTTAATTTTGAAAAAGACTTTTATTTTGGAAAAATGACCGGATTCTCTTGGTTATATGTCGGTTATTTGAGCGCTAAAATGTAATCCACATGAGGTCGGCACATGAAGAGAGGCGTGCTGGACATGTTTCAAACAATAGCGGGGATTTTGGGTGAGACTGAGCCTGAGCCTTCATTCTCCCAGCTGGTGCATGATCAGATGTTTTTTTTTGTTTGTTTGTTTTTTTTAAAAAAAGTTCAAGCAACTTTATTTCAGCTGTTGAAAAATTACATTTATGGAGTGCTTATTATTAAGGGGCAGTGGTGGTCTAGTGGTATAGGGCGCTGGATCGCTGATCCAAAGGTTGGGGGTTGAGTCCCACTCTCCACAAGGTTGTCACTGTCCCCCCCCAGTGGCGCTAACTGGGTTATAAAAGGCTGGCCATGTCTCTCACTGTCTATGGTGTGAGGCATGTAAAAGTACCATTGCTGACTTTCGACAAGAGTAGGCTGCAAAGCCGTCAGCGTGTTTCCGCCCTGCGATGGCCTGGCGAGCTGTCCAGGGTGTACTCTGCCTTCGCCCGAAGTTGGCTGGGATGGGCACCAGCCTCCCCGCGACCCAAATTAGGATTAAGCAGGTACAGAAAATGATGCTGGAGTGCTTATTATTATTATTATTATTATTATTATTATTATTAACAACAACAACAACAACAACAATATAATAATAATAATAGTAATAATAATCGTAATAATACTACTACTACTACTACTAATAATAATAATAATAATAATAATAATAAATTAACAATCTATGCCCCCCGGTTCGCGGTAAAATTGTCAAGCGTTGACCAGTCCACAGTAAAAATGTTGGGGACCACTGCTCTAGAGAATGTCTTGATTCTGATGAGCATGACATAGCTTTTGGGTAAAATTTCAACCAAACCAGCAGGGAATAAATCAATTTCAGACAGCATGTCTTGTAAGAAGAAATGCAACACAAGACCAAATCAAACAGGGCTGGTCAAAAGTGCATGGAAGTTGATAGGATCTGCTCAAGTTGACCTTGCAAAGGAACTTTTATAAAAAAGTGAGGACCTGGGATAACTGTGTGGAATGAGGTAAATGTGACTAGAAGTCAGCTATTCTGGTTCCTCATAATGGAATCAGCCAATAAATATTAGAGTTTGACAACATTCAGTTGTCACATGTGTCTGAACATAGCTGATAGAGGCAATTCTTTAAATATGTGGGGTTGTTGGGAAATAGGAGAAAACTGGGAGATTTTTTCTTCCTTTAGTATTAATCTGTCTATGAGTCAACACATCTATGTTTTCAATACGTATCTATATTTTCCATTTATTGCAGTATAATATCTTATTACGTAACTGACCACACATAAACACACTTATTAGATATCACTGATAAAGCTATTTGAGGCTAATATGTTCAAACAGAGAGGTGGTGGTGGCCTGGTGGTAGGGTACTGGATTACTGATCCCAAGGTTGGGGGTTCAAGCCCAACGAGTTGTCACTGCTGTCTCCGCGGTGCAGCTGACTGGGTTATCTAAGGCTGGTCATGTCTCTCACTGTCTGTGGTGAGAGGCATGTAAAAGAACCACTGCTGACTTTCATCAAGAGTAGGCTGCATAGCCATCAGCGGGTTTCTGCCCTGTGATGGCCTGGCAAGCTGTCCAGTGTGTACTCTGACCTCGCCCAAAGTCAACTGAGATGGGTGCCAGCCTCCCTGTGACCCTAATTAGGATTAAGCAGTTTGGAAAATGAAAGTATGAATGTTCAAACAGAAAAGCCATGAAAATAACTTCTATAAATTTTGACATATGTTTTAGCACTAAGGCAGCATGATGACATAGATTAGCATGTCTGCCTCACAGCAAGGAGATTTCTGTACGGAGTTTGCATGTTCTCCTTGTGTTAGTGTGGGATTCCTCCAGGTACTCTGGTTTCTTTCCACAATCTAAAGACGTGCTCATTAGGCGAATTAGCTGCTCCAGATCACCCATTCGTGTGAATGTGAATGGTGTGAGCGTGTGATGACCCTGCAAGGAAGTGGTGTACCCTGCCTTCACCCAGAATCAGTTGAGATAGGCTCCAGGCTCCCCGCAACCCTTGTAAGAGTAAATGGTTCGTTGAATGAATTTTAACACTACTTATGTTGGCTCTATAAGAAACATGCTTAGAATTTAGCATAATCTCTTTAATAAAGACCATTACAACATGCCCTATAGGTAAGTGAACAAGTGAAGAAACAGACTGATTGATTGGTACGGCACCCTCCTCCTTCAGTTGGGAAACTTACATAAGTTGAAGTAAGGGGTTTGTGGCGAGACAGGGAATGCGGGAGTTTGGGGGAGAACCTCACCACCCATAGATGATGTAGGACTCACTGGAACCCCATCCATCTCTTCAAATGCTTCCCTGTAACTGTGCATTTGTCCCTAGAAAAACATATGACTTGTAAGCAAACAGAGTATATTCACAAATAAATGCAGTCTTAGACATTTTATTATGACACATGAGGCACACATTTGAATATCCAAACATTATCTTGAAATTCAAAAGGACATCACTGATTTAGTCCACCACTTAGTCTACCTCCTTAGGCCGGCCCCCTGGATTTAGAGCAATGGTGTTCGCCAGTTCTGGTGAAATGCAGCGAATGGGGGAACGGACTTGGGTAGGACTTTCATCGTGAGACTGCCCTTCACTGATAGTCCGGTGTCGTCCTGGTCTTGAACTTTCATCCATCAATGTCTCATGAGATTGTACCCCTGGCAAACCATTTGGTAACATAACAAGCATTAATCAGTATGATTTGTTTTAGCTTTAGAAATAATCTAGTTTGATAATGCATGTGTGTGTGTGTGTGTGTGTGTGTGTGTGTGTGGCAGGGGTTATTGATTTATTTCACAATTCATTTAATTCATTTCACAATAGGCCAATTAGCCTATTGTGTATGTTTTTGGACTGTAGGAAGAAACCAGTCCGAGAGGAAACCCATGCAATCACAGGAGAACATGCACTCCACACGAAACAACCAATCTCGGAATCAAACCCAGGCGTTCTTGCTGAGAGGTGGATGTGCTAACCTCTACACCACCGTGCAGTTATTTTAGAAAATCTCAAGAAACATGTACTTACCATTAGTAGTAACAGTAGCACAGTGGAATTTTTGAATTCACTATTAAAGATCAACATCCACCTCTGAAAAACTACTGTATGTAATACCCCCATTTCACTGGAGCGCGGCAGACTTGCGGAAGCAAAACTGTAGTCATCGTCCAACGTTCCTCAGTCGTTCCTCAGTCATTCCGTCATCTTCCGTGTCCTTCCGTACGATTCCGAAGGTATTCCTCCTCTTCCGTCAAGCCCAAATCTTCCACGAACATGTTCAAAAGCACGTTCATGGAAAATTTTTCAGACAGTGTTCCCTCACGTTCCGCAGTCCTTAAGCAAACGTTCCATCCTTTCCGCAAACGTTCCGTGATCGTTCCGTTTAATCCGCAAGTCTTCCGTGAACGCTCCGCAAACATTTCTCCTTCCGGGTGGTCAAAAGCAGCCACGAAATCCCCACGGAATACTCACGGAAGGTTTGTAGAATACATGCGGAACGTTTGCGGAATGGTTGCGGATAAAACGGACTTGCGGAACACTCCAGGAAGTCACTTCCACTATAAATTATTCCAGTTCATTCACTTCATTTTTCCTATTTTCCTGTTCATGTAATAACGTTTTAAAGTTATAATCACTGTGGTTTGGACTTGTGTGCATGATTTTTACTCTGGAATCATTGAGGTGCAAATAAAAGGACCGTATTGACATTATTGATATTAAACAAATTAACAAATGTTAAATTTAAAATTTATAGTAAATTATAAACATATTGCACATTAGAAACATATGGTAAACATATTATACATTATAAACATATAGTATGAATGAGAGAATGAGCTTCCTTGTGCATTCCACGTATTTATAGGCGGACTCAGGAGCAAATCCTTTGATCTTTACCAATTTTTCTTTATTGAAGCGTGGTTACGCTAGGTATTGCTCAATCATTCCTCAGTCATTCCGTGTTGAACATGAACGTTCTGTCTTCATTCCGCCTGTTCCGCGATCATTCATTGGGTCTTCCTTCTAAAAAGGAGTAGTGCCGCGGTCGTTCCGCAAACGTTCTGTGAATTATCCGAAGGTTTTCCTTTGCTGTCCACACTGGTTCCGAAGGTGATATGAGCGCTTTTACGCATGTATTCCGACATTGTACCACGGTCTTTCCATGTCCTTTCCACTCATTCCATGATCGTTCTGAAGGTGTTCCGAATGTGCAATTTTCCGTAGGTTTTGGACTCATTTTCCGTGTAAAAATGCCGAAGCTCCTCTGTAGAGTGCGTTCCGAACCTTTCCGCCATGATCCTTGCATTCCGCGCTCCGGTGAAATGAAGGTATAAGGTTTACATTTAAGTGCTGTGTTCAATCTGAAGTTGAAGGCAAAATAACAGTCTGAGCTGTTCTACTTTCTATAAATATGAACACTTTGAAAACTCTGCCCTTCCTTGTGTACTGAAACATAAAGGGCATGGAATACAAGAAATGGACTCAAGTTTCCCTCTTCACCAGGTATTCTTTTCACATACAATTGTAGCAGCATATATTGCCACTTCCTTCTCAAGTCTACTACAAATGATGTCTTATTTCTCTCAATTGTTATATTATCTCCCCAATTCATTTGGGGATGAATAAAGTACTCGGAGTCAGACTATCTCAGGAACAAATTAGAAAAAGTGAAGCATGTAAGCAGTAGGTTACAATCTTGGAAAGTTCAATTCTTGAATTGTAGATCAAGTTCTTCATCCTGCGATTTCCATGGAAGGGAATTGTAGACCAACTTAACTTGCTTCAAAACAAGTCATATTCAGACTCTCATCCAAATGCAACCCTTCCCAAACTGGGGTATGCGCAAACACACTCTTACGTGAGGACAAGGGATTGCAGACCAGGCAACATCCGAGCAAAATATTTACCACATTCAGTGATGATTGACTATAATGGTGGTTCAAGAAATCCATGTGCTATTATGGACAACAATAATCATTAGGAGAGCTCATAGGGATTGTGTGCTAGGAAAAAAAACCCAGCTATGACAGTTTGGCACTTTTTGGTCAGTGAACGCAGTTTTCATAGATCATTGATTCTCGGCTCAATTCATGGGAACCAACTGACCTGCAAAGTCTAAAAGCAGTCTTAGGAAATGCTTGAGTGTTAGAGAATTTAATAATATAAGGGTCAAGTTAAATGTCTTGCAGTAGAGGTAAATGGTCTATGAGTAGATGCAGAAAACAAAGGACCTGAAACCACCACTTGGTGTTATATAATATCCCAATGGACTGGACATATCGAGCTGTTCAGATTCTGTCTGAAGGATATCACAGTTTGTATCTACTTGCGTTGCTAGAGCAATGTCATAACACTAAGACCCCAGATTTATTGACATGGGAGTGTAAGCCATGTTCAGAAAGAGTCTGGCTCTAGGCCTAGCTCCCACGAGCTGAAAAGGTGCAGAGTCACATTCTCCAACATCATCTCACATTGGATCATTTTATAAGCATGCATTTCAGATGAAATAAACACAGCTGTGTAAGTCAAGTACTGCACACTCCTCAGGAACTGCCTATGCTTAATAAATTCAAGCTGATCCAACGATGCAGCCCGGTACTGCTCATCTTCAACTGATCCATGCTAGAGAGGAATAGTAAGATTGCTTTATCTTCTTTTCATTTAATTCTCGAAGCATAAAAAAACATGTTACAGGGATGTGTTATCTGAGGCAGAGTCTAAGAGGGACATAGCCTATTTTAGGCCATTGTGAAGTCTATATTGGACTAACTTTGAGATAGAAGAGGTCCTACAATGTGAATGGAAACTGGCATCAACCTACCGTATGCTGCTTTTGTGAGGACCAGTCTGTGCCCTAGACATTTATTCCCCAATGGCTGATAACAGCCACACAATAGTTCTGCAACTTGAAAGGCTTTATTATCTTTTGTTATATTCTTTAATGCAGAAACAGTCATGGAGGGAGGACAGGCCCTGAAAGAATCCTGTGTCTTAATACTTCTGACTTGTTCCCCAAGTTTGGCAAACTGTATCCTGTAACATGTATTCAGATGCAGACAGAGAGGCCATTGTCCATACACTGTGTCTCACACTTGCACAACCTTCATGCAAATCTTGCTTAGTGAAGTTTGTTGGGGTCACTATTTAACTGTGAGACAAAATGTCTCTGCTTCTGCTGTGTGTTAAAGGTACACATTTGAGGTTAACAGAACATAAACAAGGTATACATGGAGAAAAGCTAAAGTGAGATGAATGCACAAAACCATACAGAGAGACACAACTATGGATGGTGTTATAGATAAATAAAAATCCAGAGAATAATAGTCATTAAGATGCATTAATTGATATAAACTGAAAGGAAAATAGAAAGAAAGAAAGGAGAAATGAGATAAATATAGAGACCCAAAGTATGAAGTGAGAAAGATAGAGAGAAAAATAGAGTGACAGGAAATGACAGAATCAAGACGGACAAGTCAATGTTAAAGAGAATTAAATAAAGACAGGGGGAGAGACCAACCAGAGAAGGAGCGGGAGCGGCGGCGTTTTTCAGGTTCAGAAGTGGCAGTTCTTTCTTTGAGGTCGTGGATAAGGGCTGTGTATTCTACAGAGGCATAAGCATGATGAAGGACAACAGAAGGTAATAGTGTGTGATGAAGGGGTGGATGGGTTGGAGGTGGAGAAGATGATCCACATAGGATTAATCCATAAATAGGAGGAGAAAAAAGGGGAAAATAATATAAATGATAAGTAAGTAAAGTTGACAAATGTAATTATTTTGAAGAGAGAGGAAATGCTAAAGACATAAAACATTTTAAATGACTATTATCTGAAGGTACTACCTTAAGGTTTGAAATTACTAATGGTACTGATGTCATAACTGCTAGCATATAATGGCATGGATCCCATTGTTGATGTTTTTCAAATTTGTAAATGTGAAACAGTTGCAATTTGACCAGTATACAGTGAGTAAAGCACAAGCCTCCATGTGTGATTCAAATACAACAGTTACATTTATCCTTTTTATGTAGTATCTTTTGTGATAAGCAGAAACCTTTGTGCTGTTTGGAAGTGTCACTCATGGCTAAAAAGTACATGCAAATTAAATGAAAGGCCTTAAAGGAGTATCAAAAGATAATTAGTTTCTCAAGAGCCACTTACTTTTAAACCATATGTATCTCTATTGTCAACACAAGTCATATTATCATAACAAAGCACACAAGTGTGGCGGGTTTTCACAATTACTTCCTCATGTCTACTGTTTCCGCTTTGAGGTTAGATGATGCCTTCCCTAACATTAGCTCAACACAGAGGGAACGAGGGAAGGCATAAGAATAGACTATGTTTGCTAGAAACATTTTAATAGAGGATTTTGTTGTTGTTGTTGCTTTACTAAGAATGTTGACATATAAGCAGTTTTATTAGAGACTGCTTTACAAACACACACTTATTCCTATCCCTGTGGCCTGGGTTGTTTCCATTTAAGAGTGCTCATGAAGTAAAAAGTATGAAATCTGGCACATTTTTAAATAGCTCACCACTAGAGGGCAATTCTGTGTCTAAATGAAATTGCATTTTATGTTAATATGGAGCTTGGCAAAACTTTTGTCCTAGTACATAATCATTATTTATGTTTCTTGGTTTTTGAGCCTTTATATAATAGCTATACATTAGCCTTAATCTTTTTTCATACCAGAAACCTTAAGCATGTATTTAAAATGCATTTCAATATGTGCATTCAAACAAAAAAAAAAAGTCTACCATGAGCTGATGTTTAAGGCAGTTTGTTTTTCACAACACACCTGCAATAGGCTGCACTACAGAGCACTTAAAAGTTTTAAGCACTACAGCTGCATTTTTTACAAATGCAATGGTCTGGCAAAGTATGTACGTGTATTCACAGTGTGGAAACAAGGCCTGAGACGAGAGCCTGAGCCAGCAACACTTCACACAATGCTTCCTTTGTGACCTAAGTTTGTCGACGCCAACATACAATGTTGAAGAAAGACATAGTTGGGTGTGCCTATCAAAGTAGTGTTATTCAACTTGTGAATGTTCTCTAAAATCTGGAAACCAAAAATATAAATGATTCATGTTTTTATTCACCATTTTTATTTGACATTAAATTAAATATTTTGTCTCAATATTTTTCATTTACAGCAAATGCTCTTATCCAGACCGACTTACAATTATCTTTTTTTTATACAACTGAGCAATTGAGAGACAAGGGCTATGCTCAAGGGCCCAATACTGGTGGTAGTGGGGATTTAACCACTGACCTTCAGGGCAGTACTGCATTGCATTAACCACTAAGTTGCCACTGTCCACTTCAGTGTTAGTATGACACATTTAAAAAAAAAAAAAAAAAAAAAAAAACAAAGAATGTTAGCTTACCTGCCACACGGTAAGCCACCAGACCTTCCACTTTGTGGTTTATGTTCTCAGATTCAGCCTCTCCAGGTGGTGGGGAAGAGGTTGAGTAGCTCCTGAAAGGGGTTTGTAAGCTGTCCTCAATAGAATCATGGAACTGAGAGGTTGTGCCAAGAGGATAAGAGTTATGACGCTTCAACTCCATATTGCTAACTGTAGGAGTGGGTCCAGAAGAATGGATAAGTCCAGAAGGATCTGGAACTGAAGGATGACATGGAACATCTGACCTCTGAGGACTTTCAAAAGAGGATTCTATAAGTTGGGACTGCAATGTAGAGGAAACTTTCTGGACAGGTGATGCATGTGGTTGGGGCTGGGAGTAATCAGTCATTGAATGTATGGCAGTATCAGCCTGATATGAAGGTCGGGCCTGTGTCTGGGAGAAGGATGGTTGGGTTGTGATCACAGTACCCTCACCAGAAGGGGCACTGTAGGACTTAGGAACTTGCATGTGAGCTGGATCCAAGTCCAGCATGAGCAGATTAAGAGTCTCAATAGATTGTTCAATCTCATTCTTAGAAGGACCCTTAGGGAACTCAGGCAGGCTTTGGCTCTGGAGTGCAGGGCTGAAGTGTACCCCATCTAAAACTGGCTCCTCTGGAACACCAAACTGCTGCCAGACATTGAGGCCCCGCTGCACAGCATCTCTGCTGCTAGTGGTTCGTGCTGGAGCTTTGGGCATGAGCTTCTGTTCAGTATTAGCCATTTCTCCAAAAGATTGTGAGTGACAAATGCCTTTGTTGTGGTTAGCATAACTGTGGGATGGTAGCTCTGGGTTGCCAAGACTCTCCTGAGTAGAGCCATAATATAGTGTCACAGATTCTGTGCCTTTCCCATGTGCTCTTCCTCCCAAATAGGGCAGTCCCTGGCCATTAATCACTGTCTCAGGTTGGTAGTACAAATCAGCTGGAGTGGCTCTTCCCTCAAGTGAGGACAGTGTACCCAAGCTGTCCACACTGTTACCTTCTTGGCTGTTGGGCAGATCATCATCCAGGATGTCTGTTTCTCTATCTATGCTGTTGTGTCCATTAACATGGACTTGAGCTGGCACCAGGTGGAGGGTGCCACCTCCACCTTCACCTCCATTACTATTTTGGTAAACTGGGCGTTGCATGGGAACCTCCAGACCACTAAGCAGTTGATCCAGCTCTTGCTTCTCCTCAGGACTGAGGGGCTGACTGGGCTGCTGAATCACCGCTACTGCCTGCTGGGCAGTTTCATCAGTGCGATCAGTCTTAATAGAAGCAGTTGAGTTTCCAGAGTCACTGCTAACAGATAAAGCGTGATCTACTGGAGCAGGAGTGTGTTCAACAGTGGGTTCAACTGCTGTTGGAAGGCCGTTTACTGTCGCATCCACAGACTCTTTCTTACGGACTTTAGCATAAAGGCTACCATCCAGAGGACCTTGCATGTGAATGACGTCTGTAACAAAAACAATAACCCTGGTATGAGTGAGATCCAAACAACCAAGTGTACCATAAATGTCGAGTTGCATCTCAAATATAAAATTTAAGCAATTGTTAACATATGAACATTTTGCATGATTATCCAAGAAACACCTGCACATATACATGTATATTGTTCCAGGATTATTGTGCAATACATTGTGGGGCACAAAGGTAACATACATGAGTCACACATCAGTTTATAATATCCAGAATATTAAATATGTGGAGGCAGCATTCATTTTTATTTGTTTGATTAATTGTACAATGGTCCTAACTTGTTTGTATGAAACCCGCCTCCATAAAAGGAAACACACACACACACACACACACACACACACACACACACACACACACACACACACACATGTAGACTGACACATCTCTAGAATATGACTGAACAACATCTTCCCTAGAGACACTCAGTATCCAGATCTTTGACACACATGTGACTTAAACTAAATCTTGGAGGCATTTTCTGCCTCTAGCATCCAGGCCATGACTGCCTACATCATCTCAATTGCACATGCACACCCAGTGGTTTGGATAGCTGGAACGTCCATTTATCTGCAGCGCTGACGATGAATATTTTGTTTTCTTGAACACACGCTTCACTACAAAAAGCAATATTGGATACCTTCTAAAACTAATGAGCCAGTGCTCACTGCGGTATCAACACCGTCTTTCCTGCACATACTTACTTCAGGGATAATAAAAAAATTGATTATTTGTTTCATTTAATAAATGTGTATCAATCAGCATCTTTACACCTGCTGAATTGTAACGCTAATTCTTGAGTAAGAAGCCACTTTTTCACTGTTCCATGACCTATAGCCAACATAAAAAGCTCCTACAGCTGAATGGGACATTTATAAAATGATTAGATGTGAATTATGCAAATGAGGAAGCAGGAAAATGAGATATCTACTCAACCATATATTGTGATGTATATAAGCTTGGGTCAATTAAGCTACTCACACTATGGACAAATGAATGTGTGAAATAATGAAAGAAATGCTAAAAATGAAAAATCCAGACTCTCATAACATTTTGTCTTTTTACCTTTCTCAAGCTTCAGTCAGACCTCACATTAAAATATTTGTGAGCCACTGCACCGAAAGTAGGCTCTTGGGTCTAAAAATGAAAAATGAGCTTTTATGAGCTTTTAATGAGTCAGATAGAGGAGGCCCAAAGCTGAAAAATGCAGCAAAACGTTTGTCAATACCTTGAAAACTGAGCGAGCTATGCCATTTCTTGTGTCAGCATTCAACTAAAAATTTCAAAAGAGATTTTAGAGAAAAATGAGCACAAAGATTGCACTTCTTCCAAGATCATTAGTCCTTAGCAACCAAACATTTTTATGCATCTCAGCCATATAAGCTTTTAGAAAACATGTCTAGGAAGACTTTTAGGAAGAGATGAGAAATCATCCTCATTTTAATCTGACAGGCCCTTTGTAAACCCATCAGTCACCGTGGCAACCCCCCCAAAATGAACAAAAAAAAGACTTTTTTTTTTTCATTTCTGTTTATTCCAATAAGATCAGTATGTATCTCATCGACCATTATATAAAGGTTTAAATGCCTTCAAATGATACTGATTGAAAAAAACACTGTCAGGTTCAAATCACACTGAAATTAAGAAAACTATATATAAGAAAACCATATAACAAAACTCTCTGATCTCTTTGTACAAGTAAGCTTCATCAACTCTGCCCTCAGCATTATCATCTTCATCTATATCCTGCTTAGCAGAAAGGATCACATCTTCTTCACAGACACCACTCATCACATTTTTATTAACAGATGCCTCTCCTTCATCAACATCAAAATCAAAATCTTCATCAACACAGCTGGCATCATCATCATCATCATCATCATCATGATTATCATCATCATCATCATCATCATCAGTTTGTTCATCTGTAAAAGGAATGAACCATTTACGTATTTTTCAGGTCTTCACCAATTTTGGTACAAAACTAAACAACCCACGATCCAGCATGTCCAGTCCAGATAAGATTACACACAACTCAAATAATCAAAAAAATTCCATAATCGAATTTTGCATGCAGAGAAAAATACTCACTGGCGAAATAATCTTCAAGAACGCCGATCATTCCTGCATCTTCAAAGCCCAATTCTCGCATCGGATTTAACAGCTATACTAATGCTGCTAGACATCACAGATGACATTTCACTCTCCTTTTCCAGAAATTACATGTATTCACCATCTTATAAATAAACTTTATGACAGTTATTGAAGAGAAAGACGAAGATAAATTCAGCATGCAGTTAAAACAGAAGCAGGAAGTAAACCGGAAGTTAATGTGTGACGGGCACTGCGCATGTGCAAGCAAGAGCTGACCAATCAGTGTGCTCGTTTCAGATCTTCCTTAGCAACTAGCCTGCATTGTTTACGAGTACATTATATCATCTTCATAGCCTTTATTTTATTCACTGAAACAGCATTTTAATATCAAAACAGTATTCAAAATGGAGAGACTACTTCACGGCTATTCTTCTAGTGTATGGATTATAGTGTGTCTTGTACCAAACTCAGTGAATAATTGCAACGAAAATCAGTAAGTTTGCTACTGTTTTTATCGAGTTTTATGAGCGTACTTGCCAGAAAAATGGGGGGAAAAGACATTTTTTGTGAGTTTTAGTCGATTTCACTTGAGCAAGTGATAGTTGAATACTTGTTTAAATACTTTATGCAAAAAAAAGGTAACCACTGTACCACCTGAGGATGAATCATTTTTGCCAAGTATTGTAGGAAGTTATATTATGTCTTTTCAAGATATCCTCTGAAGTATATCTTAACAATCTTTATTCCTGAGAACCTCCAGTACTAGATTAAAATGTGCACTAGCTTAGGGAACCTTCCTACTTATTTTTAGTATATCTTATGGTTTTCAAATGTACAATCTTTAATAAACAATCAACGTTTCTTGCAGAAGCCATTATTATGACTTTTCTTTCATTTCAAATGTGTCATTTTAAAAGCTGCTCTTTTCCCACAAAAGATGCACTAGTCAGACACACCTTCATATTCACAAGGTTTCACCAATGTACCACTCAAAGGGCCTTTTCAAATATATAGGCCGAAAGTACCAGTTAATATCCTCTTAATCAGCCCAGGCCTAATGCCAGTGTTTTGATTTAAACAAGCCTGGAAAAAGTGAGCCTTTCCCCTCATTAGCCATAGTTTCCCCATAACTACTAAACTTCCAAAACTCTTTTGTGGGTCTTTCCAGCATGCAGAGAAAAAAAGTTTTTAGGACAGCCACAACACACCCATCTAGAAGCTGAAAGAACAACACATCATTCATAACCCCATACCAAGTAAACTTTAAACTGTGACATTTTGCAAAAGTCCCTAAAACAAGTTCTCATAGTTTAATTACTTCTAAATACATCTCTATGACTTAATAGTGTCATGTGAAGAGCTGTTGCAGTCAGAATCTTCATTTGGCATTCAACATTTACAGATGAAAGGAGACACACTTCACTCCTAAAAAAGGAACTGCCTTCTATTTCAGCATACATTTTACCACCTATTTACATGCACCTGTGATCTGCCATCATTCCTACATTGGACACCAACATCATCTCTTCCCAGTCATCACCTGTATAAATAGTAGGATGCCACCACAACCTAGGAGAAATAAATAGTGTCCCAAATAGTACAGTGCCACAAACAAGTGCAAACAAACCTTCCCTACCTTTTGAGGTGTCTTGTATGCAGATTCAGTATAATTTTCTTTAGCACTTTATGAGCTGCGGTGTTTTCCTCATCTACAGTGCTCAACTAACTGAACATTAGTGAACTGCGGAGGGGAGCTGCTTTGGCTCATGCCTCACACTCCTCCCACCAAGGCCACCAGACTGATTCTGACACACACACACACACACACACACACACCAGTAGAGACACTATACTGGACTGCCTGTCTCTCACTCTGTCTCAGTGTCTCCTAACCGTTGTCTCGCATGCTCTCTTTCTGTTTTCTATAACCCAATAGAGAAGGGTATGATTTTATCCTCTACCAGATATACAAATGAACAACTGGTGTTCAATGGCATGACAACATACAGAATTTCTCTGTCCTTTTAACTCTTCTCTCGTGTCCACTTATTCAGACCCTCTTGTTTAAGAAGTGATACCCTATAACAGACTTAGCACACTACTAAATCAAAAGTAGGCAAGCCTAAATTAAATTACATGCATAACTAAGTGCACCCCACGTCGACCCACCTACACACAGATACACAGAGACCCGTGCAGTCTTTCAGTCACGTGAACCACAACATACTCAGGCAGTGATGAAAAGACAGATCTCTAACTGAAAACATGGAAAATAGAAAACAAAAAATGAAAAATCAATGAAAATGCAGCAGGAAAAATGTGATTTTTATGTGTGGAATATTAGAAATGACAGGACCCCTCTTCAATACATCACCCACTACTGACCTGATTTTAGAGAAAAACTCATGCTCATGGATAGACTCCTTTTCTGAGCTAGTTGGCTATTGAAAGGACAATCTGGTCTGCACACCACAGAAAAGTTCTTCCTATTTAGTTCTATTAAAAAAGGTGAACAACAGGGTTCTGTTTTTAAATGCCACTTGCAGAATGGTAATTTAAAACTGAGGCTGATACTTGGGGCCAATGTCTTCTAAATTGGCGAAAGACACCAAGCCAAATCACTTCATTAAAAGACCACCATGTACCACATCCCTCAGAGTTCCATTATACAAACAGTTCCTAAACAGAGCTTCAAAAAGAGATGCTTTGAATAATCTTTCTTTTTTGTTCTTATTTTCTGACTGCTTTCCTTAAGTTCCGTGACAAGCTACATACTTTCCTTTCGCAGACACCTTCCTAAAGCTAAGGTGATTTATCAAGATGTGGGTTATTTTGAACAATATATGAAACTTAAATTCAGTGATACCAATGATTTACAAATGTAGTAAAGGAGGACTCAGCATGCCTACATGAGTATATGTGTAAAAAATATTTTTGCTGGTTTTTTTTTTTTTTTTTTTTGGTTTGTTGTATGTCATCCCCCCCATTCAAACGTCTTAACAGCCAGCAGGCAGAACAGTATCTACTTTATCATTCATTAAATCAATGTCCACTATGGTCAATGGCTGAACCATTAAAGCACCCTTGATCTCATACACTAAAGCTTCGGAGGTTCTCAAGGACCAGATGCTGGCTTTTATCCAAAATCCATTAGTACAATGCCTTCTATTCTGTTTAAGTCTGAAACCAAGGATGGCAAATGTCAGTCTCTTCTACTTTTTACTATGGAAAGAAAGTGCCTGAGTAATAAACATATATTTCAATTTTGCTATGTTATACCTGAGCGATAAAATCTTATTAAAAGTCTAACACAACTTTCAATATACCTTGTCAGATTGTTATGTAACACACACACACACACACACACACACACACACACACACACAAAAAAAAAAAAAAAAAAAAAAACTGCAGAAGTGCACAAACGAGTGCAAACAACATGCTTCCCTGTTATACAAGCTAATTATTATGGGTTAAGTACTGCAGGTATGCCATCAGTTCCCTAGAGATTAGTTAATTTACATCTGAGTGCAAAGAGGCAAGAGGCTTGCGTGAGGGAGAGTCCTAACATTCCTTGCCCCAGGAGGACATATGGAGTTATGACACATACAATGCTTTGATAGCAGCAAGCATAATATGTCTGGAAGAGTCCACACCACACTCTAACCTTTGAGAAACCTTCCTAAAGGATGGATATGGATATGGATATATGAAGTTTCAATAGAAAGTCTTTGTTCTGTCCTTTTAATTTTACTTATATATATATATATATATATATATATATATATATATATATATATATATATATATATATATATATATATATATGAATATTAAAATAAATAATAAATATGAAAAATACAAACAAGCAAACAAATTGTTATATCCAGGAGCCACTATCCTGTTTTGGTTTAAGATTATTCAGGGAACATTGGGTTTTTGATAAAAATACACTCAGGAGAGCACACCACAAAAATACAGGGTACCGTACAGTATCTATAAAGATAGTAAAAAACAAAACAAAAAACAACAACAAAAAAAAAACAACTTAAATTAAGGCACATATAGTAAAAACATATTACATATACATATAGTAATGCATCAACGATGAAGCATCTACAATAAAAATTACAAGTTTAAAGAGTACAAGAAAACATGAGAATTGTATATCATACTCTAATAATACAAATTGGCAGTCTAATGCAGAGATTAGTAAATGTCCAGTGTAAAAAACATTCATGTGCAAATTAAGGCGCAGGGTGTTCCATGAGAGGTGATAGTGCAGTGCACAGTGTTTTGTTGACCTGGAAATTGGCTGTCCAGAGCAAATAATTTAAAAAAAGTCCAGTGTAAACATATTTCAGCAGCATAAGGTATGTAGTGAGTGGAGAGTTGTGTGTGTGTGTGTGTGTGTGTGCGTGTGTGTGTGTGGGTGTGTGTGTGTGTGTGTTTGTCTATTTTGCTAGTATCTCGTCCCATGCTAGAGTTAAAAAGTCTGATGGCATGGGGGAGAAATGATCTCTTCAGTCAGTCAGGGGAGCAGGGCAATGACAGCATCCTGCCGCTGATGCTGCTCATCTGTCCGGTGATTATGTTGTGTGGTGAATTCAGTGGGTTGTCTATAATTGACAGTTGCCTACTCAGCGCCTGCCGCTCTGCCATGGAGTTTACTCTGTCTCGTTCCAACTCGACTACAGAGCCCATATAACACACCAGCTTGTCCAGTCATGAGGCATCATTCTTCCTAATGCTCCCCCATGAGACCATCGCATAAAGAAGGATGCTTGCCACCACAGACTGTTAGAACATTTCGTGCAGTGTTTTGCAGATGGTGAAGGATGCTAGCCTTTTGAGGAAGTACAAACAGTACTTTCTTGCTTCCTTTCTTGCAGTGCATCAGTGTTGGCAGTCCAGTCCAGTTTTTTATCCAGCTGGATGCCCAGGTATTTGTATGTTTGCACAACCTCTACCTATTCCCCTCTGATTGTCACTGGCTTCAGGTCCACCATAATTTCCTTCGTTTTGGTGGCGTTAAGGTACAGGTGGTTGGAGTCACACCATGGAAACAAAGTTCTTTATCACTCTCCAGTACTCCATTTCCTGTCCACTCTTTATACAGCCTACAATAGCATTGTCATATACAAACTTCTGCAGATGGCAGTACTCTGAGTTGTACTGGAGGGCCGAGGTGTACAACGTGAACAGGACTGGGGAGAGTGTCCCCTGTGGAATTCCTGTGCTGCTAACTATTGTGTCTGATATGCAGTCCGCCCGCCCGCCCCCCCCCCCCCCCCCCGTCACACATACAGAGGTCTGTCCGTCATGTAATCAGTAATCCAGTCCACTAGGTGTGAGCCTACTCCAATCTGTGTCAGTTTGCCCCTTGAAGTTGAAGGCACTGGAGAAGCCTAGGAACATGATTCTTATAGCACTGCTGTAATCCAATTGTGAGAAAGATAGGTGAAGCGCATAGATGATTGTATTCCACATTTTCTCCTGGTGGCTGTTAGTGGTGAAGTAGTACCTGCTCCATAGTCTTCATCACATGTGACCTTAGGGCAACGAGTCTGGAAACACTGGAAAGGGTTGAGTACTTCCTCGATGCATACCTTCAATGGACTTATGGATACGTCGTCTGGTTCTGCTGCTTTGCAGGAACGGATTGTTCATACTTATCTCCTGTATTTCTTCTCTGACTTATTCTACTGTGTTTATCTTAATTTTATGTGCAACATCATCAGTAATGTCAGTCTTATGGAATTAAGAAGATAGTACTTTATTTCTACTTGTGTACTACATAGAAATCCCATGCTGTTTGTTTTCATCCAATGCACCTCTAAATGGATCTTATCAGACTGCTACAATGGCTGTAACAATCATTTTTGTGTCATGCAAAAAAAAATGCAATAACTCAGACAGTGCTGGGAAAAAAAGAAATGTTTAAAGAGCGGAATGCATTATCAGCTATTCAAAGATGAGCGCCAGATCTATTTGATTTGTTTCACAACCTAAATCAACGTATTTGTTTTTACTGTATGCTAAAAGTAAGGGAAGAGCTGATTAAAAATCTTGACATAACTTCAGATATTCTGCAACTACACATTCAGAGCATTTTAGAAAAAATGAGAGGAAAGGAAAAGAAAAGAAAAAGAAAAAAATTCTATGGCACCAATGTGTGCAAGCACTTATCTTAACTCCGGTTCCCATACGAGCTGTTTTTAAGTACAGCACATTAATTACGCATTCAGGTTATTTTGGACCACTCACATTTTCAGTAAGACATAAAAGTGTTTGAGGACTGCAGGATGAGAAAAACAGTCCACTGAGGCACAGTGAGGTCAGATATTCATCTAGTGGGAAGTGCTGAATGTGGTTGCATCAGCAAAGCTAAAAGGACTCTTTGTGTTTATTTAACATTACTGAAAAAATAGGATGGAAATGATTAAATCCATCCTTTCTTGTTTTCCCACCATTCACCTCCTCAAAGGTCAGAAGATAGATCACGTTTTGAGTAACATTTCATTTTATCTTGATGACACATTTACATAATAATACTAATACAATGATCCTTCACTACTTCGAGCGTCAGTTTCTGTGGCTTCAGTGCATCGGGGGTTTTTCAAAAATATTCATAGAAAAATGTAAAAATTAGGAAATTAAGAAAAAATAGGGGGAAAGTTAAGGAAAATTCCACAAAACAAGGTCAATAAATATACCGTATTAATAAGCGCCCTGCTCCAATAAGCCCCAGGTGTTTTTTTTTCTTTTTTCTTTTTTCTTACATCTAATAACCGCCCATGTGTACTGAGAGCAAAATCGTAGATCAAACTTACCAATTTTATTCGATCAGTCTCCGTAACAGTAAAATGAGGCATTCACTGCCTGTAAAAGAGAGTTTACAGGTATTTCAAGACCCCCAGCCACTGGGGAATGTCTATAATGTTCATCGGTAACAACACATTTAATTGTTCCACGGTGCTTTAAAAAACAGGAAACTATTTTGCTGTGTTCTCTAGGTAAATGTCCATCAGCTGATGAACCATTAGAAACTGCTAAACTATCAGATGCTCTGAATGAATAGAGCAATCAGCCAGATATGGACCTATCAAAAAGTGATAACGAGTATTTTTCACACAATTCTCCTGCTCAGGACTTTCAGAAATTTAAAGAAGGAAAGCAAAGAAGGCCATGTGCTTTTCTTTATGTTCCTGTTGATTGGTTCAACGTTCCATGTGCTAAAGTTGACAGTGTTGATTGGCTTGATTTTACTTCCATGTTTAAAGGAAATGTTTAAAGGGAGGGAAAAGTAAGGGGTCTTTTTTTTTAATTTATGCTGTTTTCTGTTTATTTTCAGCTTTCATGTACGTAATTGATAAGGTTGATACCACAAAATGAATACCATTAAAGCATATGAATACCACGTGATCTTCTTTTCCTTTCGGCTTTTCCCTTCAGGGGTCGCCACAGTGAATCATCTGCCTCCATTTCACCCGATCTTTTGCATCTTCTTCTCTTACACCACCCTTCATGTCCTCTTTCACCACATCCATGAATCGTCTCTTTAGTCTTCCTCTAGGCCTTCTGCCTGGTAGTTCCAACCTCAAAATCCGACTACCAATATAATCACTATCCCTCCTCTGTACATGTCCAAACCATCTCAATCTAGCCTCTCTGACTTTGTCTCCAAAACATCTCACATGGGCTGTCCCTCTGATGTGCTCATTCCTGATCCTATCCATCCTTGTTACTCCCAAAGAGAACCTCAACATTTCATCTCTGTTACCTCCAGCTCTGCCTCCTGTCTTTTCCCTAGTGCCACATACAACATTGCTGGCCTCAACACCGTCTTGTACACTTTTCCTTTCATTCTTGCCGATACCCTCCTATCACACATCAAACTGGACACTTTTCTCCAACCTTTCCAACCTGCCTGCACCTCACTGTTCCTCTTGGGTCCTTGTCATTCATACACATGTATTCTGTCTTACTAAGGCTAACCTTCATTCCCCTCCTTTCCAGGGCATACCTCCACCTCTCTAGATTTTCCTGCACTTGTTCTCTGCTCTCACTACAGATCACAATGTCATCTGCAAACATCATAGTCCATGGGGAATCTTGTCTAACCTCGTCTGTCAGCCTGTCCATCACCATAGCAAACAAGAAGGGGCTCAGAGCTGACCCTTGATGCAGTCCCACCTCCACCTTGAATTCGTCGGTCACACCGACAGCACACCTCACCACTGTCTTACATCTCTCATACATGTCCTGCATCACTCTAACATTCTTCTCTGCCACTCCAGACTTCCTCATGCAAGACCACAATTCCTCTCTCGGCACCCTGTCATCTGGTTTCTCCAGATCCACAAAGGCACAATGCAGCTCCGTCTGACCTTCTCTGTACTTCTCTATTGACATCCTCAAAGCAAACACTGCATCTGTGGTGCTCTTTCTTGGCATGAAACAGAACTGTTGTTCACAAATGCTGACCTCGGCCCTGAGTCTAGCTTCCACTATTCTTTCCCATAACTTCATTGTATGGCTCATCAACTTTATTCCTCTGTAGTTGCCAGAACTCTGCACATCTCCCTTGTTCTTAAAAATGGGCACCATCACACTTCTCCATTCCTCTGGCATCCTCTCACTGTCTAAGACCTTGTTGAATGTTCTTGTCAGGAAATCTACTGCTACCTCTCCTAGACACTTCCATACCTCCACCGGTATGTCATCAGGACCAACTGCCTTTCCATTCCTCATCCTCTTCAATGCCCTCCTCACTTCACCCTTATTAATCTTTGCTACTTCCTGGTCCTCGACGGTCACCTCTTCTACTCTTTTTTTCTCTCTCATTTTCCTCATTCATCAGCTCTTCAAAGTACTCTTTCCATCTTGCCAGCACACTTCTGTCATCAATCAATACATTTCCCTCTCTGTCCTTAATCACTCTAACTTGCTGCACGTCCTTTCCATCTCTATTTCTCTGCTGTGCCAACCTATATAAATCATTTTCTCACTCTTTACTTTCCAACCGAGCATACAAGTCATCATACGCCCTCTGTTTGGCCTTTGACACCGCTACCTTCGCCTTACGATGTGTCTCCCTGTACTCCTGTTTACTCTCTTCGGTCCTCTCAATGTCCCACTTCTTCTTAGCTAACCTCTTCCTTTGTATACACTCCTGCACTTCCTCATTCCACCACCAAGTCTCCTTATCTACTCTCCTTCCAGATGACACACCAAGTATTCACCTACCTGTCTCCCTGATCACATTAGCTGTAGTTGTCCAGTCATCTGGAAACACTTCCTGACCACCCAAAGCCTGTTTCAGCTCCTACTTGAAGACAACCCGACACTCTTCCTTTTTCAGCTTCCACCACTTTGTCTTCTGCTTTGCCTTTGCCTTCTTCACCTTCCTCACCATCAGCATCATCCTGCACACCATCATCCTATGCTGTTTCGCAACACTCTCACCCACTAATACTCTGCAGTCAGAGACTTTCTTCAAATAACATCGCCTACACAAGATGTAGTCTACCTGTATGCCCCTACCTCCGCTTTTATAAATCACCATATACTCCTGTCTCTTCTGGAAGAAAGTATTTACCACAGCCATTGCCATCCTTTTTGCAAAATCTACCAACAACTGTCCTTCTGCGTTCCTGTCCTGGATACCAAACCTGCCCATCACTTCCTCGTCCCCTCAGTTTCCTACACCAACATGTCCATTGAATTCTGCCCCAATGACCACTCTTTCACCTCTGGGGATACTCTGCATCACTTCATCTAAGTCACTCCGGAATCTCTGCTTCTCTTCTAGCTCACATCCTGCCTGTGGGGCATAAGCACTAACAACATTGAACATCACGCCTTCAATTTCTAACTTGAGACTCATTACTCTGTCTGACACTCTTTTCACTTCTAGAACATTCCTGACCAACCCCTCCTTCAAGATGACTCCTACTCAATTTCTCTTCCCATCCACACTATGATAAAACAGCTTAAACCCTGCTCCTAAGCTTTTAGCTTTGCTACCTTTCCACCTGGTCTCCTGAACACACAGTATGTCCACCTTATTCCTCTGCATCATGTCAGCCAGCTCTCTACCTTTTCCTGCCATAGTTCCAACATTTAAAGTCCCTACACTCAGTCCTGGACTCGTGCCTTTCCTCTTCTCTCTCTGCCTCCGGGCACGCCTCCCACCTCTCCTTCTTCGTAGTCTTTGACCAACAGTAGTCCAATTTCCACCAGCACCCTGTTGGTTAACAGCACTGATGGCGGTCGTTGTTAACCCGGGCCTCGACCGATCCGGTATGGCATTCTTTGTTGTGACTCGCATTTTTTATTTGGCCTTTGTTTTATGCCAGATGCCCTTCCTGACGCAATCCTCTGCATTTATCCGGGCTTGGGACCGGCGTGAGGGAGAGACATAAAAAATTGGAGTGTGGGGCAGTACCATTCCCAAATGACTCTCACACTTTTTAAAGGTACCCCACCCCCTGTTTTCAAAGTTTTGAAATTACCATATTTGACGTGATAAGCGCCCAGGGCGCTTAAAAAATTGGAGTGCGTGGACGCTTATTAGAATGATTACTAGCGGAGTGGAACGGTAAGTGTTTATTACCATAGAGGTGGAAAACATGAATAATAACAGAACAATAAAAAAGTTGTACTGGTATTTGTGTTATTCATTTTGTGCTATCAACCAAACTACTTACATGAAACCTGAAAATAAACAGAAAACAGCATAAATAAAAAAAAAAGACTTTTCCTTCCCTTACTTTTCCCTCCTGGTGCTGTTCCTTTAACCATTTCCTTTAAACATTTTCCCAATAAAATGAGCCAATCAAAACTTTAGCACATGGCAAGTTGAACAACAGGAACATAAACAAAAGCACATGGCCAGGAAAGTCTTTAAATTAATGAAGTTAGTGAGCAGGAGAATCGGGTGAAAAATACTCGTCACCACTTTCTGACAGGTCCATATCTGGCTCATCGCTCCATTCATTCAGAAGATCCCATAGTTTTGCTGTAGCAGGTTCTAATGGTTCATTGGTTGTTGGACATTTACCTAGAGAACACAGCAAACTATTTTCCTGTTTTTTAAAGCATGGCGGAACAATCAAATGTTTTGTTACCAATGAACATCATAGACATTCCCTAATGGCAGGGAGTCTTGAAATACCTGTAAGCTCACTTTTGCAGGCAGTGAACGCCTCCCTCATTTTACGGTTATAGAGACTGATCAAATAAAATTGGTAAGTTTGATCTACGATTTTTCTCCCAGTACACATGGGCTATTCGACCTAAGATCAAAAACATGAAGGGGGGGAGTGTATTGGAGCAGGGCGCTTATTACATCGAATGCGGTACTACTACTACTACTACTACTACTACTACTGCTGCTGCTGCTGCTGCTGCTGCTGCTACTACTACTACTACTACTACTACTACTACTAATAATAATAATAATAATAATAATAATAATGCTTAATGCTGACATAGTTTGCAACTTCTAGCTGGAGAATTTCTAAAGTACTGATATCTCTCAGTAATGTATGACTCAAGCCTGCCCTAGGCTTAATGTCGCATTCAGTCAAAAATGATAGTAAATGAAGCCAAAACCATATTTTTATGAATAAAATTTAAAGCCAAACATTTTATTACCAATGATGTAGCATTTCAGGAAAAGTAATCAAGTTCCACTCTCAGCACTGAAAATAGCAAAGTTATTCAGGAAGCCACTCTTTCTTGCCATAATTGCCCCTATGTCACTGGATGTCGCTTTTCTTTAAATCCCCTTGATTTTAAAACTGTGAAAGTGGCTTAAACTAAGCTGTATAGTGCAACAACTAGAGAAATGAACAGCGGAACTATTCTCACTACTTCTCCTTCTAGTCTAGTCATGGACAAACAAGGGAGGAATGGCTTCAATAGATATTAGATGCAATGTCACTCTTAGTACTTGTTATTCCAACAAAATTCTCTTTCTGTGTAGCAATATGATATCTCTCATTTGTGCCTCTCAATAATCACAGGGACATCATTAGAAAAAGTCAGCATTACATAATAATAATAATAATAATAATAATAATAATAATAATAATAACCTAAATTATAAATATTTACATTCTACCCATGTGTACTTTCCATAGTTAGAAGGACATTATTTCCTAAAATGGAACTTATCTTTTTTGTCATACTTTCACTATAATGGCATTTTAAAGTTTAATTCAGTTTAAAGGGACTCTATCTTTGCAATTCATGGTAATTCACACACGTTATAATAATTGGGTAGGTGATTATATACTTCAAGAAAATACAACTTTTTTTTCATTTAAAACTGAAAACATCATTCAGAATATCAATTTTCATGAGACCTATGCTCTATATTATCGACCATATACAGTATACTCAATATCTTGTCTGGGCATTGTTCTGCTTGAGGTGTTTGTATTTAAATGTCTGTCTGTCTTCCTTTCGGCTTTTTCACTTTTACTCAGGAGCCGCCACAGCAAATCATCTGATTCGCACATTTTCATTTGGCAGAGGTTTTTTGTTTTTTTTTTTTATGTCGGATGCCCTTCCTGTCACAACCCTTTTAGCAAGGGACAGAAACACGCTGACGACTTTGCAGCCTACTCTTTACGAAAGTCAGCAATGGTTCTTTTACATGCCTCTCACCATAGACAGTGAGAGACATGGCCCGCCTTTGATAACCCAGTTAGCCGCACTGGGGGGGACAGTGACAACCTTGTGGAGAGTGGGACTCGAACCCCCAACCTTTAGCTCAGCGATCCAGCACCCTATACCACTATACCACCACTGCCCCGCGTTTGTATTTAAATGTACACGACAATATTCAAATCTAACAATTTATAGCCATACTTTTCAACAAGTGTAATTTTGTGTAAACTGATTATGAGGAGTACATATCTTAAATATTTATGAATCATTGAACCATAACTAACCGTAACGACTGAGTAAAATGATCAGAAGATAATATAGAGAAAATATACATGTGTCATTGATGAAAATTTCCAAAGCTTATTGTCAGCTCTTACATACATAAGTAGAAATGAAAAAGCACAAAAACTGAAGAGACCATGATTTAAATCTGAGGTGGGTAAATTGGATTCTCTGGAACACTGGCACCACCAAGGAGACCATTGTTTGTTTGGTTTTTTTTGTTTGTTTTCTATCTCCCACTCTTATGAATTCTGGCCGTGGTGGTCTAGTGGTAAAAGGTGCTGGAGCGCTGATCCTAAGGTTGGGGGTTCGAGTCACACTCTACACAAGGTTGTCATTGTCCCCCCAGTGCAGCTAACAGGGTTATGAAAGGCTGTCCATGTCTCTCACTGTCTATGGTGAGAGGCACATAAAAGAACCATTGCTGACTTTCGACAAGAGTAGCTGCAAAGCTGCCAGCGTTTTTCCACCCTGGCGAGCTGTCCAGGGTGCACTCTGCCCTCACCTGGAGTCGGCTACGATGGGCGCCAGCCTCCCCGCGACCCTAATTAGGATTAAGTGGTTACAGAAAATAAACTGAACTCTTATAAATTCCAGACCATCTGAGTTACAATGCAGTGATTAAATGCTGATTAAATAACCTGTTTTCAGTTGAAAGTTGTATCGCAGGGAAATGGCCACATTTACACATAGCTAAAGGGCTCAATTATGCACAAACATTCTGCAGTACAATAAAGACAGCATTCTTTTGTCTAGAATGATACATTGCTCATTTGCTAGGAATCCAAAATCCATTAAACATGGAACCACTAAAATGTTCCTGTATTTCAACAACTACCTGAGAGGACAACAGTTAAAGAACTGCAATTAAAAGTGAAGCTGGGGGCAACACTGTAAATCTGGGAAACAAAAACAAAGTTCGTTACTGGATCACTAATAAAATCTGAAATACTGATATTAGCATTTGCTTTTTTACCCCGGGTCTATTTCACGAAACCAGTAAACATTAAAGCAGTAAAGTAATTTCTAAAACAATGTATTTCATAGTAATATTATACATTGAGGGTACAACTTGAACATGCTTCTGAGGTGCATGTTTAGAATATGCTGTATTACAAGATATGCGTGATAACACTAGCATGAGCTGTGCTCTGAGCTGTGAGCAGTTGACTAACAAATTCTCTATGGACCAATGGGAGGAGACTGCATGAAGCCAGAGACACCGTTTCATAAATATCAACAGCATAGCCATCTGTTAAGGGCAGAGTATTTAAGGAGACTATCTGACCCATGCTGAGATATGCTTAGAGGCCTGGAATACATAAAGGAAACAAGACAATCATGTATTATAAAGTCAGCAGGGTGAATGAAATCTTTTCCTTCTGTTGTCCTTCACTCACACTCACAGTTCCCTGTCAAACTTCCCAAAGGTTGAAGAGAAACATAAGCACATCAGCTAAAGAAATAGTCTGTGTTCAGAAGTAAATGTCAACAAAGTACTGGACTTGCTTTGTTACCCCCAGTAGGATAAGTCAATATGGATTAATATTACTTTATTTACATGAAATGCAATGGCTTCCAAAGTCATCTATTTTCAGAAACATTACCCAAGCCAATAAAGCTACCCCACGAAGCAAGAACACTGTCGAATTAAGTCCACGGTCTGTTCTCTACACTGTGACTCAACTCTCGCTGTCTGAATTCAAAGCAATTCAATTTGTAAAGCTCCAAGTGAAGGCAGATCACTTTTTTCAGCAAAATAGGATAAAAGATCTAATCTCTGGAATCTAACTGTTTCACTCTGCGATTTTCTCAGCAATCATGCAAACTTGCTCAGGTCACAGTCAATGTTTATTGCTAAACATTTTTACAAAGAAAATTGTGTATTTTGAAGGAGGGCGGTTGAGCTGCTGTATAAAAAAGGTAAAACGGCTGAGTAAATAAGTAAGGCCAAGCTCAAAGTCAAGAACAACTAAATACAACCAGTATAGATACCTCCCTGCTAGCATTCCAGTTATATTTCACATGTGTGCAAACTGAACAAATTGGTGACAATTCCCACTCGTGTCTGCAAAACGACCATAAATGTCAGGCAGACCACACACATATTACATGCATCGACAAACAACTTTCTGCGAGTCATGACCATGAAAGAAATTGTGAAACGTGCACTTCTGGAGTCATGTAGTTAACAGGTGGAAACTATAAAATATTTGGCACCATGCTGGCAGGACTGTCTCTCTGACAGAAGGCATGTTAAATGTCATAAGCCTGTCTATGATGTTCTGACCCTGTCGAAAGGGTTAAATGTGCACTTTAAAGCCTTTTTCTCTACATATTGTTTATTTTAATCATCTTCTTTTAGAAGAGTTACTTAGATCCAATTCTGCTATGGTGATATTAAATAATCTGCTCATTTCTCTCTCTCTCTCTCTCTCTCTCTCTCTCTCTCTCTCTCTCTCTCTATACGTCTACATCCAATCACAAGGAATGGACATCGATCCCATGAGCTTGAATGATGCTCATACAGGGATTGTCATGGCTGTGATTAATCTGCTTATAGGCACAACTCACCACACGAATACAACGTGATGGTTTTCTGTGAAGTGCAGCGGAATTTCAGTATGCAGCACAAACATTGTGGTGTGCCAATAGCTGATCTGAGACTTAAAAACTGTTAGGAGCAGTGTGTAAAGACGTGTTAACCACATTTACTCTGACGTTGTCAAAATCAGCCTGGCCTACAAATGGCTTGAAAAATATTTAGCACTGTGTGGCTTTTCTGCTGTTATGGCAGAAATGCATCGATTGTACAATTTCACGCACCAAACTCTATTGTAAAACATAGACAGACAAGGCTATCTAAAACACCTAAACTTAGATTAATTATAACGTATGGTTAATTAACTACAATTTTTTTCCCCTTCAGACGTCTGCACATACTGAGCAGTCAAGTCACATGACTTTAAAACTCAATGTTGAAAAACAACGGAAAAACAGCGGAAGCAAAATTACAGTATTTCAACACAAAGGACTCTGATCTCATTATCAGGCTGGAAAAGTAGTGTAGCTTTCATTTGAGACAAAATATATGGATCAATTATTCATTCATTCATTCATTCATTTTATGAACAGCTTCGTCCTAATTAGGGTTGCGACGAGGCTGGTGCATGGCGGCACGGTGGCGTAGTAGTTAGCACATCGGGCGCACAGCAAGAAGGTCCTGGGTTCGATTCCTAGCCTGGGCATTTCTGTGTGGAGTTTGCATGTTCTCCCCGTGCTCGTGTGAGTTTTCTCCAGGTACTCTGGTTTGCTCCCACAGTTCAAAAACATGCACAGTTGGTTAACTGGATGTTCCAAATCACCCCTAGGTGTGAGTGTGAATATGAATGGTTGTGTGAGTGTCGGCCCTGCGATGGCCTGGCGAGCTGTCCAGGTTGTACCCCACCCTCGCCCAGAGTTGGTTGAGATGGGCACCAGCCTCCCCACAACCCTAATTAGGATTAAGTGGTTTCATAAAATGAATCTATGAATGAATGAATGAGGCTGGCAACCATCTCAGCTGACTTTGAGCGAGAGTAGAGTAAACTCTGGACAGCTCACCAGGTCATCGCAGGGCAATGGATTAATTAATGCAGATTATTTAAAAGAAACATTAAAACTCAAACATACCTGTAGACAGACAACATTCCCGGACTTATTATCCTTCAAAACAGCCGTTGTTTATATTTCTAAGCACCACCAGATCCGAGATCCTGAAACTTATGTGTAGTGACCAGAAGCTACTACGTTTTTCCTTGCCTAGTGACAGGGCTTTGGTATCTGGCAGGGCTGGAGGAGTTATCTGTAGCTTTCTCACCGCCTCCCTAACAGTGCCTGTCTGCTCTCATCTCCCCACCTCCTTACGTTTCACGCCCAATGACACAGAATATGTTGTGACCATGGTCTCTGGACAAGTATGAGGAAACCTATAGTCAACAACACCTCAGCTGTCTCTTCTGTGAGCAAGGCAACAAGATTGTTCTTTTGCTATCACATTCTTACTCTCTTTTTTGAGCTAATTCAAGTACTTTATTAGCAGAGTTTATGTGATTCTGACCCAAATATTAAAAACTGTACATTATCCAAATGGTTGCATATTAACATATGATCACAACAGTTTGTCTTATTGCATAAGAGGTTCATGTAAGGAATTTCAGCTGTGGGTCATTGGTACACATTTGGTAAAGTGCAGTTTCGTGCCACATATAGAGACAGTATCCGACACCGAAGTGTGTGCTCTCAAACTCCAGCTATTGAGATCATCACGGACGGGTGATAATTTACCTGCCTCGGACATGTTAATCCAACTTATGTGTTGACCATTCAACTGTAATGATTGCCCCTGACCTGGAAATTAAACTCCAATAGTCATAATATTTACTGTACATATGCGAGCGACATATTCGTCTAAAGCAATGATTTTAAATCATTTTCATCATTAAAAAATGAATAAGAATAGCTTTTCATGAGCTCATGAGGGGCCAGATAATCTAGTCAAAGAGGGGACAATTATTAGTTTATTATTTGTTCTCTTCACCTTTTTTAACTTTTTTTTTCTGGCAATGCTTGACAACAACATGTAATCTTGCAATCTTCCTTGAGCCAGGAATGGCACTAGAAATAGGTTCGTTGTCACCTAGTGATAGACAATAAATTATGTTTCGTGGTAATGGTTCATGTGAAGAAGGTACGATAATCATATACAGTAATATATTAATACAATAATCATGTACTTCTAGATACAAGTGATTTCATTTATGGGTAGCCCAAGAAACAAACAAAAGTTTATGGTAAAGTAAATGGCGTTCCACATATGGGGGACACTTCAAAACACAAGGCCTCTGATTGCTATCGTTAGGTGGCAGCAGCTTGCACCATCACTGTTGCTTATTACAAGCTTACTTGCTCAGCACATTCCGAAAGCACCACGGGGGCAGACGAGAGCAGGTGATAAGAGTAGCAGTGAAAAGAAACGGGATGTGAGGTCGATGGAAATCAAACAGAAAATCATCGAAAAAGAATGTATAAAATTAAAAAGTATGACAAAAACATTTTTCAAAAGTTACATTTAAGATAAGTTTTATAGATTTAATTGAGACTAAATGGCTGCATTTTCAATCTCCCTCTTCCTTCCACCTCCTCTTATAATAGCAGATCGCCCTAGTACTCTGTCTCCAAGGTAATGTTTCATAATAAAAACACAATTTTTACTTAATTTTATTATTCATTATGGTTCATTTTTATTTACTAATGCATTGTGTTTGCTTATATCATTTATTTACCATCGCAGGATACAACACATATATACAATCATTCACACCTCCAGGCAAACCAATGTTCCCAGAGGAATCCCATGCAAGCACAGGGAGAACATGCAATCTCCACACAGAAATGCCAGAGCCTGGGACTCGTATCCTGGATCTTTTAGCTGTGAGGTGGACATGTAAACCACTACACCACCTACACAAAGACATGTGCATTAGGCTAACTGGCTGTTTCAAATTGTCCTCAGATGTGTGAAATTGAAAATACTTGTGCGTCTGTGTTGGCCCTGCAATGGTGTAGAGAGATGTACCACTCCTTCACCAGGAGGTGGTTGAGACAGGCACCAGCCTGGCCGTGACCCTAGTAACGTACACTTGTTCACTAAATGAATTGAAGAGAGTACTCTGTATTCTACTGGTATAAGTAAGAATTACAAAGTCCACTAATTGGTGAGCGGTGGGGTAGACACTGAAAAGCCTGCCAGACGTAATACAGAGATGAACAACCATTCCTACTATCATGTTTACAGCTAGGGGAAATTAGGAGTAACCAGTTGTCCTAATCTGTACATCTTTGGGCTGTGGGAGAAAATCAGAGCACTTTGGAGAAAAGCAACACAGGCACAAGGAAAACATTAAAACTTCACATAGATAGCCCACAGTTGGCAGCAGGTTTCTAATTCATAAACTTTTTAACTATGGCACCACCGCACCACCCTGCATATGTTCCCTTTCTGAGAAAATAATTTATAATTTAAAATGAATGAAGGAAGTTTCATTATATAAAGCACTGCTTTGAGCAGCACATGTTCCAAACCATGTTTTAAGAACTTTAAGTGTATTAACAACAATACAGTTCATAACAAAATGCTACAGACAGAAAAGTTATTGTTTCCTGGCAGACTTGCAGAAAGGTCTTCCTTCTCCAGTGTTTATCTCACCATTAACAACGTGACGTAATAAGTTTAAACACAATAGAATGACATTTGGCCCTTATCTTACTCTGGATTTTGTCCTTTGGCTCTCACGGCTCAATGGAACTGTTTGTCCCAGTTTGTTTTTGTGTCAGCCAGTAATGTGAATTCACTCACTGTCTGTCCTTCATCACCACAGCATACATATTGTAGAAGGTTCTCTCATATTTTTCTCCAGCTGACTTTACTGTCACAGGCTAACTGGAGGTGTGTTTAGTCAAAAATCCAGGCACTTGGCTACTTGACCAAACAGTTCCAGCCAACCACTGAGACAGACAAGTTTACAGCACTGTTTCAAAGGCTACAGCCAAAAGATCAGCGTCTCCTTATTTCTGGCAGGCCTATTTAAAGTGAGGACTGTTTAGTAGGATTGAATGTTTTATGGCTAGACATCTCAAATAACTTAGAGTGGGAACTGAAGTAAAAGAATGTGTGGTCTGAAAGAAGTAAAGCCTTGAAGAATTTGGGAATTCTGAAAAAAAATGATAAATACAGATATGTTTAACTTGTCGTATATTTTTTTGTGTGTGTATACTGGACAACAATATGGTTGAAATGAAAAAAAAATATATATATATATATATATATATACACATATATATATATACACACACACACACACACACACACACACATTATATATATATATATATATATATATAGATATATATATATATATATATATATATATATATATATATAGAGAGAGAGAGAGAGAGAGAGAGAGAGAGAGATGTAGCCTCAACATTAGTGTATTAAAGTTAGAAAAATCAATTAAGAGTGGTCAAGTATGTTCTATTGTTGAATATAATTAAAGACAAAACTGCTTTTATCACAGCTTGCCATAAATGGATCTTTATTGATGTATTCAGAAAAAGCATTGGTAGCTCACTCTCAGAACAGCAGTCTCAGATTTCTTCCTAGTCAGAAGACTCACAGTACATAGAAAGAACAGAAAGGGGAAAATGGGACAGGTAAATTTCAAGCTTTTTATTTAAGTTATTAGGCTGAGCAACACACCTATTAACGTTCATTAGAGTGGTGGTCTAGTGGTATAGGGCGCTGGATCGCTGATCCAAAGGTTGGGGGTTCGAGTCCCACTCTCCACAAGGTTGTCACTGTCCCCCCCAGTGCGGCTAACTGGGTTATCAAAGGCGGGCCATGTCTCTCACTGTCTATGGTGAGAGGCATGTAAAAGAACTTTTCGTAAAGAGTAGCTGCAAAGTCGTCAGCGTGTTTCTGTCCCTTGCTAAAAGGGTTGTGACAGGAAGGGCATCCGATGTAAAAACCTCTGCCAAATCAAACGTGCGAATCAGATGATTCGCTGTGGCGACTCCCGAGTAAAAGGGAAAAAGCCGAAAGGAAGACAGACAGAGACAGTTATCAACATAAACAGACTGAACAGAACTTAATAACAGGAGTGCATATACTTTTAGTAAATTATTCTTCGTAACTGGGTATGTAAATCGGGCCATCCAGCTGTGGTGGCCACTCGTGCCAAAGATTCATAAAAATGCCACTTGATCAAGGAGCAAATCTGCATCAGATGAGATCAGCTGACTTTGTGTGTGCACTCTGTGCCTTAACAAGAAAACCGCATATAAGAAAGTGGTTCTCAAAAGCAGGATCGTGATACAATCGATGAGCATGATTGATATTTGTCGCTTGTGTACCTGCACATGCATGCTTATCAACACACGGGTGCTGTGGAATATATTTTTTTTATTCACCGAGAGTGGGAATGACATTGCACTCAGTGGGGGAGCAAGAAATGTTTACTCTCCCATGTCTGAAATTTTCTACTCTCAAGTGCAATACACTTAGGAAAAAGTTGAAGAGTGGGCCATTTTCTATTCTATTTATAAAATTTCTTGCAGGCCAATTAAAAATGGACCGCGGGCTGCAGTTGGCCCGTGGGCCATAGTTTGGACACATCCATAGTTTGGATCTAAAAGCATGCTTATTACATTAGTTTTGGCTGTAAAATAATAGCTTACATTAATGTTGGATTCATATTCATGCATTTGGTTGAATACCTATTTTTTTTTTTAGTAACAGCGAAACCCAGTGATATGTTAAACTTGTATTTAACAGGAACACTATATAGCCATTAATCTTATTAATTTTATATGAGTCATGTTCTATTAAGTACAACTTAACTACAACATCTTGTCTTATAAGTACACTAAGATTGATCTTCCTTTAGCAGAGGATTAAGCATGCAGTTTAATAAAAACACCCACCACACCTCCACAGTCCATTAATATGGCAATTGACAGTAATGCATTTGAAACTACTGTATCCTGTAAATCATCATATACCACAATGGCACTGAAATTCTGCTTATAGTCACAAGTATCAAAACTGTGAAGTGTAATCCTGATTTCAATCAAGCAATCTAAACAGCCAACATTATTAATAGTGTTAGTTTGTGAAGTCTTAATTTGAATATCAAAGAGTTTAATCTGTTGAATCCTTAGTGCAGATACATATGTAAAAAATTGGGTAAAAAAAAAAAAAAAAAACCCTCCTGTGCCTCTTTCGGAATTGTTATCCAATATGCCCCTTTCAAGATGGCAAATTAATTATAAAAAAAAAACAATGAGCAGTTACCGCTATATACAAGGATGACATACTCATGGTTATATCAAAGTCCTTCAGTAAAATCAAAAGGAAAGCAAGCAAACATGCATTTTATTGAATGGCCTAATTGTATTTTTTTTTTTGTCTGTTTGTTTTTAATTTTGTTTTATATGTGTTCTCTGTGCAGTGAGGCACATGGCTCAACACACCTTCTGAATGAATTCAGTTAAGGAATGTGAGACCAACATTGTTAACTCTATTAGATATGATTGAAACCAGTCTTTATGTCGCACACATGACAATGTACACAATAGCTGCTCACCTTAACCGAACAATCATGGAAAGACTAGAACCAAAGTTTTGGCCAGAAGTGCATGGAAATGGATTATACAAGCCAGCATCAAGAAAAAATAAATATAACCCACTGTTATATCAAAGGAGATTAGTCCAACCGTTTTAAGATATATATATATATATATATATATATATATATATATATATATATATATATATATATATATATATATATATATATATATTTCCAAGCTTTTTATGTGGACTCTATTGGTTACACAAGAAAAAAAAAAAACAAAAGTAGCCTGACATACTGGGGCCGGTTGTTCAAAACATGGTTATTTTAACCATCGGTTAACCCCTAATGGTAGGTTAAATTTTTAACCCGCCGTGAGCTAACCGACCGTTAAATATGCATTGTTCAAAGCATGGTTAGTCACGTCGTTAGTTAACGTTGCCATCAAGGTTAACAGTGTGGTTAACGTTACTGGTTAGCACTAAGGGGTCATTCAACATTTTCAACATTTTCCAAAGCTGATCAAGGGCGTAGGCTGTGGGGGGGGGGGGGGGTGTGCACAGGGTGCATGTGCACCCCCCTCCCCCCACACACACAGCAGGAGTTGAGTTCCGCTGGACAAGAAATTATGTGTATTCACAATCTTATAAATAAACTTAATGACTGTTATTGAAGAGAAAGTCAGAAAGTCGGAGTCGGACATGACTAGAGTCAGGAAGTAAACCAAAAGTTAACGTGCAACGGGCACTGCGCATGTGCACGCCCGAGCTGACCAATCAACAAACATAATATTATCAATAAGCAATAATAGCTGAACACTGTCAGTCAAACAAAGTGCGAGTGTGAGAATAAAGCACAGTTTGTTAGTACCGCCTCCGGTTCCTGCACATGTGTCAGAACACAAACATTGACACACAGCCTGGATCTGCAGCCTAATGGTATGCAGTACTTTTATAAAATGAATAGTATGTTTTTGTGCAGTAAATATGTATTAATATTTGTTTGTGCGTAAATAAATAACTTTAACTCAATTTGTAAATGTATTTAGCACATGTAGTTTGAAATATATTTGAGAATGTTTTTGGTTGAACTATAATATCAATAATATTTATAAGAATCCACCCCTGCTGATGCGGCATCATGAATGCAGCATAAACCATGAACGCCATCTTGCAAGTTAACCACACTGTTAAAAATTTAGCGGCAGTCCTTAGGTGTGTTAACTTTAATGTCAAGTTAACACTCTGTTAAAGTTAACCGAGTTTTGAACAACAAGATAACGGCAGTGTTAAATTTAACGGTCGTTTAGCTCTATTTAACCAGTGGTTAAAAAATAACTATGATTTGAATAACCAGCCCTGTAGGAAAACTTGTGTACTGACCTTCCATTGAGTCCTCATAGCGTTGATTAAAGTTTTCATAGGAGTCCCAGCGAATCAGAGGATCTTGGGTATTGTAATCAACTGAAACACTGGGTCCATTCTCCAAGTGTCCCATTTCTGAAGAGGAGAAAGAAGATAATCAAGTTGGTTATCTTAGTGATTAAAATATAGTTTCCTCAATACCTATAAGCTGCACATATTCATTAATTCCTTTTCTAAATTGCTTTAACCTAATTAGGGTCGCAGTGAGGTTGGCGATCATTTCAGCCGACTCAGGGTGAGGGCAGAGACAATTTGCCAGGCAATCGCAGGGGAGAAATACAGTGACGGCAATTCAATGGCTTAATTTTTACGAACAACAGAAATGGTTCTTTTACATCCCTCTCACCACAGACAGTGAGAGCCATGGCTGGCCATTGACAACCCAGATGCTGCACTAGGGCACATATGTGAGCTACTCCACCGAAAGTAGGCTCTTGGGTCTAAATATGAAAGATGAGCTTTTTGCAGATAGAGGAGGCCCAAAGCTGCAAAATACAAAAAAAAGTTTGTCAATACCTTGAAAACTGAGCGAGCTATGCCATTTCTTGTGTCAGCATTCAACTAAAAATTTCAAAAGACGTTTTAGAGAAAAATGAGCACAAAGATTGTCCTTCTTCCAAGAGCATTAGTCCTTAGCAACCAAAAATTTTTATGCACCTCAGCCATATAAACTTTTAGAAAACATGTCGAGGAAAAGTTTTAGGAAGAGATGAGAAGAGAAATCATCCACATTTTAATCTGACAGGCCCTTTTTAAACCCATCAGTCACGGTGGTAACCCCCCAAAAATGAACAAAAAAAATACTTTTTTTTTTCAATTTCTGTTTATTCCAATAAGATCAGTATGTATCTTTTCGACCATTATATAAAGGTTCAAATGCCTTCAAATGATACTGATTGAAAAAAACACTGTCAGGTTCAAACAATCATACTGAAATTAAGAAAACTATATATAAGAAAACTATATAACAAAACTCTCTGATCTCTTTATACAAGTAAGCTTCATCAACTCTGCCTCATCATTATTATCTTCATCTATATCCTGCTCAGCAGAAAGGATCACATAATCTTCACAAACACCACTTATGCACACTTTTATTAACATATGCCTCTTCTTCATCAACATCAAAATCAAAATCTTCATCAACACAGCTGGCATCATCATCATCATCATCATTATCATCATCATCATCATCATCATCATCAGTTTGTTCATCTGTAAAAGGAATGAACCATTTAAGTATTTTTCTGATCTTGACCAAGTTTCGTACAAAACTAAACAACCACGATCCAGCATGTCCAGTCCAGACAAGATTACACACAAATCAAATAATTAAAAAAAAATCCATAATCGAATTTTGCATGCAGAGAAAAATACTCACCGGCGAAATAATCTTCAAGAACGCCAAGCATTCCGGCATCTTCAAAGCCCAATTCTCGAGTCGAATTTAACATCTATACTAATACTACTAGACATCACAGATGACATTTCACTCTCCTTTTCCAGAAATTATGTGTATTCACAACCTTATAAATAAACTTAATGACTGTTATTGAAGAGAAAGTTGGAAATAAGTTCCGTGTGGAGTAAACTAGAGGCAGGAAGTAAACTGGAAGTTAACGTGTGACGGGCACGGTGCATTTGCAAGCCCGAGCTGACCAATCAGTGTGCTCGTTTCCGATCTTCCTTAGCAACGAGCCTGCACTGTTTATGGGAATATAGTCTTCATAACCTTTATTTTATTTGCTGAAACGGCATTTTAATATCAAAACAGTATCCAAAATGGAGAGACTACTTCACGGCCGTTCTTCTGGTGTATGGATTATAGTGTCTTTTTCCGAACTTGGTGAATAATTGCAACGAAAATCAGTAAGTTTGCTACTGTTTTTATCTAGTTTTATGAGGATACTCACCAGAAAAATGGAGGGAAAAAAAAGAAATTTTTTAGTGAGTTTTAGTCGATTTCACGTGAGCAAGTGATAGTTGAATTCTTGTTTTAATACTTTATGAAAAAATCCGAATTTCGATAAAAATGGAACATTTATACTTTTCTGGCCTTTATCTCAAAAGTGGCCTGTGCGACAAGCGCTTACTTTCCGTGGAGCACCTCACATATAGTTCAATAAAAAATGTAAATGTGATTAAAAAACAAAAAACAAAAAAAAAAAAAAAAAAACAAAAACAACAACAAAAAAAAAAAAAATATATATATATATATATATATATATATATATATATATATATATATATATATATATATATATATTCAGACTTACCTTGGATTTTCTCTGGCCCAAATGAAAAGACAAACTCCACTTTTCCATATTCAGGAAATCTTTCATCTAAAAAGTTAAACACTATTGTAAGTTATTCTTTCATCTCAAAGTTAAAGACTATTGTAAACTAGACTGTTACTGTTAAAAGTTGATTATGTTTCTTCTATTAATATTTCAGTTAGAAAAGTGAATTGAAATTTAAACACCAACAAGACAAGTCTTTTCATCCATACTTTAGTAAATCGAGGAAAACTATGCATGCTTTGTGGTTTGTATTTTAAACTACAGACAGCAGAGGAAAGCAGCTCTGTTCCTACTGAAGTCCCTACTGGACTAATTTTAGGATCAGAAAAATGCACAAAAACATTACAGTTCCATTAACATGTTATAAAACCATGCCTTTGATGTACAGTCGGCCCTCAACTTACGAAATTAATCCGTTCCAGAGCCCTTTTTGTATAGTGGAGATTTCATAAGTAGGGGTCGCATCTTACATGTTAAACACCTAATTCGTTCCAAGGCTCCAGTCTTTGGACTGAATGAACCACATAAACCCTTTAAAAATGATAAAAGTACACAATTTTGTATGAAATATGTGTTAAAAGTAGAATAAAATTATTTATTAAACCATTTAAACATTTTATTAACATATTAAACCATTTTATTAATATATTTATTAATTAAACCACGATTAAACATTTTTTATAAACACACACACACACACACACACACACACACATACACACATACACACACACACACACACACACACACACACCTCTCTCTCTCTCTCTCTCTCTCTCTCTCTCTCTATCTCTCTCTCTCTCGCCACGCGCTGCGGGCCTGACCCACAAGACGTGAATCCTGCTTGACAAACTCAACTTTAATTTGATTCCTTGAGGGATTGGAATTCCAGCTGAGCTTAAAATACCCCCACATTTATTAAACATTTACTGAATTAAAACAACTTAAAAAACTAAACTAAAAACTAAAGAGTGAAGCTTCCTTCTGTCTCTATCTGGGAGGCCAGCAGGGCGGGATGTTGAGAGACAGCAACTCGCGCGTCATGTGAAATTTTGATTGGCGCGTTTGAATTTTGAATTTCGAATTTCTTTTCGTAAGAGGGGTTGTTTCGTATCTCGGGAACGGAAACCCAGGAAAATGGTTTTCGTAACCCGGGGATTTCGTACACAGGGGTCTTCGTAAGTTGGGGGCGACTGTACTTCCATTTGCCTCGAGCCATATTAAATTGTAATTATCTCAAAAGACTGGTACATTGATAATCAATTTAAGAGCATTAATAACATAAAAATAAGAATATTCATGTAAATGTAGCTTTACACAGTGAGTGCTCAAATTCCTCCAAATGGGTGAATTTATGTTCGGCGTACAAAAATTTATATGTAATCTTCTTTGGATGTGTTTTTGATGCAGCATATTGTAATTTATTTAAAGGCAGTAGTCACTATTTCAGATATAAGTGTTTTCCTTTTCCTACATTGCGCATGCAATCATTATTTCATTCGATATGGTGTCTTTATTTTCAAAACGTGTTTATCAAGATTAGGGTTGTGTGTGTGTGTGTGTGTGTGTGTGTGTGTGTGTGTGTGTGTGTGTGTGTGTGTGTGTGTGTGTGTGTGTCTTTGATGAAAGATAGAATATGCTTGTCAAAGATTCCTAGCAATGTTCGCAGTCTTTGTTCACTATACCAACCAGCATGCACTGACTTCTGGCAAATGTAATATATCCCAGAAAACCCTATTCACCACTCACCCGTAATCACACCTTATCTCTTCCACAGCCTAAAATGACAAACAATCATTCTGAAGTACTACCCCTTTGTGTTTCTGGTAGTGCATACCAAGCCTTTTATGTTTAGTGTTCCTGTGCATGATCCGTTTTGGCTTATGAATTCAATTCTTCGTGTAACCTGTGTACTGCCATTTTGTTGATGATTTCTGCCTGCCTCAGGTTTCTCTTCTCTGCTTTGTCTACGATGTACTGTCTGCCTGATCACCTGAACCCTGCTCGCCCCCATATCTACAGTATTGATTTGGATTTGTCTGCCTGAGCATTATTAAATCACTGTTGACCTGTAAGTTAAATTCTGCCCTCGAAAAATAATAATAATTACAGTAACACTTTACCTCTGATCGTAACAATACACTGACGATAGATTCCAGAATTACTAAATACAGTTGCGTGTTGCTTCTATAAAAATATAATGTAAAAGTAAAAGCAAACTAACAAACTATGTAGCCGGAAATACTACATGACATAATTATTGGAAGTCTTGGTGTTATACTGTAGCAACTCAGTGAACACTTTTTTCTCAAATCAGAAGGGAAAAAAAAATAACTACAGCCTAGGCTATAAACTACAGTATATTACCAAACAGTCCTTCCATATCACATGTACACATCACCAACATCTGTGTCTTACCATGTATAATTAACATCCTTATTTAAGTTCCGATTATGACATGTTCCTACTGTATGTCTAGTATGTATTGTGTTTACCCATGCCAGTGTGTGCATTTTGTCTATGACCTTATGTTCTTTTTGTCTTGTGTTTTCTGGAATCTGCACCTCCACAATAAACTATTCTGAACTTGCAGCTACCTCAACTCAATTTACTTGACAGTTATATTTATAATGGATTATAAATACAGAATTACAGGAACTATCAATACCTTATACTTACCAAACTGCATTTAAAATGTAAAAATAAGGAAAATGTTTTACCTTTAAATGTCTCGTCCAGCTCATCTTTGCCAAAGACAAGGCCTAGGTCATGAACAGCACAGGTATGAAACTGAACTCTGAAAATGACGTCTCTGGAAGGGCTGCGGAAACGCTTGTGATAACACTTAAGCTGCATGGAACACAGATAACAAAAATGTAAACCATTACATCATGCACACAACTCTGTCTTTTGGGAAGAATGAACGATTTTAAGCACTGAAAAAAATTCAGTGTTGTGACTGTGGATGTACGTCATGGTGGATCTCTGCCGCTCTTACACCTTTTACACAAATAAAAAAATAAAAGTAAAATGTGGTCACTAATGCAGTCAATTTCCATCAATTTCAGATGCATGAATAGTTAAAAGCAGTGAAAAAAATGTCGTGTTTGGCATGTGATATGTGCCTAAACACATTTTACAGCGCCCTAACATACTTATTAACTATATCCAGTTTTGTGATTGACTGAACAATGCACACAAGCATCACTTTGGCCAGAATAGCCACTGTCTTGAAAATTATGGTACCTCAAACTCCTTGGCACATGCCCGTACATACATTTAGTAGCTATATTATAAGTAAGCCCTATTAACCATCTTGTATTAGACTGTAATTTTGAATGAACAGAGAATTCTGCAGTATTCACATGAAGAAAAAATTCAGGTGATTGTGTTGATCTCTAACATATCTAATGTACTATATATCAGATGCAGAAATAAAAATGCCCTCACAGGCCACTGAAATGTTGTAATTGTATCCTGTTGCTTAGGATAGCTGCAATTAAATTATTTTGCTGACAGATATAACACACACAAGTCTTCTTCTCATAGTAACAGAAGCAAAATAAACAAGGGAAAATGGAGGAAATTGGGAACGTAAGCCAAATACATTGTGGCTTTGAGTCACTATATTCATGTACTCCAAGCCATTACAGGATTATGTTTTACATTTTGCTGCACAAAATACAGATACATGTCATATCGATTTCCTAAAAATATAAGAATTACACTCACACACACACACACACACACACACACACACACACACACACACACACACACACACACACACACACATATATATATATATATATATATATACACACACCGTATTCAATGTGATAAGCGAGGCAGTGGTGGTCTAGTGGATAGGGCGCAGGACCGCTGATCCTAAGGTTGGGGGTTCAAGTCCCCACAAGGTTGTCACTGTCCCCCCCAGTGCGGCTAACTGGGTTATCAAAGGCGGGCCTTGTCTCTCATTGTCTATGGTGAGAGGCATGTACAAGAACCATTGCTGACTTTCGTAAAGAGTAGGCTGCAAAGCCGTCAGCGTGTTTCTGTCCCTTGCTAAAACGGTTGTGGCAGGAAGGGTATCCGACGTAAAAACCTATGCCAAATAAAATGTGTGAATCAGATGATTCGCTGTGGCGACTCCTGAGAAAAGGGAAAAAGCCGAAAGGAAGAAAGAAAAAATTCAATGTGATAAGAGCCTCGGGTGCTAGGACCAGTTACCACTGCTAGTTACCAGTTGAGTGGGATAAAGGAGTTTTACTGGTATTTGTATTATTAATTTTGTGGTATCAACCACACTACTTACATGAAACCTGAAAATAAACAGAAAACAGAATAATTTAAAATAAAATAAAAGACCCCTTTCTTTTCCCTCCTGGTGCTGTTCCTTTTACCCCCATTTCACTGTAGCACGGCATGCAATGATCGTAGCGGAAAGGTGCGGAATGCAGTATATGGAAGAGCTCTGGCATTTTTCCATGGAAACCCTATGGAAAAGTGGAAATCCCTCTGATCGAGTCTGTGCTGGATGAAAGCATGCACTTGAGCCCATGTTTAAGATGTGCTGATCTCTGAACCCCACTTTGTATTTGCTTGATTATTTATTATAAGGCAGTTTAAACATGGATGTGTGTGCGGCGGGCTCTCAACTCCATCTCTGCGCATGTGATTATCGGCATGAGGAGGATGATCATGCCAACCCGATCAAAGTCTCAAGCAGACCACAATCAGCAGTGGATCAATAAATCAGAAGAAGGTGAAATACTCACGGTGTGCCATAGATCAGTCTTCAGACATAACTTTAAAAATAAGACCCCTTACTTTTCCACTCGGTGCTGTTCCTTTAAACATTTTCCCGGAAGTAAAATCGAGTCAATCAAAATGAATGTCACACAAATGAAACAGGCAGTGAACACCTCATTTTACGGTTACAGAGACTGATTGAATAAAAGTTTGATCTACGATTTTGCTCCGGTCCACATGGGCGGCTATTAGATGTAAAACCAAAAACATTGGGGTGGGCTTATTGGAGCAGGGCACTTATTCCATTGAATACGATATATATATATATATATATATATATATATATATATATATATATATATATATATATATATATACACACACACACACACACACACATTCCCTATTTAGTTATTTAGTTAAGATGAAAGGAAGTAAAACAATAAAATAGATATGAATACAAGGTAGTAAAATAGAAACAAAATACACATAAAGTCATTAAACGTAACAAACTATGTATCACAGATTACAACTTTTATTGTGTAATTCTTAACCAGTCCACTCAAAATAGGTTCAGGTTCTATTGTGGAATGGTTTTCTTTAAGTCAAATGAAACTATGTAGATTTCCTGGTATAAAGTAGGCCCTCGTTATTCACGGGGTTTTATTTCCAGCCGGTCTCACGAATGAAGATAATCCACGAGTTCTGTACCCAGAAGTAAAACCCCATGTATCATATTACATGCGCGAATGATCAACCGGAAGTAAAATACTATGTATCTATTACATGCACTAAAATATGCTCCTTAAACATATTCTATAGACAGTCCGACTTATTAATACAGTACTAATGTAGTAAAATGTAGTAATGATTAAGAAGAACTTAATTTTTTACTTTGATATTTATTGATAATAAAATATAAACATTATACAGCATATACACAAACATTATACAGCCTATACACAAAATATACACTATACAGTGTATATTTTATATATAAAAGGACACGAACTGAGTACAGACGTACATTATTACATAACTGACTGCGCGGTGTCATGATGCTCTTGACATCAGTCTAATTGAAAGCATAGGCGATCCTCTCTCTCTTCCTCACACACACACACACACACACACACACACACACACACACACACACACACACACACACACACGCGCGCATGTAGGCAACACTACAACTGGCAACAACCACTGCCAACCTCCAGTAAATCATGTTCATGTCAAGTACATAGCTCTTGTAACTTACTAATTAGGGTCACATGGAGGCTGGTAATTTTATTTTTTAAATCTAAATGTTTTTGTTGCGAGCAGAATTGTAATTTAATTGTCTCTGCAGTCATTTATATCAATGCTGTTTTATATTAACATGAAGGAAAAAGGGGAAACACATTATATGCAGTATTATTTGATTTTAAATGTCAAAAAAGGATTTGTGGCTCCCAGTGTTTTCTTTAATGTGGAAAACGGGTCCAACTGGCTCTTTGAATGGCAAAGGTTTCCGACCCCTGAACTAGAAGTATCCAGAATACAAAGGCAGGTTCCATTCTGATGATGACCTTGTTTCATAGAACATTCAACTTCTTAGCACTTCTGCAGCAAAAACTTGCATACAGATGCAAATCTACAAACCTGAACACTCTTAAAGGGGTGAGGGACTGGTTACTCATAGTGCATACCCTAGGCACAGTGACTTACCAGAATATCTCCTTTCAGAAGCAAACCAGGTTCAATAGTTATGCAGATACTCGTTTGACTGTCACCTTGGACGTTACTGTGAATTTATAAATAAAGGAACAAAGCAAATTTTACAATGTTCACATAAAATTGATTACAAATAATTAGAAATATGTACAACAGTATCAGCAGATATGAAGAGTGAGACTATGGTGAGAGCTAAAGACTATTTCATAGGTACATGGGCATTTATTTTTTAAGCATTAAAACATTTTTTCAGAAATTCAAATTACAGTGCTGATGTGTCAACAAAGAAAATGAAGATTTTTGGTATGTAAAATCAGTATGTGTTACTATCTCTATGGGTCCATTTCAGCCTGTGCACATTCATCTCGTGTGTGCACAATATGCTTTACTATGAGTGTTTTTTTTTTTTGGTTGAAGATTTCTAAATGGTGTTTTTTAAATGAACAAAGTAAGAAAACTCCCGTTTAAAATATGCCATGGTGTGTGTGGACTAGTCCTAATATATGTGTGTAATATTTCTAAAGATTAGTGGGATATGATAACAGAACATTCTGAGAAGCTGGAATCATCGTATATTTTCTGTAACCGCTTAATCCTAATTTGGGTTGCGGGGAGGCTGGTGCCCATCCCAGCCAACTTCGGGCAAGGGTACACCCTGGACAGCTCGCCAGGCCATCGCAGGGCGGAAAGACGCCAACGGCTTTGCAGCCTACTCTTTACGAAAGTCAGCAATGGTTCACATGCCTCACACCATAGACAGTGGAAGACATGGCCGGCCTTTGATAACCTGGTCAGCTGCATTGGGGGGGGGGGGGGGGGGTGACTGGTGGACGGTGACAACCTTGTGGAAAGTGGGACTCAAACCCCCAACCTTTGGATCAGCGATCCAGCGCCCTATACCACTAGACCACCACTGCCCCCATTGTACATGTGTCGGCAATCTTTTCAGCTCTGATGCAGACTCTGTAATATAGAAATGACACTGTAAGAATGCTATTGATGAATGTGTGAATGCTAATTACAATTAAGTAATTTTGACATTTTTTATGTCTTGTTTTATGCCCATGTTTATCACAGGGTGTATGTAGCCAAATAATAAACGGTATTTAGAGTTTTGAGTCACTTCTATTAGGGGGGGAAAATGTGAAATTTTTTTGTTTGCCAATGAAATTGGTTGTATGGTTCATGTTTTCAAGTGTGCCAGGATTTTTCCATCTCCTTACAAACACGAATTGTATTTAAGCTGAAAATAAATAAAGAAATGTCTAAGCTGTTTTCCATTAGTAAAAACATTATATACCGTTCTATTGATATATTTATTATTCTAGAGCTTATCTGTTATGTAATGCTGCACTATCTCTGTAAAACATCAACCATGCTATTACAAAGGAGTTTAATAAAAGGCGGAGTGTTATCATAAGAGATAATGGTCAGTTTCGTTGCAAAACTAATGAGAAATGTAATATAAGAGAAAGTAGAATTTGGCCTCAAAGCCTCAGGTATATCAAAATGTAACTTGTTTAATAAAGTGATAAACATGATAGCTTTGCAAACTTGTATATTTAAGCAGAAATGTACTCCATTTACGTTTATAGCATTAGACAGACTCCATTTTCCAGAGCAACTTCGATGTTTACATCAATATAAAGCCGAGGGATAATGGCTTTTCTCTAGGGCTGAACAGTGGCAGCTTAGTGGTACTGTGGCTTGAACCCCAGAGTCTTATTTGCTTTAAATAAAAAGTGTTAACTACCAGTGGCACTATTATCAGCAGGTATGTGAACAACTTGGGTCACATTATAACTATGTAAGTGAACAGCAAACGTACCAAAGGAAATTTAGGAGGAAAAAAAACTGAAAACAGACCAACCAGTTAATGGATTTTTCTAGTTGGTGTAACTATTTTGAGGTTTGAAAGAGGATGTGCAATTATGCAGCTATAAATATAGATTTTAGTGGGAGATTAGCATGGTAACAGACAAAACACCTTAACATCCAGATACACAGTGGATGTTTATATGTGATTTAAGTAAAGCTCTTAATTTTGCAACTAAAATCCCACTTTATAAACCTGCATTTTGTTTGTTAATGGGTCTTGTGGTTGCTGAAGCCTCACATTTACTTCAGCCAACACGCTACTTTCTCATCTCCTGTTTTGTGCCTAACTTTATGAGTTTATGAATAGATCTAAGTTATATACATAAAATGTATAGTAAAATAAGTTATGTACAATCTGTATAGACATAACACTATAGCAGTCTTAAAGCATTATATGTATAGGTAGATATATCACCTTATTTGTGCAAGTGTGTACAACTTACCAGCTACAATTTTACTTTTTAAAAATCTGTGAGGATTGTGGGAGCAACGAACATGTAGTGGTGGTGGTGGTGGTGGTGGTGGTGGTGGTTTTGTGTGTGCGTGTGTGTGTGTGTGTGTGTGATCTAGGTATTCATCGTGTTGTGTCGACCTAATTGTATGTACACAGTAAAATTATGGAGACTTGTGTTCCTTATGGGGACAAAATGCAAGTCACCATAATACAAATTGATAGAGTTTAAGGTGAAGACATGTTTCAAGGGTGGGGTATGGATTTCACAAGTACTGCTTATGGTTAGGCAAAATGCAGAGAAATTAATGTAAGACGAAGTATTGTCCCCTGAAGTAATCAAGAATGTGTGTGTGTGTGTGTGTGTGTGTGTGTGTGTGTGTGGCTCAGCGTGTGTGCATGAGTGTGTGTGTGTGTGTGTGTGTGTGTGTGTGTGTGTGTGTGTGTGTGTGTGTGTGTGTGAGAGAGAGAGAGAGAGAAAGAGAGAGAGTTGTCAGGACAGGGTGATGAGTGAAGGTTTAAAAAGCAAAGAGTGGTTCCTACTAGATCCCTGATGTGTAGACTGGCTGCATAGCCTGGTAGATCTTGAGGAAAGGGCGGCAGCCTGAAAGTCAAAAGAAACAGAATGGTATAGATTATAAAAAGGATGGGGGAGAGAGAAACAGAGTGAGAGAGAGAGAGAGAGAGAGAGAGAGAGAGAGAGAGAGAGAGAACAAGGCCTTAGTGTATATAATAACAATAACAAAGGGAATGTCTAGCAAGAAGAGATGGTATAACCACATGGCTTCTTTTGCTTTGCAAATAAATTACACTGGACAAGAAGAAAGCCATCTCATGTCTTTTCAATTCTTTGCAGGCTGCTAATCATGAGGAAAAGAGATAGGCCTTACCTCCTTTTGACTCAAAATTGGGGATGCCATGCATGATGACATGATGCAGGAAAAGAGGCTTGTTGTTGATCTTAATGTGGCCAGAGAGTAACCCACTAAAATACTGCACATACCTGAAATATACCCAACAACACAAACAACACAGACATTTAGATAAAGTGATAAGAATGTAACAGCAATGTAGTAAATCCTGTGATGAGGAAAGTCTGAAGTGATGGAACTGGAGTGTCTGGATAATAGTAGGTGTTTGTTTACATATAGAGAATATTAATAGTATGACTCAGATGAACAATTATTTTAGTAATCCCATAAGGGGCAACATTAAACACGTGATCCTTATTTAAATTAATAATTCCTCCTGATTTATTTTAACTGTGAGAGAAACAAAAAATACTCGCTCGAATAGGTTTTGTCTCATTCTACAAAATCCCCATTCTAAAGCTAACTATGGGATAACCTAATCTCTCCTTGATGTTCTAAGCCTGCCCTGGTTCTCCATCCATTATGACATCTTTCTTCTTCTTTTCTTTTCAGCGTTTTCCCTTTTCTCGGGAGTCGCCACAGCGAATCATCTGATTCGCACATTTGATTTGGCATAGGTTTTTTTGTCGGATGCCCTTCCTGTCACAACCCTTTAGCAAGAGACAGAAACACACTGACGGCTTTGCAGCTACTCTTTACAAAAGTCAGCAATGGTTCTTTTACATGCCTCTCACCATAGACAGTGAGAAACATGGCCCGCCTTTGATAACCCAGTTAGCTGCACTGGGGGGGGACAGTGACAACCTTTGTAGGGACTCGAACCCCCCAACCTTAGGATCAGCGATCCTGCACCCTATCCACTAGACCACCACTGCCCCACCTCCATCCACTATGACATGGCTGATATAAATCTAGCTGAAGCTGACCAAGACAGCCTTGGAAGGTGCCCAAACCACCCTCATGGTTCCTGTTGATTTGAAGAACAGCTCTACTGCAAGCCTCTTTTATACTGTCAAACCCTATAGGCTGTTACAGAGAGTGAGCACAGCAAGACTTTTTTTCCCCACAATGTTTATAGTGTACAAGTAAACAATTGTGGGATACTTTCTATCAGACTAATATCTATCCCAATATCAATAGGCTTTTTGACATAGCCCCATCAACATCTGGACCTGTGTTAGATTTATTTTTGTGAAACAGGTGTGTTATTGTCACAATACACATGTATCTGAATAAGTGGAAGAGGAGAATAAAACGTCAGAGCTTGTCTACAGCAATTAAGCAGTGATCTAGAAAAGTTGAGTTTTGAGTTAATTTTTTCATTTGAAAGAGTCGCCTGGCAATCATAATGTGATCTTTGTACTTTCCTTCATGGGGAACACGATGTTCAAAACTGTAGGAACTATAAAATTAAATGAGAAACTTTAAGATATTAGGATAATCACAAACAAATAAATAAATAAGCAGACATTAAAAAAGAAATATTGAATCCGTAAACATAAGTCAGTGTTGCTCATAGTCCATTAGATGTCATCATACCACTGGAGTGCAGGAATGCCTGGCTTTCGAAAAACTCCTAAAAGGAAACTTCAGTTTTTCAAGAACAGGACAATTTTTTCCCCATATTTTAGCATTAAGGTCTCTTCAACAGGGAGAAATTGTGACGATTTTTTTTCCACCCCATGCAAAACGGTGACTTCAGCAGATATCCACTTCATTGTGAAGCTGTGTTTCAATCAATGTGCATAAATAATTTACTGTTCATTTTAAAATGGCTAGAATAAAGCATGATTAATGGGTCTAAAGTATGAATTAATGAAAGCGCTAATCTATTAATGGCAGTGCCAAGATCACTGCTAAATGTTCACTTCCAGTACAGTACTGTGAAAAAGTATTAGGCACACTTTAGACTTCCATACATAAGTTTTCCACCACAAAATGAAATGTCACAAAAGCAAAAAGTCAGTACAGTATGTCAAGAAAGAAAACACCATATTACGTATGAGGCAACTTTTCAGACAAAAATATAATGAAGGCTGCTGTGATTTACATACAAATATAGAATCAAGTGTGACAGTCAAGATTTCCAAGAGAACTGTGGCTTGTTCTGTCAGACCCCTGTTAGATGCTGTACTTGTGAAACAAATTGTACCTGATGCTCTTCTATGCTTAAACAAAAAGTTATCAAAACTAATATTGCATTAGTTAATTTATTACTGTTTACTGTGCTTCATAGAATTTTTATGTAGAAATATTTCATTTATTGTGTGTGTGTGTGTGTGTGTGTGTGTGTGTGTGATTTGCTTGATAGCCCATTTAAGATGTTTTGGAGAAAAAGTCAGAGAGGCTAGAATGAGATGGCTTGGACATGTACAGAGAAGTTCAGTTCATTTTCTGTAACCACTTCATCCTAATTAGGATCACGGGGAGGCTGGCGCCCATCCCAGCCAACTCAGGGCGAGGGAAGAGTACACCCTGGACGGCTCGCCAGGCCATCGCAGGGTGGAAACACGCTGACGGCTTTGCAGCCTACTCTTGTCGAAAGTCAGCAATGGTTCTTTTACATGCCTCACGCCATAGACAGTGAGAGACATGGCCGGCCTTTGATAACCCAGTTAGCTGCACTGGGGGGTACAGTGACAACCTTGTGGAGAGTGGGACTCGAACCCCCAACCTTTGGATCAGCGATCCAGTGCCTTATACCACTAGACCACCACTGCTCCTGTACAGAGAAGGGATAGTGAATATATTGGTAGTAGGATGCTGAGGTTGGAACTACCACGCAGAAGGCCTAGAGGAAGACCAAAGAAGAGATTTATGGATGTGGTGAAGGAAGTCATGAAGGTCGTTGGCGTAAGAGATGATGATGCAGAGGACAGGGTGAGATGGAGGCAGATGATTTGCTGTGGCAACCCCTGAAGGGAACAGCCGAAAGGAAAAGAAGAAGATATGTGTGTGTGTGTGTGTTTAAGTGGGCGGTCCTTTCTGACACAACCCTGAGCAAGGGGCAGAAACACGCTGACGGCTATGCAGCTTACTCTTGACGAAAGTCAGCAATAGTTATTTTAAATGCCTCTCACCATAGACAGTGAGAGACATGACCGGCCTTTAATAACCCAGTTAGCGGCACCACTGGGGTGACGGTGACAACCTTGTGGAGAGTGGGACTTGAACCATCAACCTTAGGATCAGTGATCCAGCGCCTTTTACCACAAGGCCACCACTGCCCTATATATATATATATATATATATATATATATAGTGAGTCGTCGGCTTACAACCTATGCGAGTTACATCTGATCGACTTTATGACCGCAAAAGTGGTGAAGCATGATTCATGGCAGTGCAGGGCGAGTGTTGCGTACGACAGTTGTTTGTGCTGCCGGCAGCGCCAGCATCTTAAAAGGCCAAGCAGGAGATTATGCAGCTTCACTTTCTAACTGCTCAGAGCAAATCTATTCATCTACTCTCAATGCCACGTCACTGTGGTGCGAAGCTGAGAGCCAATCCTTTCTGTGTGGGCGGGTCCGATACCTTGAAACTCTAATTTTATTGGACTCACACGCTGCAGTGTTTATATGACAGGAAGCGCGTCCCAAGTTTTGGCAATCAGCTGCTCTGCGGGTTGAAGTTTTTCCATGTCAGTCCTTTTGTGTTTGCTTGCCAGCTGTGCTTGGCTTCGTGGAAATGAGCCGATCAAAACGAGGGAAATTTATCTCTTTACCCAAACAACACGCGCAGTCTGTGGCTGTTGTGATAATCCAATAAAATTGGAGTTTGAAACTATATATATATATATATATATATATATATATATATACACACAGAAAGGATTGACTCTCCGCTGCGTGTCACAGTGACGTAGAATTGAAAATAGATTGTATAGATTTAATTGCGTGAGTTTTATTCATCTGTTTTTGTTTGGCGTGAGTGTATTTGGATGGAAAGTCGCCATACGACCAGATCGAGATACGACTGGTCTGCCAGAACCAAACGTGGTCGTAAGTCGATGATTCACTGTGTATATATATATATATATATATATATATATATATATATATATATATATATATATATTCATACATGCATACAACACACACAGTCAGCCCCCTTCTTACGAAAACCCCTAAATACGAAAAATCTCCCAGCATCCCTCCCCACCCACTGGCCTCCCATTGGCCTCCCATTGTCCACTAGGGAGCTGAATCTCCATAGTACTGTACTCATAAAGCTTGTTTGTCACACCCGTAAAGGAGAGCTGTACTGTTGGTTCGTCAGTTTCGTGAGTTTTTTGAGTGCTCATTGCAGCTTATTGCAGAGAAGAAGAAAGAAAGCAACGTGAGCAGGAGGAGGAAGAAAAGGAGAAGCGGAGAGAGGAAAAGCTGTGGAAACGAGAGCAGAAACTGAAGGAGCATGAGGAGAGGAAGAACCAAAGAAAATAAGGAAGCTTTACTTTCATGCTCTGGTTTTTCCTGAAATAACCTCTGAACCACTTCCCTTTCCTGTTTGGTGAAAGGAGATGTGCTGGGGGCATCGGTGTCACTACATCCAGGGGAGATGTTGACGATAAACAAATGTGGCGCACAAATGTAGCGTGCTCCAACTAGTGTTCCAAACAAGTTTGAGTACTAAACAAGTTCAAAGCGCACTTACCTACTTGACAAATCAGAAGTCCGGACAAGCCGCATTCTGCCCCAAAAGATCTGGTGTCAGCCATGACACCGCCTACACTCGGCGGAGTGCGTCACAAATGTTTAATAATGTTTAACATTGTTTGGTTTGGATAATAATAAAAAAAAAAACGGTTAAGAAAAAATGTTTAATAATGGTTTAATGAATAAATATGTTAATAAGATGATTTAATATGTTAATAAAATGCTTAAATAGTTTAATAAATAATTTTCTTTTACTTTTAACACATATTTCATACATATTTCATACAAAATTAGTGTACTTTTATAATTTTTAAAGGGTTTATGGGGTAGTCTTGGTGTTTTACATGTGAAATGCGCCTCTACTTCAGAAAACTCCAGGTCCCGAAAAAAGAGCTGGAACGGATTAATTTCGTAAGAAGGGGGCTTGTATGTATGTGTATGTGTATGTCTATATATATATATATATATATATATATATATATATATATATATATATATATATATAATGTATATAGTGTTACCCTTGTGTTAAGACATCATCTCTGTGATCTTTGTGTTTACACTGTTTTTTGCGGACTTTTGTAACCCTAAGCAAATATGGTTGGTCAGAAGCGTAAGCCTACTAGCATGGGTGCAAGTCTCATACACAGAGATGAATTAACTATCTGCTCAGCTCGGCACCATGCATACTCTACCATGCATACTCAGTTAAGCAAGGAGAGTTGTAAAATGAAAACCCGAATCCACAAATTACAGAACAATTACAGATATACATTATCTTTTAGCAGAATCCTAAGAGTGTATACTTATTTTTATATTAATATTCATTAGGATTTGTACTTGTTCTTTGTATGCATCTCTTGAATAAAGTTTACTTACTTACTTAGACAAAAGAAAGAACTCTCCGCTTTGCTGGGATTCATATGGCAGGCTGTGTTCTAAACGAGTTCAACGGCACCCTTGTGTACTTGAAAAACCGGAAGTCTGTATAACCCACAGCAAGTCCACTACTTTCGCAAGTACACTAGTTTCGGTATTGAGTGCTTCAGATATTGTAAGTGTTGATTGCCTGTTTTAAGCTTCATGTAAAGTGACTCGGTATAAATAAGTGACTTATTTGAAATTAATGTTGATATTATTTGATATATTTGATATTATTTTACAATGTTATGTTTATAATCATTGATTTAGGGGTGTTTTATGAGATACGGTAATGGTATTTAAGGATGTATAGTAGTACAGAAGAAGTACAGAATTAGCGTCCACACGTCATACGTCACTGTAACAACTTATGTTACGTTCATTTCATCTTACGTTCGGCCGTCTGGAACCATGTGTGTGTGTGTGTGTGTGTGTGTGTGTGTAAATCAATATTTGATCATTCATATGTAAATATAAGATGTCTTTGTTCTACACCATTCCTTTGCATGCACCTAAAACTTTTGCACAGTTTGTATACCATTATATTAGTGAATAGTTTTTTTTTATTTTAATTAATTAATTAATTTTATCCTCAGGGGTGAATTCGACTATTTTTCTTTTTACATATCTTTAAGTAAGAGAATGTACAGTCATGGTGTCTGGTAAGTTGTTATACAGGCTCCTTTAGTTACCATTTAAAGGCTTTTCTCAGGGGCACATTAGGGGTATGTTATCAATTCTGGGACTCATGATCTCATAATCTTTCAGGCTGTATAACCAGTGTATGGTTGTGTATAGTGTGTGTGTATGTGTGTGTGTGTGTGTGTGGCTATATTTGCTGTAAAACACATGACATCCTGAGTAATGGTACCTCATGCTGGGAAAAGAGTGTGTGTGTGTGTGTGTGTGTGTGTGTGTAAGACACTGCTGCCTAGCATGTTAGCATTACACATGCTTCCTATAATAACTGCAGACAACCACGTGTGGCTACTTACAGGCCCTGTCATAAAATAACTGCACAGAGGTCTCCCAGATCTCATGTGTGCCTACATTAAAACTTATTTGAATATTACTTCACCTCTGAAAGAATGCATCCTTTTAGTATGGTAGGGGCTGTCTCCAGAGAACTGTAGTAAATTCTATTAAATTTATTAAATTGTATTATATTTAAGGATTGCGGTAAAAGCAAAAGTCATGTGTAATTTTTGGTTGTTGTTGTTGATGATGATGATGATGTTTTATCGGCATGTAGCTCTGAGGATTATAGATTTCTAATTTCTGATTTTTGTGGAAAATGTCCAGATGCATCAACAGAGTGCCTTAGTAAGCTACAAGAGCTACTGTATGTACTTGACATGAACATGATCTACTGGAGGTTGGCAAATGGCAATGACAACAGTTGGGAGAAAGTCAGGAAAAAAAAGGGTTATAATGTGGCTTATGCTTGTCTTTTACAATCTGGAGTTTCCAATACAGAAAATTTGTCTCTATACGAAGGATCGTGACCATTTAAAACAAGAAGGTACTGGGTTCAAACCTGACCTCTTTGGTCTTTCTCTGTGGAGTTTGCATTGTAAGCCATGCAGACATGGGAGAACATGCAAACCCCACACAAAAAGAACAAAAGAGACTGGGTCCTTGCCTGAATCCCAATGGGACCATCTCTCGCTTAAGTAACACTATACATCATGCTGGATACATTGTACTTTCCTTGTTCATCAGTACCCATTGGTTTAATTAGGAATGATCAAGAACAAACATGACAACCTCAAAAATCTTCTGGTAAAAAATGTAATTTAAATTAAACTGGAATAACTTGCTTAAAATCAGCTTTCAACTGTTCTACAAATATTGTCTCAGAGCCTCCACACACACTAAAAAGAAAAGAAAAGAAAACAAATTATGCTGGCCACCTGATTCACAAAGCTTATACAGGCTGTGGGAGTATAGGTAGACAGCAAGCAGGAAAGGGGTAAAACTGACCTTTTCTGGGAAGGCTGACCTACAGGAAGTACTTTATCTTCATAAAACCTCTTCATGGCAAATCTGTCCAGAGCCTGGTCCGCGCTAAAGGCCAAAATAAACACACATTTAGAATAAAAGTATTACATGAGATGCAATAAAGACTGTCTCCAAATTCTCCTTTCTTAATTTAATGAATACATAATATGAATGTGTACCATGCACTTGTTTGGTCTAACAGTGGGTTGTTATTATGCCTGTTAAATTAAATTATAAATACTGTAATGTGATATTCTCCAGTGGTTACAAGTGACTCTTGAGTATTGTTTCAGGGTGGAAGAAAAACTTCTTGAAGAGTATAATACCTCATGTAGGAATTCATTTCTTACTTCAAGTCAGATTAATGTTGGAAGACTAATTATATTCACACGGTGTAATCTGTCTCAATGATGTTTTTACAGTGTACTGTATAGTAGTGATGATGCTTCTTCTGTCAGAATTCAAATGCAAATTCAAATAGCCTTAATTCAATAATCGCACAGCGTCGCGGTTTTACCTTGCAGAAATGTTGCTATAATGCATGTATGCAGCCACAACTACCCCTGTTCTTCCTCGATTTCCCTAGAGACATCAAGAGAAAGAAACAAGTGTTTAAGAAATTATGAGATAAACCATGAAATGTAATTATGACCCGTGATTGCATCAGGTTAGAGTTCATTGGACAGTTTATAGGTAGGAATGTTCTACCTCACTCACCTAAAAAAACAGGAAAAGTTTAACTTAAGTATGAATCTGAAGGTCTGTATTAGGGAATGATGTTGAAATTGTGTCTAAATGTGTATCTGGGCAGTCTGACTGCCGCAGCAACTTTCTCAGTTACTGCATAGTTCCACCAGTTAGTCATCATCTGCTCAAGTTTCCACAGCCGGACAGAGCAACTCAGTTTACCATGGCAACACTAGCTTTATGGTTTCCTGTAAAATCTCTCGGCTGGTACTAATACCAAATCTCCATTTCTCAGATTTGAAGCAGTCTATAGTAAACTATAACACAAACTTAAAGAGAACCATGACTGCTGGTGCTGCTTTAGATAGTTTACATCTCCGTTTTACTGCACAGGTAATGATGGGGATATTGACATTTCTCTCCCTGGCAGGAAGGAAACATTATTAATTTCCTTCAACAAGACTCTGTTCTTTCTACAGCTCTTCTCCTCAGTGCAGCCATTGGTGATATCAGCAGACACTACACCAGAGTGGACTAAAAAAAGATGTAGCAGAAACCATAAACATGTGCATGAGTATTTTGAGTTTGGCCCTAATTCTAGCTCTGAACAGGTGTCGTTTTTTTAGGTGACACAGTGGTTAGCACATCTGCCTCACAGCAAGAATGTTGTGTGTTCAAGTATGGAGCGTGATGCGGACATTTCTGTGTGAAGTTTGCATGTTTTCCCTATGCTTGTGCTAGTTTTCTCACAAAGTGCAAAGGTATGCATATTAGGCGAAATGGTTACAAATTGCCCCAGATGTGAGTGTTAATAATTGTTTGTGTGTTGTCCTGTGATGGATTTTTAAGCTGTTTTTTTGTTGTTTGTTTTTGTTGTTTTTTTTTTTTTTACTATGCCTTTGCCAAGAATTAATTGAGATAGGCATCAGCATCCTACAACCCCATTAAGACTAAAAGGTTCAGCAAATCAATGGGTGGATAGCTCCTAACATTAACCAACATGCATTCTGGTTTCAGCGTTAGCCAATCGCGTGAACTGTATTAATTATTCGCCGAAATGCAGTTCATCATGGAGAAGTTTTGACAAGCTTTTATAAACATTTGTACTATTTATTTTCGTTGGTCTGCTTATTGACAAGACAGCCTGTTTTTTTTATTTTTTTTTTTATTTTTTTTTTTATTTTAAACTGTTAAACTTGAATACTAAAAGATTGTTATAGTTGAAACAATACTACATGGAAGTGCATGTTTATTTTCTAACTTCTTTTTCAAATGTGGGGTCTCATTGGTGGTAATAGATTTTAATTGATGATCACATGAAGAACCACTAAAAAACAAAAAATAACTACTAATTGTTTTGTTTCTAGAGATAATCTAATAATTTAAAACAAATGCCAGTATTGTGCTAGAAATTGGATTTTGGTCAAACACATATTTTATTGAACAAACCCACACTAGACCCCTTCAACAAACATGCCAGATTCTACTTCCCCACTTCATCGTTTTACATTTCTGGATCATTTATCACTTGTAACAAAAACTGTAATAAAATAATTTCTTTGGGAACATTGTTTGAGAAGTTGCATCCAAAGTAAGGCAACTAAGGGTTTTCTGAAAGGACAGGGAGTACCATGAACATATCCATTTCATTATAGCTCTCAGAAGACCTTTCAAATGCAGTGGAAAGAGTGCGTGTAGGGGGGATGCAGAGCTACTTGACTGCTTCATCTGTGTAAAGTCTCTCTAGTCTTGTTAGTTCATAACTGAAACATGCATGAATGGAGAGAACAACAGGACAACGCCATCTACTGACCACACACAATGCTTTCTACAAGTGTAGAATCAGGAAGTGGAAAGTTGTATAATAACCTAAAAATGGAAATATTGTGAACCATTTAATTTAAGATTGTTTAAAAGATTACTCATTAGAATTGATTTTTACCCTGTTGTGCAGAACTACAACATTATGGCTGTCAGCACTCATCCATGTATCCATAGCTTTACATATGCTGCAGATCTTATCCAAAGCTGGAGCATGATGATCAGGCCAGCCAAAGTCCAGAACCTAAAACATGCAATGGAGAATATAAGTGTGACAGACACACATATAAGGGACTAAAATATCTCAAATACTGAAGGTGTTTACTTTGGCATGCAGTTTGGAGATATCATATCGTTTTTCACTCAGGTTGAAGAGCTAAAAGAAGAAAAAAAATCACAATTAAAAATACAAAGGATATAAAGGAGCCATGTGTAATTTGATAAACTAATTGCAGTCTGCAAGGTTAATCAAAGCTGCCATGCAGCCTTCCTGTTCTTTATAACTAAGCACTTTTGGAAAAACTATGTCCATTGGTGGCTTAGTGCATAGGGTGACAGGTTACTTATCGAAACGTTAGTAGTTCAATCCCCAGTATCACCACTGTTGGGCACTTGAGCAATGCCCTTAACCCTCAATTGCTAAGATATATAAAAAAGATAATTATAAGTTGATAAGAGCATCTGCCAAATCCTGTACATGAATTGTTTATTACTCAAAGGCTACTTTTAGGTGGAACAGACTACAGATTCCTTTTCTATAGTAAAGTCATTTGTGTACATAATCATCATCATAATCATCTTTGCCTCAGCTCCCTCTTCATCACAATGGACCGGTACACACTCCGCTTTACAGCAGAGGATGCAGCAATCCGCCTATCAATTTCCCACTCCATTCTTCCCTCATTCGTGAACAAGATCCCAAGAAACGTGTACTCCTCCACCTGGGGCAGGGCCTCATTCCAGATCTAGAGAGTGCATGCCACCTTTTCCATGGCTTAGAACCATGGCTTTGGACTTGGAGGTGCTGATTCTCATCCCAGCTACTTCGCACTCAGCTGCGAATCTCTCCAATGAGAGCTGGAGGTCCCGGATTGATAAAGCCAAAAGGACAACGTCATCCACAAAAAGCAGATACGACATGCAATGGTCACCAAATCAGAACCCCTCAAGGTCGTGGCTGCACCTAGAAATTCTGTCCATAAAAATCATGAACAGAGTCAGTGACAAAGGACAGCCTTGGCAGATTCCAATCCTCACCGGAAAAGAATTCAACCTGTTTTCATTTGAACAAATTGAATTTCAATTCAAATGAATTCAACCAATTCAGAGCAAATTCTGGCTCCAGTGATTCAGAGATTTAATGGCATGAGCAATGGGTCGGGTATGCCGTAGATAGCCCAAAGGACACAGTCGAAAGCTTTCTCTAAATCCCCAAAACAAATGTGGACAGATTGGACAGACTCCCATGCCCCTCCAGGATCCTGTAGAGTATATGAAGTAGGTTGAGAGTTCTGTGGCCAGGATGAAAACCACATTGTTCTTCTTGAATCCGAGGTTCAACTATCGGTCAGATCCTCCTCCAGCAGCCCTGCATAGACTTTTCTGGGTAGGCTGAGAAGTGTGATCCCACGATAATTGGAACACACCCTCCGTTGGTGGCTAAGTGTGATTCCATCATAATTTTTAAAAAAGAGAATACCAATCCAGAGGTACGTCCCGCGATGACCATGTGATGTTGTAGAGACATGTCAATCAAGACGGTCCTACAGCATCCAGAGCCCTGAGATATTCAGGGTGGATTCCCCCCTCCCCTTCCCCCCCAAGCCTGACCACCAAGGAGCTTTTTGACTACCTCATCGACTTCAGTGCCAGTGATGGGTAGACCCCACCTAAACCTCCTGGAGGTCTTCCTCCTCCACCAAGGGTCTGTTGGAGGGATTGAGGAGGCCCGTAAAGTATTCCTTCCACCTTCTGACAACATCCCCAGTCGAGGTGAGCAGCTTCCGACTTCTACTGTGAACAGTATTTGCAGAGAACTGTTCCCCCCTCCTGAGGCATCGTTTGGTGACCCAGAACCTTTTTGAAGCCAACTGATAATCATTTTCCAGTCCCTCACCGAACTCCTCCTACACCCCAGATTTTGCTTTGGTGGCAACTCAAGCTGCAGCATGTTTGGCCTGCCAGTACCTGTCTGCTACTTTTGGAGTGCCACAAGCCAATACGATATAATAGGCCACCTTTTTCGGCTGGACTGCCCCATTCACTGTAGGTGTCCACCACCGGGTTCAGGGATTACTGCCACAACAGGCACTGTTGACCTTCCAGCCATAGCTATGGGCTGCCACCTCAGGCATGAAACATTGCCTAATTGGATTTCATGTCACCTGCCTCCTTCGGGATGTGGTTGTAGCTCTGCCAGAGATGGAAGTTAAAGGCACCTCGCACAGAAGACTCCACCAAATGTTCCTGGAAGAACCTAACTATATGTTTGGGCCTGCCAAGTCTGGAGGGCAGCCTCCCTGGTCATCAGAGCCAGCTCACTACCAAGTAGTGATCGGTTGACAGCTCAGTTCCCGTCTTCACCTGAGTGTTCAGAACATGCAGCCGCAAGGCTGGTGACACAACTATAAAGTCAATCATTGAACTGCAGCCTAGGGTGTTTTGGTGCCAAGTGCACTTATGGACATCCATATGTTCAACATGGTGTTTGTGATGGACAAACTTTGATGAGCACAGAAGTCCAACAACAAAACACCATTCTGGTTCAGACTTGAGAGCCCATATCTATCAATCACACTCTTTTAAGTCACACCATCGTTGAAGACATGGGCATTGAAGTCTCCCAGGACAACAAGTTCTACAATACACCCCCTAAAGACTCCAAGAAGGGAGGGTACTCTGAACTGTCATTTGGTGCATAAGCACAAACAACCCCCCACCCAAAGCCATAGGGAAGCTTGCCAACCGGGGAGAACCCCACCGTTTGAGCACCAGGATGTGGAGCACAAAGGATGCCCACACCGTCATGTCACCTCTCCCCATGTGCAACTCCAGACTGGAACAAGGTCCAGCCCCTCTCGGGATGGGTGGTTCCAGAGCCCAAGCTATGCTATGTCTACTCGGTATCCCTCCACCTCATGCACCAGCTCAGGCTCCTTTCCGGCCAAAGAGGTGGCATTCCATTTTCCAAAAGTCAGTCAGTAGCCGAGGATCTGTCCGACAGAACCCTTGCCTTTGTCTGCCACCCAACTCACACTGCACCTGACCCCTATAGCTCCTTCCACAGGTGGTGGGTCCACGAGAGGGTCATTTGTGTACTCAAAATGTAAACTGCTTATCAAGCTTGGAACTAAAAATGTTAGCTACATTGCATAGCAGTTTTGTGAGTCTATTGTCCACAGTGTCATTGATGTTACTATTATTAATAATATCTTTCTCCTCTAAATTAGTCATATCCAATTTAGACAAAGTTATCTTACTGCCATGTGACCACTTCCAGCCATGGAGGAACATAAGCAATCATGTGCCCCATCCATGACAAGTGATGTCTGCATCTGAATCCTTACAAACTGCTCAGCATGCACAACTAGGGGCAGCCTAACACACTTGAAGGCAGCTTCTTGCCTGCATAAGCTCAAAAAGATCCATGATTGACTTATGAAAATTGCTGTATGTGACAGGGAGATGAACTATGCCATCCCTCCTTCCCATGAGATCTTAGCCAATTAGCCTTCATGGATTCCAGGCCACAGATAGCTGTGTGCATTAACCTGGATTTGAACTTGCAATCTTTAAGTCAATAATAATTCACCCTGTGAATACACAATCAGTATCTTGAATATTAAAATATTATTGGGAACATTAGCATTTCAAGGACACTTTTAGACCAATCAGCCTGTATGTTACATCTGAAACAACATTTGTTTTTTTAATTTATTCATGTATTTTTATTATTTGTGTTGTCTGTAGGTAAGAAAGTGTGCTCTTTAACCTTTTTTCATCTACTGGATTGTAAATATCGCAATAGAAAATGGTGGGTAAAACATTTCAAAAAAAAAAAAAGTGCACATACACATGAAAATCATTCGAATATGAACAACACAGCTGGCTTGAATAAATATTTAGCTAATCATAGAAATAAATTTAAAACTTTTTTCTCAGCCTAAATATTCAAATAATATGGAATTTCTTCATGTCGACAACTCTGTACAAGTAGTTCACATCTAAAAAATTTGACAAAAACCCAAAGCATGTTCGGTTCACTCCATGAGCTATGTCAATTTACATTCGACTGACTTTATTACTGTGCTCAACCCAGTTTGAATCCACTTAGTTTTGTCTTGGACCAGTTGGTTTGAGTCCACACCTGAGTGTAATCACCCAAGCAAACCGCACCATTAGGGAAAACACACCAAGGTCCAATTCAACTAGAGTAAACATTGTGTCTGGGATAGTGCAAACACCCTTAAACAAACCAGACCATTACAATGTAACAGACATTGCTATCCTGGGACATGTGTCTGAACCAGTGTTCCTCACCAAATAGTTGTCTCCATGTTTGGAGCTGAGCATGCTGGCTACTTCTTTGAGGTTGCCACTGTAGCTCTGTTCTTCCACATTGCTTGGGAATGACACAGATATGATCCTTTCTGTGATGTACACAAGATCCACCTCATAGTTTTCCTCCATCGCCTGGATCAGACTCATGCTCCGGCTGGACAGAGTACATGGAAATAAAAAATGAGAAAAATAGAGAAGGTCACACATGGCATGGAGAGATAAACATTGGCTAAATTAGGGGAAAAGAGCAAACATGCTATAAAACCTGAAATCTGATCATGACAAGTATGATCAGATATTCATAGCAAAGCCTTACATAACCCATGCTTACATAACCATATACGGAGAAGTTCTGGTTATTCAGTTATTCCATCTGTGTGTGTCATGCTCTGAAACCTCAGAGCTTTTTTTATGTTCTGAATAGATGTTTTTTCTTGCTGCAAATTTTTCACCACTACATGCATTAAATTCATGTAGCATCTCATTACTCTCATCACACTTCATGGCATGACATCACTGAATTATGCTTAGCAGCATGGCACCGAACAAAGTTATATCTGCTTTTAGGCTAGGTTTAAAACATTAAAACCCACAGTGGTAAAAGATTGATGGTAAAGATAAACAAGCAAGATATGAAATGTGGCGCATTCCATGTGTGTGATTGAGCGGCCAAAGCAAAACAATTTGGTCACTTGCAAGGAATGAATTTGGGCTGAAGATGTAACCACAATCTTGCCCCCAATCAGTAACCACATTCTCTTTATGCAAACACATAAGAATATATTAAATGTATGGTGGGTGTATAAACCCACCGCATCTCAGATCTAAAGGAAAAGGGCATGTTTACATTACACAAGGATACAGATCACAGAGGTTTGGATACCCTCCTAGAGAAATGGAGTGCGCAGAACAATCACCTTCCCAAATTAGAATTTTCTTGATTTTTGCCCCACAAGCATCAATTAGACAGGAGAGAAAAATTGCTAAGTTCTCATCAGCGCCTGCACCCGAAAATTGACACTGCTACATTGAACTACATTCAAAACCTCAGAAAATGCCTCAGATGACGTAAAAACGGCACAGAACATGAATAGATGCTGTAATTATGATTCTGAAATTGGTTTAATTTTGCTTAAAATAGTTTAATACATGTTGTAACACTATAATAGTTGAAAATGGTTTAATGCATGGTAAATGTGTGCAGTATGGCCTAGAGTGATCATCTAGGGTGTATTATTTAGCATCAGCCACTTTACCTACGTTTAGCTTTCAAAGCTTTTGGGCTTCAACAGTTATCCCATTTAACTGTATAAAATATTAATAATCATTTTAAAAACAGAGACAGTGGTGGTCTAGTGGTATAAGGCGCTGGATCACTGATCCAAAGGTTGGGGGTTCGAGTCCCACTCTCCACAAGGTTGTCACTGTCCCCCCAGTGCAGTTAACTGGGTTATCAAAGGCCGGCCATGTCTCTCACTGTCTATGGTGTGAGGCATGTAAAAGAACCATTGCTGACTTTCGACAAGAGTAGGCTGCAAAGCCGTCAGCGTGTTTCCGCCCTGCGATGGCCTGGCGAGCTGTCCAGGGTGTACTCTTCCCTCGCCCTGAGTTGGCTGGGATGGGCACCAGCCTCCCCGTGACCCTAATTAGGATGAAGCGGGTACAGAAAATGAAAATGATTTTAAAAACAAGAATACATGCCACATTAGGTTTTCAAAAAGTTCTGATGAGAAGCCAGGATTTTTTTAATTAATTAATTTATTTTTTATCTGACCTAACCCATGTATATTTCTTTTAAGGTCAACTGTGTTTCAGCACTGATTTAATGTATTGAAAACTAAAAAAAAAAAAAAAGTGCAAAATGTGGGCTTTAACAGATACACTTACACAGACAAAGCTGTTGCAGTTTAATAACAATAAATTAATTAAAAATACTGTACTTCCATTCTAGGATGGGTGCCTTGACATTTCAGATTGTGAAAAACAACCATATAGAAACAATTAGGTATTATACATACGCTTCTTTATATGTTACTGAGTTGAATGTGAACTTGTAAAAGAAAAAAAGATGCTGTGCATGTGAAGTTCATGTGGCCTTCCTACAATATAATGTTGAAGATGTGCAGCAAAAGTTGAGAAAAACCAAGCAAACAAATATTTTACTTCGGTCCAGCACATTGTATCAAGCCGGACTGATTTTAAGTCTGAATAATTATACTGAGCAATTTTCTAAAACTAAAATAGTAAAAAAAAAAAAATCATATTAGTGGATCGGAATTATTAGTGAAAAAAATATTTTGTATACGCATTATAAATTGGATTTATAACAGATATTTCAATCAATGGCATAAATACATTCACTCACTTATCTACTGAAGCACTTAATCCTATTACCGACTAGTAGCTTCAGCCTCCCTATGTCCAAGGGAGGCTGGAGCCCATTCCAACTGACATTGGGTGAGACCAAGGTTACACCCTGAACAGCTCACTAGACTATTGCATAGCAACACACACACACAACTATTTCACACTCACAACCACACCTACGGGCAGTTTGGAACAGCTAGTTATCAAAATATGCATCTCTTTGGACTGTGGGAGGAAACCGGAGTACCCGGAGGAAACCCACACCAGCACGAAGAGAACCTGCAAACTCCACACAGAAACATCTGAGCCTGGGACTCGAACCCAGGACCTTCTCTCTGTGAGATGGACGTGCTAATCACTATGACACCACGCTTCCCCTATTCAACCCTGTCAAAACAAAAAAGATCCTATTATGTAACAGGAGGATAATAATAGCTAAGGAAGTAATGCTTTGGAGGATTCTTGACTCATATTCATCGACAATTCCTGTGCATATTACAATAAACAGTCTGCTACATTCAGTACTCGCAATATTCAGCTTGAGAAACCGCTCTGCACTTTGCCATCCTTTTGATGTTAGGCTAATATTACAGCTCAAATGTTCTTATTTAGGTGTGCCACCACAAAATGATTTCAGAGTATCAAAAGGCCATTTTAACAAAAGTGGTGAACCTAGGGTTTACCCTTAAACGAGAGGGTGTTACACTTTTCTTATTTGTATTTCTGTTTGTATGCTGTGTACATTTTTTAAGTCAATGATGGTAGTGGGATTGCTGTTTTTGCCCCAGCTCATTGTAATGAATCCTGTTTCCACTTCCAGTGGACGAGCCATGTGAATTTGAACTTTTTCTCACCTCCTGCCTTCAAGTGGTGGAACACAACCGATGGATTTTAAAAACTAATCACAGCACTGATCGCTCTGCTTTGCCATCTATGCTGTTTACATCTGTCTAAGTCTGTGTATGATCTTATGCTTGACAACTCGTTGTTGTGTCACTTTATAGCTGAATGCAAAAAGTTTTTTTTTTATAAAAAGAGATTTGTATGTTTCTCATTTGTTGGTAGTAGGAAGCTGGTGACATTTATGTTTTATATGTTTTCTCCTGGTTTTGGGTTTGCTAAACAGTGAGAGAAGGAGATACATTTTTTGGTTGTTTGTTTGTTACTATTGGTATTTAGTTCACATTATTTATTGCCAGAAGGGTTTTGGTTAATATTTTTGACCTGGCCACCTGTGATCACCAAAATATGAGTTTGTGTGTGTGTGTGTGTGTGTGTGTGTGTGTGTGTGAGAGAGAGAGAGAGAGAGAGAGAGAGATCATCCATATATGACTGGTCTAGACCTAATTGGAACATTAATTCAGATTTATAACAGACAATTTGAAATGAGAGTGTTTCTGAACATAACCTGTATATAGTTTTTCTTATTGTGGTATTAATACTTTTAGCAATATATAAGCAATTTGGGTCACCAAAGTATCCGTACACAGTACATAGTAAGGACGCATACACTGTCCAGCCATAAAATAGGAAGAGCATGTAGGCAAAGGCCTCTTAGTGGATAACAAAGGCAACGGATAACATTTGAGCTGGTAACATGTTCTGTAACCCTAAATAGCGCAATTAGGACCTTCTCATAACTAAACAAACAAGTTGGAAGAAATATTCTATAGCCATGGGGAAAAGGTCACATTATTGGCCAGCATCAAGCAAATTATACAATTAAGTAGATAACTAAAATTACGAAAATTGTGTTAAGAACTCTCCAACATACAGGTCCTTCTCAAAAAATTAGAATATTGTGATAAAGTTCATTATTTTCTGTAATGTACTGATAAAAATTAAACTTTCATATACCGTATTTTATATTCATTGCACACAAACTGAAATATATCAGATCTTTTATTGTTTTAATACTGATGATTTTGGCATACAGCTCATGAAAACCCAAAATTCCTATCTCAAAAAATTAGCATATCATGAAAAGGTAGTCTAAACGAGCTATTAACCTAATCATCTGAATCAACCAATTAACTCTAAACACCTGCAAAAGATTCCTGAGGCTTTTAAAAACTCTCAGCCTGGTTCATTACTTAAAACCGCAATCATGGGTAAGACTGCCGACCTGACTGCTGTCCAGAAGGCCATCATTGACACCCTCAAGCAAGAGGGTAAGACACAGAAAGAAATCTCTGAGCGAATAGGCTGTTCCCAGAGTGCTGTATCAAGGCACCTCAGTGGGACGTCTGTGGGAAGGAAAAAGTGTGGCAGAAAACGCATTCCGCATTCCTCAGGTCAAGCCACTTTTGAACCAGAAACGGCGGCAGAAGCGCCTGACCTGGGCTACAGAGAAGCAGCACTGGACTGTTGCTCAGTGGTCCAAAGTACTTTTTTCGGATGAAAGCAAATTTTCCATGTCATTCGAAAATCAAGGCGCCAGAGTCTGGAGGAAGACTGGGGAGAAGGAAATGCCAAAATGCCTGAAGTCCAGTGTCAAGTACCCACAGTCAGTGATGGTCTGGGGTGCCATGTCAGCTGCTGGTGTTGGTCCACTGTATTTTATCAAGGGCAGGGTCAATGCAGCTAGCTTTCAGGAGATTTTGGAGCACTTCATGCTTCCATCTGCTGAAAAGCTTTATGGAGATGAAGATTTCATTTTTCAGCACGACCTGGCACCTGCTCACAGTGTCAAAACCACTGGTAAATGGTTTACTGACCATGGTATTACTGTGCTCAATTGGCCTGACAACTCTCCTGACCTGAACCCCATAGAGAATCTGTGGGATATTGTGAAGAGAAAGTTGAGAGACACCAGACCCAATACTGTGGATGAGCTTAAGGCCGCTATCGAAGCATCCTGGGCCTTTTTTTTTATTGGTCGGATGAAATATGCTAATTTTTTGAAATAGGAATTTTTGGTTTTTCTTTACTTTTTTGCCAAAATTATCAATATTCAAACAATAAAAGGCTTGAACTACTTCAGTTGTGTGTAATGAATCTAAAATATATGAAAGTCTAATGCTTATCAGTACATTACAGAAAATAATGAACTTTATCACAATATGCTAATTTTTTGAGAAGGACCTGTAGTATGACAACCTGAAGGGATAATGCTTTGCGAACTTCACACAAAAAAATCTGGTCAGAAAAAAAAAAAAAAAACCTTTCTGACTGTAAGCAGAGATCATAAATTCCTAGTGAAGATAATCATAAGAAAATAGACAGTTGCACTCAAAGCTCAAATTGAAAGCTTCAGTTTGCTTGGAAGTATACATTTGAACTCTGAAGTTTTTTAAAATTTCATGTGAACTGATAAGTCCAGATTTAATGTACACTGACAGTCACTAAAAACTTTGAGACCATAATTTTCAACATCCTTTTTATACCAATACACAAAACTGGACTTTTGTAATTTTTATTTAGCATGTTGGGTTCAGAAAAACAACAAACAAAAGTGGGACAATCTGATACATGCAGATATCATCAGGAACCAATATGTTCTGTTGCAATAGGATATGATGGTAGTAAAAATGTCTTTGACAATTGCGGTAAAAATTACAAAGAGACCAGTTTTTAATGTGACTACCAATCAATATTAAATTTGAGTTCATAGCAACATTTTAGGCTGTGTTGGGAGTTCATATTTTATAGAATCGAAGAGGGGATCAACCCAACTTAATGCTCTTTTAAATGGAAATGTTGGGGAGGGGGTGAGGGAGAAAGAGTTTTGATTCATTTTCTCCCATTTTTGGTAGAGGGAAAGGAGAAGGTTATCATAATTTTATTTATTTATTTTGTTTTTTGGGGTGATGGAACAATTTCTTAATTATTTTATTTCTCTGTTTTTCTTTTTATTTTATCTTCTCGTTTCATATCTACTTGTATATACTCATATCGTCTCGGGAGTCTGGTGGTCAAAAATGTTACGTGACAGATTGTGGACAATCACAGCATAATCACAGCACACAGGAGGTTGTCTTGTACCTCACCTTACGAAAGACCCAACAAATGAAAAATCCAAGTTACGAAACACATTCACCTAAAATTTCCGTCTCTGGATACGAAAAAAATTCGCGTTACGAAACCCACCATCTCAAAAATTCAAACAATGCGTGAGTTGCTCTCCCATTGCCTATCTCCTAACACCCTGCCCCTCTGGCCTCCCATTGGCTATTATGGAGCTGCATCTCAATAATACCCATGATGCTTTTCGTGTGCCTTTGACCCATTGTTCGTCACGGAGTTCTAACACGTGTAAAGGACAGAATTACTGTTGTTTCGTGATTTTTTCGAGTATGTTCATTGCAACTTTATTTTTTGGCTCAGGCTTTTAACCTTGCATAAGCATTAGTAAGATTATAACTCTGCCAAGAAGACATGGTCAACACACACGTGCACACACACAGACGCATGCACACACACACGCGCGTATGATTCCCAGTGAAAGTGATTCCCGGTGCGAGTGAAAACAAGAAGTGGGCTCGTGGCATGCAGTTGAGTGAAAGGAATATGGCCAAACTCGTCTACCATCGGTACAATATTGAAGCAGTAGGAGGCCTTAAAAGTATACTTTTATATATTTTAAAGGGTTTAGGGGGTAGTAGTGGGGTCTTGGAACAAATCATGCCTTTTACATGTAAAATGCTACTCAACTTACAAAAAAAAAAAAGGTTACGAAACCACTTCTGGAATGGATTAATTTAGTAAAGTGAGGTACCACTGTACATGCAGTCTGTCTGTTATGATTCAATATGATCTAATATAATGACCAGAATTGACAATTAATTGTGTTGATAAAATTTCGAAATATTTTCTTCAATGAACACAATTGCCATGACTGACCTCAAGATCTGCTAAGATCTGACCGGATCACAACGATTGTGCTACGATTAAGACCCTGATTTCAATCTTAGCACGAATTATAATAGTGGGAACATACTGCCATGCTGCTTGAAATGATTCGGTGTATCTGGTTTATATATATTGTTATACAAACTGTATTTCTGCATCATTTCCAGTCAGCATACAAAGAAAACAATGTAAATCAGCTTCCTTCATTGTAAATAGACAAGTTTTGAATAAATTTTAAGCTTTGACTTATGTTAAAACTATTTATTTATTCATTCATTCATTTTTTTGAACTGCTTAATCCTAATTAGGGTCACGAGGAGGCTGCGTCCATCCCAGCCGACTCCAGTCAAGGACAGAGTACACTGACGGCCATGCAACCTCCTCTTGTTGAAAGTCAGCAATGGTTCTTTTACATGTTTCCCACCATAGGCAGTGAGAAACACGGCCGGCCTTTGATAACCCAGTTAGCTGCACTGGAAGGACAGTGACAACCTGTTGATAGTGGGACTTGAACCCCCAACCTTGGGAGCAGTGATCCAGCACCTTACCACCAGTGCCCGTTTATTTATTTATTTATTATTTTATTTATTTTTAGTGATTAAAATAAAATGCATAGTGGTAGACATTTATGTCTCAGTTACTGCAATTGACAGCAGTAACCTTATCAGCCTGTGGCAGTGGGCTACAGGCCTTTATACATTGCTTTCATCTATGACAGAATGCAAATTGTTAGCATAATCCTCAGTAAATCAACGATATGCAAGGCATTCCAAATCGGATGATCAGCTTTCATTTAATTGGAGCTATAAATAGCAAGAAGGAACAATTGCAAGCCTGAAACCCCCTGCCATGCCACTCTCTCTTCCTCCCTCTCCTCACTGCCCTCTGCCTTCGGTGATCGACCTGATACCCCTCTCCCACCTGTCAACTTTTGTCACAATCCAATGGAGAAATAACTGCTAAGACTTAGACAAGGCAGCAGGACTGGACGGGGTGAGCGCCTGTGTGATTAAAGCGCCCCACCCGACTCTGTGGAATCTTACATTTCATGTTCACAATAACTTTGATTCTACAGAGGGTCCCAGTGCAGTGGAAGACATCATGCCATGTTCTTGTACCAAAGACTCCACATCCCAGTGACCCCCCAGGATTACAGACTAGTGATACTGACTTCATAGGTTATGCAGACCCTCAAAAGTCTAATTATAGACCAACTGTGACCCATGGTGAGACAATAATATATGAGCCTCCCTCAGTTCTCCTCCCAGCCTTGTCTCGGAGTCGAACACGCCATCATTTAGCTGCTTAATCAGGTCTTCATTCAACTGGACCAGCTGGCAAGCACTGTGAGGGTCGTTTTTTTTTTTTTTTTTACCTTTTCCAGTGCATTCAACGCCAAGCCAACAGGTGGCTGCCTCTCTTGTGTCCTGAATTGTGGACTACCTGACCAGACGACCAAAATATGTGCGCTTACAGCACTGTATGTCGGGCATGGTGCTCAGCAACACCGGAGCACCCACCACATGGGAACATGAGCATGAAGAGGAAAGGAGAGAGGATGTGCAGTAGTACAGACACCTGCAATCTTAAGATTTCTGATATCTCTGCTGTAGTTGGATGTATCAGTGAAGATGATGCAATGGTGTATTATGCTGCTGTGGATATCCTTCGTTACATGGTGTGAGCAGAATCATCTGCTACATATTGTGACAAAGAATAAGGAAATAATAGTGGATTTCAAATCCAAATTTCAAATACCAGTGACCCTTGTTTACATTCAGGGTGTCAATGTGGAAATGGTGGAGGATTACAAATACCTTGTAGTTCATATGGAGAATAAGCTTGACTGGGTTAAGAACACTAACACTACTGCACTTTACAAGAAGAACCAGTGCCGTCTCGATTTTTGAGAAGGCTAAGGTTGTTTAACATCTGTTGGACACTACTCAGGGTGTTTTATGAATCTATTGAGGCCAGCACTATCCTCTATGCCAGGGGTCACCAACCTTTTTGAAACTGAGAGCTACTTCTTGGGTACCAATTAATGCGAAGGGATACCAGGTCGATATACACTTCTGAAATTACAAATTTGCTCAGTTTACCTTTAATTATATGTTATTATTAATAATTAATGAGATTCATCTATGTGAAGATATTGCTTGGATTTAAAAATATATAGAAAAAAATAAGATGCAGCTCAATGAAGAGTGGCGCTATGGAGCCATGGGCCTGTCCTAAAAATAGCAGTGAACAGGTCCGCGGGCAACTTATATTGTCCTTGCGGGCTACCTGGTGCCCGCGGGCACCACGTTGGTGATCCCTGCTCTATGCTGTTGCATCTTGGGGAAGCAGTTTGTGGGTTGTAGACATTCACAAGCTAACAGACTGAACAAACTGATCCGCATTTTCAGTAACATTGTGGGGATGGAACTGGACTCTCTGATGGTAGTGTTGGAGAGGTGAATCTTCTCCAAAATAAAAACAATATCGAACAATACCTCCCTCCCGCTTCACAACCTGCTGATGAGTCACAGGAGCATGATCAGTACAAGACTGATACCACCTAAATGCTCAACTGAACAACACAGGAAAGCATTTCTACCTGTGGCCATTAAACTGTACTGTACTGTACTGTACGGTACAGCTGTACATTTCCATATACCAACAAAATCAACTGTAATGCATTTACATTCTATTGTTTATCATATTGATAATACTGTACATATCACTCCATAATAAGATTCATTCTGAATCTGTATATAGACATATTAATAACTTCAAATTTCAGACTGTGTGTGTGTGTGTGTGTGTGTGTGTGTGTGTGTGTGTGTGTGTGTGTGTATAGAATCTGTATATATATTTATACATAACTATTTGTCATTTCTTAATTTTTCTTTATCGAGACTTTATTTTTATCTCAATCTTAGTTGAATGGAGCAACTCTGTGTGCACACAGTTTCCTCCACAATCAATAAAGTATTCTGAACAATTTATATGATCTTTGACATGCATGGACAAGTGAGCTGCTCTTACCTGGACGGCCTGCGGCGTGAATCCATGCTTTTAGAAGATTTAGTCGAGCTCTGAAACCACATAGGTTAACAAATATTACCATTGAAATAGTTGATTTTATTTGACAGAAGAATTTAATGCATTACAGGGAGAAAGGTCAAGGGAACAAATAGTTGGCACTTTAAAAAAAATCCTTTTCAAAGCCTGCTGAGGTAATTTCTCATCCGTGCATGAATAAAGGAGTCTCAAGGACATTCAGACTAACATGAACAACACCAGAAGTATGGGGGGGGGGGGCTTTTTAAACCTTTCCATTAGAATATGTTTACCTCTTGGAATCACACTGGGAGAGGTTAAACTAAATATATACACACTGTGCTTATGCTGTTCAGATGTGACTCGATGCATAAGCACATCTTAGGGTAGTGTTTGGGTCAGGGAAAGTGCATGTTGTCATTATTCCTGAATTCTTTTCTTCGGTATTTTACAAAGACTATTGAACAGTGACAGTTGGACATGTCACTATCAGAAAGGGCCCAGCATTAACTGAGGTATAAGTTCCCATCAGTCCATCCTTGTTTACAGTCCAAATCATACCCACCTATCATTAGTGCCCACAAATTACATTTGTTCAACATTCCTTAGTTTTCTCTGAAAGTTACTTATACTACAGTCCACCACATGCTATCGCAGATTACAGAGTGCCAAACTTTATTTACAGAGTGCAGCTTTATCTGAATACAGTCGGGCCCCTACTTACGAAATTAATCCGATCCAGCGCCTTTTTTGTAACGCGGAGGTTTCGTAAGTAGAGGCGCATTTTACATGTAAAACGTGTGATTTGTTCCAAGGCTCCCAAGACTACCCTATAAACCCTTTAAAAATGATAAAAGTACACCAATTTTGTATGAAATATGTGTTAAAAGTAAAAGAAAATTATTTATTAAACCATTTAAACATTTTATGAACATATGAAACCATTTTATTAACAGATTTATTAATTAAACCATTATTAAACATTTTAATTAACACACACACACACACACACACACACACACACACACACACACACAAAAAAAACACTCTCTCTCTCTCTCTCTCTCTCTCTCTCCCCCTCTCTCTGTCTCTCTCTCTCTCTCTCTCTCTCTCTCTCTCTCACACACACACACACACACACACACACACACACACACACACACACACACACACACACACACACAAACACACAAGCGCACAATACACATTAAATGTGTATTGTGGCGGGGTCCACCCAGAAGCAGGATGCCTGAGCATTTTAAGAAGAGGAATTCAAAGTGCATTCCCTGCTTGACAGATCGGAAGTCCAAACTCAACTTTAACTTGATTCCTTGAGGGATCGGAGGTCCAGATGAGGCGCCACATTTGTTAAACATTTACTGAATTAAACAAGTTCAATAACGGAAAAGCTGCAATGTGCCTTCTCGAAAGAGAGTTAAGCCTCCTTTCATCTCTGACTGACTCTGTAGGCAATCTCTATCTCTCTGTCTCTGTCTCTCTCTCTCTCTCTCTCTCTCTCTCTCTCTCTCTCTCTCTCTCTTACACGCAAACACACACACACACAAAAAAAAACCCTCTGTGGTGTGTTTTGCCGAATGCGGGCTTCGGGCTCCACCCACAAGCAACGCGCAGCTAACGGAACAATTCTATTTAAATTTTTAAATGGACAGGATGTTATATTTAAAGCAGAATTACAGTACCTGTTTGAAAGATCAGAGGTCTGTCTGTCTTCCTTTCGGCTTTTTCCTTTTTACCCGGGAGTCGCCACAGCGAACCATCTGATTCGCACATTTGATTTGGCAGAGGTTTTTACGTCGGATGCCCTTCCTGTCACAACCCTTTTTAGCAAGGGACAGAAACACGCTGACGACTTTGCAGCCTACTCTTTACGAAAGTCAGCAATGGTTCTTTTACATGCCTCTCACCATAGACAGTGAGAGACATGGCCCGCCTTTGATAACCCAGTTAGCCAGAGGTCCTGGTTCAATATTAACTTGCTTCCTTGCGAGATCGGAGGTCTTGTTCATGCTTCTTCTGCCTCAATATCGTGCCAAAATAATTGCCTCCATCACTGTATTTCTACTTTAAGGTCTCCTTCTGCTTCAATACCGTCCCAATTGTAGAGGGGTTTTGGCGATAACAAAATATAACGCTGCAATGATCTCAAAACAAGCCAACAGTCCTCTTCAACTCTCCTCAAGCGTGTGGCGGACAAAAGGTATGGGTACAGTAATTGGGTACATGTCATCTCCCTCCTGGCCAATGGGAGACGACCAGCGGGGCGGGATGGTGGGAGACAGCCAATGAGAGAGCAACTTGTGCATCGTGTGAAATTTTGATTGGCGTGCTTTTCGCGCTTTTCGTAAGAGGGGGTTGTTTTCGTATCCCAGGGACGAAAACTTAGGAAAATGTTTTTCATAACCCGGAATTTTCGTACCCAGAGGTTTTCATAAGTAGGGGGCTGACTGTAGTTACATACGTATTTTTCAGTAAAGTCTACAACATCAACTCATCCTCTAAAAAAGGAGGGTCACACCTGTTGAATCCTAACCATGAACAAAGTGCTGTGGTGTAGATTGAAGGTGTCTCTCAAGCCACTTGTCTTAAATAGGAGAAGTGGAAAAACTCTGTGACTCATCCACTTTTTCATATGCAGATGCACTTTGGAAAAAATACAGTTGTCTCCATTGAGCATTTAAATAACATGGTAGAGAATGACCAAGGAGACCAAATCGGAACAATGCTTACAAAGAAAAACCCAGCATAATTATATACAACACTTGGGACTATTCTTGAACACACATACAAGCTGGATATAGCTTTATTAATAGAAGGCTTTGATTATGATCACAAAACACTTTGTGAAGGATTCTAACATTGTTTGTATGTTTTTAGCATTATATTGTTAGTTCTTAGGTTGGTGGGGCAGTGGTGGTCTAGTGGTATAGGGCGCTGGATCGCTGATCCAAAGGTTGGGGGTTCAAGTCCCACTATCAACAGGTTGTCACTGTCCTTCCAGTGCAGCTAACTGGGTTATCAAAGGCGGGCCATGTCTCTCACTGTCTATGGTGAGAGGCATGTAAAAGAACCATTGCTGACTTTCGTAAAGAGTAGGCTGCAAAATCGTCAGCGTGTTTCTGTCCCTTGCTAAAAAGGGTTGTGACATGAAGGGCATCCGACGTAAAAAAAACCTCTGCCAAATCAAACGTGCGAATCAGATGATTTGCTGTGGCGACTCCCGAGTAAAAGGGAAAAAGCCGAAAGGAAGACATTGTTAGTTCTTAGGTTACTGTCAAAATGTGTTTTCCAGTTTGCCACACATTTCTGATCTGAGACATTATAATAACCTTCAGACAAAATTTTATTGGATACTGATTATTTAAGCTTCAAAACAACAGCATGGAAATGTGTAATAAGTAGCACAAAAACTTACAAAACACAAAATTACACAGTTAGAGATCACCAAGATTAGCAGGACATTAAAACACACCAGATCAAAAAAACAAGCACGCCCCCACCACGATCATACTTCCTTTCCTAACTAAAAACAACAACAAGAAAAACTTTGTTCAAGACTGAAGTGGAGGCCTCTACAGATTCACAAAAGCACCAGTCTCCAAAAAGAACGCCCACCCCTCCCTTAATCAACCCACAATTACAAGCCCCAGAAGAGCAGCCAAAAGTGGGTGGGGGAGGTGAAAGGGGTCCCAGGCGATCTTGATCAAAACCAGCTGGACATGCTGCTTGTAAGCAAGTCTGACAAAGTTATATCAAATATAGAACTAGAGACTGAAGAATATAGTGAAGGAAGAGAATAGCATGAAGACACAAAAGATGTCTAAAGCTTGTAAATGTTGATGAAGATGAGCATGGGTCATCCTACCTTCATCAGGTAGCCTGTACTCCAGCGCCAGGCACTGCGTATCGAGTTGAGGCGCCTCCGTAAAGAAACGCTGGGGTTCATAGCTGAGAAAGAGTGCTTTCTGTTGTTCTGCATTTTCCGTTCTTCCAGATAGCTTTGCGTCGCAGAGCAAGAAAAAAAAGCCTCTATTTTGGGTCAGTGCCTCTCACAAGATGCCACATGGTTGGCCAAGAGCTACAGTAGACCACAGCTTGTCTTCTTTACTTCTTTCTTTTACCCTCCCTTTCACTTGTTTTCACTCCTTCCTTTGCTCGTTCTCTTTCAATCTTTTGCTGTTTACCTCCCGCCTTTTCCAACCTCCTCCCTCTTTCACTTGTGTGGTATCTCGTTGTCAAACCCCTCCCTTCTGCTCCTGCCTCTTTCTCTCCACCCTTTTTCTTAAGATGTGTGTTTTTGGTTGCCACCCATATGAATTTGGTTCGGTTCTCCTCACTACCCCGTGTGGGTCAGGCACTAAGCAGCTGACTGGGAAACACCCTTCAAGATGTGTCAAATGAGAACAATTACAGAGTTTTCAGCTTTAGCCATCATTCCAAAGTGAATGTGCTTCAAGTTCTGTTTTGAGTTTACAAGTCATATAAAACGTATGAAGTAAATAGAGTTCATACACATTCCAAATGCTAAAACATGAAGGAGGTAAGTTATCAGTACAATTAATGCCCATTTCCTTCTTCCTGACTCCACTTGACCAACATGGGTAATAGCGAAATATAAATATCATGCATTATCTAATCCAAAAATTTAAACTCCTGAATGTAATAAAAAGTTAGTCACTTTATGAGTCACAGCGATCAGAAGACCTCAAACCACACACTGGGAAAGGAGATCCTGTGATTAGATCATATGATTTTAAGACCTCAAAAATCCAAAGAAAGTGAGAGAGAAAAAGAAAGGATGCAGGCTATCATTAGTCAAAGAAGTCAGAAGAAACACACTTTAATGCCCATGACAGAGCCAAGAGTAGAATTAGTGCAAATCTAATCAAATATTCCCAGTTGCAGTTTAAATACACTCACCATAGACATCAAGCCAAGACATCTCCTCATACCAGCCATATGGTGTACCCTTTCTTCCAGCTTTAAGACTATACCCTGATTCAGTAAATTGTACCAAGAATAATGATACATAATAATTGACAACCTCAAGGTATTTTGATCCACAACAGCATCCAACAGAGCCTGAGCTGTGAAGCATTTTGGATTCTAAATATGGGAGAAACTCGAGGATAATCATCCTGAAATAATCTGAAGAAATCCATCGGAGAAGGAAGGTAAAACCACTGACATGCTGTGCTCCATGTTGCTTGGCCAAAGCCTACTGATCTGGTTTGCGTCATGTTTAAGATCTCATTTAGAGGAGCATGTGCTATAAGGTATACAAATGGAGATTGGAAGTCAGGGAAAATACTTATTTTCATTAAAACTACAGGATGTTGAGCAAGAAAAACAAATCACTTCTAATATGATACCAAGTGACACAGGAAATGAATACATCACTGAAAACCACGTACATAGTTGGTATACACTCTGCTCACAGATCCATAGCTCAGGTCAAAAAAAAAAAGTTTCATAACTTGAACCAAGTTTAATGATGCAGAATTCCATTTTTTTTCCTCTTAAATATAGGCTGCCTTATGGCCAGTGCTTGTACCACCCAATTTGTAATATGATACTTCCTTCCGAATTACAAATCAGTCCCAAACCAGAAAATGAGTCAAAACCTATACTAGTACACAGTGCTCTAAGAGAAGGGTATGATGGGAAGGTAGTCTTACACAACACTTAACTATCGTTACCCACAGAAACGCACAAAGCCACATACACTCAAGCAGTGAAAATAAAACACAGATGCAATGCAGTAAATCTATCAAATAGTGTGTGGCTATATTCTAAAGGGTAAAATAGTTCTTAAGAGTATTTACTGCATATCCTTTAGTTGAACTATTGCACAGAACTAGGCCTTATGTGAAGTATTAATGATTGATGGCAGAGGACTCATAAGAGGTATGCCATGGCTGCCATAGTCATTCTCTATATATCAGCTGTGATGGGTTTTAAAAAAATCACTAAAATGATAACCAATCTTACATCCCCGAGAGCATCCATGACTGTCTGACTCACAATTTATTGAAGAGCTATAATCACTTCACTCACAATCCCAAAAGTACTTGTGGTCTCATCCATTTAAGTCTTTATTACAGCTCTTTGACTGGTTGCATTGTTGAATACTCTGGTCATTTGTTATGCATGTGCATTATTCGCTATTTTTTTACATCCATCAAACATTCTGTTTGGTTAAATGGATTACCGTCTTAAATACAGTACAGACTCTTTAGTCAAACAAATCGGAATTCGATCAAAAAATATAAGGAAAATATGCCTTACTGTTCAAAACAAAAGAGTTTAAACGGAGCAGAGCCGAGTGTGTTGAGCGTGTGCTCAGTGTACAGTATGTTGAGCAGCCATTGACGGAGTGTCTCGTACTGCAAATTGTGTTTATTTATTACATTACGGCTACTCTAACCCACAACCCTGGCAGCGCCAAAGCCGAACAAAATTGGCTTTACGTTTTTCTTTTAAAATATTTTGGGAAAGGCCTCCATAATCTTCATATACATATAAGGTTATATAATGCTATTTATTTGGTAGTTTCTGCATTGAATATCAAAAAATAGTAATAATTTCACAAAAAAATGCATGGAATTTTGAGCTTTAACATTGGGCACTTCTAGGGTTAACCATGGGTCCTAAGAAAAGCAGCAGTAATTTTACTGAAAAGTAAAAGAGAAAAGTTGTGAGAACGAGAAGAATCAACTGCGATCAGGAGACAGAGAAGGGACGAATTGCCACTCCCCCTGAAAGCAATAACCCGTCCCCCATCTCTCCCTCCCCATCCATCCACATAAGCTGCACACATTGCAACCAGAAAGGTATGTACTGTAAAGAAATACAGTACATAATTAGGTTAATTATTACATACTATTGCTATGTTTTACTCTTTTGTACATTAACATATGTATTGTATATTAATCTTCTTTTCCTTTCGGCTGTTTCCCTTTCCCAGGGGTCGCCACACCGATATTAATGTTTCATAAATGTGCCTCATTTTCAAATTATATACAACTATATAGACGGAAGTAGACAATCAAGTGAACGCATAAATCAACTTTCAATTATTTATGGGAAATAATGTTTCACTCTTCAAACAAATCTCTAATTGACCATATTTTTGGAACGAATTGTGATTGACCACTGAGGTTCCACTGTATTATATGTAAACCTTAGAACAAAAGATTTCTTCCGAGCAATGGGTCCAATATGAACCAGTTTAAAAGGCTACAATGGGGACATTTAATGCATAGTCTTCAAACTCCCATATTGGTAGCAGAATGGGAATTGGACATTAATTAATAAGGGATATAAGTAAGGGTGTGTGTGTGTGGGGGGGGGGTATTCAAATGATCAAACACTGGGGTAGATTTAAGTTCGAATGCTAATTAAACAGTGGAGAAGGCAATCTTTTTCGATGTCGTACATGTGCTTTGAAGTGTTGGGAAATTCTCGTTTTTAAAATGTATTTATTTATTTAATTGCCATGTGGTATGACAATGAATAATGCCAGCCATGGGGGTAGGGGGTGGGGATATTTGCTCCAAAATACAATATTCACCATTACCAACCAAGGTTGGGGGTTCAAACCCCGATGTCAACAGTTGTCACTGCTGTCCCCCCAGTGCAGCCAACTGGGTTATCAAAGGCCGGCCATGTCTCTCCCTGTCTATGGTAAGACGCATGTAAAAGAACCATTACTGACTTCCGTCAAGGGTGGGCTGTATAGCCGTCAGTGTGTTTCTGAGAGCTGTCCAGGGTGTACTCGGCCCTTGCCCAGAGTCAGCTGAGATGGGCGCCAGCCTTCCACCTACCCTAGTTAAGCTTAGGCAGTTCAGAAAATGAATTAATATTCACCTGAATAGAAAGGTTTTTTTTTGTTTTTGTTTGTTTTGGAGGGGACGCTTTGACAAATGACTTTTAATCCTTCATTGTGGTTATATCTTTGAAAAGTAGATGTCCAGAGACCCTTTGTTTTGGCATTATGACACTGAGTCACATTGCACTAAACATCATTTCCTAATGAGAACGAGATCATGAATGGAGAGTGAAAATGTGCACTCATTTGATATGATGATTGTGTCTTGAAAGTGATTTCATGTGCAAAAAAGTCACTGGAAGAGTATAACCCTACACAAGACGGCCGTGCTGACAGACTGCTTTTTAAAAAAAATTTAAAATCACATAGCAAATGTCTGTTATGTTATTGCCAAAATGCATGTTAGATATACATTATTTGATGATTTTTAAATTTAAGCACTTTATTCAGAACTTCTTCCACCTTAGAGTTACTAAATTCAAATCTTCTTCTTCTTCTTCTTCTTCTTCTTCTTTTCCTTTCGGCTATTCCCTTCAGGAGTCGCCACAGCGAATCATCTGCCTCCATCTCACCCTATCCTCTGCATCTTCTACTATTACTCCAACTATCTTCATGTCCTCCTTCAGGTCAGGTCAGGTCAGGTATGAGGGCATGCTCCGGGACGGCACTTCGCTGCGTCCACCAGCCGCCTCCACTCATCAGGCCGTCTCCTGGCGATCAATCAGGCCTGCGCAGGGCCCATACCCCCCCCGGCAGGGCGGCCCTCAGCTGAGACAACCACGTCGCACGCGGCTGTCCCCGCGATCGGCTCCAGCCCCTAGGATCCCGAACGGACAGGATCTGGTGTGCTGGGTCCGAGGGCGGGAAAAATGCCAAGGGCCCATAGTAGCGCAGCTGACGGTCACGGATCAAGCAGGTTACTCTTACCATCCCCGCATCCCCAAGCACCTTCCGGTTGATAACATAGTCCCACCAGCGGTATCTGAAGATGCGGCAAAGGTAAGTCATAACGAAGGAGTCCAGTCATCGTCCAAGCTCAACCGTGAGCATCCATATCTCGGTCGAGTAGAGCAAGACAGGGAGCACAAGGAAGTGAAAGACTCAGGCTTTCGTCTGCCTACTCAGATACCTCGACCGCCACACGGTCCTGTCCAGCGAGTTCATCGCCCCGTAGGCGCCTCCCTCATTACATCCATGAGTCTTCTCTTTGGTCTTCCTCTAGGCCTTCAGCCTAGTAGTCCCAGCCTCAGCATCCTACTACCAATATACTCACTATCCCTCCTCTGTACATGGCCAAACCATCTCAATCTAGCTTCTCTAACTTTGTCACCAAAACATCTTACATGTGCTGTCCCGCTGATGTATTCATTCCCAGGGAGAACCTCAACATCTTCATCTCTGATACCTCCAGCTCTGCCTCCTGTCTTTTCCCCAGTGCAACTGTTTCTAAAGCATACAACATCACTGGCCTCAACACCATCTTGTAAACATTTCCTTTCTTGCCGATACCTTCCTATCATACATCACACCGGACACTTTTCTCCAACCATTCCAACCTGCCTGCACACGCTTCGCCACACTCTCCATTCGCCCTGGATTGTTGAGCCTAAGAACTTAAAATCCTCCACCTTCTTTATCTCTGCTCCCTGTAACCTCACCGTTCCTCTTGGGTCCTTGTTGTTTACACACATGTATTCTGTTTCACTGAGGCTAACCTTCATTCCTCTCCTTTCCAGGGCATGTCTCCACCTCTCTTGATTTTCCTCCACTTGTTCTCTGCTCTCACTACAGATCACAATGTCATCTGTAAACATCATAGAGAGACCATTAAGATTCTTGTCTTACCTCATCTGTCAGCCTGTCCATCACCATAGCAAACAAGAAGGGGCTGAGAGCTGACCCTTGATGCAGTCCCACCTCCACCTTGAACTCTTCTGTCACACCGACAACACACCTCACTCTTGTCTTAGATCTCTCATACATGGCCTGCACCACTCTAACATACTTCTCTGCTACTCCAGACTTCCTCATGCAATACCACAGTTCCTCTCTCAGCACGCTGTCATATGCTTTCTCTAGATCCACAAAGGCACAATGTAGGTCCCTCTGGCCTTCTCTGTACTTCTCTATTAACATCCTCAAAGCAAACACTGCATCTGTGGTGGTCTTTCTTGGCATAAAACCAAACTGTTGTTCATAAATGCTGACCTCTGCCCTTAGTCTAGCTTCCACTATTCTTTCCCATAACTTCATTGTATGGCTCATCAACTTTATCTCTCTATAGTTGCCACAACGCTGCACGTCTCCCTTGTTCTTAAAAATGGGCACCAGCACACTTCTCCTCCATTCCTCCGGCATCCTCTTACTCTCTAAGACCTTGTTGAATGTTCTTGTCAGAAAATCTACTACTACCTCCCCTAGACACTTCCATAGCTCCACCGGTACGTCATCAGGACCAACTGCCTTTCCACTCTTCATCCTCTTCAATGCCCTCCTCACTTCACCCTTACTAATCTTTCCTACTTCCTGGTCCTCAACAGTCACCTCTTCTACTCTTTTTTCTCTCTCATTTTCCTCATTCATCAGCTCTTAAAAGTATTCTTTCCATCTTCCCAGCACACTTCTGTCATCAGTCAATACATTAGAGTTGCTAAATTCAAATATATATAGAAATCACAAGTAAATAAATAAAAATATACATATATTAACTTTTTTTTTTGGTTTAAAAAAAAGAATTATCACTACTACACTTTCAATGTCAACGTAAAACTTGCTGAAATTAAGTTTCAGCAAAACTAAGTTACCCCCAGTGCATTTAACTGGGTTATCAAAGGTTTGCTATTGTGATGGGCAGGCAGATGAGAGTTGACAAGACTCTCCATGGAATATAATGTTTGCAGATGATATTGTGATCTGTAGTGAGAGCAGATAACAAGTAAAGGAAAATATAGAGAGGTAGAGGTATGCCCTGGAAAGAAGGGGAATGAAGGTTAGCCTCAGTAAGACAGAATACATATGTGTGAATGAGAAGGACCCAAGAGTGTGGTTACAGGGAGCAGAGATAAAGAAGGTGGAGGATTTTAAGTACTTAGGCTCAACAGTCCAGAGCAATGGAGTGTGTGGAAAAGAGGTAAAGAAATGTGTGCAGGCAGGTTGGAATGGCTGGAGAAAAGTGTCCAGTGTGATGTGTGACAGGAGGGCATAGGCAAGAATGAAAGGAAAAGTGCACAAGATGGTGATGAGGGCAGTAATGTTGTATGGTTTAGAAACAGTGGCGCTGAGGAAAAGACAGGAGGCAGAACTGGAGGTAGCAGAGATGAAAATGTTGAGGTTCTCTCTGGAAGTAACAAGGATGGATAGCATCAGGAATGAATACATCGGCGGGACAGCACATGTAAGATGTTTTGGAGACAAAGTTAGAGAGGCTAGATTGAGATGGTTTGGTCATGTACAGAGGAGGGATAGTGAATATATTGATAGTAGGAAGCTGAGGTTGGAACCACTAGGCAGAAGGCCTAGAGGAAGACCAAAGAGAAGATTTATGAATGTGGTGAAGAAGGACATGAACGTAGTTGGTGTAAGAGAAGAAGACGCAGAGGATAGGGTGGGGTGGAGGAAGATGATCCGCTGTGGCAACCCCTGAAGGGAATACCCAAAAGGAAAAGAAGAAGAAGATTAAAGATTAGCCATGTCTCTGACTGTCTATGTGAGGGATGTAAAAGAACCATTGCTCACTTTTGTCAAGAGTATGCTCCATAGCCGTCAGTGTGTTTCTGCCCTGTGATGTCCTGGCAAGCTGTCCAGGGTGTACTCTACCCTTGCCCAGAAAGGGCTGAGATGGACACCAGCCTCCTTGCAACCCTAATTAGTATTACGTGGCTCACAAAATGAACTAATGAATAAAATTTAGTGATACAGTGCAAAAAAAAATAAGCAAAACAAAAAAAAAAACAAACAAACAAAAAAAAAAAACCCAAAAAGCATAGCTGGTAATAAAAAGATAGAAGTACTGACACCACAACTGGCATAACCAAAAAGTATGCTCACATATGTAACTCATTCATCCCTTGCTTTCATTTTTCACAAACATCCACATATGTAACTACATCATAATGTCAATTTATTTTATTTTATTTATTTATTGTCAAATCTATGTAGTTAATCATCTGCAATTGAGTAAACAGAACAGTGTTTTGCTGCATATTAGACTAATGAGGCAGATGGGAGGTTGTCATAAGGGGTACTGGTCTGCTGGCAACGTGTTCATATGCCCCAGTTATGACATGATATTTAACACTAGAGCTTTTTCCGTGGCCTGTTTAAACACAGGAGGTGTTTTATCTGGCCTGCTCCAAACCAGCCTGCATCCATCATGCTCTTTTTGAGGCTGACTTTCGCTAATGCAACCAATAATTTATTTCTGTGGTTTATTCTGCATAACTTTGAGATTATTGAAGTTTATAGCACAGCAGCTTCATAACAACTGTTTCAGTGTTAGAGCAAAATATTTACACGCTACAAACCCGTAATATTAAAAGTACTTCAAAGAATTCAAGTCGAGCAGATTACAACAAGAAATGAAATGTTAATATACTTTTACAAAGACCAATATTGCTTTAAAAAGTGCTTACCAATGTTTCTACATGTTTTCCTGGGATGCTGTTACCGGGAGCCTGAAAAGCATAAGAAAAAAAAAGAGTGTGAGAAACATGGTTATTTTATTCCTGTCTGACTGTATATATATATATATATATGTATGTATGTGTGTGTGTGTGTGTGTGTGTGTGTGTGTGTGTGTGTGTATGCATATATGTATGTATGTATGTATGTATGTATGTATGCATGGTCTTGCCCTTGTCAAATCTGATTTGCTCAAATCTACATCGAGGTTCCTGTTAAGCTGATTTTGAACAATGTCTGTTTTTAAACATGATACAAAGGTAAAATTGAGTTCCATTAAACTTAACATGTTTGCTTCCTCTGGTCTTTCTGAAATAGTCTATTAAAATACAATTTTATATTAATTGGTGCATCCTACGATGACCTTCAATACTCAAAAGTTGTAATTGTTAAAAAATACAAATCAAAACAGACAATATTTTAATTCCATTTTTGTTGTATTGATAAACAACTGTAGGTTTCAGTGGTGAATATGTGCATGCACCATATGTCTGATTGCACTATATGTCTACTTCAGAAATTATACAGAGAAGCAGAGTGACTTGGGCTGAGCTCAGTGTGTAGGAGCATTGATAAACAACCTGAGTAAATATTTAGACAAGGCCACATAGCTTCACCATTAGTCCACAAGAGAGAGTCTGGCTAGAGCTACAGCAGCACCATATACAGAAGTGAAACCGAGACATCAGTGGAAGAGTTGACTCAGTGCAGTGTGTTCATTTATGGCTAGTTATAACTCTTTGGATCCATGATGTCATCAGGTAATGTAGCTTTGTCAATCTAAAGTTATACAGTAGAGTTATACAGATACCAAAATACAAACCTATTTGTTAAATAGAACAAGTATACACAAGAAAACTTTTTAATAGTGCGAAACAGAGCCAAGAACAAAATAGTCATAACTTGTACTTTTGTTTTCATATTGGATAACTGTGGTTTTTTTAAACTACTGTTGAACCTGAAGAAATGCAAAGTAGGAACAGGGTGAAGTAGAATACATATTAAAGAGGTGGATTACATCCAGGAAATGAACATAACGTATGAACCAGTGTGACTTGGATTGTAATGAAATTCACAATAGCTTTACTTCAGTCAAAACCTCAACGACTCACCAGCTGAGTGGTCATTGATGTAATGTGAATCATCAAATCTCAACTCCACAAGAGACTCAACCTGTCTGTCTTAGTGTCTGAGAAATATTGTCTCTAGGAAAATATTGGGATTACACCTCTAAGTGCATGAAACCTTAAAAGGTAGTATTATTAAACGTGGTCGACTCAGCAAAAATCACTTCATAATGAATTTTAAGAGTAACTGTAAAACCCCATTGGGAACAACTAAATCACAAGTACAATAGTTTGTTGGATAACATCCTTATTATGACCACAGAAATACTCACACTGCATAGCACCAAATAGTGATTATATGTCCATCCATTATGTATGTCACTTATCCATCAGGGTCACAAAAGAAGACGAAGCCAACCCCAATTGATTTTGGGCTAGAGATGGGGTACACTCTACAGGTAGCCAGTCTAATGCAGGGCTAGCTAAGGCACAAATAACCATTCAGTTGCATACTTAATTAAAACAGCCAATTGAACAAATGGTTATGTCTGAACTGCCAAAGAAAACCAGAGCACCTTGGGGTAAACCATGCAAGCATGGTGAAAACATACAAATTCCACACAGAAAAGCCCTTGGGCAAGATTTGAACTTTAAACATAATCACCATAAGACAGTGGCATCGATCACCAAGCCAACGTGGCACATAGTGATTATGAAGTTTGTGAAATGTATTTATTTACTGTACAGTTGGCCCCCTACTTACGAAACTAATCCATTTCGCGTGATTTGTTCCAAGGCTCTCAAGACTACCCCATAAACCTTTTAAAAATGATAAAAGCACACCAATTTTGTATAAAATATGTGTTAAAAGTAAAAGAAAATTATTTATTAAACCATTTAAACATTTTATTAATATATTAAACCATTTTATTAACATATTTATTAATTAAACCATTATTAAACATTTTTTATTAACACACGCAAACATACACACACACACACACACACACACACACACACGATACAGTATGCATTAAATGTGTATTGTATACACATTAAATGTTTCTTGCGGCGCTGCGGGCCACGCCCACAAGCAGGACACTGGAGCATTTTAAGGCGTGGAATTCAAAGCGCATTCCCTGCTTGACAGATCGGAGGTCCAAACTCAACTTTAACTTGATTCTTTGAGGGATCGGAGGTCCAGATGAGCCACGTTTTGCTCACATGCGCCACATTTGCTGAATTAAACAACTTAAAAAATTAAACTAAAGAGTTAAGCCTCCTCTCTCTCTCTCTCTCTCTCTCTCTCTCTCTCTCTCTCTCTCACACACACACCCACACACACACACACACACACACACACACACACACACAAAACACGGGCCACGCCCACACACAACGCGCAGCTGACGGAACAATTCTATTTAAATGTTTAAATGAACGGGATGTTTTATTCAAAGCAGAATTACAGTACCTGTTTGAAAGATCAGAGGTCCTCATTCAATATTAACTTGCTTCCTCGCGAGATCGGAGGTATTCTCCCATGGAGCACTCTGTTTTAATATCGTGCCAAAACAATCGCTTCCATCATTGTATTTCCACTTTAAGGTCTCTTTCTGGTTCAATTACATCCCAATTGTAGAGGGGTTTCGGCGATAACGGAATATAATCCTGCATGATCAATCTCAAAACAAGCCAACAGTCAACTCTCCTTCACGCGTGTGACAAACAGGAAGTATGGGTACAGGAAGTATGGGTAACGTTCAACTGTGTCATCCCTCCTAGCCAATGGGAGGCCAGCGGGGCGGGATGTTGGGAGACAGCCAATGAGAGAGCAAAAATTTTTGATTGATGCGTTTGAATTTTGAATGGCGCATTTGGCGCTTTCGTAAGAGGAGGTTGTTTTCGTATCCCGGGGACGAAGACTTAGGAAAATGTTTTTCGTAACCCGGAATTTTCATACCCAGGGGGTTTCGTAAATAGGGGCAGACTGCACTTGCTTTAACCTGTTCAGAATCCAAGTAAATCTGCAGAATATATGGGAACGTTAGGAATAAAATTAGATAGTCCTTGCTGTAGAAACAGAATTTTCTGGGATGGAGTTGGAACTGATCAATGCCCACCATAACTCTAACCCTGAGATAGCATTCACAATGGCCTGTGCTTGTTCCAGGCTTTCATTCCAACCCACATGCCAAACCTAAGTTTAATAAATGTCAAAATCAACGACGAAACAGTTAGAATCATATGTGGATCCAGCTTGATTGGCAGGAAAACCTTCATCAGCACATGCCACACTTATATCAAGTCACGAAGAGCTGTTTATTAGCTAATTAGCTCAATCAGGCTGTGGTTCTGAAAAAATGTGTACTTGCATGAGGTAATATACACCCCGAGATTAGACTGTAGTTCATCACTGGGCAGTTACATACTTTACACACTCGATCACTTGTAAAGGCAATTTAGCTAAATAATTGGAGGGTGGCACAGTGGTGTAGTAATTTACTACATGTTCGCCTCGTAGTAAGAAGGTCCTCAATTCAATTCTGTAGTGTTTGTATGTACTTCCCATGCTTGTGTGGATCACTTCCATTTACTCCAGTTTTAGAATCAGAATCAGAATACTTTACTAGTCCCAGAGGAAATTGTGTGCACACAGTTGCTCCGTAACAAGTAAAGAATAAGAAAAGGATAAAGTCTCACTATAAAGAAAGTTACAAGTACTAGTCTATACAGACACACACACACACACACACACACACACACACACACACACACACACACACACACACACACACACACAAACACACACACACACACGTATACATGTAAGCCTAAAATTACAAGTCACTAATACCTGTACACAATGAATCCTCCCAGTGAGTAATATGTACAGTATTATCATTATGATAAGCAGTAGAATGTACAACTTCTTCTTCTTCTTCTTTTCCTTTCTGCTGCTCCGTTCAGGGGTCGCCACAGCAAATCATCCGCCTCCATCTCACCCTGTCCTCTGCACCTTCTTTTCTGACTCCAACGACCTTCATGTCTTCCTTCACCACATCCATAAATCTCTTCGTTGGTCTTCCTCTAGGCCTTCTGCCTGGTAGTTCCAGCCTAAACATCCTACTCCCAATATACTCACTAACCCTCCTCTGTACATGTCCAAACCATCTCAATCTAGCCTCTCTGACTTTGTCTCCAAAACCTCTTACATGTGCTGTTCCTCTGATGTACTCATTTCTAATCCTATCCATCCACGTTACTCCCAGAGAGAACCTCAACATTTTCATCTCCGCTACCTCCAGCTCTGCCTCCTGCCTTTTCCTCAGTGCCACTGTTTCTAAGCCATACAACATCGCTGGCCTCACCACCGTCTTGTACACTTTTCCTTTCATTCTTGCTGACACTCTCCTATCGTACATCATACCGGACACTTTTCTCCAACCATTCCAGCCTGCCTGCACACGCTTCTTCACCTCTTTTCCACACTCTCCATTGCTCTGGATTGTTGAGCCTAAGTACTTAAAATCCTCCACCTTCGTTATCTCTGCTCCCTGTAACATCACCGTTCCTCCTGGGTCCTTCTCAGTCACACACATGTATTCTGATTTTCTGAGGCTAACCTTCATTCCTCTCCTTTCCAGGGCATACCTCCACCTCTCTAGCTTTTCCTGCACTTGTTCTCTGCTCTCACTATAGATCACGATGTCATCTGCAAACATCATAGTCCGTGGAAATTCTTGCCTAACCTCATCTGTCAGCCTGTCCATCACCATAGCAAACAAGAAGGGGCTCAGAGCTGACCCTTGATGTAGTGCAAAATCTTAGTGTATAAAAATGAATGTCGTTGCTATATGGAGTTGTGCAGTTTAATTATCACATTTAGGAATGCTTTTCTGTGTCATTCATTACAGAATTTAGGTGGTATCAGTCTCTCACTGAACCTGCTCCTAAGACTGATCAGCAGATTGTGAAGCGAGTGAGAGAAATGTTCTGTATTTTCTTTATTTTGGGCAAAATTCTCCTCTCTGACACTACCGTCAGAGAATTCAGTTCCATCCCCATAATGTTACTCGTCTTGCGGTCAGTTTGTTCAGTCTGTTCGCTTGTTCGTGTCTATACAGCTTGCTGCTCCAACATGCAACAGCATAGAGGATAGTGCTGTCCAAAACAGACTCATAAAACATCCTAAGCAGTGTGCAGCAAATGTTAAATGACCTTAGCCACCTCAAAAGAGTAGAGACGACTCTGGCCCTTCCTGTAAATTGTGGTAGTTTTCTTAATCCAGTCCAGTTTATTGTCAATGTAAACTTCAAAATATTTGTAATCTTCCACTATTTCCACAATCACTCCCTAGATGGAAACAAGGGTTGCTGGTGTTTTGGAGCTCTTCAAATCCACAAACAGTTCCTTGGTCTTTGTCACATTAAACGGCAGATGATTCTGCTCACACCATGCAACAAAAGAATTCTACAGCAGCCTGATATTCCATCTCCTCACCTCCACTGATAGATCCAATTATAGCAGAGTCATCAGAAAAATGTTGAAGATGGCAAGTCTCGGTGCCGTAGATGAAGTCCATTGTGTAGATGGTGAAGAGGAAAAGGAAGCGGATATTTCTTTGTGGTGCTGCAGTGTTGCTAACCACTGTGTCCAACACAGTGCAGCAAACCCAAATACTTTTCACTGGTCTTTGTCAGGTAGTCCACAATCCAGGACGCAAAAGATGCATCCTACTGCATCACTGTTAGGTTTTCACCCAAAAGGGTCAGGTGTTGAATGCAATGGAAAAGTAAAAAAAAAAAAAAAAAAACATGATCCTCCCAGTGCTTGGTGGCTGGTCCAGGTGGATGTAGACAGTGGTGTCCTTGACTCTGACATGGGGCTGGTAAGCAAACTGAAGGGGGTCCAGTTGTGATCTAACCATGAACTTGAGTTGATTCAGGATGAGCCTCGTGAGGTTCTTAATAATATGTGAAGTCAGTGCCACAGGACTGCAATCCTGGGGTTCACTGGGGTGTGTTATCTTTGGTACAGGAACAAGGCATCAATGACATCTTCCATAGTACTGGAACTCTACATCGACTCAGGTTCATCAGGAAGATGCAATGCAAGTTATCCACAGAGCTAGGAGGCATAGGATTTAAGGACACAGTGACTCACTCCACCGTTCCTGTTGCCCTGCCTGAGTGGAGTCTTTTCCGCTATCTTCGAACCTGGTTATAGGTGAAGTTGACAGTCAGGGTAGGTCTGTCACCATAGGCAGAGATGCAAAAAAATAGAGTGAGAAAGAGAGTTGTGTGGCTGGAGGTTTCAGGCCTGCTCTTGACAAGTTAGAAGGAGGCTGAACAGTATCTGCAGTGTTGGGGCTCAGTTGTGTTTTAACCATGGATTAGAGTTGATGCAGGATGAGTCTCGCGAGGTTATTCATATGTGAAGTCAGTGCCACTGGTTTGTAATCCTGGGGGCCACTGAGATGTGATGTCTTCGGAACAAGAACAAGGCATGAGTGACATATTCCACAGTACTGGGACCCTCTGTAGACTCAAGTTCATCATGAAGATGTAATATAAGTTCTCCCCAGAGTTGGGAGGCACATGCTTTCAGGACACAGGGGTTCACCCTATCCGGTCCTGCTGCCTTGCCTGATTGGAGTCTTTTCTGCTGTTTCTGAACCTGGTAATAGGTGAAGTTGACAGTCAGAGGATGGATGTTTGGTCTATCACAGCAGGCAGAGATGAAAAAAGGAGAAGGAGAAAGAGAGTGGTGTGACAGGGGGTTTCAGGTCTACTCCTGACAAGTTAGAAGGAGGCTGAACAGTATCTGCAGCGTTGAAATTGTTAAAAAAAAACAAAAAAACCAAATTCAGCTTGTTGGCCCGTTCCTCCCCACCCTTAGCTCTTCTGCTCTTGGAACGGCTGAAGCAGTGGTGGTCTTCATGCCACGCCAAACCTCTATGTTGTTCTGCAGGAGATTCCACTCCAGTTGGTTCTGTGGTTGTTCTTAGCCTCTCTGATGTTGACTCATTGTAAGCCTCGGGTGCTTCTTACTTCCTTTCTTTTTCCAGCCCTATATGACCTCTTCTTGTATTTAAGAATAAGCTTTGATGTCTTTGGTCACCTAGTCATTCATTTTCTGAACCCCTTAATCCCATCTCAGCTGACAAAGAAGCACACCCTAGAAAGCTCATCAGGCCATCACAGGGCCAACCGTTCACACTCACAGCCATTCACACTCACACTCACACACAAACATACACAAGCCTACGGGGGATTTGGAGCAGCTAATTGGCCTACTGTGCATGTTCTATACCGGCATACCCGGAGGAAACTCACGCAAACATGGGGAGAACATGAACTCCACACAGAAACGCCCAAGCTGGGAATGGAACCCAGGACCTTCTTGCTGTGAGGCCTGTTATTTGGGTAACAACTGACTGTCTGAGGTGGAACAATGGAGTCAGTGGGGAATGTATTGTAGTGTGAAATACACTTAGTGAGCCCATCAATGTCCTCACTGTGGGGCTCACATAGTGCTTGTCATTCTGTCACCTCAAAGCAGCCCTATAGTTCCTTCAAGACCTCCTTCATCTATCTTCTAACAGTCCTTGTAGTGACAGGCTGCTTCTTCACAACAGGCACATAGCATGGTGAAAGGTGAATGAGGTCATGGTCTGACCTCCCCAGTGGGAGAACAGGGTATGAACTGTATGCATACTTAGTACAGAGGCTCTCAACTTACAAAGAGCCCTGTGTACGAAATGCCTGGGTTACGAAAAACATTTTCATATGTTTCTGTCCCCGAGATATGAAACAACCCTCTCTTACGAAAAGAAATTCAAAATTCAAATGTGCCAATCAAAATTTCACATGATGCGAGAGTTGCTCTCTCATTGGCTGTCTTTCAACATCCAGCCCCGCTGGCCTCCCAGATAGAGACAGAAGGAAGCTTCACTCTATAGTTTTAGGTTAGTTTTTTAAGTTGTTTTAATTCAATAAATGTTTAATAAATGTGGGAGCATTTGAGCTCATCTGGAATTCCGATCCCTCAAGGAACCAAATTAAAGTTGAGTTTGTCAAGCAGGGAATGCGCTTTGGATTCATGTCTTGTGGGCGTGGCCCACAGCACGCGTGCGAGAGAGAGAGAGAGAGAGAGAGAGTGAGAGAGAGAGAGATAGAAAGAGAGAGAGAGAGAAAAGTGTGTGTGTGTGTGTGTGTGTGTTAATAAAAAATGTTTAATAATGGTTTAATTAATAAATCAGTTAATAAAATGGTTTAATATGTTAATAAAATGTTTAAATGGTTTAATAAATAATTTTCTTTTACTTTTAACACATATTTCATACAAAATTGGTGTACTTTTATCATTTTTAAAGGGTTTATGGGGTTTATCCAGTCCAAAGACTGGAGCCTTGGAACGAATTAGGCGTTTAACATGTAAGATGTGACCCTGACTTACGAAATCTTCGCTATACCAAAAGGGCTCTGGAACGGATTAATTTCGTAAGTTGGGGGCCGACTGTATTTGCATAAAGCAGGTCTGAAGTTCTCTCTTCTCTGGTGGGACAGTCTACATACTGCACAAAGGTTGATAGTGCAATGACCATGCTGACATAATGAAAGTCACTGGAGAGCATGATAAATACACTCTTTCTACAGTCCACAGTCCACAGTCCATGCACATTATGCGAATTGACTATTCCAAATTGCCCCTAGGTGTGAATGTGGGTTTCCTCTGGATATTCCGGTTTCCTCTCACAGTCCAAAAACATGCACAATAAGTTATGGGCTGTTCCTAATCATCCATAGGTGTGAGTGTTCTGTGATTGGGTGCGAGTTGGCACTGTGATGGCCTGGCGAGCTGTCCAGGGTGTACCCCACCCTGGCCCGAGTCAGCCGAGATGGGCGTCAGTCTCCCAGTGACCCTGATTAGGATTAAGCAGTTCAGAAACTGAATGAATGGATCATTTAATAAATATTTAGGTCTTTTGTAAATTCAGCATTAATGATTTAATGCTGACTGTTATAAACTAAATGACATTAGCACAATCTGATTGTGGGCAGTGGTGGCCTGGCAGTGGTGGCCTGGCAGTGGTGGCCTGGTGGTAAAAGGTGCTGGATCACTGATCCAAAGGTTGGGGATTCAACTCCACACTCCGCAGGTTGTCACTGTCCCCCCAGTGCAGATAACCGGGTTATCAAAGGCCAACCATGTCTCTCACTGTCTATGATGAGAGGTATGTAAAAGAACCATTATTGACTTTCAACAAGAGTAGGCTTCAAAGCCGTCAGCGTGTTTCTGCCCTGTGATGGCCTGACGAGCTGTCCAGGGTATACTCTACCCTCGCCCGGAGTCCGCTGGAATGGGTGCCAGCCTCGCCACAACCCTAATTAGGATTAAGTGGTTACAGAAAATGAATGAATGAACAATTTGATTGGTCCACTACTTGGGGATAAAAAAAATACATTGTCCCAACAGGATAATGCTTGAATCAAGACAACAGAAACTTGGAGCGGGTGGCATCATCACCGTGATCTTTTTCCGTTTGTTTTTCCTGCAATGGCACGTAGTTATAATAAAACTTTGAATAAGTTTTAGAAAATGCTATTACCTACAGCGCATGTATGCTCTTGCTAAGTGCACCAAGTTCAACTGACTTGCCTCTGTCATGCTTAAAATAAAACCTAATCTTGTTTTAGTTTTCCTGTGTTTTTACACAGTATGTACTAAAATTTTAAATTAATTCGAAACATATTCCAATACGGAGCACAGTTTTCTATATATTTTTGCATATTATATAGTAAAACTGAATTAAAATGGACCTTTAAAATGATGGAAGCTTAAAAAAGATGCTGCTAGACACACTGCATTTGTGCTCTAGCTGAGTGTGCCGAGTTCACCTGACTTGCCTCTGTGACAAATAAACTAGAAAAATCCAGGTTTCGATGGTTTTCATGTCACCATGTCTAGATAAACAATTATTAGCCTCAGGCTTGATTGAAGGACTCTCTGAAGAAATCTCTTGGTGCCCATCGCATTCAATGATTGTAAAGTCTGATTCAAAGTATTAACAACATTTTTTTAAATCTTTTTTTTTCTTTTTTTTCCCTTTTGGTACCTGTCACTGCATAGGTACAGTCATGGACATGATAAACAAAATTTAAAAAGTATCTTAACACCTGTCCAACCAGTCTAATATGTGTTTGCTGAGCATGTCATTCAACATTTAATCTTCTTTTCCTTTTATAATACACAGTATTATTTTGCGAAGTTTTTACACTAGAATTTGGAACATTCTGCGCTGAAAAATCTATTTTGGCTTGACTAGCTTTCACATGTCAAAAACACAGCTTAATGCTGATATCGAAACAGGTTTTGAATTACTGCTACTATTATAACATTATGAACAATTTATTTTGAGGAAAATTACTCAGCAATAAGGACAAATAAAACGTACTGTCTGCACTCAGCTTCAAAAGCAGTTTGAGTTGATCAACCAAGTTATTTTCCAGGTTCCGGATGACATGTATAAACTGGCAATGTTTCATTAGTGGCAGTCATTTAGAAACTGTTTTCATACCAGCATTTCTGTGTTGGAAGGCTAGTAGCTAGACAGGCCAAACTGAATTTCAGCAGGGTTGTGTTCATTTCTTAAATATTTGTGCTTATTTGTCCACAAGAACATTAGTGAGGTCAATATTGAAATTCATCCCAAAGGTGTGCAATGGGTTGAAGTCTTGTAGCTGGACCACCATCACCTTACTTGGGCACTCTTGGCTTGGTTGTTTTTGTAAAATTTATAGTACATTTCTGCTGCATTCTAATTAGCCCAAACAAATTGCACACAGGGCAAACAGATACCGAGATTTTGTGGTCTGGGTGTGGCTTTTTGAATATCTACTTTTATAACTCTCATTAGACATTACTCAATTTTTAAGTTGAACTCAAATTTCCAGACATTTTGTTGTAATGTAGTGTTACATAATGACTGTCTGGGTGGTTGTTGCAAACCACTGCCTTCTCTATGCTATACTTTCACCTGCAATACAGCACAAACCACAGCAGAAACACATGTTGCCCAGCTTGGGGGAGACTAGAGTCCTGTTTTTCAGCCTATTCCTTTTACCTCCATGAGCGTACTCAAGTGTACAACCACTGAGCCTCTAATGTGGCTCTGCACTTATCACATGGGCCTACCACTTCTGTAAGTGATTCGAGAAACTCAAATTATAGCTCACTTCAGAGTACATGTTAGAAGAAGGAAAAAGGTAGAGGGAGTTTTCTAAATGGAGGGAACAAAAACAATGAACAGAGCCTCCTTTAAAATGGTTCAGAGCTAAAAATAAGACTTCGCAGTGCTTATTTGAAAACCATGGGAAAGTTTGTTTTATGCAGTCCATAGTTGTTTCAGTATATAAATGAATGTGTGCTGTCTTCAGGAAAAGGAGAGGGCATACCTTTAAATATGTGACTGTATGTAATTGCTATAACATAAGTGATAACAGGTTCTCACCTGTTTTGCAAGCATTCCTTAATATTTAATTAAACTAAAATGAATTAAAAAGGAACCTTAATTAATTTGCTATTAAATAAAATATTGTCAGCATTGACAAATTGCTGTGGTATAGTCATAAATAAACCTCAAGATGACCATTTTTGAAAATCATTAATGTTGGTCTGGCAACATGAACATCGATTTGAATTGAGCCTCATCACACCACACTGCTTTCAATTAGACTGTTGCAAGACTGTTATACAGATCAGTGGTCTGATCTAGGCAAATAACAGAACACAGAATGCTGCAATTGACCAATCAATATTAAGTATTCAACAAAGCAATTTTACATATAAATTTATAACAACATATCATGTAATGTTCTTTACAGATTATTAATTTCTTTTTAACTTTTTTTTTCCATAAAGAATCAGTTATTATATTATATTTTTATCAGGTTTGATGAATGTTTTTTGTTGTTGATGTTAATGGTTTTTTGTTTGTTTGTTTTTTATGTCTGGTACTAAGCTAAGTATTTACGCACACTCTGAGTCAAGCATATTGCTTTAAATAGGGTCATCTCAGTATGCCACATTATAATGTGATCCACATTCATATTCTCCATCACATCTGGTCAGCACTGTTTGGGAGAGCAAAGTCTAAATGCTGGCTGAGTACTGGGGATTCTCTAGCTCACTTCTTCCCTTGCTAACATGGTCCATAATCTCCTAATATACTGTGTTTTTTGTTTGTTTGTTTTGTCCTTACTTCAAAATATGATTTTTTTCCTAAATTGTTCTGCAAAATCACAGCATGTTTTTCACCATCACGACTATAATATTGTGAAATGTGTAACGTTATACATCTACCATTAACAGTAATAAAGCAATAACACTGATGACATATTTGGAAATATTAAATAAAATTTCAAGTAAGGTGTTACCATATAAAGTATTTGTTTTTATTTATTAAATAACAGCACATGCTTAGTTTGCTTAAATAAGCTTAGACTATGTGAATAGCAATTATCCAGATAAGGTAAATATTATTATCAAAGCAATAAAATAAACCTCTATTTTAAATCACATTTAATTATTGTTAGTTTTTCTTATAAAAGGGGGGATTTAGCTCAATTGGTAGAGTGTCCGCTTTATCCTCCGAAAAGTCGGAGTTCAAATCTGGCCGGGTCATACCATAAGACGTTAAAATTTGGCAGTTGTTGCTTCCTGCTTGGCGCTCAGCATCAAAGGATAGAACAACACAATAACTGGCGCTGCACAGTAGCAACAGGTGCCGAAAGCACAAAGCAAATTTCATGTATGTAATGTACTTTGACAAAAAAGAATTACTATATTATAAAAAAACACATCAACTAGCCTATCAGAATCTAACAGCACTGTGGTGTAAAGAATTTATTATTATAACGATTGTTGTTGTTGTTAGTAGTAGTAGTAGTAGTAGTAGAAGTAATAGTAGGATTACAGTTAATTTCGATTTTATTTTAAACCTGATAGTCTTTTACTCTGTGGTGTATGAAACAGGTAAATACTTCAATACTTTTCATTTGAATAGCAATTAATAGCATAGTTTATCCAATGAAAAATTTCTTATACATAGGATATCGTTGAATATACATATGTACACTTGTCTGATGAATGAATATAAGGACAAAGAACCCATTGAGAGTAAACATTTAGTCACTCAACATTGCTCATTTTTCTAAAGCGAGCCACTTTACAGGAACCAAAATGACAAAACAATCCAAAAGGAGAAGGACGTGGGAGGAAACGAACATTACTGTAAACTATTTATATAGATCAGTGCCTCCTACTGGAAAGTACACATTTCCTTTTATAAGTCTTTCCTTATCAAAAGAAGATGGGGGGGGGGGGGTAATTGGTTATCCTTACCAAAATTAAAACTCTCCAGAACATGGGATTATCTGAAACCTGTGTACAGAAATTGAATAAAAAGGAAAACAGCTGCTTCATTTACATTCACAGCATTTGTCAGATGCTCTTATCCTGAGCGACTTTTTTTTTCCTTTTCACCAGCATGAGTTTCCTGTAAAAGTGTGCCACAATGACCACCTAAAAAGGCATGCTATTTTACTTATCTGCTCAGCAGTGTAATTTACACATGGCTCAGGCTAATAACAAACCTCATATTTTATGCTTTCTATTTTATTAATTTTACAAGAACCAGTATCCTGATTTAAGTTTCTTTCTAAACTTTTTATAATAATATAGATGATTTGGTATTATTTCATAATAATAATAATAATAATAATAATAATAATAATAATAATAATCAGTAGTAGTCGTCGTTGTCGTAGCCGTAATACCTTAATTTGGCTTTTTCTTTTTGGTGCAGCTTACTGGTCTGTTTATAAATAGGATTGAGCCAAAACTGCTTTCAGATTTCTATAAAACTTAGTGGAAGTGTGACGCATGGGTCATGAAAGACCCCAACAAATTCTAAAGTCGATCCAAGTCACACGATGGACTTTTTCCCCCACCTTTGCTACCGTTGTCTAATATGACTGGGTTTGGCAAGAGTCTACGTTGAGCATCATCATGCGCATCATAAAATCTAGTTGATGGCAGTAGTTTAATAGTGACAAAACATGGCTAATATGAAATGTGAAAGTACATCGGACACAAAAATCTATACATAGAAAGTTTCTGCAGTTGCAGCTTTGCATATCTTAGACGTGCTGACCTTTCCTTGGTGGAGGTTTATGCTATTTGAAAGCCCTTTTAGTTCATTTCATGCAGTGATGTTTTGATTTTCCAATCAATGTATTCCTATGCAGTCAGTCCCTTTTTTATTCAAGAAATATTTGTCCAAATTCATATGACTTTCAAATTTTGGTTAATAAAAACAAATCTGAAAATCTGACCATTTGTTTTAATATTTTATACATACTTGTATTTCAGTGGGGCAGGTAAAAGAGGCCATGGTGCCTGAGTGGTGCATCAACAAGGTACGTGACTATTAACCCAGAGATCGCACATTCGAATCCCGTATAATGTCGCAGCCATCTGTGGCCAGGAGTCCATGGGAGCTAATTGGCCCAGGTACCATGGGAGGGAGGGATAGCAGTTGCTCAGTACCCCATAACTCACAGCCATCGCCAGTCAATCATTGGTGTCTGTGAGCTCATTTGTACAAGGGGGTGGACAACACTTTGCCTCCGAGTATGTTAAACCATGTATGGTGCCGTTGTCCAAAAAGAGCCAGGTGCTTAGCATTGCATGTCACGGAGGGGGCGTGTGCATGCCTTTTCCCCTCCCTGGTAGGTGGTGGGTGTGTGATAGGGAAGGCAATACCTGATGGATGGAAATTGGATACAACTAAATTAGGGAGAAAATGGGGAAATCCGGGGGGGGGGGGGGGGGGTCAAGCTGGCAGGGTGCTGGATTACTGATCACAAGGTTGGAGGCTCAACAGGTTGTCACTGCTGTCTCCAATGCAGCCAACTAGGTTATCAAAGGTCAGCCATGTCTCTCACTGTCTATGGTGAAAAAGAGCCATTGCTGACTGTCGTCAAGAGTAGGCTGCATAGCCATCAGTGTGTTTCTGCCCTGTGATGGCCTGGTGAGCTGTCCAAGATGTTCTCCCCCTCATGCAAAGTTGGCTAAGATGGGTGCCAGCCTCCCCATGACCTTAATTATAATTAAGGGTGCAGAAAATAAATGAATGAATGTGGCATGTACAGTACATAAAACTTATTTCCAGCATCTAAATAAGGGAGGTTGCATTTCTCATGTGAGCTCATTGGAAAGAATTTAATCATCCAGCTGAAGAATCAGTCACTGTGGGAACCAGTAAATAGAAGCATCCCAAGTTGCCCTCTGACCTAATGTTACTTCTCCCAAAAGATGCTGAGTGTCACAGTGGACCCTACACATACTGTTGTATGTGGTGTGTGAGAGACTGAAAGAGAGACTTTTTCCAGGGGTGGAGATATAAACAACCCCCCCCCACCCCACCCCGTATTGCCTCGCTACCTCGTGCTTCAGTGCATTGCGGGTTTTTTTTTTTTTTAATATTGATCAAAAAATAAGGAGATTAAGGAAAAATAGGGGAAAAGTTAAGGAAAATGCCACAAAACAAAGCCAATTATGCAAAAAAAAAAAACTAAACAAACAAAATAGTTAAAAGAAAACCCATCAAAACTACTTACATTATTTATGTGAGGTGTGCATCTGAGTGTGTGTGTGTGTGTGTGTGTGTGTGCATACGAGTCTGTATGTGTGTATATTTATATTTTATTTACATCTTCTGCATTATTTTTGAATGGTTAATTATTATTATAAGCATTTGTAAAGTTGAATATGTATTTATTGATAATAAATACACATATACATGTATGTATACCTCAGTCGGGGGGGTCGATCCTACTTCGTGGAAATTGGCGGTTACGGGGTTCGGTCCCCATAAACCACAGGAAAGTGAGGGATCCCTATATATATATATATATATATATATATATATATATATATATATATATATATATATATATGTATGCATGTCAAATAATGAAGAAATTACACAGGTTCAGATTGAGCACAATTAATTAACATAGCTAAACAGCCTTAATTAGGATAGACGCATATTGTACTGAAGGTCAAAGGTGGCAGGTGAAATTTGGAGATGGTAGCTGACACCTTTTAAGAGTACAATATTCAGTCATTACATGACGTTATTTTTGCAGTAGTAACAGAAAGGATCTGACTTGGTCTAATCTTTCTCAGATTTATTTTCCTGGGCCCAGGCCTTATGGCTACTGTGGGACTCAGATTTTTGAGCAAAGTAAGGCTTTGCCTTCTCGTGGACATCACCTCTCTTTACAAAGACTTCCATATGAGTGAGGACAGAGTTGTCAGCCAGTACGGCAGCTTCTTTAAGAGTGTCAACTTGATGTTCATTTCAGTGGGTTTTGAGGTCCTTGTGGACACGCGACATAAATTCTTTAAGCAGCATAACCTGTTTCAATTTGTCGAGGCTGTAGACTTTACTGGCTCTGCACCACCTCTCGAACAACATTTCCTTTTTATGGATGAACTCCACACAGGTGAGGTTGTTTGACTTGCAATAGCTTCTGAACTTCTGTTAGTTCACCGCTGGCACCAGCTCATGGGTATCAAAGATGGTGGCCTTGTAGTCTTTATTTGTTCTGCTTGAAAGTGAAGAAAAACTTTTTTGGCTTTTGGCTTTGAACACAATTCGCAATAGGGATGGCCATATATGGAGCGGCCAATCAAAGTCGGCCTAGGTGTTTTCCATTCTTCATTAATGGCTAGTACCAAATTTATGTGCCATAATCATATTTTTTCTGAGTCATCTTTGGTGGGGGAGCTTCACGTCCTTGTTTTTCTACCTCCATTTTCTTCATCTCTATTTCCATTTCCATTTTCTTTATGTCTATTTGGTGTTTTTTCATTTTCTGCCTCCACCTCTGTTCTGTTTAACCTGACCTTTTCTAATTGTAATTATATTTTTTAAGCCGAAGTCCACAACGGTAATCACTACAGTCTTGTACTGTTTTATCTCCCCCTGTTCCTCCCTCGAAGATGCCTTGGGGATCATTACAGCCTTGGGCAGAGATGGTTCACGATGTGCACAGTCTTGGGTTTGACAGCAGTATCCTTGGTGGAATGTTTCATTTGTCAAAGTTTCAGTGTTGTCCTTTCAACAACTGTTGAGCACTTTTCACATTAAAGGAGCTAATAGCGACTATGACAGTAGATATCACAATAGATATATGCTCATTATGTTAGATTTATTATAGTGGATATACACATTTCAGTTATGTTAGTATGGATACAGGATGTGCCTCTTATGTCACAATCTGAAAACCAATTGCAAGATACTCACAAATCAATTGCAAAAATTGTTGTACGACATGCTCACGTCTTTCGAGTGATGTCCGTATATAAGCTGAAAAATATTTGCTTGCATGAGGAGATGCAAAACATTTTAACATGAATTTCAAAATTCCCAAAAAAATTACAAAAAAAAAAAAAAAAAATTCCATTAGTTGTTTTCCTATTGCACGTCTAGTGCGATCATCCCTAAGCAACATATTTTCCACAATTTGTATTTAGAAATTTGACGGTCTTTAGCTTTAGTAATGTTATATCTGCATTTTTATCAGAATTTGTTTATATTCTGTCCAGGTGGCATCATGTTAATATTTATGAAATTACATCATGTGATAATTTCTCTAATAAGTATATTTATGGATATTTGACTGAATGTCAGTTGTGTTGGTGAAAGTATAAAGTATATACTTTATATAAAGTATATACAGTGAGTTGTCGATTTACGACCGCGTTTGGTTCCGGCAGACCGGTCGTAACTCGATCTGGTCGTATGTCGACTTTCCATTCAAATACAATCACGCCAAACAAAAACAGATGAATAAATCTCACGCATTTAAATCTATACATCTATTTTCAATTCCACGTCACTGTGACACGCAGCAGAGAGCCAATCCTTTCTGTACTCCACTCTGTGGGCGGGTCCGATAGCTTCAAACTCCAATTTTATTGGATTATAACAACAGCCACAGACTGCACGTGTTGTTTGAGTAAAGAGATAAATTTCTCTCGTTTTGATCAGCTCATTTCCACGAAGCCAAGCACAGCTGGCAAGCAAACACAAAAGGACAGACATGGAAAAACTTCAACCCGCAGAGCAGCTGATTGCCAAAACTTGGGACGCGCTTCCTGTCACATAAACCTTGCAGCGTGTGAGTCCAATAAAATTAGCGTTTCAAGGTATTGGACCCGCCCACACAGAAAGGATTGGCTCTCAGCTTCGCGCCACAGTGACGTGGCATTGAAAGTAGATGAATAGATTTGCTCTGAGCAGTTAGAAAGTGAAGCGGCATCATCGCCTGCTTGGCCTTTTAAGATGCTGGTGCTGCCGGAAGCGCAAACAACCGTCATACGCAACACTCGTACTGCACTTCCATGAATCATGCTTCACCACTTTTGCGGTCATAAAGTTGATCAAATGTAACTCACATAGGTCGTAAGTCGACGACTCACTGTACTTTATATGAAGTATAAAGCATGAAATAAGATGAATACAGTCAAACCAAAATCCATGTACAGTATTACTTTTTTTCTGGAGTAATAATGTGTACAAGGACACAAAAATGATGCTAAGATAAAAATCAGTTAGCATAACTTGGTCTTGTACACAGAATACAACTGGGCACAGCAAAGCAGTTTGAGTCGATAAATATGTTTCTAATTGAAAAATCCTGCCCATCTTTAGACAGTTAGTCAATAAAAAAACAATGCACTGGATGTCGTTCCCAATAATGTTTTATGTGTTGTGATTCTAGTGCTTTAAAGCAGCATCTACAACCTCTGAAAATGGTAGTCCTCAATCTCTCACTTTATTTTCACCTCTTTCTCTTTCCCTGTGGGTAATTGCAACATCCTGGGTTATAAGAGGAAGAGTTTGTCAAAATGAGAGTACATCCATGGAATGTATCGTGGTAGTATCAGTGTGCCAGCATGCACCCCAGCACAGCTTGAACATACTTATGATAGAGTGATAATGACAAACACAACACCAGCATTACCATCAGCATCACAATGCATTAATTACATCTGATTGTCTTTGATCATACCATGTGCAGTTTACTTTTCAGTTGAAATCATTCTGACAAAATATACTAAATGTGTGTTTAAGTGTGTGAAAACCATAGCTCCATGCAACATCCAACTCCGCAATCCCTCAGCACTCAATAATTCGCCAATCAAGGAGTCGAGAGCAGCCAGGAACCTTGCTTTTACCCTTATGATTCCACTCACAGTGTATTATTTTACAGAAATAGTAGGTCTTGTTCAGAATTTGAGGGCATATAGTAATTACGCAATACTGACCAGATGAATATCAGTACGTAAATCTTAGTCGTAACTACAGACTTTAGTACTACTCAGTAATTACCCAATAATTTTGTCCATGAGGTGGAGTTATGTAATGTGTTTAAATAATCCTGATTTACTCATTTATTGCCAATCTGCTTAATCCTACTAGGGTTGTGAGGAGGCTGGAGGCTATATCTCAGCCGACTCTGCGCAATGGTGGGGTACCCTTAACAGCTTGCCATTCACATGTATATGTAGGTGCAATTTCAAACAGCAAGTTAGCCTAATGTGCATGTCTTTGGACTGTGCAAGGAAACCAGAGTACCTGGAGAAAACCCACACAAGCATGGGGAGAACAAGCAAACTTCACAATGACAGTGTTAACCAATTCACCACTGTAACACCCAAATATAATTAATAATAAAGTTAAAAAGTAATTAATACTATAAAGTGTTAATCATTCATTCATTTTTTGTAACCGCTTAATCCTATTTAGGGTCACGGGGAGGCTGGCACCCATCTCAGCCGACTTTGGGCGAGGACAGAGTATATCCAAGCCATCGCAGGGCAGAAACACACTGACAGCTATGCACCCTATTCTTTATTATTGTCGACAGTCAGCAGTGATCCTTTTACATGCCTCACACCATAGACAGTGAGAGACATGGGCAGCCTTTGATAACCCAGTTAGCTGCACTGGGGAGACAGTGACAACCTGTTGAGAGTGGGACTTGAATCCCCAACCTTAGAATCAGTGATCCACTAGGCCACCACTGCCCACTTTATAATAATAGTAAAACATTTTTCCCACAGAGTATTTTAAATATAGATACTGCTTTTCTCATAAGCTACAGCATAATAAGAGAGACCAGCATAGTCACATTAGCAAGTTTTCCTTACAGGACAGAGCATCAAATTAATAGTAATAATAACATAGCCATTGTACTCAAAAATGTGGTAAATAGACAACATTTCATGAATACATTACTATTTCATTACTTTCAATTTAAAGTACAACATACAAAAAAACAAAACACAAAAAATTAGGATTTGCTTCATTAAGTACTACCAAACAATAAGGATGGAGGCCATTCTGTAAAATAATTCAAATTTGTTGGGATTATATGGTGCTTTAAAATTTGGCTATTTCTAATAAACAGACTCCTCAATTATGTAATTTATTTAAGTGCTTGCTATCAGATTTTTAATTTTTAAATATCATATTTTCAGTATTGTTTTTTAATGTCCTCCTGCTTTTATTTCAGATCATATATTTGACAGCATAGGAAAGTACCAATAAATGTATTTTTACTTTCTTTGTTTTAGGTCAGTGCTCTAGACCAGGGGTCCCCAACCACCAGGCTGTGGACCGGTACCAGTCCGTAGCTCAATTGGTATCAGTCTGCAGAAGAAATAATTCATTATTTCCCTTTTATTTATTATCTGAGTCTGAACCATCTTTATTTTTGAAAAATCTTTTATTTTGAAAAATGACCGGATTCTCTCGGTTACATGTCGGTCATTTGAGCACTAAAATGTAACCCACAAGGGGATGGCCCATAAACAGAGGCGAGGTGAACATGTTTCAAACAATAGCGGGGATTTTGGGTGAGACTGAGCCTGAGTCTTCATTCTCCCAGCTGGTGCACCAACACCTGTGGGGTTTTTTTAATTATTTTTTTATTATAAAAGTCCAAGCTCTACTTCCCAACCAACTTTATTTCAGCTGTTGAAAAATAACATTCATGGAGTGCTTATTATTATTATTATTATTATTATTATTATTATTAATAATAATAATAATAATAATAATAATAACAATAACGATAACAATAATAATAATAATAATAATAATAATAATAACAATAATAATAATAATAATAATAATAATAATTTGTATAAATAAATTATATTTATAATATTAACAATCTATGACACACACACACACACAGCCCGCGGTAAAATTGTCAAGCATTGACCGGTCCGTGGTGATAAAAATGTTGGGACCCCTGGTCTAGACAGTGCTGAAGAAACTGTTCAAGAAACATATGGCAACCCAAGAGACATGAAGTAGGTAATTGATTTAAGCTCACTCATCTTTGAACACACAATTTTGTCGCCATAAATATTGATGTAATTTTTGAACTGTTGACCATTTCTTAAGAAAATACACTGCTTGGCCAAAGCAAATTAAGTTTGAGAATTCTCACATTGTGTTTCACCACTTTTAGACTTGCTCTCAAAATTATGGTACAGTGATACCTCTGCTCATGAACATAATTGGTTCCCAGAAAGTGTGTGTAAGGCGAAAAGTTCGTCTTCCGAACATTTATTTCCCATAAGAAACCATTAAAATGAGAATAATCCGTTCCCAGGTCCCCATAAAACATAATTTTCTACTAAATAAGCCTTAAAACTACACAAAAATATACCTTATTTTATGTATAATAAATGTGCTATTGTATTGTAATTAAAGAAATAAACTGTACTGTATAATAAAGTCGTTTTATTTACCTTTGTGATGGTAGTTGATGGCTTGATGGAATGGAGTGGGAGGAGGAGGGAGTTTGGAAACGCCTACTGTTTGGAAACACCCTTAGCCACACACGCACCCTTAATAGCTTCCTTGTTCTTAAGGATGGGAGCAATGGTAGACTTAGCGTACTGGTACTGGGACGCTGAGTCACACAAACGCACACCTCGTTCGTGGTTTTCAATGATCTCCGCCTGTGGTGGGGTCTTTTTCGGTCCCATAATAGCAAAAGTACACTCAATATGGTCCAAAATGTCTAGCAAACACAAACCACTTCCGCATTCAAAGAAAGGGGGTGACGAACTGTGACGCCATGAGCGTGCGTCAGCTTCTCGTGGCCGCCACCTTGGCGCTGTTCGACCGCGTGGTTTGATTCGTCCGCCGAAAACTAGTTCGTCAGCAGAGACTATATGCTCGCAAATTTAATGTTCTTGAGGGGAAAAGTTCGTGAGCTTAAGCGTTCGTCAGCGGAGGTTTTACTGTATTGTTGTGACGAACCCCAGCACAGTTAATCATAATACAGTTAGTCATAATAACATTCCCATTAAAAGAAATAAAATGCACTTAGTCTCTTACATGACAGAATGTGCCATCTTCAAGTGCTCATACCGAATCAGATTATAACTGCATTTATCTATTTGTTGATTAATTTTCTGAACTGCTTCCCAACTAGGGTGCAGGGTCAGCACAGCTTACATTGGGCGCAGGTAGAGTATACCCTGGACAACTCGCCAGACCATAGCTGGGCAGAAACACACTGACAGCAATGCAGCCTACTCATGATGAAGGTCAGCAATGGGTCTTTTACATGCCTCTGTCCATAGACAATGAAAGGCAGCTCTGACCTTTCATTACCCACTTAGCTGCACTGGGAGGGACAACAGTGACAACTCGGTGATAGAGAGGCTTGAAGACTTTCAGATCAGTAAGTCAGCACCCTACCACCATCCTGAAGAGTCAAATCCTGGTCCATCCTGAAGAGTCAGACTTTTTTCAAACTTCAGTACAATCTGGTGTTCACAGTAATATCTTTTCCTTTCTGAACCAGCACTAATAATTGCAAGGTTGCTTAATTCTGTTAAATGGTTTGAATGTCTGTATTTATGGCCTAAGGGAACTACTTTTCTGGGCAGGTGGAATACTGTCCTGCATACCAATGATCTCCTTTGTTCAAAACGCAATCTATGAACTGAAAATGGTACAAATGAATAGGTACATATCTTTAAATGTTGGGGAAATGCTATAAATTTGATTTATATGAAAACACAATTTATGCTGACAAATCAGAGAATGACTTAAGATTCATTGAAAAAGGGAAGGGCGAGACGGACACAGGTTAAAAAGAAATGCTGCCCAGTGCAAGCAGAATAGAAGAAAATACACACTTTCAACCACAAAAAGAAAAGCTTGTCAAAGCATTATTTATATTTACTAGGCCTACAGGCTTATCTGACTTTGTCTTGGATATGACTGCTTAAATCTATCTGTGAATATGAATGTGATTAGATTCTTGCTAATATCCTAAACAGGTAATTCATTTTTATTATTTATTTATTATTATTATTATTATTATTATTATTATTATTATTCAGCCCCAAAACCCACCAATCAGGTATTGCCTTCCCTACTACTTGACCACCATTGAGCAGGGAGGGGCGAAAGCATGCACACACACCCTCTGTCACATGCAATGCTAGCCACCCACCTCTTTTTGAACTGCTGTGCATAGAAATTTGGGGTCTAACACACTCTGAGGGAAAGCGTTATCTGCCCCTTCATATGAATAAGCTCACAGACACCCCAGATTGGCTGGCGATCACTGTGACTGACAGGGAAGTGTGCATTCCCCCCCCCCCCCCCCATGAGAGCTTGGCCAATTAGCCCCATGGAGTCCCAGCTACAGACGGCTGTGGCATTGACCTGGATTCAAACTTACAATTTCTGGGTTAATGCCACAGCCTTCCGTAGCTGGGAGTCCATGGGAGCTAATTGGCTGAGCTGCAGACAGCTGTGGCATTAACCTGGATTCAAACTTGCGATCTCTGGGTTCATAGTCGCGCACCTTGTCGATGTGCCACTCACGAGCACCATTTTTATTATTTATATGCTTTAATGAGTACATTCCTGGAACACTCTATTCAAGAGAATACTGATATTCTTACCAGTTCATAGTTAGCAGTGGGAACACAGGAGGCCGAAACCTGAAATATAATTTTAAAAAGTGTTAAGATTATGGTGTTAACAAATGAGCACCAGTGAAATAAAACAGTCTTGGGCATCTGAAAACATGACAATGTCTTGTAAAATATTTTAAGCACACTAAACAGAAAGAATATTTGTCTAATCTATACATGATGCTATGTACACGAAACATTAAACTATGCAAAGAATAATCTAAGGAAGAAAAACGGTATATCATTAGTTCTGGATCTTTCATTTGTTATTATTTTGCAAAAGAGATTGGAAAGGCAGTGATGTTTAAAGTCAATTTGTGTTTGCAGAAGTTCATGAGCTTCTCACTGTAATGATATTAGTGCTCTCACTAATATCATCACCAGACTGTGTGCCTCCTATGAACAAATGGCCATTGTACTCCTTAATCAGAAGAGCTTGGCTGTAATTAGAACATTAAGATGAACTATACAGTAACAGATATGGATATAAAGATGAGCCCAAACAGGATGCACAGCGTCATCTCTTTTCTACTTCTACTAGAATCAGTTAACACAAAAAACAATCTATCCACTGTACACAAAGACCACAGTTAAGACTCAGGACAAAAAAAGGTAAACAAAAGCAGCCTTGGTTGAATAGTATCTGAACATTTACACATTCCATCAATTTCATCCATATACTGTATTCGATGAAAAAATAAAGTACATATGAAGAGCTCCACATATGGAGATACACTGTTTCATGTATCAGAGATCTCCATGACATGTGTACACTTACATACATGCAACTTTATGCTATATAGTAAAACTTTCTCTCACCAGAGATTTGAGAGTCTTCATGGGTTCAAACTTTGTCAAATAGACTAAAATCCTTGCATATTTCAAATTTTAATTATTATGTGAGACCTGAATTCTCAGGTAATTTCTCTGATAGGACAAGGGATCACCTGAAGATAATGGATGCAAGCAGTCTACGTAATTATCCTCCAAAGTCTTAACTGGAAACATTGACTCAATAGTCCAAAACCTATGATCCTACATAAAAGATAATATCAGGGTTTTTTTTTTTTTTTTTTTTGTCTGTTTGTTTTCGTTTGGTTGTTTTTTCAGGACAGAGAAGAACCAAGTGCATTTGGATAATTCTGCAGAATGACTCCAGTGAATCTGCCATTTAAAATCCCACTATGACAGCTACTAGTACATTATTTAGACAGCATTGTTCTTTCATTTTCGAACATCAACAGGATGTTTTGAACATTAATGACTCCAGAAGAAAAACAGGCTAAGAATGAAGAGTAAAAATATTTACTACTGAAGATTGTTATTTCAGCTGAGGATATGGGTGTGTGAAATATATAAACACTATAAATCACTAGCTTCGAAAGCTTTTGGAATATAAATAAACCCGAAACACAATACTTAGAGAAACTATGAAGAACAGAAAAGGAAAAGGTACTTTCATTTTGATTTCTGTAATAGACAAAATACAAAGTATAAATGCAGTGGTACCTCGACTTACGAGCGTCCCTTATAACAAATGGTCCATGATACAAACCCCATCTGCCCCATCCAACAAGCAAATTTTCGGCTTATGAGCTCTGCTGGGGAAATGGCTTTTCGGGGTCTGATTAACCTTGTATTCTTCTGTGTGTATTCTTCCACACTCCGATAATGCCTTGTGCAGTGCTTCTCAATTATTTTCTGTTATGCCCCCTATAGGAAGAACCCGGTGACTGTAAATAGTGTTTACTACACTTCATGTTGTTTGCTCGGTGCTTTTTCCCTACACCATAGAAAACACAGTGAGAGTGCCACTGCCACCTAGTGTAGAGGAGGCACAATCACACTTATAAAACTGGCCCACCAGTATGTTAAAAAAGCATGTTCCCCAGGGTCATATGCGCCAATTAGCCTTGTATTCTTCTGCGTGTATTCCTCCGAGCTCCTTTCCATGACGGAATTAGGTGTGTGCATCCATGCAAAAGTTTTTCTTTTCTGTGGTTTGGATTTTGTGACTTTTAGTCCTATGTTTTATTGTGCATATCCCAATGTTTCTAAGATGGGTTGTAAGAAGGTGGCTGATGAAAAGAAAATTGATGAAAATTGATGAAAAATTAAGATGACTCTTGAAATGAAGCTTGAAATTACAGATAAACATGAAAAACGAGTCCGCGTGGCCAATCTGTGTAAGGAGTATGGGAAGAATGCATCGGCCATCTGAACAATTCTCAAACAGAGGTGCATGTTGAAGAGTATTAAACCAGCAAAGGGAGTTACTATTTTATCTAAGGAAATACCAGGACTCAATTATGAAATGGAGGCTTCTCCTATTGTTGATCAAGTCAAAAGAGATCAACAGCGATGGGAGTGCAGCCAAGCAGCATAAGACAAGTGATCAAAATTAGTGAAATGAAATAAAACAGTTTTAAAAAATCCCAAAGTAAATAAATAATTTTAAAAAGTAGTAGTGCAAGTTAATGTTAAGTGATATTCTTAAGTTCAGACACACTTACTGTATTGTTTATTGACATTGTTTATTCTTGTTGTATTATTAATTATTGTTTATTACAGTATTATTAATGTTCTAACATAATAGTTAATTATGAATGAAATGTTTATTGTGACATGTTTATCTTAAATATATTCCATTTCATCTAACAAATGTTTCAACTTACAAGCTTGGCCTTGGCACGGATTAGTTTCGTAGAGGTACCCCTGTCGTGTGATTTTTTTTTCTACAACCTTCATTTTGTTTGGTTTTTATTTCATTGTATTGCACTTTCATGTAATCGCTTACCATGATTTACACATTAAAAAAAAAAAAAAACCTCAGGCATTTTACAAATCCAGAAGCATCCAAAGCAATAGCTCTGTAATTCATACTTCCACACGTTAAGCATAATCTCACTTTCAACCAGTGAAGTATCACTTTACAAACTTTTCTATGGCAGATACATATCTATATTATTAAATCTTCTTCAATCTAGTGTCTGGCTCATCTTTCTCCACATGTCGTAATTTGTGACCATCACAGAAATACTTATGGATAATCACATTCAATCATCATGTTATACAGTGGATTTTATGCTGGGAATACTAAGTGACAGTCAACTGCAGGGCACCATGAACACATGATGTACACTTACTTACGGGACAATGCTACTCAGAGTATGTCCTTACCAGGTGGGAGGGAAACCAGAATACTAAGAATAGCTTATCAGAGAAGGGGAGGCTAAATAGATTTATTTATGGTTGTAAGCTTACACAATCGACCCAATTGGGGGCCCTCAACATGGAAACTTTAAGGATTCTGTCACACCACTGTGTGGCTGAAGTGAAGCATGGAGGCAAGGATGCAGAGGTGAAACTCCATTTATTGACATACCAGACATGATCCATATCATAGTCAAATAAAACTATAGAACTTGAGATCTAGAGAGCCTGAGACATAGATACCGGTAATCACGGTGAACAGCTTGAATGCTCTGCAAGTGTGTCAAGCTTGGAACGAGCCTATATAGTCCCTGGAAGAGCCGCTAAGCCTGCTCACTAAACTTCCTGGCATATCGGCTGTAATCTTTTCACCCTGTAAGCGTGAAAGTGTTGCCAAAGTGGCTCAAGCTGCGCAGAACAGAGAGTAAGACACAGGAAAATATTAACATGTTTCCCCAGAGTGAATACGACAAAGGTAAGACGAAGCTCTAAACAGCAACTACTCAGGCTTCCTCAAAGGACATTGTGTTAAGTACCGTATACACTATTTTTCCAAGTTGAACTATACAGGACCAAATTTCTGTCAGCTGGAGCTGCTCTGCTCTGAGATCCATGGTGATGACAGCTTCCCCACCTAAAGCATTTCCGCACCTTGCCCTTGTCCTAATATCTGTTTCTCTCAAATAATCTCTCATGATGCGATCTTAATACCCTGGGAATCCTGAAGGCCTTTTTTTTTTTACTTTGATCTGACCCTAAACTGCAATTTATATGCAAGACATCTCTGTTTCTTGTAACCTCTAAACTGATATGATGTGGATACCGTGTAGAAATATACTATGTTTTTGTGACTGACATTATGTCTTGAGCTAGTGATAGCTAATCAATTAAGGTTCTGAGCAAATACTCTAAATATTGAAAGAGATTATAGGGGCAGTGGTGGTCGAGTGGTATAGGGTGTTGGATCGCTGATCCAAAGGTTGGGGGTTTGAGTCCTACTCTCCACAGGGTTGTCACTGTCCCCCCCAGTGCAGCGAACTGGGTTATCAAAGGCGGGCCATGTCTCTCACTGTCTATGGTGAGAGGCATGTAAAAGAACCATTGCTGACTTTCGTAAAGAGTAGCTCAATGTCGTCAGCGTGTTTCGGTCCCTTGCTAAAAAGGGTTGTGACAGGAAGGGCATCCGACGTAAAAACCTCTGCCAAATCAAACGTGCGAATCAGAGGATTCGCTGTGGCGACTCCTGAATAAAAAAGGGAAAAAAGCCGAAAGGAAGACAGACAAAGGAAGACATTGAAAGAAATTATATCAGAACTTCTAGAATGTAACTGTTGGAGCCTCGGGGCTCTCTTTAAACTGCATTACTTTTTTTGTGTCTTTGAGTCAATTGATCACAATTTAAGATAGTAGAGATGCTTCCAGGCATCAAAATAGCTATTAAATATAACTTGAATTATCAAGTTACACTATCATAGTTAGTTGTCACTGTCATCATAGTCCCCATATCGTCATGATCCATCCTAGTGATGGACTACCCACCCAGAGTCTATTCCTCCTATTCTAAATCTATGTAAACCCTAATTATAAAAATGTTCAATGAAAATAAGTAGATGAATAAAAGCATTATCATACAATATGGCAGAAAAGATCAGCTTGGTTGTCTTATGTCTGTATCAAAACAAAACATGGGTGGATTCATTCAGTAGTAAGTTGCACCCACACACATTATTGAACAATGTTTCTCATCAATAGCAATAGTTTTAT
>CM045729.1:41688579-41836079 GCA_024760905.1 Plotosus lineatus | reverse complement strand
CTCTGGAAGGAAAGTAGATAAGGAGACTTGGTGGTTGAATGAGGAAGTGCAGGAGTGTGTACAAAGGAAGAAGTTAGCTAAGAAAAAGTGGGACATAGAGAGGACCGTATGATGACTTGTATGATAGGTTGGACAGTAAAGAGGGAGAAAAGTATCTATACGGGATGACACAGCAGAGAAATAGAGATGGGAAGGACGTGCAGCAAGTTAGATTGATAAAGGACAGAGAGGGAAATGTATTGACTGATGACAGAAGTATGCTGGGAAGATGGAAAGAGTACTTTGAAGAGCTGATGAATGAGGAAAATGAGAGAGAAAAAAAGAGTAGAAGAGGTGACCATTGAGGAGCAGGATGTAGCAAAGATCAGTAAGGATGAAGTGAGAAGGGCATTGAAGAGGATGAAGAATGGAAAGGCAGTTGGTCCTGATGATATACCTGTGGAGGTATGGAAGTGTCTAGGAGAGGTAGCAGTAGATTTTCTGACAAGAACATCCAATAAGGTCCTAGAGAGTGAGTAGATGCCGGAGGAGTGGAGGAGAAGTGTGCTGGTGCCCATTTTTAAGAACAAGGGAGACGTGCAGCGTTATAGCAACTACAGAGGGATAAAGTTAATGAGCCATACGATGAAGTTATGGGAAAGAATAGTGGAAGCTAGACTAAGGGCAGAGGTCAGCATTTGTGAACAACAGTTTAGTTTCATGCCAAGAAAGAGCACCACCGATGCACTGTTTGCTTTGAGGATGTTAATAGAGAAGTACAGAGAAGGTCAGAAGTAACTGCATTGTGCCTTTGTGGATCAGGAAAAAGCATAGGACAGGGTGCCGAGAGAAGAACTGTGGTATTGCATGAGGAAGTCTGGAGTGGCAGAGAAGTATGTTAGAGTGTTGTAGGACATGTATGAGAGATGAAAGACAGTGGTGAGGTGTGCTGTCGGTGTGACAGAAGAGTTCAAGGTGGAGGTGGGACTGCATCAAGGGTCAGCTCTGAACCCCTTCTTGTTTGCTATGGTGATGGACAGGCTGACAGACGAGGTGAGACAAGAATCTCCTTGGACTATGATGGTTGCAGATGACATTGTGATCTGTAGTGAGAGCAGAGAACAAGTGCAGGAAAATCTAGAGAGGTGGAGGTATGCCCTGGAAAGGAGAGGAACGAAGGTTAGCCTCAGAAAATCAGAATACATGTGTGTGTGAATGAAAAGGACCCAGGAGGAACGGTGATGTTACAGGGAGCAGAGATCACGAAGGTGGAGGATTTTAAGTACTTAGGCTCAACAATCCAGAGCAATGGAGAGTGTGGAAAAGAGGTGAAGAAGCACGTGCAGACAGGTTGAAATGGATGGAGAAAAGTGTCCGGTGTGATGTGTGATAGGAGTGTCTCGGCAAGAATGAAGGGAAAAGTGTACAAGATGGTGATGAGGCCAGCAATGTTGTATGGTTTAGAGACAGTGGCCCTGGGGAAAAAACAGGAGTCAGAGTTGGAGGTAGCAGAGATGAAAATGTTGAGGTTCTCTTTGCGAGTAACGAGGACGGATAGGATCAGAAATTAGTACATCAGAGGGACAACACATGTTAGATCTTTTGGAGACAAAGTCAGAGAGGCTAGATTGAGATGGTTTGGACATGTACAGAGGAGGGATAGTGAGTATATTGGTAGTAGGATGCTGAGGTTGGAACTACCAGGCAAAAGGCCCAGAGGAAGACCAAAGAGAAGATTTATGGATGTGGTGAAGGCGGACATGAAGGTCGTTGGAGTAAGAGTAGAAGATGCGGAGGATCGGGAGAGATGGAGGCAGATCATTTGCTGTGGCGACCCCTGAAGGGAACAGCCGAAAGGAAAAGAAGAAGAAGAAATAAATAAATAAACAGTAAAATGCATGAAGTTTCAAACTATATTCAGTCACAAACTTTACGAAATTTCTAAACAGAATGTAAATTAAGGCAAAAGTTGCTTCATAGTCAAGAGATTAAATCAGTGCTTCTCAATTATTTTCTGTGACGCTCCCTCTAGGAGAGAAAAAAAAAACATTCGACAGCCCCAACTCCTCACCGCCCTATGCGCGAATATAAATACGTAGTATTATTTGTCTAAAAATTGTTATTAGTACACCTCTACATCACACTGTATCTTTATTAACATTAAAAACAAAAAGAAAGAAATATAGTTCAACTTACAAGAAAGAAAAACTTCATTAACATTGTTTTATAATCTGGAACAGAAAAGATTTGAAGTGCACCAATGTGCCTGGAATTAAAAAATACATCCTTATTTAAACGTAAACGTGTTTGACCAACTTATTGCACAATTTGATACTGAAAAATAAAATTAAATAAAATCAATATTTAATAACAAATCAAATTCAGTTCAGCAACATTAACACAGAAGTGCAATATATAAAACACTTTAATGTGCAAAACAAATTGTGCTGATTTTTTTCTTTTTTGTCAAAATGAAGAAGTCAGGATTAGTGGCTACAATGAGCAGGTTTTGCAGTGCACAGCCTCTGATACTACAATGATATGTATGATACTGCAACTCACAGCTCTCTGTTCTCTTTGTCCATTTTTTTTTTTCATTTTGTTTCTTGAGGGGTCGTTTACTGTACTTCATATTGTTTCCTCGGTGCAAAAACCCCTCCATTGTCCCACCCAGTGCAGCTAACTGTATTATCGATGGCTGGTCATGTCTCTCATTGTCTATGGTGAGAAATCATTGCTGAATTTCGTAAAAAGAGAAGGCTTCAAAGCCATTACAGTGTTTCTGCCCTGCAATGGTCTAATTCTGCCCTCACCCAGAGTCGGCTGAGATTGGCATCAGCCTCCCCGGAACCCGAATTAGGCTTAAGCAGTTCAGAAAAATGAAGGAATGAATGAATGGATGAAATAAAAAGGTTTCTGACTACATTAATTGATGAAGATTGCTAGATTCCACATTAATTGCTAGAATACACATTACATTAAACAATCAAATATTGTCTGCAAATAGATGACACTAATCTGTTCGTGCACAGTGCTAAAGTGTTTGTTCAGAAGTGAGTACAACTAGTTTTTGATCCAGCAACAATCTTTCACACTTTTGGTTAGAAAAACAGATTCTTTAGTTTAGGCCTCCTGATGTTGTGTCAGTTTAGAGATCGCTTTCCTGCCATTATTTAAGTTCCAGGTCCATAAATCAAATTCAAAAGCAAACAGGCTCCAAGCTGAATTCCCCAAAATTAACCTTCTTCATATAAACATTCCACAGAGACGTCAGATAAGAACTCCATGCACATGGACAGGGTTGGGTATACAGTTTTTGGCTATTGGGGCAGTGTGGAACTCTTACAATGCCTCCTATTTCCATTGAAGTCCAACCAACCCCACCCCTGTGGCCTATCATTTCCATATTCATAGCACAGAGACAGCACTACTGGTGGCCTCCGACCATGGCTGTCTCTCTGTTTGTGTTACTTGACCTTAGTGAAGCCTTTGACACTATTGATCACATAATTCTCCTTGACAGATTAAAAAATGTAGTTGGAGTTAAGAGAAGGGCAGTCTTTTCTTTATTAAATCTTATTGAACTGACCACTGTCAGATTGTCCATGTAAATGGTGATTTCTCTATATGTTTTAATGTTAAGATTGGTGTTCCACAAGGTTTGGTCCTAGGCCCATTGTTTTTCTCTCTATACATGTTCCTTTTCATTAATATCATTTTTGATCATGGTATTAGCTTTCATTGTTATGCTGATGACACAGTTACATATTTCAGCAAAGCCAGATGAGAGACATCAGCTTCATAAAGTTGAAAAATGTGTAAAGGACATGAGCCATTCCTCCTTTTAAACTTTGATAAGATAGACGTACTTGTACTCAGATCACAGATAGCTAGAAATAAAGTTGTCTGATTATGTAGTGAATTTGGATGATGTTTCAGTCTCATCATGTGCAGCAGTAAAGGAACTTGGAGTGATTATTGATGCTGGTCTTTCATTTGAAGTTCATGTAGATAATATTACTTGGGTAGCCTTCTTTCATCTCAAGAATATTGCCAAAATAAAAATATATGATGTCAGTGCATGATGCAACAAAACTTTTTTATGCTTTGGTACCTTACAGATTAGATTATTTTAATGCATTACTGACTGGATGTTCTAATAGGTGCATAAAGAAGCTCCAGTTAGACCAGAATGCAGAAGTCAGAGTCCTTACTAAAACCAAAAGACAGGAGCATATCACCCCGATCTTATTTACACTGCACTGGCTCCCAGTTACGAGAGTCTTTAATAACAAATGTTCCATGATACGAGCTTCGGTCCCACCAAAAATCTGTCCTAACCAACGAGCAAATTTTTGATTTATGAGCTCAGCTGGGGAAATGGCTTTTCCGGGACGATTAGCCTTGTATTCTTCTGTGTGTATTCCTCCATGCTCCAAGAATGCCGTGTCAATTATTTTTTGTGATGCCCCCTATAGGAAGAAAAAAAACATTTCACCCCTCCCACGACAATTATTCTCATAGGAAATAAGAGAAAAACAATTAATTCATTCCAACCCCCTCCCAAACTCATATAACCTGCCACAAAGATGTATATTAGACATGATATATTAAAGATAAACATGTAACAACAATATATATTTCATCATAATTGATATACATTAACATTAATAATAATTGATAATAAATAATAATAAAACAGAATACACAATAAGTCAACTAACCCTTTCGATCATCGACTGCGTGAAGCTGTCATGTGGGCAAAGATGTCATCTGGGAAGGCTTGAGGTGGTGCGTAACAGAAAGAGGAGGGCAGTTTTGTGCATTGCATGCTACAAATGCCAGCGAAGAAAGTGTAACACTTAATTCTAGTACAGTATGGCAAAAAACTATGTTCCAGAGGGTCATATCACCTCTCAACATCACACCATGCCTCCCCAAGAGGGGCACACCCCACTATTTGAGAAGCACTGGCCTTGTGGGAGCTCACCATGAGTCTTTCCTATCTGGCATTTGTAGCATGCACATGCACAAAATTCTCATCCTCCTCCTCTGTTTATGCACCACCTCACGCCTACCCATACGATATCTTCAATGATCGGAAGGGTTAGTTGACTTATTGTTTCTTCTTGCTTTATTATTATATATTATTATTAGTGTTGTACATGTATTATTATCTCATCTCATCTTCTTCCTCTAAGGTCGTGGGGGCAGCAACCAGAGCAAAAGGGTCCAGATGTCCCTCTCCCCAGCCACTTCCTCCAGCTCTTTCGGGGTGACACCGAGGCGGTCCCAGACAAGCTGAGCGACATAGTCCCTCCAGTGTGTTCTAGGTCGACCCCGGGGTCTCTTCCCAGTTGGACATGCCTGAAACACCACACCAGGGACGCATCCGGGAGGCATTCTGACCACATGCCCGAGCCACCTCAACTGGTCCCTCTCAAAGCGGAGGAGCAGCGGATCTACTCAAAGCTTCTCACCTTATCTAAGGGAGAACCCCACCACCTGATGAAGGAAGCTCATTTCAGCCGCTTGTATCGCGATCTTGTTCTTTCAGTCAGTACCCAAAGCTCGTGACCATAGGTGAGGGTTGGAAAGCAGATCAACTGGTAAATTGAGAGCTTCGCCTTGCAGCTCGCACCACATTATCTTAGCAAACTTCTTGTTGTTTATGATCCGGCATGCCCCTTAGATCAAAAAGTGCAGAATGCTTAGTGATATCTAGAATGATGAAGACTACTGCAGGGGGCAGAGCTTTGTCTTACAAAGCCCCACAGCCAGGGAATAGCTTTCCAGCTAATGTTCGGGACTGAGACACAGTCTCTGTTTTTAAAACAAGGCTGAAAACTTACTTGTTTAGTCAAGCATTTTGTTAATAGCCTTTTATTAGATAAAGGAGCAGATCTGGGGGTCTCAGGCATAGAGAGTTCTGGTAAACTGTAAAGTTGGGATGCTGTCGGTCCCCCATTCGACATGCTCACTCAGGTCCATTTGACAGTGGGGTGGCTGATTGCTCAACGTCACATAGTGCCCTCATGGCTCTATCTCTGTCTTTCTTTGTTATGCTGCCATAGCCTGTCACGCCGGACTCCCAGCTTGTACTCAGCAATAATAAAATATTCTATTTCCATTACACTATAAGTACACCTAACAACCTCTCTCTCTCTCTCTCTCTCTCTCTCTCTCTCTCTCCTCCTGGGATGCTGGTGATCCTGATGATTCTGCTTTATGAGTCCTGTGATCAGTGCTGTTGCTGGCTGGAGTTCTCATCTGGGAAGCCCCTCCCTTCCTGCTGAGAAAGATTTAAATCGACCTAGATGTGCACTAACAGACTGTGAACATGACTTTTCACTGTTGGTGATATTAACTCTTTCCCCCACAATTATTTAGGACTTAGAGTTGTATAAACAACCAGACTGTATTTTGGACTGTAATAAATTTCTCATATATATTTGTATCTTTATGGTTTCACCCAAATGAGAAAGGGTTTCACTTTTGGGCCTGATTCCTCTCAAGGCTTCTTCCTTGCAATTATTGAGGGAGTTTTTCTTTGTCACCGTCGCTGCGGGCTTGTTCATTAGGGATATGTAGGGGTAATAGGAAATGTTTAAATATTTATACTTTGTAAGCCCCTACTTTCACTGTTTCACTGTATAAATCTGCCTTGCGACAATGTCAATTGTAATAAGTGCTACACAAATAAAATTGAACTGAATTGAATTGAATATTTCTATTTATTTCTTTATTTTATTTGATAAAGTATTGAGTAGCACACATGGTCATTGATACACCATCACTAAATAGTTCAGAAGAACTTGAGGCCTATGACACAATCTGTCTGAAAACCAACAGTCCGTCTCTGAAAATTAGTGAAAACAAGCCCAATTCACATATCATCAATCACATCAGGACAAAACAAGTTTCTTGAGACAGCATGACACTGTGGCGGTTAACGCTCAGAACCCTGCTTAGTATTCCCATGACAACAAATGGACACTTTCAGGGTACAGCAACAGGCTATGGGTAATGATCAGGCATAAATGTAGGTATGAATGAACAATTATCCAAGAAAATTTACTCGAGACAGAACATTGAATATGTCGAAAATAACTGAAGAAATGTAAAGATAGGAGACAGTGACAGATCACATTAGACTGAAATCTTTAGACCATTTAATACCTGTTCTTATCTCCATGATCTACTGAATGAAAAAAGGATGTTTACTACACATCTCCAGGCAACAGATGTCTGAAACACAGCTGCTTACCAGGATGGAAACACCAAGGGGAAACTGTCATGCAGTAAACAAAAACAGTCATGTTCAGCTATTGGGAGGTAAAGCAGTAATAAATACCAATCTGGTAAGCAATGAAAAACCAAACTATAGCAATGCTTTCAGATTAATCTCCCGAGCACCATTAGATGACAGAAAATGTTATATGGACGAATAACAGTATTCACACTGCTTACATTTATGTGAGCTAACTGAGACTTGACTGTCAAAATGAAATCAATTGCAGATGCTCCCCGACTTACGTTCATCCGTTTTACGTTCTTTTTTTTTGTTTTTTCGATTTTGCGTTTTGTTTTTTTTCCCCCAAAAAAAGTCAAATTTTGAGTTTAAACATACCTACGTAGTATGCTGATGTAATGACGCAATGACCCTGCGTCCATTGTTTACAAATGACAGACTGAATTTGCCCCTCCTTTTTCCAGTTCAATTTATATATATATATTCGTTGTTACAACTCCCGAGAAAAGGAAAAAAGCCGAAAAAAAAAAAAAAAATTATATATATATATATATATATATATATATATATATATATATATATATAGTCGGCCCCCGACTTAGGAAGTCCCCTGGGTACGAAATCCCCAGGTTACGAAGAACATTTTCTTAAGTTTACGTCCCCGGGAAAGGAAAACAACTGCCTCTCATGAAAAGAAATTCAAAATTCAAATGTGCCAATCAACATTTCACACGATGCGCGAGTTGCTCTCTCATTGGCTGTCTCTCAACATCCTGCCCTGCTGGCCTCCTATTGGCTAGGAGGGATGACGCAGAACCAGAAGGAGATCTTGCAGCAGAAATACAGTGAAGACCGCTGATCTTTCAAAAGGTATTGTAATTCTGCTTTAAATAGAACATCCCGTCCATGTGTGTGTGTGTGTGTGTGTGTGTGTGTGTGTGTGTGTGTGTTTGTGTGTGTGTGTGTGTTAAGAGAGAGAGAGAGAGAGAGAGAGAAGCTTAACTGTTTAGTTTTTACTTTATTTTTTTAAGTTGTTTAATTCATTAAATGTTTAATAAATGTGGGCGCATTTGAGCTCATCTGGAATTCCGATCCCTCAAGGAATCAAGTTAAAGTTGAGTTGGACCTCCTTTTGTCAAGTAGGGAATGCGCTTTGAATTCCAAGTCTTGTGGGCGTGGCCTGCAATGCTAGAATAAACATGTGTATTGTATACATTGTAATGCGTCTGTGTGTATGTGTGTGTGTGAGAGTGAGAGAGAGAGAGAGAGAGGGAGAGAGAGAGAGAGAGAGAGAGAGAGAGAGAGAGAGAGAGAGAGGGGTGTTGTGTGTGTGTGTGTATGTGTGTGCCAATAAAAAATGTTTAATAATGGTTTAATTAATAAATATGTCAATAAAATGGTTTAATATGTTAATAAAATGTTTAAATGGTTTAATAAATAATTTTCTTTTACTTTTAACACATATTTCATACAAAATTGGTGTACTGTTATCATTTTTAAAGGGCTTATGCACTTTTTCCAGTCCAAAGACTGGAGCCTTGGAACGAAAAAGGCGTTTAACATGTAAAATGCGACCCCTGCTGACGAAATTCATATATCAGTTATATAGCGTATTACCCTTCTGTTAAGACGTCGTCTCTGTGATCTTTGTGTTTACACTGTTTTGTGGACTTTTGTAACCCTAAGCAAATATGGTTGGCCAGAAGTATAAGCCTACTAGCATGGGTGCAAGTCTCATACACAGAAATTAATTAAATGTATGCTCGGATTGGTGCAATCTAACATGCATACTCAGTAAAGCAAAGAGAGTTGTAAAATAAATGAAAACCCGAATCCAGAAAAGAAAGATAACTCTCCGTTCTGCTGGTGATTCACATCAGTGCAGGCTGAGTTCGTGACTAGTTCAACGGCGCCCCTGCTCACTTGAAAGACCGGAGGTCTGTATAATCCACAGCAACTACACTACTTTCGCAAGTACACTACTTTCGGTTTTAAGCGCCTCACATATTGTAAGTGTTGATTGGCTGTTTTAAGCTTCATGTAAAGTGATTCAGTAAAATAAGTGATTTGTTTGAAATTAATGTTGATATTATTTGATATATTTGATATTATTTTACAATGTTATGTTTATAATAATTGATTTATGGGTGTTTTATGAGATACGGTAATGGTATTTATGGATGTATAGTACAGTATGAGCATAATACATCACACGTCATATGTCATACGTCACTGTAACAACTTACGTTCACTTTCAACTTACGTTTGGCCTTCCAGAAACAATTAAAAACGTAAGTTGAGGAGCGTCTATACTCAGGTTTATTTGTTTGATGGAATCCATACTGAACTTTATACCCAGCAGTATCAAGTTCACATTGCTGTTCTTACAAGAGTTTCAAACCCATATTAAAGTTAATGTGGAGTAAAGAACTTTTTGTGAGTTTCTGAAAGTCGTGGCCACTGCTCAGACCTTGGCAGTAAAGTCAGTTTGGGTTTATGTGACATCACTTCGTAATAGTGATAAGGTATAGAAGAGTGGACTGAAAATAACATTGAATTATGAGAACTGACAGTATGGACAAACCACTCAATTGGAATGTCTGGCTAATTACTAAGGACCAATGAGACTCAAATGGAAGCCCCTCATCATGCTGAACAACCACAGAAAACCAAGAGATATTTTTTCTTTGTTTCCAGCTTGATCACTTTTTTATAATCCATACAAAATAAATCGTTGTGGTTGACTGCAGGCTGCAATTTAAAATAAGTATTCACATTCTAAGAGTGTAATACTGTATAAGCTTTCATCAAGTCAAGCGGTTGTCTCTGAATCTCAATGTATGCAGTCCATTAATTGCCTCAGGTTGTACTGCTTGGTTGTTGTAGATTTGCTTATATTTGGAGACCACAGTGGGTAGGTTGTCACCACCGATTATTGAACTTTTCTTATGATTAATGGTTTTCTTTAAGAAAGTGATTTTTGTAATTAACATAAGCACACCATGGATAACTATATCCCTTTTTTGAGCAAGATTGCCAGTCTTAAGTAAGAAATGGGCCCAAAATTGAAATCAGGATGTTTTCACTAATCATACCCCTAAATGATTTCCCCTGGCAGCCTTAACAATGCTTGAAGTCGCCAAGCCTCTAGAGCTGATGTAGAGCCAACTTTTGAAAATGTTCTTAGCAAAAGCAAATCCAAATCCATTTGCTTTAATGAAAATTACTATATGGCCAAGATGGAGCTAATATATAAAAGTAGAGACCTGACATAGCATATCTCTCCAAAGCATTGTCACCCTCTCTGGAAATTAATTGCACTGCAAAGCCATCTGTATGATATTAGTAATGAAACTGACTAAATATATAGACTATAAAGTAATAGGGGCGATATGATACAGCCCTAATTTCACAGCCTATGGTGGCATCATTTTACACTAGGACATGAGAAACATGCCAGAAATTCGGAAGGAATGGCTGTGAAATAATCTTATAAAAGTACACTTGCTTTGCATTAATCTTCAGCACAGCTGCATTGACATGAAGTGGCAGAGCCATTTCTGAATTCAAACCATAATCTACTGAAAGGAAGTTGCTTAGCCTCTATCTTTCCCTATTTTCCAATGTTGTATATAAAACACTTCATTTATATTCCAAGAGCGTTTCCAATTTTGTTTCTGATCACATTTGTCATTTGTATCTCTCCACTTTTGTACGTCTTCATCCAGATAGCACTTCATCAGTGACAGATTTTGTGTAGTGTCTTTCTACCAAACTGCATCAATAAATCATTGATCCAGATGGCTGTGGTTTGCTTTCAAACAGAAGAGAAACTTGTGGTTGAGTAGGAACAGAGCCATGAAGATCTTCTTAAATCACACACTTTTCTCCCAACACCTTCTCGAGCACAAGAATCTCTGTGGCATGCATTCCTGCTTCTACCAGCAACTCATCCTGGACCTTCACAAATTTATTAGAAGGCTTTCCTTCCATGCCTACAGGCAGTGGTGGCCTGGTGGTATAGGTTGCTGGATCGCTGATCCAAAGGTTGGGGGTTCGAGTCCCACTCTCCACAAGGTTGTCACTGTCCCCTCAGTGCAGATAACTGGGTTATCAAAGGCTGGCCATGTCTCTCACTGTCTATGGTGAGAGGCATGTAAAAGAACCATTGCTGACTTTCGTAAAAGAGTAGGCTGCAAAACCGTCAGCATGTTTGTCCCTTGCTAAAGGGTTGTGTCAGGAAGGGCATCCGACGTAAAAACCTATGCCAAATCAAAAGTGTGATTCATTCGCTGCGGTGACCCCCTGATAAAGGGAAAAAAACCCAAAGGAAATCTCATCTCTCCTTCCACGCCTCCCTACTGAGAGAGGCGCAAAAGCGAGTGATGCCTTAACACCTCTGAAGATTTCCTGCAAATTTACTGTGACCTTGTTACTTTGCCTGCAACACACTCCACCCTCCCAATCTGCTAGATTCTGAAACATTTCCGCTGCCTTCTTTGGACTTTATCAAATTCTTCATTTTCACACATGATACCAGGTAATGTGCACATTTTCAAGGTATTTTTCTGCATAGCTTGATAAAGTCCATAAAACCTCTATGTGGCAAATTTGATGTATCAGGAAAAGGATCAACTGAGGACATAACTGCACAGAGGAGTCAAATCCTTCATATACGGGTTGTAAATTTGAAAAACTTTTACCTCAGAGCAACACTCCTTAAAATAAGTAGTGATGAAATTTCAAGAAAAAAAAAATCTATTTTATATCACTCGAAAGAAAAAGTGAGCAACCTGGTTGCCTTAATATATATACTGAGATAACTGATCCTCATAAAGCACAATGAGTTTCATCCATCCATTATCTATACTGCTTATCCATCAGGGGAAGCTGAAGCCCATCCAAACTGACATTCAGAGGGTGGCAAGTTCTCCACTGTCTTCTCCCTCTGCTGTGATGTATCCATTATTGCCTTCAGTTTTGAATAAAGTCAGTGGGTTCCAAGTTCTCCTCTGACCTACAAATTTATACCTAGGAGTGATTTGGAATAGCCAATTAGAACAAAAGCATGGACTGGACTGTGGGACTAAAATTTAGCACATGGTGAAAAACCACACAATCATGGGAAGAACATGCACACCACACAGAAACATCCTTTCTATGCATGAGGCTCAAACCCAGGACTTTAATGCTGTGATGCAGAAATGCTAACCACTAGGCCACCATGCTGCCCAGTACACCATGATGAAGTTGCTAACCTATTGTAGGGTAACAGAGAGACCAACACTCACATTCACAATATATAGGGAATTTAAAATAGCTGGTTAAAGTAATATGCATGTTTTTAGACTATGGGTGCGGATGGGGTATTCCTAACCACTATTCTACATGTCCCATGAGTGTCAGTGAACTCAGAAATTGAAGGCACTCATTTTATTTATTTTTTTTAAAAGATGGGAAAATTGTAAAGAATAATGGTTTTCAATCTTTCACCACTCTATCTGCTTTAAAAAATATACATTGTAACACTCCATCTTTAAACCATATTGTGCAGCTATAATCGATCAATCTTCAAAGGCATATTGAGTGTAGTGCTGAAACATGGAACAGAAGTGCAAATTGCAGGACATTCAAACAATGAAATTGAAGTGAATGCAACCATAAGCTAAATGGTCACACATATTCAACAGTTGTTTTTGAACTGTACAAATAACACGGATATTGTCACAATAGTATGCAGTGTAGATTTGGAAAGACCTAAATTCTTTGCGTGGTGAGAAATGTTTTATTTGAACTGACTAAAATTTGTCTTATGGATTATTTTTGTCTTACTTACTTTTGGCACAAATGGGATTTTGCAACAACCCATCCTTGCCTGAAAAGTGAAGCTTCTGTGAACTTTTATATACTTTTATATCCAATTATGATACCCCAGCTGCTACAAATTTGGAACAGTTACATGAATATTCTGTGTATAAAAATAAATAAATAAATTTTCTTTTAACTCTGTTCCACTTTTGTGGTGTTTTGTTTCAGGGATCAAATTCTCACTTTGTATATACAGTCGGCCCTCTACTTGCAACATTAATCCGTTCCAGAGCCTTTTTTGTAACCTGGAGTTTTTGTAAGTAGAGGCACATTTTACATTTAAAACGTGTGATTTGTTCCAAGGTTCCCAAGACTACCCGATAAACCCTTTAAAAATGATAAAAGTACACCGACTTTCTATGAAATATGTATGAAATATGTGTTAAAAATAAAAGAAAATTATTTATTAAACAATTTAAACATTTTATTAACATATTAAACCATTTTATTAACATATTTATTAAACCATTATTAAACATTTTTATTAACCAATGTTTCATTAACCAAACCAAACAATATTAAACATTAAACATTTTTTATTAACTAATTTTTTTAATTAACCAAACCAAACAATATTCAAGATTATTAAACAATTGTGACACGCTCCGCCAAGTGCGGGAATCGTCGTGGTCGACACCGGAGCTTTTGGGGCGGAACACGGCTTGTCCGGACTTTCGATCTGTCAAGTAGGCAATTGTGCTTAGAACACTTGTTTAGTACTCAACATTCACTCATTTGCTTGAGGGATCGGAGGTCCAGATGAGCCACGCCCCGTCTCGGGGACTCTGGTGTCGGTCGGGACGCCGCCCACACTTGGCACGCTCCGTGGCCATTTCTAAACATGCCCACTCATCACTATCTCATTTGTCAAAGCAATTAATCCTACTAGGGCCATATGGAGACTGGAGCCTATCTTGGCCAACACTGGACGAAGGCCAGGTACATCATAAACAGTTCACCAGATCATCACAGCGCATACCACACAAAACCATTCATGATCATAGTCATTACTTCGGGCAATTTGCAACAGCCAGTTAGCATAATATGCATGTCTTTGGACTTTGAGAGGAAGCTGAAGTAACTGGAGAAAACCCACACAAACATGAATAGAGTATTTAAACTCTACACATAGTCCCCAAAACTGCTATACAACCCAGGATCGACTTACTGTGAGGCAGCCATGCTAACCATTACACCACCACATTGCCCCATTTAACATTCTCCATTTCCAAATAGCATATTCGATGTGATAAGTGCCCAGGGCGTTTAAAAAATTGGAGTGGTTGGGCGCTTATTGAAATGTTACCAGCGGAGTGGAATGATAAGTGCTTATTATCACCGAGGTGGAAAACATGAATAATAATAGAACAATAAAAGAGTTGTACTGGTATTTGCGTTATTCATTTTTGTGGTATCAACCAAACTACTTACATGAAAGCTGAAAATAAACAGAAAACAGCATAAATAAAAAAGAACCCATACTTTTCCCTCCCTTCAAAACATTAACCTTTAAACATTTTCCCGGAAGTAAAATCGAGCCAATCAACACGAATGTCAACTTTAGCACGTGGCACATTGAACCAATCAACAAGAACATAAACAAAAGCAAATCGCCAGGAACGTCTTTAAATTTATGAAGTTAGTGAGCAGGAAAATTTGGTGGAAAATACTCGTCATCACTTTCTGATAGGTCCATATCTGGCTCATCGCTCCATTCATTCAGAGCATCCGATAGTTTTGCTGTAGCAGTTTCTAATGGTTCATCATTTGTTGGACATTTACCAAGAGAACACAGCAAAATATTTTCCTGGTTTTTAAAGCATGGCGGAACAATCAAATGTATTGTTACTGATGAACATTATAGACATTCCCCAGTGGCAGGGGGTCTTGAAATACCGTATAAAGTCATTTTTACAAGCAGTGAACGCCTCATTTTATTTTACATGTTACTAGTTACAGAGACTGATTGAATAAAATTGGTAAGTTTGATGTACCATTTTGCTACCAGTACATATGGGCGATTATTAGAAAATAAGATTAAAAACACAGGGGGGGGGGGGGGGGGTTATTGGAGCAGGGTGCTTATTGCATCAAATATGGTAGTCATTTGCAGTACAATGTAAAATTACTGCATTTCAATAATACTTTCGATTTGTGTAGGTGGATATATTTAATAATATGACTTCATAACTGCTAACTCATGGATCAGGCTAATAAAAGATTGCAGGACTTCTGCACCCTATTCATGTTACACACAGACTTACTATTATAATTGTAGCAATGATTAAGAAAAACTTTTTTAATTTTTACTCAGATATTTGTTGATGATAAAATATAAACATTATAACATTATACATATATATATATATATATATATATATATATATATATATATATATATATATATATATACACACACACAAGGGGTAGACAAAATAATGGAAGCACCTAACACTTTGGCACCATAATCTTTGAACATAATTTAAACAATTAAAACCTGGCATATGTATCGATTCATCCAACTTGTGAATTGTTCATCATCAGTTCATTTTCTGTAACCGCTTCATCCTAATTAGGGTCGCGGGGAGGCTGGTGCCCATCCCAGCCAACTCAGGGCGAGGGCAGAGTACACCCTGGACAGCTCGCCAGGCCATCGCAGGGCGGAAACACGCTGACGGCTTTGCAGCCTACTCTTGTCGAAAGTCAGCAATGGTTCTTTTACATGCCTCACACCATAGACAGTGAGAGACATGGCCGGCCTTTGATAACCCAGTTAGCTGCACTGGGGGGGGACAGTGATAACCTTGTGGAGAGTGGGACTCGAACCCCCAACCTTTGGATCAGCGATCCGGCGCCTTATACCACTAGACCACCACTGCCCCCTTGTGAATTGTGTCCAAAGGAATTTTAAGCCATTCTTCAGTTAGAATACCCTCCAACGCTTTTAGAGATGATGGCGGACTTGTTCTTTGCTGAGGACGTTTTTCCCTCTCTTTCAAAGGCAGTCATTACTTTTGAGACAGTACCTCTAGAAACACCGAACATTTGGGCAGTTTTTGTTACACTAGCGCCTACCATACGAGCACCAACAATTTGGCCTCTTTTAAAATCTGAGAGGTCTGCCATTATGGGGTATGATTAATGTTTTCAATATCTGAAAAAGGGAAAAAAAAATTCATTTTACATCAACATATCAAATAACAAAATTATTATTTAAAAAATAATATCATATGCCAAGTTATTTAAGTTTAAATTATGCTCAAAGATTATGATGGCAAAATGTTCGGTGTTTCCATTATTTTGTCCACCCCTTGTGTGTGTGTGTGTGTGTGTATTTATATATATATATAGTGATCGTTCACTACTTCGTGCTTCACTTTCTGCGGCTTCAGTGCATCGCGGGTTTTTCAAAAATATTCGTCAAAAAATTAAAGAAATAAGGAAATTAAGGAAAAGAGGTGAAAAAGTTAAGGAAGAAGCTGCAAATCATGGCCAATTATGCAACAAAAAACCCCCAAACAAACAAAAACAAAAAACTAATTTAACAAAACTACGTACATTTTTATGTGAGCTGCACATCTGAGTGTGTGCGCACGCATCTGCGTGTGCACACGCGTGCATTTGTATGTGTGTATTTATTTACATCTTATTATTTTTGAGTGTTTAATTGTTATTATCAGCATTTATAGCATTGGATATGTATTTATTTATATTATATGCACACATACATGTATGCATATGTGAGTCAGGGGGGTTGATCATACTTCGCGGAAATCGGTTTTCGTGGGGAGGTCTTGGTCCCCATTAACTGCGGAAATTGAGGGATCCCTGTATGTGTGTGTGTGTGTGTGTGTATATATATATATATATATATATATATATATATATATATATATCTGGATACAGATTCCCCTCCATATCTCACACATTGTGGTATCTACTCAGTCAGTGAGTAGATTGGTGATGTTTTGATGTTTGGGGGTATGTGTCATGACATGCATGGCTGCTCTGCATTTCATAAATACAGCTGGTGAAGAGAAATGTTCAACACACAGGCAGCATTAAAGTTGGACCCCAGCAGGGGGATGTTTGACTTTCTCATACTCACAGTAAACTAGCATATGAGTAAAGTGTTATTAACTGGTTAACATGTTTTATTATTATTATTATTCAAAACCATCTGGTTTATGGTAAGTCAAAGTATGACAGCTCACTTGGAAAACTAGGGAGCAATAACAGTGGGCAAAAAAGTGTAAACAGACTGTAAGTCGTGCCACAATCAAAATGAAAGCTATCCTGAGAAAATGACATGACACATTCACCCCAGTCCAGATTAATTATTTTTCTTCAGCTAAATTAATCATGAATGTGTCACAGGCTACACTAAAACTCTCTAGCTATGAGGTATTAAACTGTGGGCTTTCCCATGCTTTAATGCAAACAGTGGAGAAGCAGGTCTGAAATGAGCATGATAAGTGGGTGTATGTCAGGATATTTACTGTTTGTGTATAGGGGAATTTTAGTCAAAGTGAGGATGGAGAATATGGTAAATGCCTTTTGGAATTCTATTTTAAAACTGCATTAAATTGATTTTTTTTCAGAATAAAACAACATCTGTTAATTAATGTCATTCATGACAGAGGCAGTAAGATGACATACCACAGTGCTAATCAATGCTTAAATATGACTGGTTAAAAAAAAAAATGCTGATTTAATTTTATCATGGTGAACAAGGAGCTGAGTCACAAGGCAAAGCTCTAAATTTACCAGTCAATCTATGTTCCAACCCTCACCTATGGTCACAAGCTTTGGTTAGTGAACGAAAGAACACGATTGTGGATACAAATGGCTAAATGGACTTCTCTTCACAGGGTGGCAGGCTCACCCTCAGAGATAGGTGACAGTCGTGGCTCAGCGCTGAAGGCATTGGATTGGTGATCCAAAGTTTGGGGGTTCAAATCACCAACTATAACCAAGTTGCCACTTACAATACTTGCTATCAGCATCACGAAGCTGCCTCTGCTGGGTGCTTGAGCAAGGCCCTTAACTACCAATTGCTAAGTTGTATAAAAGTGATAAATGTAAGTTGCTTTGTATAAGGGTGTCTACCAAATGCTGTAATTGAAATTAATTGAGATGGGTAAAAAAAAAAAAAAAAGAAGAAGAAGAAAAAAAGCTGGGCTGTCTGGGAGGGGCTCAGAGTAGAACCACTAGTCTCCCATGTTGAGAGGAGCTAAAGGGTACCTGTAGTGAAAGTGCTCATATATCTAATTTGATGTATTGTGTATAGCTAGTGACAATACACCTATAAGGCATTTATTATATTCTCTCACAAACCAGCTTTAAGCGATTTAAGGGCTTCACTAACGTCAAGCTTCAGAACACAGGAGTTTTAAAATGGCGCATTTGCCGTGACGTCATATCGTTGTCATAGCCTCGACCGGAACTGCGAGATTGCAATGTAAATGTAAGGCTATATACCTGACATATACAACACAAGCTCACAGAAACTTGGAAAAAACAGATATTATAGTAGTTTTTTTTTTTTTTTTTTAAACCATGGACGAAGACAATTTCATAGAAAGATGAGAAGGTTATTTATATGAACCACTGAAGAAAGACTATCCACATTCAGTAAAATCGGACCAGGAAAGTGACGATTCGGAGGACGATATTGGAGAGTCGGCAGAAGCTCTTACATGGGAAAATCGTAGCAAACAACCAGCAAATATGTGATGCTCTTGGGGAAAATGCGTGAGTCAAAAAAAAAAACGATCAGGAGTGCTATTGTTGTAAAGAACATGAATTGCTTGAGGAAAATATACTGACATGCTGCAATTGGCTATACGACTGTCAACGATGTTACGTCACAATGACCTTTAACCCCGGTGAAAAGAAGCCAACATGTCCGCGCGCTCAACCTTTGTGAGCAAGGAATGTCACATAGAAGAAAAAGAAATGTGTACTTATAAATAAACTACCGACATCACACGATGTTTAAAAGTTAATAATAAAGTATAGTGAATATTTTTTGAATGCTGTAAATTTTGGGTACAGGTACCCTTTAAGATGAATCTGATTAGAATGCCTCCCGAACACCTTCCTGGTGTTGTGTTTTCAGCATGTCCAACTAGGAAGAGATCCAAGGCATGTTGGAGCGACTATGTCTCTCGTCTATACTCGGCGTCCCCCCAGAAGAGCTGGAGGAAGTGGCTGAGGAGAGGGACCTCTAGACCTCACTGTGTAGGCTAATGCTCCCACAACCCGAGACCGAATTAAGCAGAAGATGATGATGATGCAAAGTTTATGTTTATATACTGCTTTAACTGTTACTCTTCCTGCTCAGTGACTGGTAATAGGAATTTTATACAAAGCAAACATACACATGTAAAAATAAATAAATAAACACATTTAAAATATAAGAAAGAAAGAAAGAAATATTGATTAAAAACAAACACTTGGAATTTGAAATGAGTCTCCCATGTAATGAAAGTTGCAACTGCTTTTACTGAATTTTTGTTGTTCATGTATTTATTAACTTCACAAAAGAAAGGAGCAGATTTTATGTGTACGGCTTTTTTCCTCAGGATCGAAGCAGTAACTCTTTGTGTCAGGCATTGTAACTCCACCCTGTTGCGAATGATTTATCAAGAAAAAAAACATTACTTTCGTGAATTTTGCTTTGCCCTGTCATTGAGGTCATGAGGTGAACACTACTGAGTTCAAGTGGAGAGTCTCAGAATGGTGTGAATACAGCACACTGGCCAAGCTATCCATCTAACAGAGAGAATGAAGCACACGTGTGCCCCCCCCCCCCCCCCCCCCAGACAGCCAGTGGCAGACAGCATGCCGCAAGGGGACGCCCATTGTATTCTTTTAACAGCAGCTTTGTCATGCTGTCAAGCACAGTTGTTGCAGTAGAAAGGAAGGACAACCCGCTGTTGTCACACATTACCCCTGAGTGCCTTTTCTGTGGGATAACACTCTCATTTTCACCCCAAACAATCCTTCTGCTTAAAGCAGAGACAGTGTCTAAGCCACACTAGGAAATGCCTGCCCTTGGGCCAAAACCTCTATCATAACACACACACACACACACACACACACATTTACAACCATTGACATATCTCAAGTTTGCAGTAAGTTTTAAAATGATAAAACAACAATTTTTGCATTTAATCGCGCTACAATGCATTGCGAAAAATGTGAAAAACTATGAATAATGAACAAAATAAGTGTAAACATGAAAATTTGTGTTGTGAAAACTTACATGTAAAACATATGATTCATTCCAAGACCCCAATACTAACACCCAAACCCTTGAAAATGTATAAAAGTATACCTTTTAATACCTGCTGCTTCTATAGCATACCGATAGTAGATGGGTTTCGCCATATTCCTTTGCGATATCACTCTGACCACATGCCACGAGCCCGCTTCTTCTTTTCACTCGCACCGAAAATCACACGCACATGTGTTTGTGTGCGCATGTGTGTGTGTGTGTGTGTGTGTGTGTGTGTGTGTGTGTGTGCATGCGTTGACCATTTCTTCTGAGCAGAGTTATAATCTTACAAATGTTATGGAAGGTGAAAAGCCTGAGTCAAAAAATAAAGCAATGAGCACACTCAAAAAACTCATGAAACAACAGTAATGCTGTCCATTACACGAAAAGCATTATGGGAGATGCAGCTCCATAATAGCCAATGGGAGGGAGCTGCGTCATCCCTCCGAGCCAATGGGTGGCCAGCGGAGTGGGATGTTGGTAGATAGTCAATGGGAGAGCAGCTCGTGCATTGTTTGAATGACGCGTTTTAATGTTTGAATGGCACATTTGAATATTTGAATAGCGCGTTTGGCGCGTTTCGTAAGGAGAACTTGTTTCGTATACAGAGACAAAAAATTTGGAAAATGTTTTTCATAACTTGGATTTTTCGTTTACTGGGACTATTGTAAGGTGAGGTACCACTCTGTGTATATTAGGGCATGTCTGAGGGAGGCTTAAAAATTAAAGTTTGATATTTTATATCGGCCAGGTGAAATTTTGGTGCCACTTCACATGAAAACATTACATTCAAAATTAAATTGTGATAGGTAAATATTTACTTCTTGCTCACCGACCCCAAAGTTCTGTACAGTTATGCTCATGACTGTGGCTACTTCTATTAAGGACAGCGACTTCAAAATGGCTCATAATCCCATACATATACTATTATTTAAGCTAATCAACAGTCTGCTGTTGTAATCTTTGTGATAATACCAACTTTCAATTTTATGTTTGCTGCAGCAATGGTGGCAAAGGTAACTAGTACTACTACAAGAAAGAAGGTCGAAATTTGGTTACTTGAGAGCACAGAAGACAACTTCAGCTGTGTTAAACTTCCTTCAAGAGGAGAGGTGCTCAAGGTCTGGTTTGATTTCCATACATGGAAGAAGAAGAGTTTAAATGACAGTGTGAAAGAAACAGTTGCAATGATCCTGCCAATTTGGGAACAGGCATGAATACCAACAAGTGCTAAGATTCATATCTGGGAACAACTGCGGCATCTTCACAGAGAATGGCAAGGCCTGAAAAAGAATACAGGAACAGGAAGTCAACAACAGAAGAAAGAAAGCGTGAAGAGTTCAAGGATTCTTTGAACAATGTATTTGATATGGCATATGATCAGGCCATGGCAATGATCAAGAGAGAAGAAGACCGGCAGTTTCTAAATGCTCAGCGTGAAGAGGGACAACAAGGTTCAATGCGAAGAATTGACATAAAGCTCTCAAAGCAAGAAGAGAGAGCAAAAGCAAGATCAGCAGCTGCTGCAGCTCGTAAGAATAAATATCTTGCAAGCACATCTGTAGCCTCAGTCAATGTAGTGCTTAATTTATCAAGTGAGGAAACTGCCTCATCAGCTGCAGAGAACTCAGAGACAGCAGTGGCTCTTATGCAAACGTTCAATGCCTCGCTCGTCCTCAACGAAGAACAAAAACAATTTGTACTGCAAATAGTTGAGTACCACCTAAGCAAATTCCCTAAAGCAGTGAGAGGAAATTATCATGATTAATAGTGATTGTTCTTGCATTTTGTTCTCTAAACAAACTGTACCTTGGTTAGTTTTGTATAAATGGTGGGTTATTCAATAATTTAAACACAGCATTGAAATAAAGTTCATTGTGCCACATTTCGCTATTATTATCTCATATACTATATGTAGTACATCTTTCAAGGCTTTGAGCAAGTTCTAAATTTATTCAGATTTTTATAAAAATTGGCTCACATCATTTTTTTATCAATTGGCACGCATTAGTAACCTGGCCAGTATTAATGCCCAACCTTCGAAATTTAGACACACACTATATATATATATATATATATATATATATATATATATATATATATATATATATATATATATATATATATATATATACACCAATATACTCACTATCCCTCCTCTGTAACATGTCCAAACCATCTCAATCTAGCCTCTCTGACTTTGTCTCCAAAACCTCTTACATGTGCTGTCCCTCTGATGTACTCATTTCTAATCCTATCCATCCTCGTTACTCCCAGAGAGAACCTCAACATTTTCATCTCTGCTACCTCCAGTTCTGCCTCCTGCCTTTTCCTCAGTGCCACTATTTCTAAGCCATACAACATCGCTGGCCTCACCACCGTCTGGTACACTTTTCCCTTCATTCTTGCCGATACTCTCCTATCACACATCACACCGGACACTTTTCTCCATCCATTCCAACCAGCCTGCATGTGCTTCTTCACCTCTTTTCCACACTCTCCATTGCTCTGGATTGTTGAGCCAAAGTACTTAAAATCCTCCACCTTCTTTATCTCTGCCCCCTGTAACCTCACCGTTCCTCTTGGATCATTGTCATTCACACACATGTATTCTGTCTTACTGAGACTAACCTTCATCCCTCTCCTTTCCAGGGCATACCTCCACCTCTCTAGATTTTCCTCCACTTGTTCTCTACTCTCACTACAGATCACGATGTCATCTGCAAACATCATAGTCCATGGAGATTCTTGTCTAACCTCGTCTGTCAGCCTGTCCATCACCATAGCAAACAAGAAGGGGCCGAGAGCTGACCCTTGATGCAGTCCCACCTCCACCTTGAACTCTTCTGTCACACCGACAGCACACCTCACCACTGTCTTACATCTCTCATACATGCCCTGCACCACTCTAACATACTTCTCTGCCACTCCAGACTTCCTCATACAATACCACAGTTCTTCTCTCAACACCCTGTCATATGCTTTCTCCAGATCCACAAAGGCACAATGCAGCTCCTTCTGACCTTCTCTGTACTTCTCTATTAACATCCTCAAAGCAAACAGTGCATCTGTGGTGCTCTTTCTTGGCATGAAACCAAACTGTTGTTCACAAATGCTGACCTCTGCCCTTAGTCTGACTTCCACTGTTCTTTCCCATAACTTCACTGTATGGCTCATCAACTTTATCCCTCTGTAGTTGCCACAATTCTGTACATCTCCCTTGCTTTTAAAAATGGGCACAAGCACACTTCTCCTCCATTCCTACAGCATCTGCTCACTTTCTAAGACCTTGTTGAATACTCTTGTCAGAAAATCTACTGCTACCTCCCCTGGACACTTCCATACCTCAACTGGTATGTCATCAGGGCCAACTGCCTTTCCACTCTTCATCCTCTTCAATGCCCTCCTCACTTGTCCCTTACTAATCTTTCCTACTTCCTGGTCCTCAACGGTCACCTCTTCTACTCTTTTTTCTCTCTCATTTTCCTCATTCATCAGCTCTTCAAAGTACACTTTCCATCTTCCCAGCACACTTCTGTCATCAGTCAATACATTTCCCTCTCTGTCCTTGATCACTCTAACTTGCTGCACATCCTTCCCATGTCTATTTCTCTGCTGTGCTAACCTGTATAAATCATTTTCTCCCTCCTTACTGTCCAACCGATCATACAAGTCATCATACGCCCTCTGCTTGGCCTTTGACACCGCTACCTTCACCTTACGCTGTGTCTCCCTGTACTCCTGTTTATTCTCTTCTGTCCTCTCTGTGTCCCACTTCTTCTTGGCTAACCTCTTCTTTTGTACACACTCCTGCACTTCCTCATTCCACCACCAAGTTTCCTGATCTACTTTCCTTCCAGAGGACACACCAAGTACTCGCCTACTAGTCTCCCTGATCACATTGGCTGTGGTTGTTCAGTCATCTGGAAGCACTTCCTGACTACCCAAAGCCTGTTTATTATGTTTATTATGTTTATATATATATATATATATATATATATATATATATATATATATATATATATGAAAGGAAAAATGTACAAAACGGTGATGAGGCCAGTGATCTTGTATGGTTTTGAAACAGTGGCACTGAGGAAAAGATAGGAGGCAGAGCTGGAGGTAGCAGAAATGAAAATGTTGAGGTTCTCTTTGGGAGTAACAGGAATGAGTACATCAGAGGGGCAACACATGTAAGAGGTTTTGGAGACAAAGTCAGAGAGGCTAGATTGAGATGGTTTGGACATGGACAGAGGAGGGATAGTGAATATATTGGTAGTAGGATCTACCAGACAGAATGCCTAGACGAAGACCAAAGACAAGATTTATGGATGTGGTGAAGGAGAACATGAAGGTAGTTGGTGTAAGAGAAGAAGATGCAGAGGATAGGGTGAGATGAAGGCAGATAATTCACTGTGGCGACTCCTGAAGGGAACAGCCGAAAGGAAAAGATGATTATATATATATACACACATACATACAGTGATCCCTCGCTACTTCGCACTTAAATTCATGCTGCTTCAGCGCACCATGTTTTTTTTTTTTTTTGATAAAAATCTGTGTGCGCGCGTCTGTATGTGTGTATTTATATTTTATTTACATCTTATGCAATATTTTTGAATGTTTAATTGTTATTATAAGCATAAGCATTTATAGCATTGAATATTGTATTTATTGATATTATATATACATGTACATATACGTCAGTCAGGGGGGGTTTGATCCTACTTAGCATTCGCGGGGGATCTCGGTCCCAATTAACTGCGGAAAGTGTTCTTCTATAATTACCTGAAGAGAGAGGATGGTTTCACCACCCCTCAAAACAGATCTGTAGTGATAAATGGAGTTTCAATAGAAAGTCTTTGTCCTGTCCTTTTATTTTTATTGTTATTTGCTCTACCAAAAAGTATTGAGCACTCTCCTACGGAAGGATCTACTCAGAAAATCCTATATATATATATATATATATATATATATATATATATATATATATATATATATATATATATATATATATATATATATATGTGTGTGTGTGTGTGTGTGTGTGTGTGTGTGTGTGTGTGTGTGTGTGTGTGTGTGTGTGTGTGTGTGTGTTTAGTAGTAGTAGTAGTAGTAGTGGACGTATATAAATAGATATAGATATACTACTTATGTATTTACATAGAAAACACTACAGCTGACTGAGCAAAGATAGTTCATATACCTGAACAGAGGACGGAACTTTTGTTTAGAATTATTTAGACAACATTTAGAATGTCACACTTCCATTTGATTTTCTCAAAGACCCAGCTTGGACATTGAAAAGAATATTCCTGTTTTCTCAGTATCAAGTACTGAATAATAATACCCATAAACTGCTAAGACGGTACTGAATTTCAAAATAAATGTGGTATCTTCCTATTTTAAACCATGTACTCCATTACTTTGTCTTTAACTATTAAATCAATGTCATTCAACTGGTTAAAAGGCTGTTAATCCTGTACACTGAATACGTACTTTACAGTAGAACCAAACAATATCCTCATACAGGTAAGAGAGTTCATGAACATATTCATCTTTGTATTAAACGTCCAGTCACCTTGATTTATTGCTACCAGACAATCTGAAATCTTTCCTCGTGTGGTAAGAAAAACATGCTAAACGGAAATGTAATGAGACATACACTATTTCCCTGAAATTTTGCTTACTCATTTCCATACCAGGCTTCAGGATACATTCCACAATTACTAAGCAAGAAAAATAAATAAATAAGTCATTATAATAACTGTACCTCTGTCCTTCTGTTCATAGGCTACAATCCCACGCATTTGAACCGCAACTCCCATCAAAAAGATTTCTGCACGCTGACGTTTGTTCTAAGCACGCACGTACAGAGCCTTACAGATTACAGTCTCCCCTCCTGTTCATTCCACACACCATCTGAGAATACTTACACATCGGCTCTGTTTCTTTACAAAGAACAAGCCAAGTCCAGACTCTAAGGGGCTGCTGTTCTCTCGGCACTACGAGAAAGGCATCAAAATTCTTTGCATATCTGAGGACACAGACCTGACGGCAGGCTATGCAGAGTAAATGTCCCTCATCCTTACCTGAAACACAGCTGTGGCCATCCTCCAAGTGTGTCTGTGAGCTCTAAGTGCGCGTGTAGTGTTTGTATGTAAGTAGATCCGTGCTATTGCCGCATTCTCCTTAGAGCAGTGAGAACGGCAGTGTCATTTGCTTGTGCTCTCTGGCAGTAGAGAGAAGAAGGTAATCCAGCTGCAGAAGAAAGGTGTGTGAATGCGTGTCTGTGTGTGTGTGCATATATATATATATATATATATATATATATATATATATATATATATATATATATATATATATATATATATGTGTATGTTTGGGTATCCCTGACTTCACCCAATTCTCATTATTTCAAGCAGCAAAGAGGAAAGTCAGGACCACATAACCCAAGAGCCCCATAAGCATACTACAAGGATATCTAAAAAGTCTAGCTGCAGGCTATTGCCAATCCCCCTTCCCTCACTCTTTTCCTCCCTCCCTGTCTTACACTCACACTTTCTGCCTCTTGTGCCCCTTCAAGATCTGTCTCTGTATTACACACAATGCTCCTTTTGCTCTCTCTCTCTCTCTCTCTCTCCCTTACTTGCTCACCCCCTCCCCTTTCTCATGTATGTGAGCAAAGGAGTGGAAAAAACACAGGCCAAAAGTATACAGCCTGGAATTCGCAAGCAGCATGTGGGTTGGAACTGACAGACAAACCTCTAGATGCATAAAGCCCCTCCCTCCGCTGTCATCAAGTTCTCAGCTTGCAGGTGAAACATGAGTTGACAAGCTTACAGGTCAAGCAAGTTACTTAGTGCAAACCTTGCAATGATCTGAGAAGGGTGTGAGGAGAACATCAGCACTTATTTATGTAAAAGACTATCCATCTTTAAAGAGGATTTATTTAAAAGTGTGTGATTGGATTAGCCTTTCTGGAGAAGTCTTGAGATCTCCAGTGCCAACAATGCTGTAAAGCTGCAGGGATGTAAAGTGAATTGTAGATTACATTCTGATCCAATTATACTGCCAAGCCAAAAAAAAAAAGGTCACGCCGTATAATATTATGTTTGGACGCCTTTACCACTTAATCATCATGGCATTGCTGATTCAGTTGGTCAGGTTGAGGTTCAGCAATATTATGAGGTAGTCAAGTTAAATCAGCTGATGACGTGATTGTACTGAATGAGCATCAATGGATTTTTTTTCTTTCATGAAGGTGCAGATATAAATTTGGGGCTTGCATAGTGCACGATTGTGTTGTGAAGCATGAAGAATCATTTTCATCCACAAACTGAGACCACAGAATCGCAGAATATGCATTTTTCAATGTCTCGGGGATGTGCTGGAGAAGACTTTATGGAGTAGTTTGATTTTCCTATCACAATTCAAGATAAATTAACCCAATTCTGACTGGAGATAAATGTTGTGCTGTTACTTACATTTAGCAAAACAACACCATAAGGATTTTGTGCTGTAATCAGGCCTAAAGGCCGTACAAAAAAAATTCAGTGGCACCTCAAATTATATCCCAAATAATGAATTTTCCATGATACAAGCTTCGATCCCACAAAAAATCTGCCCCATCCAACAAGCAAATTTTCAACTTACGAGCTCTGCTGGGGAAATGTTTTTTCCAGGTTGATTAGCCTTGTATTCCTCCACACTCCGAGAACGTCTTGTGCAGTGCTTCTCAATTATTTTCTTTTATGCCTCTTATAGGAAGAACCCCCCCCCCAGCACCCCACGCACGACTATAAATACTCATAAAGCTGGTCTATCAGTATGTTAAAAAAGCATGTTCCCCAGGGTCATACGTGCCAAACAGCCTAGTGTTCGTGTAACAGCGTGTATTCCTCCGCTCTCCTTTCCACGCTGGCTTTAGTAGTGTGAACATGCACAAAAGTTTTTCTTTTCTGTGGTTTGGATTTTGTGACTTTTTTAGTCTTATTTGTTTTTTTATTGTGCATACCCCAGTGTTTCTAAGATGGGTCATAAAAAGTGGCTGATATATTCAAGAGAAGAAAATTGATTTCTCTTAAAATGAAGCTTGAAATCATAGATAAATATGAAAAAGGAGTCCGCATGGCTGATCTGGTAAGGGGTATATGAAGAATGCATCGACCATCTTTACAATTCTCAAAAATAAGTCTATGTTGAAGACTGTAAAACCACCAAAGATGTTACTATTTTATGTAAGGAAAGACTTAATGATGAGATGGAGAGACCTCTCGTATTCTCGAGCAAGTTGAAAGAGATCAACAGCAATGGGAGTGCGGCCAAGCAGTAGAAGACAAGCAATCAAAATTTAGGAAGTGAAATAAAACAGTTAAAAATCTCCCAAAAATTAAATAAATTAATAAATGAAAAGTAAAACAAACAAACAAAAAATACTAGTGTAAGTTAATGTTAAGTGCTATTCTTAAGTTCAGACATACGACTGTATTGTTTATTGACTTATTATTTATTTTTGTTTTATTATTTATTGTTAATTACAGTATCATTAATGTGACTGTACATGTGTTATTATGCTATTATACATGCACGTGTTATAAATGTTTATTGTTACATGTTTACCTTAAATATATTCTGTCAAAAATACATGTTTGTGTCAGGTTATAAGAGTTTGGGAGGGGGTTGGAATGGATTAATTGGTTTTCTATTTTTTCCTATGGGAATTTTTTTTTCATCTAACGAATGTTTCCACTTACGAGCTTGCCCTTGGAACGGATTAATTTTGTAACTCAAGGTACCACTGTATTAGGGTACACAGATTTTTTTTGTTGGTGTAAATTTTATGTTTTTGTTGATTTGTTTTTTGTTTTCTTTCTGGCTGTACATGTTGGTGTCTCCAACACCAAATCCTGCAGCTTCTAGCAAACAATCTACCTTTCCTTCTTGAGTATAAGTAGTATTTTCAATTTCCAAACCCAGAAATTCAAAGTCTGTACATAAAATTTTTAAATCAAATATACTGGTGTTTTGTATGCAGTTGTTATATTCATGTGAATTAAAATTCATTGATTAATTAATTATTTCATTAATTAATTCATTCATTTTCTTTAAGTAGGGTCACGGGGAAGCTGGTGCTCATCTCAGCCAACTCTGGCAGAGGGCATAGTGCTCTGAACAGCTCTGGACAGTTTGCCAGGCCATCAGAAGGTGAAAACATGTTGATGGCAATGAAGTGTACTCTTGATGAAAGTCAGCAATAGTTCTTTTAGATGTGTCTGACCATAGATCTTTGAGAACCCTGCTAGTTGCAGTGGGGGACAGCAGTAACAACCTTTTGATAGTGGGGCTTGAGACCCCGGTCTTGGGATCAGTAATCCAGCACCTTACCACCGGGCCACCACTGCCCTTGAATTAAAATTATGACCAAAAACAAGAGAAATGTTTGTCTAAAAACCTCTTTTGTTCAGATTTGGATTTTGTGTAGCCTGTGTGCCATATTCATGTTCATTACCAATCTTATAGCTGTTCAAGTGATGAATTCCACCACTTGTGATTTCCTTTAGAGATGGTAAACGACATTTTGTACCCGTGATCCACCTCTGTAGCACCAGCACTAAAAAGGTTAATGTACAGCCCTGAACCCTGACCAAAATTCAAGTACTAAAGCTGTAGATAAAATTTTAAGATGTCTTCAATGGATGTTACACAATATTAATCTAACTATTAAATAAATAAACAAATATCCATCGGTTCTCAATTTCATATTATTCTCCATTTTAAAAATTAGCTCTCATAAAAAAATAAAAAAAATAAAAAATAAAAAAAAAATATATATATATATTCTAAATAGGACAAAACATGACAGTGGTCTTGAATTTTCAAGCAAATATTGACCATAGCCCACTAGTCATCGTCGAAAGATGTAAATAGTACTGTTATCAAGAACAAAAAAAAAAATGAACAAATGGCAGTGGTGGCGTAGTGGATAAATTGATGTGTTAGCGATCCAACTGTAGGTGGTTTAATCCCCAATATTGGGTATTGTGGGCCCTCGAGCAAGGCCCTTTACCCTCAGTTGTATAAAATTAATAAGTGTAAGTCCCTCGGGGTAAGAACATGCTGTAAATGTGTGAAAAAAATGTATACTTCTCAATGATTTCAGGATGAAGGCATCTCTCTTTTACTATTCAAAAATAATAAAAATGGCAAGATTGAGAGAGGTTGGAGAAACTGATAGGATTCTTCATATCATAACTTTCATTATCATCCACTACATTTCATTTTAAGGATCTGGCAAGCTGTATGAATGGTTTAAGCTATGAGGTACTAAAAATTGCTGTTTGCACTTGACTATGTTTTATAGCCGATAGGAACACCAGTATGAAAAACAACTACCAGCAAATGTACAGCCCAGAGATTTTTATTTTCCCTTGCAGGCAGTAAACCCAGGGGGAAGATGACTCTAAATATCCAATTACATTGACACATATAACACAACCAGAAATGAGGGTTACTTATCTTTAATTACCAAACTATGATGCAGCAGTCACTAGTGGCAATAAAATAACATCCCTGCAAGATACACATACAGTACAAAATACATTGATAAAGAGATTAAATAAGAGCAGATTAGTCTGTTTCTTAAGAGTGTAACAAAAACTATCAATGTTACATTTTACAGTATGTTATCTATTCTCTGTATGGGGCATGTTAAAGACTCAGTTCTCATTGAGTTGCAAAGGCTCTTTGAAGAGCGTTGATTTGCAACGAAACACAATAGGCTTTCTGTTATGTTCTCTTGGAGGGGTCTGTTCAGATTACCCCCCCCCCCCCCCCATATATATCCCTGGTCTTCAAATACACACTCACTTCCTCCAATGGACAGAGATATGAAGTATGCTTTCAGATGGTGTGGGGAAATGGTGAGATAATTCAAATTACTGTAAAGGTAATATACCGTTTGGAAAACTATATATGGAACCTAAGAGGGCAATGAAACAAGATGATTTAATCAAGCAGCATGGATTCCGGTACCTTTAGTAAAGAGGGAGCATGAAAAGAAGATCCTGTTCAAACACACTTGCGGCTGGTTCACTGCTTGACATTCTGTTGTTCCACATGCACCATCTAATCATCATTTGTAATGGTGGGGATGTGAAAGCAATACTTAAACCTACACCAAAGGGAAAACACCTTTTTTTACAACTGAAAAAAAAAAAAAAAAAAAAAACATGTGCCATTATTATTTGGTGATATCAAAATAATTATACCCAGGATGTTAGCTTCAAAGTGAGATGTCTGCCATCGGTGTCCTTACAGTTGTGCTCACCAGATGTTTGTGGTGTACTGTGAGAAGTTTTTTAACCACTATTAGCAACAAGCTTGATGTAAGAAAAAGAAGAAAAAGAGGTGTGGAGGAAGGGAGCAAACCATGAAAATTATCTGTCTGAAGAGAAAAAGAGACAACACTGCATTTCATGAATATTTTGAACTGGTTAGGACCTTTTTCGTGAGAGAGAGAGAGAGAGAGAGAGAGAGAGAGAGAGAGAGAGGAGAGAGAGAGAGAGAGAGAGAGAGAGAGAGAGAGAGAGAGAGTTTTTATCCCTATTTGGCCATGAGAGGAGCAGTGCATGAGGAAATATTCTCCTGTAAGGTGCTGGCATGTTATGAGTCTGAAATTGTTCCTGTGTCCTGGGTTTTATTATATTTTATGATCCCCATGATACTGTCTGTAATAAGACATCTACAACTCGTCTGAGGATGGTGGTTCAAGTGTGCAACTACATTAAAGGAAAAACAAATCCTCTTCTTGCCATCACAAATGTGGAAAAATGACAGAAAACAATTGCCAATGCAAAAAAATCTACTGCTTATGTTGCAAAATAAACGAATAAAGTAAAAATAAATAAATTAATTAAAAGAGTATGGGGACATGATGGTCTCAAACCATATTGCTGGCACATGGTGAGGAGGAAGAAAACTCCAACAGAGAGGCAAACTGTACTGGAAAACAGCTTTATCAGAGTTCTCAGTCATGCAACATCGAATACCAGCGCATATGCAGAGCACAACTGTTGTCTTATGCAGGTTACACTGCACAACAGTTTGATCCAGTCCACTACTTTGGTTTGCTAAATGGAATTCCAGGGGTGCTGATATTTCATACATTTTGTTTTACTCCATGTATCACTTAAATGGGTAAAACACTTAAAGGGTACCTGTAGTGAAAGCGCTCATGTACCTAATTTGATGCATTGTGCATAGATAGTGACAATACACCTATAAGGCATTTATTATAGTCTCTCATACCTTCGTGAGCAAGGAATGTCATATAGAAGAAAAGGAAATGTGGACTTATAAATAAACTACCGACATCATGCAATGTTTAAAAGTTAATAATAAAGTATAGTGGATATTTTTTGAATGCTGGAAATTTTGGGTACAGGTACCCTTTAATTTAAAATGTCAGTTGTTATCGATATCATCAGCAGACATGACAAACAATATCTTTCAGAAAATATGACATATGAAACCTCATCACATGAAGACAAAATGAAAAAAAGGATGCAAATTTTACCCTTAAAAGAAATTTACATTTAAATTCAAGCTATAGTGATAGCCGCCTTGATATAAAATGGCTCCTTTGGAATTCATTTCTGCTTATGGAGTAAAAATAAAGACAACATATGTGAGGCACTCCACCGAATGTAGGCGCTTGTTGCAACTGACGTATGGTGCTTGTGAGACAAAGCGCGGCTTATTCGGACTTCCGATCTTTCAAGTGAGCACATGCGCGTTGAATACTTGTTTAGTACTCAACCTTCACTTGCTCACTTGAAAGATTGGAAGTCCGGATAAGCCGTGCTTTGTCTCACAAGCATCATACGTCAGTTGTAACAAGCGCCTACATTGGGTGGAGTGCCTCACGTAAGTATGAATTTTGCTCCCTAACTGTCAACTACTTCATATTATTTTCTTGTGTACAGAATGGAGGCAAGGTGATGTAGTGGATAGTAAGCCCGTCACACAGCAAGAAGATCCTGTGCTCTAGTTCTATGCCTGGCAAGACTGTCTTTGCGTGGAGTATACATGTTGTTTGCATCTTTATATGGGTTTCCCCTGGATATTCTGGTTTTCTCTTGCAAAGACATGCACATCAGGCTTATTTACTGTTTCAAACTGCGCCGAGGTGTGGTTAAAAGTATGAGTGGCTATGTTTCTGTTTTGCCCTGCAATTGTCTTAAGAATTGTTCAAGGTGTATCCGGTCTTCATCCAGTATCGGCTAAAGAAAGATCTAGATTCTCCGCAACCCTAGTAGGATTGGGAAAATGTGTGGGAGACATCTCTTAATTATTCACTTTTAATTATTTTCTTTGCTAAAGCTACATACTCAAGCAGCTAAAGAAGGGAATGAGGTATGAGCCGGCAAATATAGGATTAGCTGATGAGCTTTGCAAGCCTGCAGGAACTATGCTGATTAGAGAGCTGTTAATCAGGCGATTGTGAGAAGGGCCAGGCTCTGACACAGCTCTCTCTGATGCTGAGATTTCGCTAAAGGTTATTCATAGGAAAAGCAGAGTCAGAGATCCTTTCTTGATCAACACAAACAGGATTCAGTGTAGTATCAGTCGTGAAGCAGTGCTCTGAGGATTAAAGTGATGACACATGATGAGAGCAGGGGAGGCAGCGTAGCCTTATTGCACCAGAGACACTGATTTAACCGCTGGCTGATGAAACAGGACATAATATGCTGCCACTGGACAGTTTGTACTGTTCTCGTGAAGACTTATTTCACCAGTAGATAAAAGAGAGTTTGGGAATTTGTTAGTGTATTCACATTTTCTACATCATCGACTCTACTAACAAGAGCAGTGCTGAGTATTAGATAAAGAGCATGGCACATGTAAATCAGAATATAATGAAGCAAATTTGTCATTTTTCAATCAGCAGTGTTCATGATTAACAGTAAATGTCCTATGAATATCAATACGCTGTCTGAGACATTAATGCCTCCAAAAGAAATCCCATGGAAAAAAAGGCTCCTCATCTAAGGATGTTCAGACCAACACTATAAATGCCACCTGACCAAGTGCTTCCAGTGTACATAAAATCAATTTATAAGCCATGCCACTGCTGTTCCTGACGTCTGCTTCCAATAAGACTGTATAATTGGCGGTGATTGCCTCTCTTTTTGCTCTCTTTTTTCTCTCTCTTTACTCCTTTCCACACTCCTACTCATGCTTACTTGGCCTGCTGCATACATTCCTTCCATGTCTTGATTGCTCCTCCTTGCCAAAGGTTTGGGCGTTTCTGTTTATCTTCTGTATCTAAGACTGCACCAGAGTCAAAAGAATTTTTAAAAAATGCACAATGAGCAAAGCATGAAGACAACAGAACATTAAAATAATGCATCTCAGTGCACCTGAGGTACTAGACAGGACAGCGGAATTAAATTGTTTCTTTCATTTCTCAGCTGAGGAGAGATCAAGGACAGAGACCATCTGCAATCACTTTACAGACAAATGGGCCACTGTGCTAAAAGCATTGTTGATCAGCAAGTAACACCCTTTATCATATGTGCACAGGCTTTTAAGGCCTCCCCCGACAAAGTGCCTTATCTCTCTCTCTCTCTCTCTCTCTCTCTCTCTCTCTCTCTCTCTCTCTCTCTCTCTCTCTCTCTCTCTCTCTCACTTCTGTTTGTCATAAGTAACCAAAAGTAATTGCAAGACATACCACACTCATCATCAAAGTCACAGATCACAGATATTTACACCGCACACTACACCTGGAAAGCCACCAGCACTGTGGATAACACATACCCATTGTAAAAATTGTTTACCATCATTCCATTTTGCAAAAGGTACCTTACCTCCTTTTTGGATCCTCATTTCCTGGATCTTCAATAATCAGAGGCTGGCATATACTGCTCACCTTTTACAATCTTTGGATATATTTTTTTTCAAGATATTTCTTCTAAAATCCAACTGTAAACAAATGGGGCTGCGTATCTGACCACCAAGTTAGCTTTTAGCTGTCAGCTTCCGGAGAAGTATTCATGCAAAATACAGTATATAGAAAATATTGCAAGGATTAAAGTATTTTTAAAATCCCGTAAAGTGCTCACTGTTTGTCGGAAAGCTTGTATCGTCTTGGTAAATTGAAGCGGGAATTTCAAAAGGTACCAAAGCGCTCAAAAACACAGATGAATATATGTTTAGAAGTAAGCAGTTTGGAGATAGATTAGTTTTAAATCCAGCTGAGGTTCTGAGCCTGAAAGTAATTTAAAAAGCCTTTTTAGAATGCTTTCATAAATTACGTATCAACCTCATTTGATCTGTTTATTTAAAGAAATCTCAGCCCTTTCGACGATCTGTGCTAAAGACCTTAGGCTGAGCTTTCTCTGTACAGACTAAGCAAACAAGGTTCATAGATACTTTTTTTTTTTTAAGGCACAGCTTGTTATATATGACATTTTACTCACACAAAATGTGTGTACTGATAAGCAGTGCACTGTATTTCACTGAGCCTACTGTTCTATTTTAATAAATATAAATGCTCTCTTATATGCTTTCATGTTCGTGCATGTGCAGTTTGTGTGGTTTTGTATAATTGTATGTTGTCTTATTATGCAGTTCTGCGTTGTTTTACGCAACACCATCTCACTGTTTATTATATCAGCAGTATGTAGCTGAAATGGCAATAAAGAAGTTAAAGCTGACTTGAACATCATTAGTGCACCAAAATAATTCCATTTCCTTTAAAAAAAAACTTTTCTTTTTTTTTTCCATTTTACACAATGATGCTAAATTTAGAAGTTATATTCCAAACAGGTGCTGAGGTTCAATGAATCTAATTAGCCACACAAGCGAGTGCATAACAGTGATTCAATTAAGAAAAGGGTGTTTTTATGCACAATATAATACAGAGTGGCGGCACGGTGGCGTAGTGGTTAGCACGTCCGCCTCACAGCAAGAAGGCCCGGGTTTGATTCCCGGCCTGGGCGTTTCTGTGTGGAGTTTGCATGTTCTCCCCGTGCTTGTGCGGGTTTCCTCCGGACGCTCCGGTTTCCCCCGCAATCCAAAGACGTGCACTGTAGGTTAATTGGCCGTTCTAAATTGACCGTAGTTTCTCTCCTGCAGCGGCACTGGAACCCAGTCGTATCGGCACTTGCCTTTCCATTGGATCCTTCCGGTGGCGCCGAGACAGGGGGGGACTTGCTGCTTGGGTAACAGCCTGTCCCTCATTACTCCCTACCCAGGCTCTGTGCACTGGGAAGTATCACCAGTCGGGATACTGGCCAGAGCGCAGCCATAGTCCTTCGGGACTGACGGAGGCCTACGCGCTATAATACAGAGTGCATAAAAATTGCTTACCCATAATAAAATTCCGCTAATGCATGGCCTAGAGTGGCTTACAAAATATGTGAAAAGCAATTTCTCCACCAAACAGTGCAGTTAATTAACAACAAAATTTTGCTTGTACGCAAAATAACATGCAAGGGTCAGATCATTCGATAAATAGGACAATGACAAATGATCAGTATTACTGATTATTTCATAAATTACAATTAATAAGATAAAATTACAATGTGCATATGTGTCCAATAAAATATTCAAATGAATAATATCATTCCCAATAAAAATTCTGCAGCATGTCAAACTGCTAATAATTTATAATTTTATAATTAGAAAGTATTTACAATTTAGATTTTTTTGGGTTTTTTTTTTTTGCTTAATTGATTAAAAAGTAAGCTTTATATGCTTGCAAACATTTAAGGATGAATTTGGTTGAGGACATGACATATTTATTCACTGCATTGGTATTCAACAGTGCACAATAGCAATCACTTTCTCATTCATTTACTTCCCAAACCACTTAATCCTATTAGGGTCGTTGAGAGGATGGAGCCAACCTCGGCCGAAATTGGGTAAAGGCGGGGTACACCCTGAACAGCTATGTAGACCATCACAGAGAGAACACAAACAGAGGCACTCACATTAACACTCACACGTATGGATAATTTGGAAGAGCCAAGTAGAGTAATGTGCATGTTTTGTATGGGTACCTGGGGAAAATCCACTCAAGCATGGAGAGAACATACAAACTATACAGACGCTCCCCGACTTACATTTTTAATTGGTTCCGGACGGCCGAACGTAAGTTGAAAGTGAACCGAAGTTGTTACAGTGACGTATGACATGTGACGTGTGACGTATGACGCTCATACTGTACTATACATCCATAAATACCATTACCGTATCTCATAATACACCCCTAAATCAATTATTATAAATAAACATTGTAAAATAATATCAAATATATCAAATAATGTCTGAGTGTCTGTCTATAATTGAATCGGGAAGAAGGAGGGGCACGTTCAGTCTGCCGTTTGTAAACAATGGATGCAGCGTCATTATGTCATTGCATCATTACATCAGCATACTACGGAGGTATGTCTAAACTCAAAATTTGACTTTTTTTCTTGAAAAAAAAAAAAAAGTAAAATTGGAAAAAAAAAAAAAAAAACGTAAAACGGATGAACGCAAGTCGGGGAGTGTCTGCATTCAATATCTATCAATATGTGCATTTATGCTAACACACATTACTGTGAAATATGACAGTGAAAATGCATGCTTGACTTTGCACAGTTTCTCAACAATAGAGTTCTATTTGCTATTTTTTTTAAGAATCACACACTATCCATCCATTTGTGCACGAGAAGCAAGCATTGTTATTGAAAAACAATGAGCCCATGGCCCAGGTGATCTGTGAAGATTTACTTTCACCCTTGCGACTACAGTACTCTTCTATCCTTCTGCAAATGGAGTGTGCCAAAAACATGGCCTGCATGCTGTCATATTCACAGCACGACCCCTATTCACATAACATCCATAATGATGAATAAAGCAACTCCCCTCTAAGTCATTCAACAGAGTTTAAGTGCTCATGAGCTGAAAAGCAGGATAGGTATTTTAATTTTATAAAACTGAGGCATGAATGTTGAAACATGAAACAACTCAATAATTTGTCTTGCTGAACTTTAGAAGGAAGGAGATTATAAAGTGTGGTCTCTTCAGAATCTGCAGAAGCATGAGGTCTAATATAACTTGTCAAATGATCAAGTTTAAACTTACATTAATTTTAAAAAGGAGCGACATGATAAATGTGATACAAAATCCTTTTGGGACAATCCTTGACGTTTAAAAAAATCAGTGTGATCAGTCTTATGACTGGCTTTTTCTCTTTTTTTTTCCTTTTTTTATTGAACTAATAGTCCAGACAAAGTCTGAATGCATTCTGTGAATTATAACTCACAAGATAATAGTAACTATTCAAGCCACTGGATTGGAATGATCCCAGGCAAAGCATGGTCTAGTTCTTCTCTAAGTGAATGTGTTAAGCACCCCCACCCCCCATGACAGGAAATTAAGCTTTTTTTTTTTTTTTTAACCATAAGACCACTAATGCAGCCAAAGGATATTGACTTACTTAAAGTGGTTGAGCTCTTGCATTCCAGGCAACACTGTTATGCAACAATGCTAGCTCATAAAAACAAAGCTTGCCATCATGATTGGTTTGAAAAATTGGAACAGTCATAATAGGCCCACATTTTGTTTATGTTCCATAAATGAGGAGTGAGCTGCCTACAAACACAGCAGGATATAGCTTTCAGAGGAGTACCATTAGGATTCATGGGCACACCCTGAGAAGAGGGGTAAAATTCTGTGAAGTCACTGTTTTCAGGATAAGGTGACTAGAATTATGCCATATCTTCATAAAAGTTCAAAAATAAAATCTCTGAAGCAGCATGAGACAAAAATCAAAGCATGGGGTGTGTCCCAGAGATGATGGACTACAGGCAGCCGGATTTGGGGTGAAGACCGGCAACAGGAAAATTTTCAAATCCTTATCAACAACCCTCTATTCCACTCTCCATGAGTTTACTTTTTAGCAGCATGAGCAGATTCTCCCACAAACCAAGGTTTTTCAATTATTCAAAGGCAATAAATCACCCCCGGTGACAGAAACCTTGAATTATGTGATGGGGCAAGAAGCACAAATTGAGCTAAAACACAGTCAGCGGCACAAGGATGGTCACTGAAAAGGCCTATTCTGATTTTTAATTTTACTTTTAGAACAAGAGTAGAAATTTGCAAACTGTCTTAAGAGCAACTCACTGAAGGACCCTGAGTGTAAATTAAATACATACATTTATACCCACATCATGCAGACTTTGAGGGAAGCCAGACTACAGTGTTGCTACAATTAACACATGCATGTTTTGGAAATTAACAACAGCCTTGGAAAATGAGTGAGGCATGAAACAAAATGCTAATTAGTGAGCACTAAATGTATCAAAAAGGATTTAAATTCTATAACTATTGCACACCACAAATAAATTGCACAAAGTAAAATGAGCAAGATGAAAGCTCAGAATGAAAAATGAAGTGATATTGTTTAGTACCTGTTTTAGCATGGAAGGTCATGCTGTTACAGAGTTGTTCAAGAAGAACAGACCACCTCTGTCTTTGTGTCGTAGAACTGTAAGGAGGAGCTCAAATACAAGGCAGCTTGTTGAATACATTAGGGCATACATACAGTAGCTCCAAGACTCAAGCACTAATTTTGGAGAAGGCCATTCTTTAGAAAATATGTGTACCTAAATTTGCCGTCTTTACTCTAATTGCTTTCACATCTGCTCTGCGTTTAAAGGCAAAACTAAAATATAAAACCACATAAATAAATCAAGCCTGTTTGCTCCCCAGGTGAGGACGAGACCAGCCATCATAAACGAGGACACATGCTAAAAGAGCATGTCTGACGGCTGCATAAAGAGCTGTGGAGGCGTCAAAAACATGTGGGCTGTAAATAAAGTGAAATAATGCCTGTGCATGGTTCTCATGCAAGCAGATGAAGTGTGTTTGGGATTTGGTTTGCTGAAATAGGGTAAAAATCTGGAACAACACCCATAATCCTTTATTGGTTCTGTATTGGGAATGAAATCTTGCACAACAGACAATATTTTGTTATTTTAGTAAAACTTTTGAAAGCGTTCATTCTTCTTTCTTCTTCTTTTCCTTTCGGCTGTTCCCTTCAGGGGTCGCCACAGCAAATGATCTGCCTCCATCTCTCCCTATCCTCTGCATCTTCTACTCCTACTCCAACGACTATCATGTCCGCCTTCACTGCATCCATAAATCTTCTCTTTGGTCTTCCTCTGGGCCTTTTGCCTGGTAGTTCCAACCTCAGCATCCTACGACCAATATACTCACTATCCCTCCTCTGTACATGTCCAAACCATCTCAATCTAGCCTCTCTGACTTTGTCTCCAAAACATCTAACATGTGCTGTCCCTCTGATGTACTCATTTCTGATCCTATCCATCCTCGTTACTCCCAAAGAGAACCTCAACATTTTCATCTCTGCTACCTCCAACTTTGACTCCTGTCTTTTCCCCAGGGCCACTGTCTCTAAACCATACAACATTGCTGGCCTCATCACCGTCTTGTACACTTTTCCCTCCATTCTTTCCGATACTCTCCTATCACACATCACACGGGACCCTTTTCTCCATCCATTCCAACCTGCCTGCACGCGCTTCTTCACCTCTTTTCCACACTCTCCATTGCTCTGGATTGTTGAGCCTAAGTACTTAAAATCCTCCACCTTCTTTATCTCTGCCCCTGTAACCTCAAAGTTCCTCTTGGGTCCTTGTCGTTCACACACATGTATTCTGTCTTACTAAGACTAACCTTCAATCCCCTCCTTTCCAGGGCATACCTCCACCTCTCTAGATTTTCCTCCACTTGGTCTCTGCTCTCACTACAGATCACAATGTCATCTGCAAACATCATAGTCCATGGAGATTCTTGTCTAACCTCATCTGTTAGCCTGTCCATCACCATAGCAAACAAGAAGGGGCTGAGAGCTGACCCTTGATGTAGTCCCACCTCCACCTTGAACTCTTCTGTCACACCGACAGCACACCTCACCACTGTCTTACATCTATCATACATGTCCTGCACCACTCTAACATACTTCTCTGTCACTCCAGACTTCCTCATACAATACCACAGTTCTTCTCTCGGCACCCTGTCATATGCTTTCTCCAGATCCACAAAGGCACAATGCAGCTCCTTCTGACCTTCTCTGTACTTCTCTATTAACATCCTCAAAGCAAACACTGCATCTGTGGTGCTCTTTCTTGGCATGAAACCAAACTGTTGTTCACAAATGCTGACCTCTGCCCTTAGTCTTGCTTCCACTATTCTTTCCCATAGCTTCATTGTATGGCTCATCAACTTTATCCCTCTGTAGTTGCCACAACTCTGTACATCGCCCTTGTTCTTAAAAATGGGCACAAGCACACTTCTCCTCCATTCCTCTGGCATCTGCTCACTTTCTAAGACCTTGTTGAATATTCTTGTCAGAAAATCTACTGCTACCTCCCTAGACACTTCCATACCTCAACTGGTATGTCATCAGGGCCAACTGCCTTTCCACTCTTCATCCTCTTCAATGCCCTCCTCACTTCTCCCTTACTAATCTTTGCTACTTCCTGCTCCTCAACGGTCACCCCTTCTACTCTTTTTCTCTCTCATTTTCCTCATTCATCAGCTCTTCAAAGTACTCTTTCCATCTTCCCAGCACACTTCTGTCATCAGTCAATACATTTCCCTCTCTGTCCTTTATCACTCTAACTTGCTGCACGTCTTTCCCATCTCTATTTCTCTGCTGTGCTAACCTGTATAGATCATTTTCTCCCTCCTTACTGTTCAACCTATCATACAAGTCATCATACGCCCTCTGTTTGGCCTTTGACACTGCTACCTTCGCCTTACGCTGTGTCTCCCTGTACTCCTGTTTACTCTCTTTGGTCCTCTCAATGTCCCACTTCTTCTTGGCTAACCTCTTCTTTTGTACACACTCCTGCACTTCCTCATTCCACCACCAAGTTTCCTTATCTACTTTCCTTCCAGAGGACACACCAAATACTCTCCTACCGGTCTCCCTGATCACATTGGCTGTGGTTGTCCAGTCCTCTGGAAGCACTTCCTGACTACCCAAAGCCTGTTTCAACTCCTCCTTGAAGACAACACGACACTCTTCCTTTTCAGCTTCCACCACTTTGTCTTCTGCTCTACCTTTGCCTTTTTCACCTTTCTCACCATCAGTGTCATCCTGCACACCACCATCCTATGCTGTTTGGCAACACTCTCACCCACTACTACTTTGCAGTCACTGACTTCCTTCAAATTACATCGCCTACACAAGATGTAGTCTACCTGTGTGCTCTTACCTCCGCTTTCATAAGTCACCCTATGCTTCTGTTTCTTCTGGAAGAAAGTATTCACCACAGCCATTTCCATCCTTTTTGCAAAATCGATCAACATCTGTCCTTCTGTGTTCCTGTCCTGGATACCAAACCTGCCCATCACTTCCTCGTCCCCTCTGTTGCCTGCACCAACATGTCCATTGAAGTCTGCTCCAATGACCACTCTTTCACCTCTGGGGTACTCTGCATCACTTCATCTAACTCACTCCAGAATCTCTCCTTCTCTTCTAGCTTACATCCTGCCTGTGGGGCATAAGCACTAACAACATTGACTATCACGCCTTCAATTTCTAACTTGAGACTCATCACTCTGTCTGACACTCTTTTCACTTCTAGAACATTCCTGACAAACCCCTCCTTCAAGATGACTCCTACTCCATTTCTCTTCCCATCCACACCATTATAAAACAGTTTAAACCCTGCTCCTAAGCTTTTAGCCTTTCTACCTTTCCACCTTGTCTCCTGAACACACAGTATGTCCACCTTCCTCCTCTGCATCATGTCAGCCAGCTCCCTATCTTTTCCTTGCATAGTTCCAACATTCAAAGTCCCTACTCTCAGTCCGAGGCTCACGCATTTCCTCTTCTCTCTCTGCCTACGGACACGCCTCCCGCCTCTCCTTCTTCGACGTCTTCGACCAACAGTAGTCCAATTTCCATCAGCACCCTGTTGGTTGACAGCACTGATGGCGGTCGTTGTTAACCCGGGCCTCGACCGATCCGGTATGAATTTTGTTTTGATCATTTGCATTTTTAAATGTGGCAGAAGTTTTACGCCGGATGCCCTTCCTGTCGCAACCCTCTGCATTTATCCGGGCTTGGGACCGGCATAAGGGGGAGAGACACTGGTTAGTGCCCCCCCCGCCTCATGGCTGCATTTATGAATACAAAATCTTGAGTTTAACATTTTGTGAATAACTTTCAAGATTGTTTTTCACTGTATGTTTTCATTAAAAGGCAGGCAAATGCAAATCCATACTACAGAAGGTCAGCCGTGCTCATTTTGCACATAAAATGCACACATACATGTCCTCCACCAACCCAGAAACTCATGCGTGCTTCACAGCAATGACAAGGTGAATGAGAACTAGTCATTCCTCCACAGTCATTCTCCAAACAAATCCAGTTCTGAGTCACTGTCGTGTCTTCAGAACATAACACAGTTCAGAGTCATAATCCTGAAACCATGTTCCTCTTGGCTTCAGAAGTTGCATCCTTGGACATTTATCAAGCATCTTATTACCTGTGTATGGCTCCTGCATGGCCATGCAGGGGTCAGAAAAACATTGTGTTCGATCTGATGAAAGCATCGGAAGGAAAAACATGCTTGGGACAGCCAAATTCAGGAGGTTGCTGGCAAACAGCTTGGCTCCTTGCAGCGTTCATCACATCATGGAGAACAGGGAGCTGCATCCAGTTCCACCAAGAAGGAAAAGTAATAACGAGATAGGTTGTAAGTCTCTCAATAGTGGTGATCTTGCCTAAAAAACACATTCTCTAAAACAGCAACATAGAGTTTAGAGAAAGGATTGAACCACCATAGCACACTATGTGCACATGCCAGACCAAACAATGGCAAATATTTATATATGAACAACACAGCAGATATTGAAGTTTGAGAGACAAAATCATGTTTAGCAGGGCTTGAGGAGATGTGTCCATGTTTTCATAACATGTACTCAGTACAGTTAAGATCCTGAGTTGAAAGCAGTTCAATCTTACAAACAACCTAAACCTTAATATATTTAGCTATCATTGGACAAAGGGGCAGCATGCTGGCACAATGGTCACATTAAGAAGATCTTGGGCTAGAATTTTGGACTCAAGTGTCTGCATGCACTTTCACTGATTGCATGGGTTTCCTCCCATAGTATAAAGTATGCAGTAGGCTAACTGGCTGTTTTAAATTGAACCTACGTGTGTGTGTGTGTGTGTGTGTGTGTGTGTGTGTGTGTGTGTGTGTGTGTGTGTGTGTGTGTGTGTGTGTGTGTGTGTGTGTGCGTGCGTGCGTGCGTGCGTGCGTGCGTGCGTGTGTATATGTCTTAACCTGAGATGGTCTGGCGAGTTTTTCAGGGTGTACCCCACCTTCGGTAATGTCAGCTGAGATAGGCCCCAGCCTCCCTGATCCATAATAGGATTAGGCAGTTCAGCAAATGAATGAGTGCGTAAGTTAGTGCTATTGTGTACTGGGTTGGCATAATGTATAGTGTCATTTTCATAAAAGCTATGTAAGAAGGCCACACAACGACAACAACAACACAACAACAACAACATTGTGATTGATTACAATACGGCACATGCAATTTTTACGTACAGGCGACCAAAAGCGGCAACAATATTGAAAATCGCATGTACAGACTGCCAAAAAGTAATTATTATAACTGCATATCTTGTGCCCATAATCATAGGATTGATCAGCGCAATATGTTCCGAGCAATTTAAACATCAAATTACTTTATGAAGTCATGCACTGGCCATGTGAAAACTATATAAGTGTATTGGAGTAAATGAGAGCAGAGAGCAGACAGTCTCTATAAATAGAATCAACAGATGTGAACACATATTATAGCTGAAAAAACAAACAAAGCATAGGCAAAAGCAAAGGCATTCTTGAGTCCCTTGGTTCAACCAAATATGGCTTAAATTTTACACATGAAATATATAAAGCAGCAAAAAAGTATAGAAAAACTTGAGGTTCTCCATAGAACATTGTCAAAATTAAGATGCCAGTTTAGAAAACTTCCAGAGGGAACTGATTTGCTGAACTGCAGTTTGTCTTTGAGCGATGTCATTTTCCCTCTTTTAATTCATTAAAACCTCTCATGTCCTCTGACTACTGACTCACTGAAATGCTTTGTGTCCCATGAATAATTTAGCCTCCCACTTAACCTAGCTTGCCATTATTTTATGATCACCCTGAGACCATTGAAGCTTTCAGAATTCAAATCATGTCAGACTTACTATGATGCAAGCCTGGCCAATAATTAATGAACTCGACACAAACTGCTCTGTGATGCATCCATTCCCACCTGTGAATTTCGACAACGCTATTATCAGGACTTGGGAAATGTGCGAGGGATTTAAATGGGAACACTTGGATGGAGTGCAGAACTCTAGAGGTGTGTCTGAGGTGCTGGGAAAATCCTGTCTGTCTTCATAGAGTTTTGTAAGCTGCATTACAGGACGCAGTCTGAGCCAGGTCTTATCTTCCAATCCTGTTATTGCGATATGGGCTCAGATAGACCCACATTATGTCCCTTTTACCTTTATGATAAACTGCACAAACAACTCCACAATAGGAATGTGTGTATCTATACCAAAGCCTGATAATACTGACAATCTTTGTAGTCTGAAGTATAGGTACAGGAAGGAATAAAAGCAAAAATGTTTGTACAGTCAGAAACAGAAACACATGAAGCAGATAGGTCAGCGATTGGTCAACTTTCATCTTTTAATATAAGATACTCCAAAGATTTATCTGATGATGTCATAACTGCAATCAGGTATTGACGTTATTTTTATTATTATTAGGTTTTTATTTTTTTTTTTACCTTTTTGACTGCCAGAATCCCAGCGTCACCCCTTTATGGCTCATACAAAAGCTCTGAGCATTTGTTTTTAGTGTTTGAGGTTAGACTGAGGCCATGTACAAGAAGTATCTAAATATGGCAGTTGTAAATGGTGGTCAATGAAGCCATCAACTGACCACAAAAGCTAGGAATGTTAAAATGTGAAACATTTTGTGTTAATCAAACTCTAAAATAAAAAATAAAAACTGAAGAACTGAAAAAAATAAATATATAAGTATATATATATCTTCTTTTCCTTTCGGCTGTTCCCTTCAGGGGTCGCCACAGCAAACAATCTGCCTCCATCTCACCCTATCCTCTGCATCTTCATGTCCTGCTTCACCACATCCATAAATCTTCTCTTTGGTCTTCCTCTAGGCTTTCTGCCTGGTAGTTCCAATCTCAGCATCCTACTACCAATATATTCACTATCACTCCTCTGTACATGTCCAAACCATCTCAATCTAGCCTTTCTGACTTTGTCTCCAAAACATCTTACATGGGCTGTCCCTCTGATGTGCTCATTCCTGATCCTATCCATCCTCATTACTCCCAAAGAGAACCTCAACATTTTCATCTCTGCTACCTGTATTTCAAATGGTTAACAAAAGGCACTACTTTATATTATTAGTAACCAACAGCTGTTTAGATCCATAGAATTTACACAGTTGCCATTGCCATATGTACTGGGAATGTTGTACTGTTATAAGAATCATTCCACATTTTATTGATTTCGGGAAATTTTAACTTTTACAGGTACCATTTTCAATGTGGGTTGGTTATGTGTATACATATACATTATATGTATGTATACATGTAACTAACTCGCATAGAAGGTAGTTGTAAATAATTAAAATTTCCGTAAATCAAAAAATGTCAGATGGCACCCTGATTCTGGGGTTCAAATGTCTGTCTGTCTTCCTTTCAGCTTTTTCCCTTTTACTCGGGAGTCACCACAGTGAATCATTTGATTCGCAAGTTTGATTTGGCAGAGGTTTTTATGTCAGATGCCCTTCCTGTCACAACCCTTTTTAGCAAGGGACAGAAACACGCTGACGGCTTTGCAGCTACTCTTTACAAAAGTCAGCAATGGTTCTTTTACATGCCTCTCACCATAGACAGTGAGAGACATGGTCCGCCTTTGATAACCCAGTTAACTGCACTGGGGGGGGACAGTGACAACCTTGTGGAGAGTAGGACTCGAACCCCCAACCTTTGGCTCAGCGATCCAGCGCCCTATAACAACTAGACCACCACTGCCCCAATGATTCTGGGGTTCAAATATGCTTCACAAAAAACATGTAAACAGAATCCTTTCTGGAACCACCAGTTTACACACATATAAAACCTTGTACTGTACGACTAAAAACTATTTGATGTCCTAAACCTACCTTAAACATGCGACATTAAACCAACAAATAAACATGCGTATTTCTATAAAACGTGCTAATATAATTCACCTGTAACAGTAAAAAAAATTCCACAATAGTTAGATTATGGTCATCTTACAATGTGTAACTACATACACTAGACATTACAGATACCTTATCTAAAATAGAATCAAAACAAGCAAATAAACTAGTTTCACACAGCATGAACATGAATGCACAGTGATAATTCATTACACTGACGTTATCAGTCCTAAAACATTTAGCATCAAATTGGCTCAGAGATATGACAGTAAGATATAGAACAGTCTTTATGGTTATATGAAAAAAATCCTTATATGTTGAAGGTTCTTGCATGTCTCAAAACAGAGCTCGGCTGATTTCAGACCTCATTTACAGTTTAAACAAGGAGGGCTACAGTATCATGGGTCTGTCCCTCTCTGTTCATGTTCCATGACGGAAATATGATGCTTTTCCCAGCCAGCACAGAGAGGAAAGGAACTTCCTTCAGTACAGCTTCGCTTCCTTCAATTCACTCTGCTTCACCTGATTTGTCCCTTGTTTTTGTTGTGCTCACAATGTTTTGGAATGATAAGGTTTTCTGGGGTATTAACCAAAACACTCCTTACTCCATGATAACATCCTAATAAAATGTATTTGGTTAAAAAGTTAAGCACTCATGATGAATATCTCTAAACTCTGGAGATATGTGTGTCTACAGAAGCACCAGTTCACAGCTGTTGAATTCCCTGTGGGTGCAGGCAGTGGCAATGCCATTGGTAGCCATAGTAGCCAGCGTAACAAGTACACACACACACACACACACACACACACACACACACACACACACACACACACACACACAGCATCTGAGGTAACCTTTGCCAGATGGAGCTGAGTGAAGGACATAGAGGGCGGGGCTGACTTGATCGGTTCCTTCACTCATTTCTCAAATGGTGAAATATTCCCTTCTTCCTTTCACTCCACCCATCTCTCACAAGCTAATCAAATCAGAACACCACCACCCCCACACTTACACACAAACCCTTCGTCAAGCAAAACTTCCTCATATGCCCTTGCCCAAAACTGCTACTCGGATTAATTTAGAACAGTGCAATCATAGACTCCTCCATTGGAGACATATCAAGAAGTACAATCTTTAGCTAAAAACTAGTCAACCAAGGTAAATATAACATTATATCTCTAAACATGTCCTGGGACAGGGGGCGTTTCTTTAGTGATATGTAAAATTTCTGGGGAATGACAGGGCCTTTGTTCCTGCCAGAGAGTTTGTTATTATTATCAAGGCAGACATTTCCTCGATGATACACTTTTGTTTGTTTGTTTGTTTTTAAATAACCATGATGAACAAAGTAGCCCAACTTGTAATTATGACCTTTTTTTCTGTCAAGATACAAATTTCTCACAAATATGTTTAGAAAAGGATCTATTTATGTTTAAAAGTGCTTGGATTCATGACTTGAAAGCGAACATCCAAAACAGCCCTTTATATTACTATTTTCTTAAGTAGCATTACATAAACTTATTACTGCTAAATAAGCAATAATATTCCATACTCTATGCAGACTGCAATGGCCTGGCTAGCTGGGATGGGTGCCAGCTTGCCTACAACCCTAATTAGGATTAATCAGCTTAGAAAATGAACTGTATAGAGAATCTAAGTGATTGTGTGTGTGTGTGTGTGTGTGTGTGTGTGTGTATATATATATATATATATATATATATATATATATATATATATATATATATATATCTTCTTTTCCTTTCGAGTGCTCCCTTCAGGGGTCGCCACAGTAAATTATCTGCCTCCATCTCACCCTACCCTCTGCATCTTCTACTCTTAAGCCAGCCTGACACAGTACGCATTCATGGTACGCCACGATACGACAAAGTGAGTACCTTTGCGAGAATTGTGAGCACCATCATGGGAACAATGCGGAAACTTGGAGTGCCATTGAGGGGCATTGCCGGCCCAAAAAATGAAACATGTTCATTAATTTTGTCACGCACTCTTTTGCATACCTTTCCGCGAACTAGAAGGAAACTGTGAGGAAACAGTGAGGGCATGTGCCCACCACGTCAGGCACGTTATATGGTAATCAATGCCGCGCAACGTTACACCTGAATTTACATATTCAGAATGCCAGGTAGAGGAAGAAAGTATCAGGTGTGGATTCTAGCTGCTTACATATATCATTGTCTTCGATTAGTAGTAATGCAGCAGCACCTGCAAGAAAGACACTTTGTTGATTTAATGCCATTTTCTTGGCAGCTCCAGAGTTCATCATCTTGATGACTACAAGAATGAATGGTGGATGAATCCAGCTACCCAATATATGCATATACAAGTAGTGTCATAAACGGAAGCACAGTCACCTTTTTAGCTTGCTATGGAGCAAACTTGGCTGGCCATTGAGTGACGTTGAGGAACTTGGAGCACCCCAGCACAAACAATTCGCAAAAATACGGCAATGGTGAGGAATCGAATTTAACATCGTGGAACATCCTCAATGGTACGAATGAGAAAGTTATGAGCAAAGCTTATTCCTCTCTGGCACAAACTGTTTGACTGTTTAAAATAAATACAAAATCATTCCGCCATGGTACGCATGAATGAGTGCCATTGAGGATTTAAAATGTGTACTAGTGTCAGGCTGGCTTTACTCCATCTACTTTCATGTCCTCCTCACCACATCCATAAATCTTCTGTTTGGTCTTTCTCGAGGCATTCTGCCTGGTAGTTCCAACCTCAGCATCCTACTACCAATATACTCACTATTCCTCATCTGTACATGTCGAAACCATCTCAATCCAGCCTCTCTAACTCTGTCTCAACATTTTTCAGTCTTTGCCTCAGTGCCACTGTTTCAAAACCATACAACACTGCTGGTCTCAACACCGGCTTGTACACTTTTCCTTTCATTCTTGACGATACTCTCCTATCACACATCACACCAGACACTTTTCTCCAACCATTCCAACCTGCCTGCACATGCTTCTTCACCTCTTTTCCACACTTTCCATTGCTCTGAACTGTTCAGCCTAAGTACTTAAAATCCTCCACCTTCTTTATCTCTTCCCCCTGTAACCTGACCGTTCCTCTTGGGTCCTTGTCGTTCATACACATGCATTCGGTTTTACTGAGGCTAACCTTCATTCCCCTCCTTTCCAGGGCATACCTCCACCCCTCTAGATTTTCCAGCACTTGTTCGCTGCTCTCACTACAGATCACGATGTCATCTGCAAACATCATAGTCCATGGGGAATCTTGTATAACCTCGTCTGTCAGCCTGTCCATCAACATAGCAAACAAGAATGGGCTCAGAGCTGACCCTTGATGCAGTCCCACCTCCACCTTGAACTCTTCTGTCACATCGACAGCACACCTCACCACTGTCTTTCATCTCTCATACATGTCCTGCACCACTCTAACATACTTCTCTGCTACCCCAGACTTCCTCATGCAATACCACAGTTCCTACCTGTCTCCAGATTCACAAAGGCACAATGCAGCTCCCTCTGGCCTTCTCTGTACTTCTCTCTTAACATCCTCAAAGCAAACACTGCATCTGTGGTGCTCTTTCTTGGCCTGAAACCAAACTATTGTTCACAAATGCTGACCTTTGCCCTTCGTCTAGCTTCCACTATTCTTTCCATTAACTTCATCGTATGGCTCATCACCTTTATCCCTCTGTAGTTGCCACAACTCGTCTACCTTGTTCTTAAAAATGGGCACAAACACACTTCTCCATTCCTCCGGCATCTGCTCACTCTCTAAGACCTTGTTGAATATTCTTGTCAGAAAATCTACTGCTACCTCTTCTAGACACTTCCATACCCCCACAGATATGTCATCAGAACCAACTCCCTTTCCACTCTTCATCCTCTTCAATACCCTCCTCACTTCTCCCTTACTAATCTTTGCTACTTCCTGGTTCTCATCAGTCACCTCTTCTACTCTTTTTTCTCCCTCATTTCCCTCATTCATCAGCTCTTCAAAGTATTCTTTACATCTTCCCAGCACACTTCTGTCATCAGTCAATACGTTTCCCACTCTGTCCTTAATCACTCTAACTTGCTGCATGTCCTTCCCATCTCTATTTCTCTGCTGTGCCAACCTGTATAAATCATTTTCTCCCTCCTTAATGTCCAGCCTAGCATACAAGTCATCATACGCCCCCTGTTTGCCCTTTGACACTGCTACCTTCGCCTTACGCTGTGTCTCCTTGTACTCCTGTTCACTCTCTTCGGTCATCTCAATGTCCCACTTCTTCTTAGCTAACCTCTTCCTTTGTACACACTCCTGCACTTCCTCATTCCACCACCAAGTATCCTTATCGACTGTCCTTCCAGAGGACACACCAAGAACTCTTATACCTGTCTCCCTGATCACATTAGCTGTAGTTGTCCAGTCATCTGGAAGCACTTCCTGACCACCCAAAGCTTGTTTCAACTCCTCCTTGAAGACAACACGACATTCTTCCTTTTTCAGCTTACACCACTTTGTCTTCTGCTCTGCCTTTGCCTTCTTCACTTTTCTCACCATCAGCATCATCCTGCACACCGCCATCCTATGCTGTTTGGCAAAACTCTCACACATTACTACTTTGCAGTCACTGACTTCCTTCAAATCACATCGCTTACACAAGATGTAGTCTACCTGTGTGCTCCAATATCTGCTTTTATAAGTCACCATATGCTCCTGTCTCTTCTGGAAGAAAGTATTCACCACAGCCATTTCCATCCTTTTTGCAAAATCGATCAACATCTGTCCTTCTGTGTTCCTGTCCTGGATACCAAACCTGCCCATCACTTCCTCGTCCTCTCTGTTGCCTGCTGCACCAACATGTCCATTGAAGTCTGCACCAATGACCACTCTTTCACCTCTGAGGGTACTCTGCATCATTTCATCTAAGTCACTCCAGAATCTCTCCTTCTCTTCGAGCTCACATCCTGCCTGTGGGGCATAAGCACTAACAACATTGAACATCACACCTTCAATTTCTAACTTGAGACTCATAACTCTGTCTGACACTTTTTCACTTCTAGAACATTCCTGGCCAACCACTCCTTCAAGATGACTCCGACTCCATTTCTCTTCCCATCCACACCATGAAAAAAACAGCTTAAACCCTGCTCCTAAGCTTTTGCCTTGCTACCTTTCTGCAGCTCTCCTGAACACACAGTATGTCCACCTTCCTCCCCTGCATCATGTCAGCCAGCTCTCAACCTTTTCCTGCCATCGTTCCAACATTCAACGTCCCTACTTTCAGTCCTAGACTCATGCGTTTCCTCTCCTCTCTCTGCCTACGGACACGCCTCCCACCTCACCTTCTTTGGCCTCTCCTTTTTCGACCTCTCCTTCTACTATATATATATATATATATATATATATATATATATATATATATATATATATATATATATATATATATATATATATAAACAAAAATAAAAGGACAGGACAAAGACTTTCTATTGAAACTCCATTTATCACTACAGATCTGTTTCGAGGGGTGGTGAAACCATCCTCTCTCTTCAGGTGATTATAGAAGATGGTGAACTCCACACAAAAATGACAGAACCAGGGATCTTATTGCAATGAGGCGAATGTGCTACCTAGCACACCACCACCAGCAGCGTTGATTGTTTACCTTTCCTGAATGTTAACTACATAAAGCAGTACATATTAACTTCTGCCTGGCCCAAAAAAATGTTCACAATGGCACATTTATCTCCATTCAGATTTGAGTTTGTTTTTCGCCAATATGTCGAATTTTAGGTTGGGTTAAAGTTAGGAACATGTGATACTAGTTTATGTATGCAAATGAATCATCATCTTTCACTTTTTGAGCCTCAAATTTATATCCACATCATCGGGAGAAAAAATATTGATGAGCAAACCTTCTCATTCAGTGCATTCGTATCATCAGATGATTAATTTCATTGCCACATAATGTGGCAGAGCCCTGCCCTGATCAACTGAAACAATGGGACGTGCCATGGTGGTTACACAATGCAATCAAGGCTAAAAGCAGTACAACAAAATATCAGAGTGTGTGAATTTCTCTTTTGGCTGAGCAAAAAAAAAAGTGTGTTGTGTGTGTGGGTGGGGGGGTTTAAAAACATACTGAAAGAATGTGGCAGTGCAGGAACAAAACATGTATTGTAACTATAATACATTTCTTACCTTAACTTCACATTTCTTATGGCAAACCAATCGACAAACTACAAGAAAGAAAGAAATAAAATGAGAGTTAGTGGGAAAGAGAGTCAACATTAAATTATAGTTTATCTTCAGAATTGAATAGTACATTTCAAAAATGATAAATCCACATACTGTTAAATGCAATGTAATCAAATATAATAAATCAGATATATGCTTCAAATAGAGGACTCCTTCAAAAAACAGCAGTGTTTACTCTCAGTTAACAGTTACATATAATGTACTATTTGTGCCATGATGTTGCCTGCCCAGCATTTGGTAAACAAAAGTCTTGTTTCTGCTGTTTTGGCTATTCTTAATTGAATACTGTTGTCAGGCACAAATACTGTTCAAAGATTGCAAAGATCAACTAGCTATCTATCATCTTTTAATCCCACAACCCCAAAATACCTTGTGAAACGAAGCACAAGTCATGAACCACGATTAGGCCCTGCTGTTTATGCACTGTACTTAGAGTGGAGATAAGTGGGTATAATGATGACTTGATAGTAGAGCAAACCTCCATAGTTAAAGAATATTTGAATGTTGTGTTGATTTTTTTTATGATTATGTGTCCATCACAAATGAATTGATGCATGCTTTAAGTCTGTATCTCAGTCCTGGGTGCTCATAAACCAGAAAATGCTGTTAAAAATTTAAACCTACTTTAAATTTGAAATCGTTTGCTTCACAACCATAGTGTCCAGTCATCTAACATAGGCTATTTAGGACCTAAGTCATCTAATATAGGTTATTAAGTTATGGAATATGTAATAAAAGATGTGCTAACCACTACACCAACATTCCACTGTTCGTCCCAACATACCGTATATATTTTTGACAGAGCACAGTCTAAACTTTTTAACCAATAGGCACAGTAATTTCTGCTGAACAGAAAAGGAACTCAACCACGTTCTCATAGCGTGCTCTGCTTGCACCTAAATCGATATATTACTGAAGAATTACATTTATTACATTTGCAGACATCATTATCCAGAGCAACTTACATTTATCTTTTTTTTTTTTTTTTTCTTACAACTGAGCAAGTGAGCTTTAAGGGTCTTGCTCAAGGGGCCAACCAAAGCAGTTTGGTGGTGTTGGGGCCTTCAGATCATGAACCCATAGCCATAACCACTCAGCCACCACCGCCATGTTATGCATATTGGTATGCAGACCTCAGACAGAATTATGGATGTTAAACACTACTCAGAAGTTACATCTGCATAATGCAGTGGAGCGTGCATAAAAGGAGGTGTGGCTCACTTATACTCAATACAAAACACTTTCCTAAGGATGCCAAATATACACAACAAGAATGAGAAAGCTAACGGACAGGCTAGGCTCTGCCTTCATTATTGCTTACTGTGCTTGCTACACATCTTTTTGGAACTGTACTTTTCTTTGTTTTGAAGCAAAACTGAAGATCATTTATATGTACTGTGCCTTTAAATTTAATCAAAGTGTTCAGTCTAACACTACCGCATAAAATTAGAATATTGTGATAAAGTTCATTATTTTCTGTAATGTACTGATAAAAATTAAACTTTCATATATTTTAGATTCATTGCACACCAACTGAAATATTTCAGGTATTTTATTGTTTTAATACTGATGATGTTGGCATACAGCTCATGGAAACCCAAAATTCCTATCTCAAAAAATTAGCATAGCATGAAAAGCAACTCTAAACGAGCTATTAACCTAATCATCTGAATCAACCAATTAACTCGAAACACCTGCAAAAGATTCCTGAGGCTTTTAAAAACTCCAGCCTGGTTCATTACTCAAAACCGCAATCATGGGTAAGACTGCCGACCTGACTGCTGTCCAGAACGCCATCATTGACACCCTCAAGCAAGAGAAGGTGTTGGTCCACAGTGTTTTATCAAGGGCAGGGTCAATGCAACTAGCTATCAGGAGATTTTGGAGAACTTCATGCTGCCATCTGCTGAAAAGCTTTATGGAGATGAAAATTTCATTCTTCAGCACGACCTGGTACTTGCTCACAGTGCCAAAACCACTGGTAAATGGTTTACTGACCATGGTATTACTGTGCTCAATTGGCCTGCCAACTCTCCTGACCTGAACCCCATAAAGAATCTGTGGAATATTGTGAAGAGAAAGTTGAGAGACACCACTGTGGATGAGCTTAAGGCCGCTATCGAAGCATCCTGGGCCTCCATAACACCTCAGCAGTGCCACAGGCTGATTGCCTCCATGCCACACCGCATTGAAGCAGTCATTTCTGCAAAAGGATTCCCGACCAAGTATTGTGTGCATAACTGAACATAATTATTTGAAGGTTGACTTTTTTTGTATTAAAAACACTTTTTTTAATTGGTTGGATGAAATATGCTAATTTTTTGAGATTGGGATTTTTGGTTTTTCTTTACTTTTTTGCCAAAATTATCAATATTAAAACAATAAAAGGCTTGAACTACTTCAGTTGTGTGTAATGAATCTAAAATATATGAAAGTCTAATGTTTATGAGTATATTACAGAAAATAATGAACTTTATCACAATATGCTAATTTTTTGAGAAGGACTAGTATATATATATATATATATATATATATATATATATATATATATATATATATATGCACCTGATTCCACATATAAATATGCGGATTCGACCAAGGAAACTCATTCTGCCAAGTGAAGACATCCTGGAAACACTTCAAGAAGCTCTCCCAAAATGGACAAAGCTAGAGAAAAGGCTGACTTGGAACTGCTCCATATGCTGCTGTTGCTTCACGAATACAACAAAATGCAACGAGACACTGTCATCGACCGCAGAAGATGAAAAAAGCGAAGGAAATACACATAAAAATGCTCTAGGTACATCCATGGCTGAGGGTGGAACAAAGAATTAGTTTTGGGAACTGTGACAACCTTATGGAAGAGCTCCGTTTTGAAGACAAGCAGTCCTTCTTCAACTATCTCTGGGTCCCACCTCACCTGTTCGATGAGTTGCTGATGGTTTTGGCTCCTCGACTGAAAAAGAAGGATATAAACTTCAGAAGCGCACTCCGTCCTGGTCTGAAACTAGCTGTCACCATGCGTCATCAGGTGACAAGTATCCAACTCTGGCCTTCAACTTCAGGGTATCTCGTCACACCATCACAAGTTTCCTACCAGAGGTCTGTCAGTCCACCATAGATCACTACAAATACGAGATCATACAGTGTCCATATACCGTGCAGGAATGGAAATCACTCAGCTGGGATTTCCAGGATAAATGGAACCTGCCTCATGCCGTTAGAGCCTTGGATGGGAAACACGTTGCCATTAGAAAACCACCATCTCTGGAAGCCTTTACCACAACTACAAAAGATTTTTCTCCATTGTTCTACTAGCATTGGTGGACCCCTACTACAGGTTCCTATGGATAGACGTCGATGGTATGGGCCACATGTTTGATGCCCAGACATTCAATGCCTCGGAGCTCAAAGAATGCATGATGGGCCCATCAACTTCCCCACACCAGAGCCTCTGCCCCAAGACAACACTGACATGCTATACTTCATTCTGGGGGATGATGCTTTTGCTCTCAGGAAGTATCTTATGAAGCCATATTCCACGCGAGGCTTTACAGAGGAAGAATTGGTGTACAACTACAGGATATCCAGAGCACATCAAGTCGTTGAGAATGCATTTGGCATCTTGGCCAATTGCTGGCAGTTCCTACTGTCTACACTGCAACAAGGATCAGATGTTGTCAGACTTATGGTTGAAGCTGCTGTCTGTCTTCACAACATCATGAGGATGAGATACACTGTCACCCAGGATGCAGTGTTGGACCGAGAAGATGATGACCACAACATTATTCCAGGCCAGTGGCATGAAACAGCTAATATGCATGACTTGGAACATGAGGTGGGTCCCAACAGAGACACTATAAAGGCCAAGAAACAGCGAGAGTACCTGAAGCTCTACTTCAACAGAGAAGTTGGACAAGTCTCTTGGCCACCGTATGCCACCAGCCATGAGCAAGTGTGAAACTGTCCAATGGGCGTTAACTAATCTTCTAAACACTGTGATGTCCTTCATTGAACTCCCTATGTGTATGCTGGTTTCTGTTCTTGATGTAATTGTGTTTTCATATTGACTCTTGGTTATACTAAAGTCTTTTTACATTTTTAATTTTGTCATATTACTGCCTAGTGTCAATATGTTCCTATTATTTGCAACTTCAGTAAGTCATTCCTAACTACAAAACATGCACAGAAGACAAAACTACAGTGATTATAATTTCAAAAATTTAATACGTATTAAACATTAAAAAAAAAAAAAAAAAAAAACAGAAAACCGAAAAAAAAAATAGAAATCAAAAACACAGTATCAGAGTTCCCTCGTGGAGTTTGAGTCCTCGAAGTTCTCATAACACAGTCTGAGCACACTTGAAATGTTCGACAGGCTGGGCTTACTCCCACCTGTGTCTCCAGCCGCAGGGGTGGCTGCAGGTGTTAATGTACAGGTAACCAGAGGGCAACTGACTGGTCTGCTGGGTTGTTGTTGCTGCTCTCCTGTAACCCATTTCGCATCTTGAGATCCCCATACAGACATGGGTGGACCAGACAGCTGTGTGGGCGACTGCGTCAGTGGGGGCTGCCAGTTCTGTTTCTGCTGCCACTGGTGGAGCTGTGGTGGTTGTTGATGCTGATGCTGAGAAAGCTGCTGGTGGTGTTGCTGTGCATACTGCTGAGGCTGCAGCTGCTGCGACTGCTGCTGCATAGGAGGTGGTTGCTGCTGGTGCTGCATCTCCAAGGCTTCAACTCTGTTCAAGCAGTCATTCAGAAGTTCTTGGATCTTAAACTTGGCATGCCGGTACACAGGTTTTGGCCGATTCTTCAGGACAGCTACCGCCCAATTGGTAAAACTCGCCCTCTCAGATTCAACGGCCGTCATCACTTCCCTTCTCTGGTTCACCAGCTGTTCAGCGGCTGCTAGAATCCTTCTTGCTCTGTCGTCAAGAGTGGACATTTCGGATCCAGACTTTGGATTCCCACAGCTGGCCTAAGTTAAGGTGGAGGTGGATACCAGTGTAACAGCCATTGCGGTGAGGGGATTGATGTGTCTTGGCTCTTCTAATGCTGCCAGCTGGAGGTCAAGAGGTGGAATGTCTTCTGTCCCCTCTGTCGTTGATGGCAGAGGAGGTTCTCCAGTGGTCATGGATTTGGAACAGCCGGAGCCAGCTGCAGCAGCAATCTTGGCCTTCAGAGAAACAATGTTCCTCCTCTGTACCTCAACAATGTGTGGACAGAGGAAGCTCAAGCTTTCATAAATCCACTTGTCCCTCTGAGACATGTTAATGTCAGCTTGTCTCGAATCTCAACGTCTCAGTTTTCCCAGCCTTGTCCGCACTCTCTGGAACCACTGCTTCAGTTCATCGTCAGTCTTCTCCATATGTGACGCCTGATCAGCCCAGAGCTTGGCCTTTATGTGTTTGTCTGTCCAGGATCCGAGCTTCTTGTTGTAAAGGCACTCATTCATCTGGATGAACTTCATCATGAGCTGTTCTTCATTGTCATTCAGTTTTATATACTCTTGCCTTCTTGCTTGAGGCAGCGGCGACATCGGCGTCAATGACAGAAGCAACATCAGACTCGGCGTTGACATCAGCTTCTTGAACACGAGTCTCTTCTACTGGGGTTTCCGGTCTTGGAGACCATGGTCGCTTGGTAGTAGTCTTCCTCTTGGCTTTCGGCATTGCAGCGTCGCTGGAAATGGATGATGCTTTGTCTTTTACGCCTGTATTTATAGTAGAAGCGAGTTCCGTGAATGTTCCGTAACTCCTCTGTGCTGTCCGTAACTATTCCCTAAAAGTTCCGTATTTATTCCATGACCGTTCCTCTTTGTTCCATGCAATGGTCACGGATGTTTCGCTGTCTTCCTTGGTTATTCTCTCTCTATTCCGTACCTTCCGTCCGGAAGTGTGAGTATTCCGTAGTCATCCGTGCATGAATGCGACTGTTCCGTAACCGTTTTTGACCATACTGAAGAGAAGGGAAAACTTGCGGAAAAGTTACGGAACCACTTTCAGAAATGACGGACCGTCATTTCACCCCACGGAACACTCAGGGAATTTTTTTCCGTGAATGTACTTTTGAACATGTTCACGGAATATTTTGGCCTGCCGGAAGCATACAGAAGTGGAGGAAGACTTAAGGAATAACTACAGAATCACACGGAATCATACAGAAGTTAAGGGAATAATTGCAGAACGTTTGCAGATGACATTTTTGCTTCTGTAAGTCTGCCGTGCTCCAGTGAAATGGGGGTATTCACGGAATATTTTGGTCTGCCGGAAGCATACGGAAGTGGAGGAAAACTTAAGGAATAACTACGGAATCACACAGAATGATACTGAAGATAAGGGAATAATTGTGGAACATTTGCGGATGACAACATTTTTGCTTCCATAAGTCTGCCATGCTCCAGTGAAATAGGGGTATTAAAGAGACAACAATTTTAAGGATAATGAATAAAATTAAACATATAGCAGATGAGTTCTAGGTTAGATGGAAGAGGTATTTTGTTTGTAAAAGAAGGCATCCAATTTGGCAAATGTTGGCATTATTTTATTAATTTAACACAGAAAAGTCACTGTTATAAATCATTCTCCTTCTAACAGCATTAGAACAACTTGGATGCTTAATGTTTTTTTTTATTATTATTGCACTGGCTGATTTAGGCTAATTGTACCATTATCTTGTGTATATTCAGCTATATTTACAGCTTGGTATAAACAGAATGAACACGAGCTAAAAAACAAAAAAGTGCAGCACACAGTGCAGCTAACTGGGTGAGCAAAGGCCGGCCGTGTCTCTCACTGTCTATGGTGAGAAGTATGTAAAAGAACCATTGCTGACTTTTGTAAAGAGTAGACTGCATATCCGTCAGAGTGTTTCTGCCCCTTGTAAAGGGCTGTGTCAGGAAGGGCATCTGATGTAAAAACCTATGCCAATTCAAACATGCGAATCAGATGATTCACTGTGGTTACTCCTGAAATAAAGAGAAAAGTCGAAAGGAAAAGAAGTTTATGTGTAAAAAAAAAAAAAAAAAAAAAAAAAAAAAGCTGTTAGAAATGTTTTCGTTTCAGAGACCTCATTATTTGGGTCAATAAAAACCAAAATACTCTGATTTCAGTATGACTAAGACATCTTAGGAATACAAACTGGATTCCGAAAAAGTTGGGACACTAAAAATTGTGAATTAAAACTGAATGCAATGATGTGGAAGCGCCAAATTTCAATATTTTATTCCGAATAGAACATAGATGACAGGGTCCAAAGTTTAAACTGTCACCACATTTAAATCTCACTGACATGCAACAAATGTAAAGCCAGTCACTGGAATGAGTTTAAAAATACTTTTCATCAACCTGAAAGACAATACATACGACACCTAAGTCATGCAATCTGTGGAATTTGTAAAGAATGTACTAGTTTGGCTGGGAAAAAAAACAACTAAATATTTATGCTTGAAAGTTGAGAGAACATTGATAATTACCTACTTCATGGAAGCTATTTTTTTGTTGTTATTCAAGGTGTAGAAATGTTCAAAATAGTGAGGAATGTTATTTACCAGGACCATAACAGAAAAAATACAAACCCATGTACTACACAAACAGTATAGTGTGTGTGTGTGTGTGTGTGTGTGTGTGTGTGTGTGTGTGTGTGTGTGTGTGTGTGTGTGTCAGATCAGACCACGTTCTTCAACTGATCCAGTTTCAGACAGTTCCCTGGGTCACAGGAGTAAGCATGGGCACTCTGACTGGCCTGATGCTATGTAGTCCTATATACAGCAAGCTGGTAGGCACTCTTTTTCTTAACATTCCTAATATGACCATCATTAATCGTTCTAGCATTTTTTGCTACAGTAATACTTTCATGTAACCAGGCATGTATACCTGTTCAGGGTGTACCCCAACTCTCACTTGAGGTCAGGTGTGATTGGTTACAGCTTCACCCCATGTCCCTGATGAGTAAGCGATCTTCTTTCTTTCCCTTTCGGCTGTACATCTCACCCTATCCTCTTCATCTTCTTCTCTTACACCAACTACCTTCATGTTTCCCTTCACCACATTCATAAATCTTCTCTTTGGTCTTCCTCTAGGCCAGGGGTGCTCAATCCTGCTCCTGGAGATCTACCTTCCAGATGACTTTATCTCCAACCCTAATGTGGCCCATGTGACATGTAAGATCCAGTCAGGTCTCGATGAGATGATTGGATGGTTAGGTGGGCGTGATTAGGGTTGGAGTGAATGTCTTCTGGGAGGTAGATCTCCAGGAGCAGGATTGAGCACCCCTGCTCTAGGCCTTCTGCCCTTAGTTCCAATCACAGCATCCTACTACCAATGTACTCACTATCCCTCCTTTGCACATGTCCAAACCATCGCAATCTAGCCACTCTGACTTTGTCGTCAAAACATCTTACATGTGCTGTCCCTCTGATGTACTCATTCCTGATCCTATCCATCCTCGTTACTCCCATAGAGAACCTCAACATTTTCATCTCTGCTATTTCCAGCTCTGCCTCCTGTCTTTTTCTCAGTGCCACTGTTTCAAAACCATACAACATCGCTGGCCTCATCACTGTCTTGCATACTTTTTCTTTCATTATTGCCAATACTCTCCTATCACAAATAACACCGGACACTTTTCTCCAACCATTCCAACCTGCCTGCGCACGGTTCTTCACCTCTTTTCCACACTCTCCATTGCTCTGGATTGTTGAGCCTAAGTACTTAAAATCCTCCACCTTCATTATCTCTGTTCCCTGTAACCTCACCGTTCCTCTTGGGTCCTTCTCGTTCACAGACATGTGTTCTGTCTTACTGAGGCTCACCTTCATTCTTTTTCGTTCCAGGGCATACCTCCACCTCTCTAGGTTTTCCTCCACTTGTTCTCAGCTCTCACTACAGATCGCAATGTCATCTGCAAACACAGTCCATGGAGATTCTTGTCTAACCTCATCTGTCAGCCTGTCCATCACCAAAGCAAACAAGAAGGGACTCAAAGCTGACCCATGATGCAGTCCCACCTCCACCTTGAACTCATCTGTCACGCCGACAGCTCTGCCACTCCAGACTTCCTCATACAATACCACAGTTCTTCTCTCGGCACCCTGTCATATGCTTTCTCCAAATCCACAAAGACGTAATGCAGCTCCCTCTGACCTTCTCTGTACTTCTCTATTAACATCTTCAAAACAAACACTGCATCTGTGGTGCTCTTTCTTGGCATGAAACCAAACTGTTGTTCACAAATGCTGACCTCTGCCCTTAGTCTAGCTTCCACTTTTATTTCCCATAACTTCATCATTTGGTTCATCACCTTTCTCCCTCTGTAGTTGCCACAAATCTGCACGTCTTCCTTGTTCTTAAAAATGGGCATCAGCACACTTCTCCTCCATTACTCTGGCATCCTCTCACTCTCTAAGACCTTGTTGAATGTTCTTGTCAAAGAGTCTACTGCTACCTCTTTAGACACTTCCATACCCCCATAAGTATGTCATCAGGACCAACTGCCTTTCCACTCTTCATCCTCTTCAATGCCCTCCTCAATTCTCCCTTACTAATCTTTGCTACTTCCTGGTCCTCAACGGTCACCTCCTCTGGTATTTGTTCGATCTCATTTTTCTCATTCATCAGTCCTTCAAAGTACTCTTTCCATCTTCCCAACACACTTCTGTCAACAGTCAATACATTTTCCTCTCTGTCCTTAACCACCCTAACTTGCTGCACGTCCTTCTTATCTCTATTTCTCTGCTGTGCTAACCTGTATAAATCAGTTTCTCCCTTCTTACGCTCCAACCTAACATACAAGTCATCACACACCCTCTGTTTGGCCTTTGACACCGCTAGCTTCGCCTTACGCTGTATCTCACTGTACTCTTGTTTACTCTCTTCAGTCCTCTCAATGTCCCACTTCACCTTAGCTAACCTCTTCCTTTGTACACTCCTGCACTTCCTCATTCCACCACCAAGTCTCCTTATCTACTGTCCTTCCACAGATCACACCAAATACTCTCCTATCTGTCCCCCTGATCACATTAGCTGTAGTTGTCCAGTCATCTGGATGCACTTCCTGATCACCTGAAGCCTGTTTCAACTACTCCTTGAAGAGAGCATGACACTCTTCCTTTTACAGCTTCCACCACTTTGTCTTCTGCTCTGCCTTTGCCTTCTTCACCTTTTTCACCATCAGCATCATCTTGTACACCACCATCCTATGCTAGCTGGCAACACTCCCACCCACTAGTACTTGGCAGTAACTGACTTCCTTCAAATTACATCATCTACACAAGATGTAGTCTACCTGTGTGCTCCTATCTCCGCTTTTATAAGTCACCATATGCTCCTGTCTCTTCTGGAAGGAAGTATTCAGCCATTTCCATCCTTTTTGCAAAATCAACATCTGTCCTTCTGTGTTCCTCTCCTGGATACCAAACCTGCCCATCACTTCCTTGTCCCCTCTGTTGCCTGCTGCACCAACATGTCCATTGAAGTCTGCCCACTCTTTCATCTCAGGGGGTATTCTGCATCACTTCATTTAACTCACTCCAGAATCTCTCCTTATCTTCTAGCTCACATCCTGCCTGTGGGGCATAAGCACTAACAACATTGAACATCACGCCTTCAATTCCTAACTTGAGACTCATCACTCTGTCTGACACTCTTTTCACTTCTAGAAAGTTCCTGATAAACTCCTTCTTCAAGATGACGCCTACTCCATTTCTCTTCCCATCCACGCCATGATAAAACAGCTTAAACCCTGCTCCTAAGCTTCTAGCCTTGCGACCTTTCCTTCTGGTTTCCTGAACACACAGTATGTCCACCTTCCATTTCTGCATTATGCCAGCCAGCTTTCTACCTTTTCCTGTCATAGTTCCAACATTCAATGTCCCTACTCTCAGTCCTAGACTCATGCATTTCCTCTTCTCTCGCTGCCTATGGACATGCCTCCAACCTCTCTTTCTTTGACCAACAGTAGTCCAATTTCCACCAGCACCCTGTTGGTGAATGGCACTGATGGTGGTCGCTGTTAACCCCTGCCTTGGCTGATCCAGTTTGGAAGATTAATGATTTGCATGTTTGATTTGGCATAGGTTTTACATCGGGTGCCCTTTCTGACACAGCCCTCTGCATTTATTCGGGCTTGGGACTGGCATGAGAAAGAATGCCTTGGGGGGGGGTCACAAGCCAGTGTTCTTTATCACACTGGTCCCAAGCCAGTTTTTTTAACTCTTGTTAATAATCTCAATTTGTTAATTTTATGTAATAAAAGACCTTTGTTGAATTTTTAAAAGAACAAGTTTATTAGGACTTCAACAAAAATAAATTCTCAATACAGTGTATTGTGAAGATTTTAAATCATAGAAATGAAGCGAAATCTGTCTTTTATCTCGTATATTTTAATTAAATTTGCTTTAGTAATGTAATAAAATAAGGTAATAAGGAATTTCCTCGGCTTCTCCAACATTTGTGATGCGGTACAGCATCTCCGGTTATCCTCCAATGATGGCAGGTCTTGCCTATAATTGCATGTTTACTGATGCACAGAAGATTGTGTTCCTTTTTTTCTTTCTTCCATAAGTTTTAAAAAAGGTTTCACAGTGTTGCCTTGTTTTAATTTTTTTTCCTCTTCACATTTTCTCTCTCAGAACCTAGATACATTTTATTATGATGTTGGAAAGTACAATTGAAAGCAAAATAAAGATAAAATATAAATCTGAAAAACAATTTCACAGGGAAGCTTAAATTAAAGCGCATTACATGTAGCATATATTAGAATACATACAATAAGCGCACTGGTTCTTCTGAAATTATAGGTGTTATGAGGAACACATGACACGAGGAGTCCTGGCAAAAGTCATCCACAAGTTTGTGCTTGTGCTATCACTTCATGTATATGACGCATCACTCATCCTGTTAGCACTCACTTCACTACAATGCGGTAAAATCTGGCTTTCAAAATTCCTGTTGTGCACTTTGGAAATGACCAATTAAGCTCTTATGGTAGGGGGCAAGATGTTACATCAGGGTTTTGCGCTATGACTTCATACGATTTAATTGATTTCTCATTGGAAACATTTCAAAGAATTTCTTATACCTTGAGCATTATCCTATACAGCGCATGCCTCTTCTCATGACAGACTGTCACACAGAGATACACAAGAAACACGTTTCTCTTCACAGGGGTCCTGTGATCATCTCCGGGAGCATGGGAGGAAAAGAGCAGAACTTCCATATTGGGTGTGAAAGTGTTCTGTGGGGCCCATGCCTGCCTTTGCCTTGTTAGGAAGTCAGGTCTTTGTTGTATAAACACAGTAAGAAGAGGGAGGGATAGAGCATGGACTGGAGTGAGAATTAGATAGAAAAGGGGGTGGAGGTTATATATCTGATTCAGATGCTTAAGAATTTTTATACAGGGGAAGGGTGGACAGGCATTTCCCGAGCCAGAATTTTTGAACGGTTGGTCAGAGTTCCCAAAGGACTGGGCTGAGTTGGGTATAGAAAAAGCTGCAGTGGGATTTCCTTTAAATTCAGCTTTATAATGCACTGTATATCCATTAGCCCAGTCTCTCTCTCTCCTCTCTCTCTCTCTCTCTCTCTCTCTCCCTCGTACTCTCTTATATACACACGCACACAAGCACGCACACAGGCACACACGCGCACACACACACACACACACACACACACACACACACACACACACACACACACACACACAGACACAATCTATTGATCTAAGTATTTATTTGCCCACCCAAAGCACACCAACAGCAAATGCATGTTTCCTTTTGTGAATCCCAAAGGACCAAGCCATTGTTAGGATTTTTGTCTCACTCAGCATCAACACAACTGTATAATGGTTCACCAGCACCAGAGCTCATCATGAACTCATGCCACAGCAAGTAGTGTAACCAAACACCTGGGTATGTGGTAAAAGGTAAAGTCCGTTGGGCTTTTTACACCTGAGCCATAGCGACTCATCGGACCGGTGCTTATCCCCGGTTTCCATAGTGTGAAGCAACTAGGAGTACAACTCCTCCTGGATGGGATGCTAGTCCGTCACAGGTTACCTTCCCAGTATATTTTTACTGGTACCCATTTATGCTGCTGGGTGAACAGAGGCACACTTGTGGTTAAGACCTTGCCCAGGGGCCTTAGCACAGTGGGAGTCTAACTGGGATTTGAACACACAACCTCCCGATCATGAGTGCAGCAGCCTAACCACTACGTCACCGGCCCTTATCTGGGTATGTGAGTAGCTATTTCTTGTTTTACTGTGTGTCATTAGAGTGAAACATGGTACTACTTTGGGTAATGCACTGTATTTCAAAACCCAAATCTGAGATACATACACCATTGTATAGAAATGTAACATACATCTATTATTAAAATGGGTCATAGACCAGGGTATAGGTCATGGACCTCCAACATGATAATAATTACAAGAATAACAACCTCCTGTTTAGTCTGGCCTAAGCATATGTGTGTCAGGTGTTTGAGTTGGAGTCTGATGCAGTGCAGATAACTATTTAATAAGTACAATACACAAATTGTCTTCCTTTCGGCTTTTTCCATTTTACTCGGGAGTCGCCACAGCGAATAATCTTGATTCGCACGTTTGATTTGGCAGAGGTTTTTACGTCGGATGCCCTTCCTGTCACAACCCTTTTTAGCAAGGGACAGAAACACACTGACGACTTTGCAGCTACTCTTTTTACGAAAGTCAGCAATGGTTCTTTTACATGCCTCTCACCACAGACAGTGAGAGACATGGCCCGCCTTTGATAACCCAGTTAGCTGCACTGGGGGGGACAGTGACAACCTTGTGGAGAGTGGGACTCGAACCCCCAACCTTTGGATCAGCGATCCAGCGCTCTATGCCACTAGACCACCACTGCCCCTAATAAAAGCACTAAATCCTGTGTTCTACTTGACTTTGGGTGCACACACAGAAAGTGCAGAAGTGTTGATGTTTATATTTAACTACGCTATGCTCTGGACTGCTGAGAGCAGTGGTCCACAAACTATGGCCCATGGGCCGGATACGGTCCAACTCCACATTTGGTCCGGCCCCCTGAACAATACCAGAGACGCATTATGATTTTTTTTTTTTTTAGTCTGGCCATGCGATCAAGACTAATACACACCTAAAACATGACACTCTATTCCACCCTTCAGCCGTCTGTGCCCCTATCTGAACTCCCCCCCCCCAAAAAAATAATAATAATAATTAAAAAAACAAAAATCCTAGACTCTCCCCTCTCAAGCAGAACAGAAAAGGGTGAAAAGGTTATGGAAGAGAAAAATTGATTCAGAATGCAGGCAATGGACAAACAATAATTTTTTGTTCAATGCAAAGAAAAGGTTGTTTCTATCATCTGTCAAGAGGCAGTGGCGGTATTCAAAGAATACAACCTGTGCCAACACTCTGAATCTTGTCACAAAGACGAGTATGATTGCTTGCAAGGTCAAATGCAAGTAGGCAAATTCTCAAAGCTAAAAAGTGGACTGTTAGCTCAGGAGAATATATTTGTACGCCAGGTTCGGCTGAACCAGTCGTCTGTTCGGGCAGCTTTCGGGTTGCTCAACTGATAGCAAGCAGTGTTTCTTTTATTGTTCATTTCCTGACTTTTTTCTGTGAAGGTCCTGGAAAGGGTTACTAATATTTGGTTATGCGTGGCTTACTGGAAAACAATAAATGTTTACGTTTAGGCAGCCCTGCAATCGTCACACTTTTTCCATTACAAACTGACCCCCCCCCCCCCCCCCCCCCATCAGAGAAGGGAAAAGTTATGTGGCCCTCGCAGGAAAAAGTTTGGGGACCCCTGGCTTAAAGATGCATACACAGTAGACAGCTTTGTTTCATGTACTTTGTAAGGAAAGGAATAAAGTGGTGTAATGTGCCTTGTTAGGTCTTCCAGAACATGAAAAAAGTTAAATGTTGTCATTCATATTTCAATACACCGATTTTTATGCTTATATAGTGCAAAACAGTTATGTGTCATTAATGACATTTGATTGTTTGTCATTGCAAATGAAGAAAGTTAGAGGATATCAATCTTTCTCCTCACAAAAATGTGATGAAATTTTTGTCACAAAATCTTATGGGTCATCAAATTTTCAAATCAAACTTTATGAAAAAGCAAATGGGACAATTTAAGAAAAATGGGCCATCAACCATACTTGTTTTTGAAAATCACTTTCTGATGATGGAATGTGCATTACGCAGACTCTTGGCCACTTGTGAGCATGCAAAGAATAACACTGACTTTCGAACAGTAAAATAAACCAGGCATGGAAATACATACAGATTTGAAGTGGACAGAGCAAAATGTGCTTACCAATATGAGATGTAAATCACTAGTGCTCGTTAGTAATAAGAAATGTACAGTGCCCAAATACTCAGTCGACATTTAATAACAGTTTAATGTTACCTGAATTATGTACTTCTTCCACAGAGTACTGTACGCAAATATATTACTACACTACACAATTCCATAGTTCAGCTAAAGCCACCAAATCATCAAATAATCAGAATTCCTACAAGAAAATTGAATCTCTTGAAAATAAAAGTTTAAACATTTCTTTGTTACTAAAAAAAATTCAATGATTGAATTGAATTGTAAAACAAATTTGTACGTTTTCACAGTATACATGCGGGCATAGTTAATCTGTGAACATTAGGGTCACAAGACAGACACGATGGTTGCAGGATACATCCAAATTGTGCCCGTAGTACTTGTCTGTATAGAACAGACTACTGTAATGGATGGGTAGTAAGTACTGACCCAACGTTAGTATATATTACGTTGTAGTAGAAGTCAAGCAGCCAAATATTACACTGACATGACAAAACAGAATTTAGGTGGATGATCACTTTCATACTTCAATTACAATAAAGAAAAAAGGCAAAAAGAAAATAGACAAAATATCCACGCATTCTTAAAAATATCACTGTCATATCTTCAAATTTAGGGGCAGTGGTGGTCTAGTGGTCTAGGGCGCTGGATCGCTGATCCAAAGGTTGGGGGTTCGAGTCCCACTCTCCACAAGGTTGTCAGTGCCCCCCCAAGTGCGGCTAACTGGGTTATCAAAGGCGGGCCATGTCTCTCACTGTCTATGGTGAGAGGCATGTAAAAGAACCATTGCTGACTTTCGTAAAGAGTAGGCTGAAAAGCCGTCAGCGTGTTTCTGTCCCTTGCTAAAAAGGTTGTGACAGGAAGGGCATCCGACGTAAAAACCTCTGCCAAAATCAAAACGTGCGAATCAAGATGATTCGCTGTGGCGACTCCCGAGTAAAAGGGAAAAAGCCGAATGGAAGACAGACAGATATTGAAATTTAACAGGTAAAAGTAATGCTTACAATAGAGATAATTTCACTTGTTTTTTTTTTTTTCTTTTCCTTTCTCATATCAGCTGTGCTTTAACGTAATCCCTCTATTTGTTCACTTTATAAGACACTTAATTCTAATTAGGGTTATGGGGAAGTTGGCACCAGCCTCCCTGCAACCCTATGTCAGCTCAGCAGGCCATCGCAGGGCCAACACTCACACAACCATTCACACTCAAACCCAGTGGTGATATCAAACAGCCAATTGGACTGTGGGAGGAAACTGGAGTACCTGGAGAAAACCCACACAAACAAGATGAGAACAAGCAAACTCTAAGGATTTAACATTGCTGTGTGATAAAACCTTACCATAAAACTAGGTGCCTTTTCAGGACTATGATTAATTGGAGACCTTGTATGATTTACCTCTCAGTTTAGAGCTTCAACCCAATACTGGCTCTTTCACAGTGCCCCTGTTTCTTGTCTTTAACATTAAGTGAGGTGTAAAGTAAGGGAAAAGAAATTCTGTTATCTGAATCCAGACAAGGCATTTGTCCTATCAAAAAGCAATCTGTTATAACCTGTGGCTCTTTTATCTGATGCTCGTCTGGTGTACAATTAGCAAAGGACCACTGCATTGAACGTGTCTTGTTCTAATTTTACACTAATAACACAAGAATTCTGCAGTTTCTGAGTCTGTCTTCCTTTCGGCTTTTTCCCTTTTGCGTAAATCCAAATGGCATCTGTTGGAACAGCTGCTTACGCATCAGGATATATCAAAACATTTATGTGAATTGAGAGTAAGTGATTTACGGAAAGAAGGATGGGCAGTGGGTAATATTCCCAGCATGCCATGAATGCTTGCTGTCCTCTGATCAAGATCACGGCTGCAGTGTTTACAGTGGATGGCTGGTTTCAATAGTCCAACAGCCAAAGTATGTCTAAGGAATTCATTTGTCTTAGCCTGTGTTTAGTTGCTACACTCTCCTATACTGGCCTCTAGTGGACTAAATAATCACTATTTGTCTATAGTGATACATACTGTATATTCATGCACTGTCAAAAAAGCAGAATGTCCAATGGATGTCTCTTGATAGGTATCCAAGCCTGGGTTTGTTTATACTGCCTGATTTTTACATTCACTTTTATCACCTGTCTTGTTAGTTTAATGAACTGTTTAGTGAGCTCATATTCTGTCATGCTTCTGAATTTGGAGTTTGCTCTATGAATGTTTATTTACCTGCAAGTTTGTTTGCCTACACAAATTAAATTTTTCACAGCTTGGGAATTTTCCATGCTTCTTCTACATCTAAAGCCAGACGAGACCAGATTGACCAGACAAGACCAGATACACCCTTATTAATTGCATGATATCATATTGGGCTCATCACTTCATTATATTTACAAAGAAGAAAGAAAAAAAGAAAATGGATTTTATGTCTGGTCATAAGTGTGACTGACAGGAGAGCACAGGGAATCTAGGTTTAAGGTGGAATGCATTTGCGTACTGACAAATCAGTTCTCACTTCTTCTTCTTCTTCTTCTTCTTTTACTTTCGGCTGCTCCCTTCAGGGGTCGCCACAGCAAATCATCCGCCTCCACCTCACCCTGTCCTCCGCATCTTCTTTTCTGACTCCAACAACCTTCATGTCTTCCTTCACCACATCCATAAATCTCTTCTTCGGTCTTCCTCGAGGCCTTCTGCCTGGTAGTTCCAACCTCAGCATCCTACTGCCAATATACTCACTATCCCTCCTCTGTACATGTCCAAACCATCTCAATCTAGCCTCTCTGACTTTGTCTCCAAAACATCTTACGTGGGCTGTCCCTCTGATATACTCATTTCTGATCCTATCCATCCTCGTTACTCCCAGGAGAACCTCAACATTTTCATCTCCGCTACCTCCAGCTCTGCCTCCTGCCTTTTCCTCAGCGCCACTGTTTCTAAGCCATACAACATCGCTGGCCTCACCACCATCTTGTACACTTTTCCCTTCATTCTTGCTGACACTCTCCTATCGCACATCACACCGGATACTTTTCTCCAACCATTCCAGCCTGCCTGCACACGCTTCTTCACCTCTTTTCCACACTGTCCATTGCTCTGGATTGTTGAGCCTAAGTACTTAAAATCCTCCTCCTTCAAGTTATCTCTGCTCCCTGTAACATCACCGTTCCTCCTGGGTCCTTCTCATTCACACACATGTATTCTGATTTTCTGAGGCTAACCTTCATTCCTCTCCTTTCCAGGGCATACCTCCACCTCTCGAGATTTTCCTGCACTTGTTCTCTGCTCTCACTACAGATCACGATGTCATCTGCAAACATCATAGTCCATGGAGATTCTTGTCTAACCTCATCTGTCAGCCTGTCCATCACCATAGCAAACAAGAAGGGGCTCAGAGCTGACCCTTGATGCAGTCCCACCTCCACCTTGAATTCGTCGGTCACACCGACAGCACACCTCACCACTGTCTTACATCTCTCATACATGTCCTGCACCACTCTAACATACTTCTCTGCCACTCCAGACTTCCTCATGCAATACCACAGTTCTTCTCTTGGCACCCTGTCATATGCTTTTTCCAGATCCACAAAGGCACAATGTAGCTCCCTCTGACCTTCTCTGTACTTCTCTATTAACATCCTCAAGGCAAACATTGCATCTGTGGTGCTCTTTCTTGGCATGAAACCAAACTGTTGTTCACAAATGCTGACCTCTGCCCTTAGTCTAGCTTCCACTATTCTTTCCCATAACTTCATCGTATGGCTCATCAACTTTATCCCTCTGTAGTTGCTGCAACTCTGCATGTCTCCCTTGTTCTTAAAAATGGGCACCAGCACACTTCTCCTCCACTCCTCCGGCATCTGCTCACTCTCTAGTACCGTGTTGAATGTTCTTGTCAGAAAATCTACTGCTACCTCTCCTAGACACTTCCATACCTCCACAGGTATATCATCAGGACCAACTGCCTTTCCATTCTTCATCCTCTTCAATGCCCTTCTCACTTCACCCTTACTGATCTTTGCTACATCCTGCCCCTCAATGGTTACCTCTTCTACTCTTTTTCTCTCTCATTTTCCTCATTCATCAGCTCTTCAAAGTACTCTTTCCATCTTCCCAGCACACTTCTGTCATCAGTCAATAGAGTTCCCTCTCTGTCCTTTATCAATCTAACTTGCTGCACGTCCTTTCCATCTCTATTTCTCTGCTGTGCCAACCTGTATAGATCATTTTCTCCCTCTTTACTATCCAACCTATCATACAAGTCATCATATGCCCTCTGTTTGGCCTTAGCCACTGCTACTTTCGCCTTACGCTGTGTCTCCCTGTACTCCTGTTTACTCTCTTCGGTCCTCTCAATGTCCCACTTCTTCTTGGCTAACCTCTTCCTTTGTACACACTCCTGCACTTCCTCATTCCACCACCAAGTCTCCTTATCTACTTTCCTTCCAGAGGACACACCAAGTACTCTCCTACCTGTGTCCCTGATCACATTTGCTGTGGTTGTCCAGTCATTTGGAAGCACTTCCTGGCCACCCAAAGCCTGTTTCAACTCCTCCTTGAAGACAACACGACACTCTTCCTTTTTCAGCTTCCACCACTTTGTCTTCTGCTCTGCCTTTGCCTTTTTCACCTTTCTCACCATCAGAGTCATCCTGCACACCACCATCCTATGCTGTTTGGCAACGCTCACCCACGATGACTTTGCAGTCACTGACTTCCTTCAAATTACATCGCCTACACAAGATGTAGTCTACCTGTGTGCGCCTACCTCCGCTTTCATAAGTCACCCTATGCTCCTGTTTCTTCTCAAAGAAAGTATTCACCACAGCCATTTCCATCCTTTTTGCAAAATCTATCAACATCTGTCCTTCTGCGTTCCTGTCCTGGATACCAAACCTGCCCATCACTTCCTCGTCCCTCTGTTGCCTGCACCAACATGTCCATTGAAGTCTGCACCTATGACCACTCTTTCACCTCTGGGGGTACTCTGCATCACTTCATCTAAGTCACTCCAGAATCTCTCCTTCTCTTCTAGCTCACATCCTGCCTGTGGGGCATAAGCACTAACAACATTGAGCATTACACCTTCAATTTCTAACTTGAGATTCATCACTCTGTCTGACACTCTTTTCACTTTTAGAACATTCCTGACAAACTCCTCCTTCAAGATGACTCCGACTCCATTTTGACAAATCTGACAAATCAGTTCTCACAAATTAGTAAAAGGGCTATAACTGACGTGAGAATGCGTTAATCCAGTAAACATTATCTAGCTCATTTTCAAAATTGACCATATGGAATTTCTCTATGCCAGCATGGGGCATAGTAGTTAGTATGTCTGCCTCACAGACAACAAGGTACTCTACAAGTCTCCAGCTCAATGAAGGTGTTTCTGTGTGAAGTTTGTCTTCTTGTCCTTGCTTGAGTTTCACCCAAGTTATCGATTAAGTTTGTCTGTCTGTACGGATCATTTATAATATAATTTTTTGGTAATTTAAAAAAAAATGTTTTAATTACTGAAAATTTGCAATTTATAAATAATAAGAGCATTCAAGTACTGGATATGATAATTATTTATGAAACATCATATTATGCATTAATAAATTACTCTTACATGTACAGAACTGTACATTATTCTTGTGAATATGTATATGATAAAAATGATGATCAATATCACAATCATTTTCAACTTCATCCTACTCTGTCTTTAGAATTTCTGCTATAATGCAAATTGCATGCCCTCGGTCACCAAGGTCAAGAAAATCATGAACTGGACCACAGTACTATGTAACTGGTCACAATTGTTGGTACTCATATAATAAATAAATACATTATTTTTAATGTATTTCCAATATGTATGTATATATGTATGTATAAATGGCACTACCTGCCCTACCTCAAAATGTAAACTTAAATAAATTCACTACATGTAACTGGGATCATTTATAGAAAAAAATGGCAAAATTATTATTCTTCTACTACCACTAGTAGTAGTAGTAGTAGTAGTACCTGTATTTGTAGTTCTACTATTAGAATTATTAATACTAACACTAATTATTTAGTATTAGCAGACATATTAGCAGTAGATCTAATCTGTATAGGAGTGTTTGTAGTTTCATTAAAAGTTGTATTATATTGATTAGTCGAATTAGTAGTAGTAATAGTAGTAGCGATAAGAGTAATAATATTCGAGGAGCAGTAGTTTGAGTAATAATAACAGTTGTTGTCATTAGTGTCATGGTTGTTATGGTAATTGTGGTTCTAGTGTAACTGTAGAAAACCAAAAATGTAAATAATGTCCAGTGTCCACTGAGAATATTCAATGCCAATTATTATATGATTGCTATGTATGAAACATCTTTAACTTTAATGCATTGCAAACACATAATAATTGGTACTGATTACTCTAAAAGGAGTATTAACACATTATTTAGGAGTTAATGATAGGTGTTTCTTGTTATTCAGATGTGTTGTGTAAATGGTTTGCTTAAACAATTAATAGTTTTGAATGTCTAGTCTTGATTTGACAAACACTGTTCTGCAGTGAGATGTAATTGTTCTTTTAAAGCAAAGGTAGTTTGTTATTACTAGAGCTACTGATGGGGAAACAAAGCAAAGCGCCCACCACTATCTTAAAATTCCCCCAAAAAATGACATGAACAAACTGCATATCATGCAGTTGTACACTATGTGGCAGTGTTACTTCAATAGCACTGCTGTTACTGAAAGTTTTTCATTACTGGAAGTTTTGGATTAAGACACTTGAGTCATTAATAGCAGCTGTGATTGTGCATGAAAAGGGAGATGTTAACGTATACCAAGGATCATCATCATCATAAAAGTATAATTAAATGAATAGGCATATTGGGTAACTTGATATGATGGTGAAAGTTTGCATTAAAGCAAAAAATGAAGAGTATAAGCCATTATTGTATTTGTGTTTACATGCAATGCAAAGAGTGATGAAATGGAGAACGGCATAGCAAGCTGAATAAATTAATGCTATTGAAGACAGGGCACAACATGTCTATCAGTAATAAGAGTCATTGATTGACAACAGCTATCTTCCCCTCTCATTTCACTAATGCGATTGAAGGAGAAAAAACTGCAACTCCAGAACAATTTAACAAGTTGTAGGGAATGAGAATTGGAGTTATGTAATGGGTTTCTGTGGAGAAGGGAGTGTGTACAAGTCAAGGATTTAGAACTGCATGATGTTAACAAAGTGTAATGGTGTGTGTGTGTGTGTGTGTGTGTGTGTGTGTGTGTGTGTGTGTGTGTGTGTGTGTGTGTGTGTGTGTGTGTGTTTGTGTGAGGTGGGTGGGCTGACAGGGGTGTAGTGTTAATTATTACAAAACCTTTTATTACAAAACATTTAAACACAAACACTATTTGATTATTTGTACTGGAGGCACTTGCAAAAGGTGACTTGCAGGGTTCGTTTTTTTTTCTTCCTTAATAAGGAAAGCAGGGAGCTTGGACTTTGTTGTTATCCTTATTCAATAAGAAAAGCTGATAGGCCTTCAGATCAAGCCAATAAAACTGGGTTGTTTTTTACATGGATGCTTCATCTCAAAATGAGCATGATGCGTATGTGCCATTCAAGTACTAACCCCAAACCTCAAAATACACTGTGTAAAATGTAAAGAAAAACAGAATACAGTATGTGAATCTCATAAATCCATATTTTATTCAAAATAGAACATAAAAATCAGATTAAATTCAAAAGTGAGACATTTTACTATTTCATGGAAAGTATTTGCTTATTTTCAATGTATGACAGCAACATGTCTCTGAAAGTTGGGATGAAGCAATATAAGGCTGGAAACGTAAGTGGAACAAAAATGAAGCAGCTGACATTTTGCAACTAATCTGGTTCACTGGCAACAGGTAAGTAACATACATATATAGAGAGCATATGAGCAGAGGTTTGAGAATAAGTAAAAATCTGCATATAAAAATTGAAAAAGAAGAAATTTCTGTGCACAAGGAACACAACCATAAATTACGGTACTAGATGCCTGTGATCTTCACATGCCATCAAAAACAGGCACAATTATGTGATGAAAGTCACTGCATGGGCTGAGGAACACTTACAGAAATCATTATCTGTGGGCACAGCTTGCGTTCCACAAATGCAGGTTAAAGCTCTATGATGCAGGGAAGTAGCCATATGTGAACATGATCTACAAACCGCCATCTTCTCTTTGGAACAAAATGGAAAAGTGTTCTGTGGTCAGATGGATAAAAATTTTAAATTCTTTTTAGAAAACACCACCGCTTCATCCAGCCGCCGCTAAATAGGAGCAGGACCTATCTGGCCAGTTCAAAAGTTTGCATCAATGTGTATTGCATTCACAAAATTAAACATATACAAGATCTTGTCCAATAATGCAGCCATGAGGTGGGGGGGCACTGACCAGTGTCTCTCCCCCTCATGCCGGTCCCAAGCCCGGAGAAATGCAGAGGGTTGTGTCAGGAAGGGCATCCGACGTAAAACCAATGGCAAACATTTATGATGCAAATCAGAAGTATTACCCCCATACCGGATCGGTCGAGGCCCGGGTTAACAACGACCGCCATCAGTGCTGTCAATCAACAGGGTGCTGATGGAAATTGGACTACTGTTGGTCGAAGACGTCGAAGAAGGAGAGGTGGGAGGCGTGTCCGTAGGCAGAGAGAGAAGAGGAAAGGTATGAGTCTAGGACTGAGAGTGGGGACATTGAATGTTGGAACTATGCAAAGAAAAGGTAGAGAGCTGGCTGACATGATGCAGAGGAGGAAGGTGGACATACTGTGTGTTCAGGAGACCAGGTGGAAAGGTAACAAAGCTAAAAGCTTAGGAGCAGGGTTTAAGCTATTTTATCACAGTGTGGATGGGAAGAGAAATGGAGTAAGAGTCATCTTGAAGGAGGAGTTTGTCAGGAATGTTCTAAAAGTGAAAAGAGTGTCAGACAGAGTGATGAGTCTCAAGTTAGAAATTGAAGGTGTAATGCTCAATGTTGTTAGTGCTTATGCCCCACAGGCAGGATGTGAGCTAGAAGAGAAGGAGAGATTCTGGAGTGACTTAGATGAAGTGATGCAGAGTACCGCCAGAGGTGAAAGAGTGGTCATTGGTGCAGACTTCAATGGACATGTTGGTGCAGGCAACAGAGGGGACGAGGAAGTGATGGGCAGGTTTGGTATCCAGGACAGGAACGCAGAAGGACAGATGTTGATCGATTTTGCAAAAAGGATGGAAATGGTTGTGGTGAATACTTTCTTCCAGAAGAAACAGGAGCATAGGGTGACTTATAAAAGCGGAGGTAGGAGCACACAGGTAGACTACATCTTATGTAGGCGATGTAATTTGAAGGAAGTCAGTGACTGCAAAGTCATCGTGGGTGAGAGTGTTGCCAAACAGCATAGGATGGTGGTGTGCAGGATGACTCTGATGGTGAGAAAGGTGAAAAAGGCAAAGGCAGAGCAGAAGACAAAGTGGTGGAAGCTGAAAAAGGAACAGTGTCGTGTTGTCTTCAAGGAGGAGTTGAAACAGGCTTTGGGTGGCCAGGAAGTGCTTCCAAATGACTGGACAACCACAGCAAATGTGATCAGGGACACAGGTAGGAGAGTACTTGGTGTGTCCTCTGGAAGGAAAGTAGATAAGGAGACTTGGTGGTGGAATGAGGAAGTGCAGGAGTGTGTACAAAGGAAGAGGTTAGCCAAGAAGAAGTGGGACATTGAGAGGACCGAAGAGAGTAAACAGGAGTACAGGGAGACACAGCGTAAGGCGAAAGTAGCAGTGGCTAAGGCCAAACAGAGGGCGTATGATGACTTGTATGATAGGTTGGATAGTAAAGAGGGAGAAAATGATCTATACAGGTTGGCACAGCAGAGAAATAGAGATGGGAAGGATGTGCAGCAAGTTAGAACGATAAAGGACAGAGAGGGAAATGTATTGACTGATGACAGAAGTGTGCTGGGAAGATGGAAAGAGTACTTTGAAGAGCTGATGAATGAGGAAAATGAGAGAGAAAAAAGAGGAGAAGAGGTGACCATTGAGGAGCAAGATGTAGCAAAGATCAGTAAGGGTGAAGTGAGAAGGGCATTGAAGAGGATGAAGAATGGAAAGGCACTTGGTCCTGATGATATACCTGTGGAGGGATGGAAGTGTCTAGGAGAGGTAGCAGTAGATTTTCTAACAAGAACATTCAACAAGGTACTAGAGAGTGAGCAGATGCCGGAGGAGTGGAGGGGAAGTGTGCTGGTGCACATTTTTAAGAACAAGGGAGACGTGCAGAGTTGCAGCAACTACAGAGGGATAAAGTTGATGAGCCATACGATGAAGTTATGGGAAAGAATAGTGGAAGCTAGACTAAAGGCAGAGGTCAGCATTTGTGAACAACAGTTTGGTTTCATGCCAAGAAAGAGCACCACAGATGCAATGTTTGCTTTGAGGATGTTAATAGAGAAGTACAGAGAAGGTCAGCGGGAGCTACATTGTGCCTTTGTGGATCTGGAAAAAGCATATGACAGGGTGCCGGGTGAAGAACTGTGGTATTGCATGAGGAAGTCTGGAGTGGCAGAGAAGTATGTTAGAGTGGTGCAGGACATGTATGAGAGATGTAAGACAATGGTGAGGTGTGCTGTCGGTGTGACAGACGAATTCAAAGTGGAGGTAGGACTGCATCAAGGGTCAGCTCTGAGCCCCTTCTTGTTTGCTATTGTGATGGACAGGCTGACAGACGAGGTGAGACGAGAATCTCCATGGACTATGATGTTTGCAGATGACATTGTGATCTGTAGTGAGAGCAGAGAACAAGTGCAGAAAAATCTAGAGAGGTGGAGGTATGCCCTGGAAAGGAGAGGAATGAAGGTTAGCCTCAGAAAATCAGAATACATGTGTGTGAATGAGAAGGACCCAGGAGGAACGGTGATGTTACAGGGAGCAGAGATAACAAAGGTGGAGGATTTTAAGTACTTAGGCTCAACAATCCAGAGCAATGGAGAGTGTGGAAAAGAGATGAAGAAGCGTGTGCAGGCAGGTTGGAATGGTTGGAGAAAAGTGTCCGGTGTGATGTGCGATAGGAGAGCACTCCTCAGCCCCACTGTTTCTAAGCCATACGGCACAGCTGGAGGTAGCGGAGATGAAAATTTTGAGGTTCTCTCTGGGAGTAACGAGGATGGATAGGATCAGAAATGAATATATCAGAGGGACAGCCGACGTAAGATGTTTTGGAGACAAAGTCAGAGAGGCTAGATTGAGATGGTTTGGACATGTACAGAGGAGGGATAGTGAGTATATTGGCAGTAGGATGCTGAGGTTGGAACTACCAGGCAGAAGGCCTCGAGGAAGACCAAAGAAGAGATTTATGGATGTGGTGAAGGAAGACATGAAGGTCGTTGGAGTCAGAAAAGAAGATGCGGAGGACAGGGTGAGGTGGAGGCAGATGATTTGCTGTGGCGACCCCTGAAGGGAGCAGCCGAAAGTAAAAGAAGAAGAAGACAAGATCTTGTCCAATACCCAAAAACAGGATGGATCCTTACTCAGAACATCCAAACTCTCCCATAAGCAAACACACCATATTCTTTTTTCAGCTAAACCCACAATAGAGCCTCTTCTACATCAAAACCAGTCACTGACATCTCAGTTGCACACACACACACACACACACACACACACACACACACACACACACACACACACACACACAAGCACAAATCTTAAAACCTGAAAAAAATTCCTCATGTATCCCTACACTATACTCTCTTCCACAGCTGAACACACAGCGACTCCACACTGAACCCTCACCTATACCCAAACACATGCCCTGCCACTCTTCTTCCCTAAAACACAAAGATGCATTTTACTTCTACTCAACCATTACTCCTCTCATAGCAAACACGTACTGATACCTTTTCCATTGCCAAAGGCACACCGAACCCTCTCGAATACTAAACACAGACCTTGATCATCTTCTCTCCCACTGCTGAACACAAAGCAACCTCTCACATACAAAACCTAGACAGAGCCCAACTTAAAACTTAAAGCTGACCATATAGAGACACTTGTACATAACATACATAAACATACTGTTGACACTGTCCTCTATCCAAACAAATAAACTCGACCCACTACTTACGAAAACTTCTGAATACGAAAAATCCAGGTTACGAAAAACATTTTCCTAAATTTTCGTCCTCTATATACGAAACAACCTCCTCTTACAAAAAGCGCCAAACGCACCATTCAAAAATTCAAACGCACCATTCAAACATTAAAACGTGCCATTCAAACAATGCACGAGTAGCAAATATGAAAGTGGGATGGGGTTCAGCAAAATCGCAAAGGAGTATGGTCGAAACCCCTCTACAGTCGGGACGATATTGAAGCAGAAGGAGACCTTAAAAGCGGAGATCCAGTGACAGAGGCGATTATTTCGGAACAATATTGAAGCAGGAGGCAATAAAAGCAGAGATACAGTGACAGAGGCGATTATTTCGGAATAAGCAACTGCTATATTTAAGGACCTCGTGAAGGAGGGTGGAGGTAAGGGTTCTTCAGACCAGCAACCCCAGGACTTTAAAGCATTGCATGGATGGTTCGAGAGTTTTTTGTTTTTTTTAAAGGTAAACAATTTTCATACATATTTCATACAAAATTGGTGTACTTTTATCATTTTTAAAGGGTTTCTGGGGTAGTCTTGGGAGCCTTGGAACGAATCATGCATTTTACATGTAAATTGCACCTCTACTTACGAAAACTCCAGGTCATGAAAAAGGCACTGGAACGGATTCAGTTCGTAAGTAGAGGGCCAACTGTAGTTAAATTTCACAGAGATATAAGTGACAATCAAATGCACACTGGATCTTTCCCTCAGTTTAGAACAAAACATATTTAAGACCATTTTCTTAAACCAATGCCGTAATACCCTAGGACAGGTGTTCCTGATCCAGTTTTTTTTTTTTTAGATTGAACCAAGCACTTCTAAGATACTATACTAGATCTAATAATTGCAAAAGGAAAAAAAAAAACTGGCTGTATTTCAGCTTGATTTCTGTAGCAGATCATTTGGCATAGCTTGTGGCCAATCCAGTGTATTTATGTCAATTATTTCCGGATGGCAGCTCATCAAGAAAAGTGTTCACAGACTTTCCTTGATTTGTCCATTCTATATGTACTTTTATTTTCCACTTGAAATTTAAAATGGACATCTCATCTGTTCAAAATACGTGATGCTAGTTAAAAGTGGTCATGTGACACGCTAGAGTGAACATGATTTAGAGCCACAAGCGAAATTACCAATATTATTTCCACAGCCAGAACCAATCCCACTTTCTGATGGGCTACTCTAACTACGAGAACATCAGCTCATGTAATGTGAGTGCGTAAAACAAAATGATGCAGTGAGCTACTGAACCTACTTTACATGAAAACAAACTCCATAAAATACAAAAAAAAGTTCAATGATAAGTATGAATATGTTTGTTTTTTTGTTTTTTCTTAATTATTCATCTTTCATTGCTCTCATTTGGCAAACTGCTGAATGATTCAATGATTTCGAAGAAGTTGGAGTCTATCTTAGCTAACTTTGGGTGAAGTAGATGTGCACCCTGCACAGTTTGCCAGTCCATTGCAGGGTTTCAAGAATGATTATTCTTGACTATGCCACCAAATAAACCAAACAATTTTTTTTCCACTCAATCTCAACAGATATGACTGATGGCTAACTCAGCGCTAAGTGCTCTGCTGACTGTCATATCATGTCTGACTCAATTTTGTAAAATAACTGGTCAAAACTTACATATTAAATGCATCGACCTGAATCCTGTTTATCCATCTTTTTGTGGCAGAGATTTTAGTAGAGGCAGACATAGATAAATAAAAATCATCTCAATATTTAGTTAGAATGTGACAACTGTGAATTGCAAATCAGCCGCATATACATAAACCAATTGTTTAAAGCATTGGCAGGGTTATAATCCAAAGTAATGTCCCAACTACCTTTTTTTTCCTCTGGAAAAATACATCTTTATAAATTTGAGTGACTCCTCGTTTTGTCACGCTATGGAAGCCAGGATAATCTCAGTTCATCATTTTCTGTAACCGCTTAATCCTAATTAGGGTCGCGGGGAGGCTGGGGCCCATCCCAGCCAACTCTGGGCGAGAGCAGAGTACACCCTGGATGGCTCGCCAGGTCATCGCAAGGTGGAAACACGCTGACAGCTTTGAAACCTACTCCTGTCGAAAGTCAGCAAGGATTATTTTACATGCCTCACATCATGGACAGTGAGAGACATGGCCGGCCTTTGATAACCCAGTAAACTGCACTGGGGGAACAGTGACAACCTTGTGGAGAGTGGGACTCGAACCCCCAACCTTTGGATCAGCGATCCAGCGCCCTATACCACTAGGCCACCAGTGCCACAGGATAATCTCTGGCCTGATTCAAACCTAGCATGCTATATTTTTACATTTATCTCTTTTAGTAAACATTCAAAAAACCCCTATGACACATGACATCTGAGAGAGAGAGAGCACAGGAAACAGTCTCCCTTGCCCGGACGCGGGTCACCGGGGTTCCCTCCTGGAGCCAGGCCCAGGGGAGGGGCTCGAAGGCGAGCGCCTTGTGGTCGGGCTTATGCCCATGGAGCCCGGCCGGGCCGAGCCCGAAAAGGAGACATGGTTCCGCCCTCCCATGGACCCACCACCCGTGGGAGGAGTTTTAGGGGTCGGGTGCAATGTGAGTTGGGTGGCAGCCAAAGGCATGGGTTCTGTCGGACCGATCCTCGGCTACTTACTCTGACCCTCGGGACATGGAATGTCACCTCCCTGGCGGGAAAGGAGCCTGATTTGGTGCGTGAGGTGGAGAGATACCGACGACATATAGTCGGGCTCACCTCAACGCATAGCTTGGGCTCTGGAACCATCCATCTCGAAAGAGGCTGGACCTTCTTCTATTCTGGAGTTGCTCATGGGGAGAGGCGGCGAGCCGGTGTGGGTATTCTTATTGCCCCCTGTCTCGGCGCCCAAATGTTGGGGTTCTCCCCGGTTGACGAAAGGGTAGCTTCCCTCCATCTTCGGGTGGGGGGGACGGGTCCTGACTGTTATTTGTGCTTATGCACCAAATGACGGTTCAGAGTACCCACCCTTTTTGGAGTCTTTGGGTGGGGGGGGGGGGGGGGGTGTTGGAGAACGCTCCCTCGGGAGACTCACTTGTTGTGTTGGGAGACTTCAACGCCCATGTGGGCAACGATAGTGGGACCTGGAAGGGTGTGATCGGTAGGTACGGCCTCTCCATTCTGAATCCGAATGGTGTGTGTTTCGTTGTTGGACTTCTATGCTCGTCATAGTTTGTCTATCACGAACACCATGTTCGAACATAAGGGTGTCCATAAGTGCACTTGGCACCAGGACACCCTAGGTCGCAGTTCTATGATCGACTTTGTAGTCATGTCATCGGACTTGCGACCATATGTTCTGGACACTCGGGTGAAGAGAGGAGCTGAGCTGTCTACCGATCACTACCTGGTGGTGAGTTGGCTTCGGTGGTGTGGGAGGTTGCCTTCCAGACCTGGCAGGCCCAAACGTGTAATCAGGGTCTGCTGGGAACGTTTGGCGGAGTCCCCTGTCCGAGAGGCCTTTAACTGGGGATGTCGTCGAGAGGTGGAGGGAATACTTTGAGGACCTCCTCAATTCCACCAACACGCCCTCCGTGGAAGAGGAAGACCCTGGGGGTTCGGGTGAGGGTCCGCCCATCACTGGAGTGAAGGTCACTGAGGTTGTCAAAAAGCTCCTCGGTGGTCGAGCTCCGGGGTTGGACGAGATCCGCCCGGAATATCTCAGGGCTCTGGATGTTGTAGGACTGTATTGGTTGACACGTCTCTGCAACATCGCGTGGTCATCAGGTGCTGTATCTCTGGATTGGCAAACTGGGGTGGTGGTCCCAATTTTTAAGAAGGGGGACTAGAGGGTATGCTCCAATTATCGGGAAATTACACTCCTCAGCCTACCTGGGAAAGTCTATGCAGGGGTACAAGAGAGGAGCATCCAACCGATAGTCGAACCTCGGATTCAGGAGGAACAATGTGGTTTTCGTCCTGGCCGCAGCACTCTTGACCAACTCTATACGCTCCACAGGATTATGGAGGGGGCATGGGAGTTTGCCCAATCTGTCCACATGCGCTTTGTGGATTTGGAGAAGGCTTTCGACCAAGTCCCTCGAACGATCTTGTGGGGCGTGCCCCGAGAGTACGGCGTTCCGGACCCGTTGCTACGAGCTATTCGGTCGCTGTATCACCGGAGCCAGAGTTTGGTCCGTATTGGTAACAGCAGGTCGGATTCGTTTCCAGTGGGAGTCGGAGTCCGCCAAGGCTGTCCTTTGTCACCGATTCTGTTCATAATTTTTATGGACAGAATTTCTAGGCGCAGTCGAGGCGATGAGGGGTTCTGGTTTGGTGGCCATCGGATATCGTCTCTGCTTTTTGCGGATGATGTTGTCCTTTTGGCTTCATCAAGTCGGGCCCTCCAGCTCTCATTCGAGCGATTCACAGCTGAGTGCGAAGCAGCCGGGATGAAGATCAGTACCTCCAAGTCCGAGGCCATGGTTCTCAGTCGGACAATGGTGGAATGCCCCCTCCGGGTCGGGAATGAGGTACTGCCCCAAGTGGAGGAGTTTAAGTATCTTGAGGTCTTGTTTACGAGTGAGGGAAGGATGGAGCGAGAGATTGACAGACGGATCGCTGCAGCCTCTGCTGTTAAGCGGTGCCTGTACCGGTCCGTCATGGTGAAGAAGGAGCTGAGCCGCAAGGCAAAGCTCTCAATTTACCAGTCGATCTACGTTCCAACCCTCACCTATGGTCACGAGCTTTGGGTAATGACCGAAAGAACAAGATCACGGATACAAGCGGCTGAAATGAGCTTCCTTCACCGGGTGGCGGGGTTCTCCCTTAGAGATAAGGTGAGAAGCTCCACCATCCGGGGTGAGCTCGGAGTAGATCCGCTGCTCCTCCGCATTGAGAGGGGCCAGTTGAGGTGGCTCAGGCATCTGGTCAGAATGCCCCCCGGACGCCTCCCTGGTGTGGTGTTTCGGGCATGTCCAACCGGGAAGAGACTCCGGGGTCGACCTATAGAGATACTATATCTCTCGGCTTGTCTAGGACCGCCTCGGTGTCCCCCCGGGAGAGTTGGAGGAAGTGGCTCGGGAGAGGGACGTCTGGACCTTTTTGCTTAGGTTGCTGTCCCCGCGACCCAACCCTGGACTAAGCGGAATATGATGATGATGACGATGATGATGTAAACATCGGAAAACTCAAGTTCATGAGGTCTCACTCAACAATGTGCCTATTCTAATTATTGTTTAATAGAATGATTATTATGTTATTTTTTATCATATGTTCATTCAGTTCATTTTCTGTAACCGCTTCATCCTAATTAGGGTCGCGGGGAGGCTGGTGCCCATCCCAGCCAACTCAGGGCGAGGGCAGAGTCCACCCTGAACAGCTCGACAGGCCATCACAGGGCTTTTATCATATGTTTTTATTATATTATATTGTTATATTATACTTATTATTAATAATTATTATTTTACCAAAAAAGTTCAGTTTAGAGTTGTATGGCGATGGACCATCAGAGATTTTAGATGAATACACCTGATCTAGCACATCCAAAACTGCTCCAGAGCAAAATACACATTAAAAACTCATAGCTCCAAACACACACTGTCTTCTCTACTGGTGAAATTGTGTCATACAGTTATTGTAATTAGAATGCAGCAACGTATCCTGGCACTAACTCAGAAGACACACAGGTGATGGAAAGAACAGCAAGCACATGACTCTGGAAAGATAATAAACAGTCTGGAGTGGACAGGAGCAGTGACACCAACAGAGATCAGAACGAATAGAAGGCAAGTGGCTGTTGTAAAGGTCGTGGTCTTTTTTATTAAACCCTCTTTACAATTTCAGTATTTCTTTAGAAGTGGTAGTGAGTGTGCTGAAGAATTTCTCTTGTATACTCATGAGCGGTGTCTTGTCTTCACTCCAACCATACTGAATCCTGCCTCTACACAGTGACCAGAGCAAGCCACCATTGTTCACTTTGTTCTCTCTATAAAGAGGGCCTGTCTCATAAATCGGGTTATTCCAGACAGCAGCCGACTCAGACACAGGAACACAGCAGTTTTCAATGTGTGTGTGTGTGTGTGTGTGTGTGTGTGTGGGGGGGGGGGTTGTAGGGGGGACCTGAACGATACAAGCCTTAGCTTCTGCTTGTGATGAAGAAGACAGAGAAAATCATAAGGCTAGTTATGACAGCTGACTGAAAATGGCTTCAAATACCATCCTTAATGCTGCTCAAACTTCAGACTATGCTTTAAGTCTCTGTTCAGTTTACTTCACACTGCTGTAATAGCATGAAAACAGTGTTATATTCAAATCGCCAAAGCGTATAAATATAAGTCGTTCTCTTTTACAGAATAAAAGATGGGTCTTGGCAAACACCTTGACTATGTTAATTCCAGCCCACAAATAATTTATCAAAGTGAAATTTATTAAACACTATGTGTTTTATACTGAGGACTCTGATGCTTGAAATCCTGGGACAATATTATATGTTGTGTTGGTATTTTATTTTATTTTTTTTTAATATGACTTCTTCTTCTTCTTCTTTTCCTTTCGGCTGTTCCCTTCAGGGGTCGCCACAGCAAATGATCTGCCTCCATCTCTCCCTATCCTCTGCATCTTCTACTCTTACTCCAACGACCTTCATGTCCGCCTTCACTGCATCCATAAATCTTCTCTTGGTCTTCCTCTGGGCCTTTTGCCTGGTGGTTCCAACCTCAGCATCCTACGACCAATATACTCACTATCCCTCCTCTGTACATGTCCAAACCATCTCAATCTAGCCTCTCTGACTTTGTCTCCAAAACATCTAACATGTGCTGTCCCTCTGATGTACTCATTTCTGATCCTATCCATCCTCGTTACTCCCAAAGAGAACCTCAACATTTTCATCTCTGCTACCTCCAACTCTGACTCCTGTCTTTTCCCCAGGGCCACTGTCTCTAAACCATACAACATTGCTGGCCTCATCACCGTCTTGTACACTTTTCCCTTCATTCTTGCCGATACTCTCCTATCACACACCACACCGGACACTTTTCTCCATCCATTCCAACCTACCTGCACGCGCTTCTTCACCTCTTTTCCACACTCTCCATTGCTCTGGATTGTTGAGCCTAAGTACTTAAAATCCTCCACCTTTTTTATCTCTGCCCCCTGTAACCTCAAAGTTCCTCTTGGGTCCTTGTCGTTCACACACATGTATTCTGTCTTACTAAGACTAACCTTCAATCCCCTCCTTTCCAGGGCATACCTCCACCTCTCTAGATTTTCCTCCACTTGGTCTCTGCTCTCACTACAGATCACAATGTCATCTGCAAACATCATAGTCCATGGAGATTCTTGTCTAACCTCATCTGTTAGCCTGTCCATCACCATAGCAAACAAGAAGGGGCTGAGAGCTGACCCTTGATGTAGTCCCACCTCCACCTTGAACTCTTCTGTCACACCGACAGCACACCTCACCACTGTCTTACATCTATCATACATGTCCTGCACCACTCTAACATACTTCTCTCTGTCACCCAGACTTCCTCATACAATACCACAGTTCTTCTCTCGGCACCCTGTCATATGCTTTCTCCAGATCCACAAAGGCACAATGCAGCTCCTTCTGACCTCTCTCTGTACTTCTATTAACATCCTCAAAGCAAACACTGCATCTGTGGTGCTCTTTCTTGGCATGAAACCAAACTGTTGTTCACAAATGCTCACCTCTGCCCTTAGTCTTGCTTCCACTATTCTTTCCCATAGCTTCATTGTATGGCTCATCAACTTTATCCCTCTGTAGTTGCTCTTAAAAATGGGCACAAGCACACTTCTCCTCCATTCCTCTGGCATCTGCTCACTTTCTAAGACCTTGTTGAATACTCTTGTCAGAAAATCTACTGCTACCTCCCTAGACACTTCCATACCTCAACTGGTATGTCATCAGGGCCAACTGCCTTTCCACTCTTCATCCTCTTCAATGCCCTCCTCACTTCTCCCTTACTAATCTTTGCTACTTCCTGCTCCTCAACGGTCACCCTTCTACTCTTTTTTCTCTCTCATTTTCCTCATTCATCAGCTCTTCAAAGTACTCTTTCCATCTTCCCAGCACACTTCTGTCATCAGTCAATACATTTCCTCTCTGTCCTTTATCACTCTAACTTGCTGCACGCCTTTCCCATCTCTATTTCTGCTGTGCTAACCTGTATAGATCATTTCTCCCTCCTTACTGTTCAACCTATCATACAAGTCATCATACGCCCTCTGTTTGGCCTTTGACACTGCTACCTTCGCCCTTACTGTGTCTCCTGTACTCCTGTTTACTCTCTTCGGTCCTCTCAATGTCCCACTTCTTCTTGGCTAACCTCTTCTTTTGTACACACTCCTGCACTTCCTCATTCCACCACCAAGTTTCCTTATCTACTTTCCTTTCAGAGGACACACCAAATACTCTCCTACCGGTCTCCTGATCACATTGGCTGTGGTTGTCCAGTCCTCTGGAAGCACTTCCTGACTACCCAAAGCCTGTTTCAACTCCTCCTTGAAGACAACACGACACTCTTCCTTTTTCAGCTTCCACCACTTTGTCTTCTGCTCTACCTTTGCCTTTTCACCTTTCTCACCATCAGTGTCATCCTGCACACCACCATCCTATGCTGTTTGGCAACACTCTCACCCACTACTACTTTGCAGTCACTGACTTCCTTCAAATTACCTCGCCTACACAAGATGTAGTCTACCTGTGTGCTCTTACCTCGCTTTCATAAGTCACCCTATGCTTCTGTTTCTTCTGGAAGAAAGTATTCACCACAGCCATTTCCATCCTTTTTGCAAAATCGATCAACATCTGTCCTTCTGTGTTCCTGTCCTGGATACCAAACCTGCCCATCACTTCCTCGTCCCTCTGTTGCCTGCACCAACATGTCCATTGAAGTCTGCTCCAATGACCACTCTTTCACCTCTGGGGGTACTCTGCATCACTTCATCTAACTCACTCCAGAATCTCTCCTTCTCTTCTAGCTTACATCCTGCCTGTGGGGCATAAGCACTAACAACATTGACTATCACGCCTTCAATTTCTAACTTGAGACTCATCACTCTGTCTGACACTCTTTTCACTTCTAGAACATTCCTGACAAACCCCTCCTTCAAGATGACTCCTACTCCATTTCTCTTCCCATCCACACCATTATAAAACAGCTTAAACTCCTGCTCCTAAGCTTTTAGCCTTTCTACCTTTCCACCTTGTCTCTGAACACACAGTATGTCCACCTTCCTCCTCTGCATCATGTCAGCCAGCTCCCTATCTTTCCTTGCATAGTTCCAACATTCAAAGTCCCTACTCTCAGTCCGAGGCTCACGCGATTTCCTCTTCTCTCTCTGCCTACGGACACGCCCCGCTCTCCTTCTTCGACGTCTTCGACCAACAGTAGTCCAATTTCCATCAGCACCCTGTTGGTTGACAGCACTGATGGCGGTCGTTGTTAACCCGGGCCTCGACCGATCCGGTATGAATTTTGTTTTGATCATTTGCATTTTTAAATGTGGCAGAAGTTTTACGCCGGATGCCCTTCCTGTCGCAACCCTCTGCATTTATCCGGGCTTGGGACCGGCATAAGGGGGAGAGACACTGGTTAGTGCCCCCCCCGCCTCATGGCTGCATTTTTTTTTTTTTTTTTTTTAATATGACATGGCCCAATAATAGATAAGTCTGTTGATGATATTTTTTACACCCTACTGGCTCATCCCAACTGAAGCTTATCCCTGTTTATATATTGTGAAGCGAATAGGAGTTCAACTCATCATAGATGGGACACCAGTTGAGTGCAGATCAATTTCCCAGTGTTTTTTACTAGTAAGTACTGCTGAGTGGACAAAGGTACACTTATGGTTAAGACTTTGCAGAATGGGGTCTAATGGGAATTTAAACCCTTGACCTTTCAATCATGAACCGAACACCGTAAAAACCACACCACCAGCCTTTTACTCGTACCTAATTTTCATGGTCAGATGTACACAGAACACATATATTGGGAATTGGGAACCAAACAAAACAGGAACTGAACAACAGAGAATAGAAGAAATGAAATATATAGTAAAATATTACAAATATTACAAATATAGTAACGAAAGTCAGAGCATTTCGGAACAAAACAAACAAATTTGAGTTTGCTCAATTTGTCTACTTGTGTTTTGCATACTTAGAGAAGACTTTGGACTGTGTCGCTTGGGCGATCTTGTGAGACGGGCTCTGGGAGTGCACTGTACTGGACCTGTTGCTACGGCCCATTCAGTCTCTGTATCACCGGAGCCCGAGCTTGGTCCACATCGGTAACAACAGGTCAAATTTATTTCTGATGAGGGTTGAAAGGCTGTCCTTTGTCACCGATTCTGTTCATAAATTTTATGGACAGAATTTCTAAGCACAGCTGCAGTGCTGAGATGTTTTGGTTTGGTGGCCATCGGATCTCGTGTCTGCTTTTGCAGATGATGTTGTCCTTTCAGCTTCATCCATCCGGATCTCCAACTCTCATTGGAGGGATTCACAGTCGAGTGTGAAGCGGCCAAGATGGGAATCAACACCTCCAAGTCCGAGGCCAGAAAAGGGTGGAATGCACCCACCAAGCCTGGAATGAGGTCTTGCCCCAAGTAGAGGAGTTCAAGTATCTCGCGGTCTTGTTCATGAGTGAGGGAAAGATGACGCAAGGATTGACAGGTGGATCACTGCGGACGCTGTAAAGTGGAGCTTGGACCAGTCTGTCGTGGTGAAGAGGGAGCTGTGCTGCACAGCAAAACCCACTGTTTAGGCTGCTGCTCTTGTGGCTGGACCCTGGATCAGTCGGAAGATGATGATGATGTTTTGTGTTCTGGTTGCAGGCTAATTCAGTCCGTAGGTTGCACTCTAATGGCAGTAGAAGATTTGATAGTCATATAGTGCTCAAAGTGTAATATTGTATTAGAAATTGTATTATATAGGGAAAGAGACAGAATAGCAAGTGGGAGACCGGACACAACGTCTCAAGTCACAAGTCAGCTGTTCTCTCATATACAAGAAGGGAGGAAAGAGACGAAGAAAGATATAGATTGAGAAAGCAGAAGGCAGACATATACAGACACAGATACAACAGCGATTTGATATGACCGTGTGCTTTACTTGTGGTTATATGATCGATGGTGATTTAAAGCTAAAAGGGCCATGGTGACCCAAAACAATTCCCATATTTCAAAGGTTAATGAAAAAAATCATCAATGAAAACCAAATTATTATTTGTAAACATGAAACTTCATTCAATACATTTTTTCTACATCATGTGTTCAATATGATGTCTTCGAAATGGTGGCCGTCATTGTCCATATACCACTGGAGGTGAGTTCTGAAGGTTGCTATGACTCATACTATGGTCATGTCAGGTGAAGCAGTGGCTATCACCTGATCAATATCAACCTTAAGAGCTTCAAAACAAGGACAATTATTCAAAAAAAAAAAAAAAAAAAAAAAAACCCAGAAACCAACACAAAACAAAAAACAACCCAAAATCTCCCTTCAAAACTACTTAGATTGTTGCATCTGTGTGTGCACATGCATCTGCACGTGCGTGTGCGCATGCATGTGTGCCGTCTTCTTCTCATGCAGTATCATCTGTGTGTGTGTTTATATTTTATTTACATCTTATGTTATTTTTTAATGTTTAGTTGTTATTATAAGCATTTATAGCATTGACTATGTATTCATTGATATTTTATACACATATACTATATGCTCGTATACGTCAGTTGGCGGGAGGTGATCCTACTTCGCGGAGTTCGATGGTCATGTGGGGATCGCAGTCCCAATTAACCATGGAAAGTGAGAGATCCCTGTATGTATGTATGTATGTATGTATGTATGTATGTATACATATATTTTATATATATATATATATATATATATATATATAGAGAGAGAGAGAGAGAGAGAGAGAGAGAGAGAGAGCGAGAGAGAGCGAGATAGATAGATAGATAGATAGATAGATAGATAGATAGATAGATAGATAGATAGATAGATAGATAGATAGATAGATAGATAGATAGATAGATAGATAGATAGATAGATGGATGGATGGATGGATGGATGGATAGGTAGATAGCAGCAAAAATACTAGAGGGTGCAATAGTAAAGTGACTTGTGGAATTTACAATAGTGCAAAATATTGTGTCAAAGTGACTTGTGGAATTCTAGAGGTGCAAAATACAAAAATAATTTGAAGAAGATTGTTTTATGAAGGAGTGCACAAAAGACATGGTGACTAATTTAGAAATGTGTGACTGGTATGAGCAGAAATTTTCATTGAACCGTCTGATGGTTTATGGAAAAAAGCTATTACAGAACCTAATGGTCCTGCACCGAATTCTGCGAAAGCTCTTCCTAAAAGGTAGCAGGGAAAAAACTATGGTGAAGGTGTGCAGGGTCTCTGATAATAGTTGTGGCTTGAGACAAGCAGCACATAGATGCAATGTCCTGAATGGGGGGAGAGGAGTCCCAATGATTTTTTTCCGACTGTCGTTACCACTCTCTTCACAGTGTTCCAGTCAGAAGTACTACAGCCACCAGATCACACAGAGATGCAGCTAAGGTGATGTTTATCTTTTGCCAGATCAGTTACCTTTAAGTCTGTCTGTATTCCTGAGTTAGATTATGTGTTTATATTCAGCAAGAGTCTGATCATTGGTTTATGAGCCTCTTTTTTGTTTGTTCGTTTGTGTTAGTCTAGTTATGAATACTAAGTCTGTCTTTTGACTGCTGCCCATCGTCATTCAGCTGCGCGACATATGACAGCCAGTCAGCATCATCGCAGTGACACGGATGCTTTATTGCGCTTCCTGTGGTGGGCACATGAAAACAGGAAAACCATCCAAGTCATGCTGATGATACTCTGCTCAGGAGCTCGATTACAACCATCAAAAAGCACCATGAAAACATCCAATGAACAGCGCCTTCTTTTCCTCCACATAAATGGCTGACGTGCCCTTGACCAAGGCACATAACCCCCAACTAGACTCCTGGTGCCCCCAATGTATGTGGCAGCAAACTGCTCGGAGTGTGTGTGTGAGTGTGTGTGTGTGTGTGTGTGTGTGTGTGTGTGTGTGTGTGTGTGTGCGCACTCACTTTGGATGGGTTAAATGCAGAGGAAATAATTTCCCTGACTGGATTAAAGCAATATATTCATTCATTCATTTTCTAAACCGCTTAATACTAAACTGGCGCCCATCTCAGCCAACTCTGGACGAGGGCAGGGTACACCCTGCACAGCTTGCAAAGCCAACACTCACACAACCATTTATACTCACACTCACAACTAGGGGCAATTTGGAACAGCTAATTAACCTACTGTGCACGTTTTAGGACTGTGAGAGGAAACCGGAGTACCTGGAGGAAACCCAAGCAAGCATGGGGAGAACATACAAACGCCACACAAAAATGCCCAGGTTAGGACAAACCCAGGACCTTCTTACTGTGCAGCGGACGTGCTAACCACTACGCCACCGTCCCAACTAAGCAGTACATCAAAAAAAAAAAAAGATATATATATATATATATATATATATATATATATATATATATATATATATATATATAAAATGCAGCCGTGAGGGGGAGCACAAACCAGTGTCTCACCCTCACGCCGGTCCCAAGCCCGGATAAATGCAGAGGGTTGTGTCAGGAAGGGCATCCGGCGTAAAACAAATGCCAAATAAACTATGCGAATCACAAGAAAGAATGACATACCGGCTCGGTCGAGGCCCGGGTTAACAACGACCGCCATCAGTGCCGTCAACCAACAGGGTGCTGATGGAAATTGGACAACTGTTGGTCGAAGACGTTGAAGGAGGAGAGGCAGGAGGCGTGTCCGTTGCCAGAGAGAGAAGAGGAAAGGCATGAGTCTAGGACTGAAAGTAGGGACTTTGAACGTTGGAACTATGGCAGGAAAAGGTAGAGAGCTGGCTGACATGATGCAGAGGAGGAAGGTGGACATACTGTGTGTTCAGGAGACCAGGTGGAAAGATAACAAGGCTAGAAGCATAGGAGCAGGGTTTAAGCTGTTTTATCATGATGTGGATGGGAAGAGAAATGGAGTCGGAGTCATCTTGAAGGAGGAGTTTGTCAGGAATGTTCTAAAAGTGAAAAGAGTGTCAGACAGAGTGATGAGTCTCAAGTTAGAAATTGAAGGTGTGATGGTCAATGTTGTTAGTGCTTATGCCCCACAGACAGGATGTGAGCGAGAAGAGAAGGAGAGATTCTGGAGGGAGTTAGATTAAATGATGCAGAGTAACCCCAGAGGTGAAAGAGTGGTCATTGGGGCAGACTTCAATGGACATGTTGGTGCAGGAAACAGAGGGGACGAGGAAGTGATGGGTGGGTTTGGTATCCAGGACAGGAACGCAGAAGGACAGATGTTGGTAGATTTTGCTAAAAGGATGGAAATGGCTGTGGTGAATACTTTCTTCCAGAAGAGAGAGGAGCATAGGGTGAATTATAAAAGTGGAGGTAGGAGCACACAGGTAGACTACATCTTGTGCAGGCGATGTAATTTAAAGGAAGTCAGTGACTGCAAAGTAGTAGCGGGTGAGAGTGTTGCCAAACAGCATAGGATGGCGGTGTGCAGGATGATGCTGATGGTGAGGAAGGTGAAGAAGGCAAAGGCAGAGCAGAAGACAAAGTGGTGGAAGTTGAAAAAGGAAGAGTGTCGGGTTGTGTTCAAGGAGGAGTTGAAACAGGCTTTGGGTGGTCAGGAAGTGCTTCCAGATGACTGGACAACTACAGCTAATGTGATCAGGGAGACAGGTAGGAGAATACTTGGTGTGTCATCTGGAAGGAGAGTAGATAAGGAGACTTGGTGGTGGAATGAGGAAGTGCAGGAGTGTGTACAAAGGAAGAGGTTAGCTAAGAAGAAGTGGGACATTGAGAAAACCGAAGAGAGTAAACAGGAGTACAGGGAGACACAGCGTAAGGCAAAGGCAGCAGTGTCAAAGGCCAAACAGAGCGCGTTTGAAGACTTGTATGCTCGGTTGGAAAGTAAAGAGGGAGAAAATGATTTATACAGGTTGGCACAGCAGAAAAATAGAGATGGGAAGGACGTGCAGCAAGTTAGATTGATAAAGGACAGAGAGGGAAATGTATTGACTGATGACAGAAGTGTGCTGGGAAGATGGAAAGAGTACTTTGAAGAGCTGATAAATGAGGAAAATGAGGGAGAAAAAAGAGTAGAAGAGGTGACTGTTGAGGACCAGGAAGTAGCAAAGATTAGTAAGGGTGAAGTGAGGAGGGCATTGAAGAGGATGAAGAATGGAAAGGCAGTTGGTCCTGATGACATACCGGTGGAGGTATGGAAGTGTGTAGGAGAGGTAGCAGTAGATTTTCTGACACGAACATTTAACAAGGTCTTCGAGAGTGAGAAGAACAAGGGAGACGTGCAGAGTTGTGGCAACTACAGAGGGATAAAGTTTATGAGCCATACGATGAAGTTATGGGAAAGAATAGTGGAAGCTAGACTAAGGACAGAGGTCAGCATTTGTGAACAACAGTTTGGTTTCATGCCAAGAAAGAGCACCACAGATGCAGTGTTTGCCTTGAGGATGTTAATGGAGAAGTACAGAGAAGGTCAGAGGGAGCTGCATTGTGCCTTTGTGGATCTGGAGAAAGCATATGACAGGGTGCCGAGAGAAGAACTGTGGTATTGCACGAGGAAGTCTGGAGTGGCAGAGAAGTATGTTAGAGTGGTGCAGGACATGTATGAGAGATGTAAGACAGTGGTGAGGTGTGCTGTCGGTGTGACAGAAGAGTTCAAGGTGGAGGTGGGACTGCATCAAGGGTCAGCTCTCAGCCCCTTCTTGTTTGCTATGGTGATGGACAGGCTGACAGACGAGGTTAGACAAGAATCTCCATGGACTATGATGTTTGCAGATGACATTGTGATCTGTAGTGAGAGCAGAGAACAAGTGCAGGAAAATCTAGAGAGGTGGAGGTATGCCCTGGAAAGGAGGGGAATGAAGATTAGCCTCAGTAAGACAGAATACATGTGCATGAATGACAAGGACCCAAGAGGATCGGTGAGATTACAGGGAGCAGAGATAAAGAAGGTGGAGGATTTTAAGTACTTAGGCTCAACAATCCAGTGCAATGGAGAGTGTGGAAAAGAGGTAAAGAAGCGTGTGCAGGCAGGTTGGAATGGTTGGAGAAAAGTGTCCGGTGTGATGTGTGATAGGAGGGTATCGGCAAGAATGAAAGGAAAATTGTACAAGACAGTGTTGAGGCCAATGATGTTGTATGGGTTAGAAACAGTGGCCCTGGGGAAAAGACAGGCGGCAGAGCTGGAGGTAGCAGAGATGAAAATGTTGAGGTTCTCTTTGGGAGTAACGAGGAGGGATAGGATTAGGAATGAGCACATCAGAGGGACAGCACATGTAAGACATTTTGGAGACAAAGTCAGAGAGGGCTAGATTGAGATGGTTTGGACATGTACAGAGGAGGGATAGTGAGTATATTGGTAATAGGATGCTGAGGCTGGAACTACCAGGCAAAAGGCCTAGAGGAAGACCAAAGAGACGATTCATGGATGTGGTGAAGGAGGACATGAAGGTCGTTGGTGTAAGAGAAGAAGATGCAAAGGATAGGGTGAGATGGAGGCAAATGATTCGCTGTGGCGACCCCTGAAGGGAAAAGCCGAAAGGAAAAGAAGAAGAAGAAGATATATATATATATATATATATATATATATATATATATATATATATATATATATATATATATATATATATATATATATATAAAATAAAATAAAAAATAAAAGGACAGGACAAAGACTTTCTATTGAAACTCCATTTATCACTACAGATCTGTTTGAGGGTGGTGAAACCATCCTCTCTCTTCAGGTGATTATAGAAGATAATTCTTCTTCTATAATCACCTGAAGAGAGAGGATGGTTTCACCACCCTCAAACAGATCTGTAGTGATAAATGGAGTTTCAATAGAAAGTCTTTGTCCTGTCCTTTTATTTTTATTGTTATTTGCTCTACCAAAAAGTATTGAGCACTCTCCTACGGAAGGATCTACTCAGAAAATCCTATATATATATATATATATATGTGTGTGTGTGTGTGTGTGTGTGTGTGTGTGTGTGTGTGTGTGTGTGTGTGTGTGTGTGTGTGTGTGTGTGTGTGTGTGTGTGTGTGTGCCCTCCATAATTATTAGCACCTCTAGTTAAGATGTGTTGAAACCCTTGAAATAAATTCATTGTTTATTGCAGAAGCTACTCTCACAATGAAAATTGTATAAACATGTAATCTTCAACTCAAGTGAATTTTAAGGGGGAAAAAATCCCTGACAAAGAAAATAATTATTTTTCATCAAATCATCTGTTCTACAATTATTGACACCCCTAATAATTCTTACGGAATAAATGAAATTGATCTATTTCTGTCATTTCTACAGTTGATCCGAGTATCTAGGAACATTTATTTAGTAATTCCTCACTTCCTGTTTCCTTGGAGTATAAATATGATATCACACAGAGGCCATTTCTCTTATCGACTCTTCAAAATGGCAAAGAAAAAGGAACACACCATTCAGGTAAGGCAGATGTGTGTCAAGCTTCAGAAGTCAGGCAATGGCTACAAGAAAATAGCCACTCGCCGGCACCTGCCCATATCTACTGTCAGAGGAATCATTAAGAAGTTTAAAACAACCGGAACAGTGGTACAAACCTGGATGAGGACGACATGCCAACAAGCTGTTTGGGAGGCATGCATGAAAATCACCTTTTCTCACTCACAATCATAAACGCAAACACCTGGAGTTCGCTCAGCAGTATTAGGATTTCAACAGCTTTGGTCAGATGAGACCAAGATTGAGCATTTTGGCAACAAACACTCTAAGTGGGTCCGGTGGAACACAAAAGATGAGTATGCAGAAAAGCACCCCATGCGCACTGTGAAGTATGGAGGAGGATCGATGATGTTGTAGGCCTGCTTCTCTTCTAGAGGCCCTGGGAACATTGTTAGGGTGCATGGCATCACGAATGCTTTGAAATACTAGGATATTCTAAATCAAAATCTGATGGCCTCCGACTGAAAGCTAAAGATGGGTCATCACTGGGTATATACTAGTATATATGACCCCTGGACAGCTCGCGAGGCCAACGCAGGGCCAACACTTCCACAACTATTCACACATAGGGGAGATTTGAAACAGCCAATTAACATACTGTGCATGTTTTTGGACTGCGAGGGGTGTACAGAAATATGATATCACTGCATAATGCAAAAAAATTGTTTATGTTTTTGTTACTTCAGGATTAGATTATCGCAATGTATTACTGTCTGGATCTTCTAATTGGTGCATAAACAAGCTCCAGTTAGGTCAGAATGCAGCAGCAGTCCTTCTAAGAACCAGAAGACATGAGCAGATCAGTCCCATCTTATTTACACTGCACTGGCTCCCGGTTAAATTTCAAATCAAATGTAAAATACTACGTTTAACATATAAAGCACTTAATGGTCTCGTGCCACATTATTTTAGCAAACTTCTTGTTGTTTATGAGCCAGCATGCCCCTTTAGATCAAGAGGTACAGGATGCTTAGTGATGCCTCAAATAATGAAGGATACTGAAGGGGCAGAGCTTTCTCTTACAAAGTCCCACAGTTATGGAATAACCTTCAAGTTAATGTTCAAGACTCAGAAACTGTCTTTGTTTTTAAGATAAGGCTGAAAACTTGCTTGTTTAGTCAAGCATTTTGTTAATAGTATTTTAAAAGGTAAACTAGCAGATCTCGGGGTCTCAGGCATAGACGGTTCTCGTAAACTGTGCTATTGGAATGCTGTCGCTCCATCACTCTACATGCTCACCCAGTTCCATTGACAGTTGAGTGGCTGACTGCCCAGCGGCACAGGGTGCCCTCATGTCTACCTTCTTTTTTGGTTCTCTCTCTCTTTTAGTTATGCTGTCATACCCAGGCATGCCCCTGCTTGTACTCAGCAATAATAAAATCTTCTATTCCCATTCCATTATTATGAGTATGCTTCACAACTTCTCTCTCTCTCTCTCTCTCTCTCTCTCTCTCTCTCTCTCTCTCGCTCTCTCTCTCTCTCTCTCTCTCTCTCTCTCTGCGCTGAGGAACACATTCTTCTTCTGTGATGCCGATGATCCTGATGCTTCTGCTTTCTGAATCCTGTGGTCTGTCCTGGTGTGCTGATGCTGGCTGGAGTTCTCATCTTGGACACCCCTCCTTCCCTCTGATGAAGATCTATATGAACTATAAATGCGCACGAACAGACTGCGAGCATGACTTTTCTCGGCTGGTGATATAAACTCTTTTCCCACAATTATTAAGGACTTACAGTTGTGGTATAACCAACTGGCCTCCAATTTGGACTGTAATGAATTTCTCATGTATAATTTGTATCTTTATGATGTCACCCAAATGAGTATGGGTTTCCCTTTTGGGCCTGGTTCCTCTTAAGGTTTCTTCCTCCATTTACTGTGGGAGAGTTTCCTTGCCACTGTCGCTGCAGGCTTGTTCATTAGGACTGTGTAGGGCTGTAGAAAATGTTTAAATTCTTTTATACGTTTACTGTGTACAGCTGCTTTGCGACAATGTCAATTGTAAAAAGCGCTATATAAATAAAACTGAACTGAATTGAATTGAATTGAACTTTGTGTTAATAATTATTGCTCTATTATGAAGATTTAGGCACTGCCTAAAAGTGGAGATCAAAAAAATACACCTTCTCCTGATACTAGTTGATGACATTACATGATATTGTGCAGCATAAAATTACTTTGCACAACAACAAATGTGTACGCTAATGCTGAAGAGTCGTGGACGACACCACACACCCAAATCTACACAAAAAAAATTTCTTTCACGATAATGTTGGTATGTTAAATTGGAAGAAAAAGAATGTTAACACTTAAATATGTTCAAATGTGTAACTCTTTCCTGGATATGTTTCTTTTCCGTAATCACGTTAAATGCGGCAGTGTGATTAGGGTGCATTGCGTAGCATTAGTAGTTTATTTTGCCAGCTAAAACATAAGGATGCCTCCTGTATATGCCACATAGAATTCTGTCATTTACATTGTTAAAGTGTATTTTATTTCATGGCTTGAAACAAGTAATAGTTTGGAGAGGAAGATAGAAAATCAATCCAACATATGTTCCCATTACACTAGTTATACAACACCATGCAAACTATCACCATAGAGTTCCTGCATGTACATGTAGAGACAGAACAAAATCATATCAATGCTGTACCGATTTCGCTCAAGTATGCTGCTCTGCTTGTAGCTAAAACAATCAATCGCATAATCTTGCATCAAAGACATGTACATTTTTTTTAATATGAGACTTTGCAGGGAAAAGAGACAGTAGGCAGTGGTGGCCTGGTGGTAAAGGGCACTGGATCACTGATCCTAAGGCTGGGGGTTCAAGTCCCACTCTCCACAAGACTGAAAGAGATGATGAATACATGATGATGATGATGATGATGATGATGATGAAGTGGTGGCCTGGTGGTATGGTGCTGGATCAAGGTTGTGGGTTCAAGCCCCACTCTCAATAGGTTGTCACTGCTGTCTCCCCAGTGCAGCTAACTGGGTTATCAAAGGCCGGCCATGTATCTCACTGTCTGTGGTGTGAGGCATGTAAAAGAACCATTGCTAACTTTTGCCAGGAGTAGGCTGCATAGCAACCCTAATAAGGACTAAGCGGTTCAGAAAATGAATGATGAATACTCTCTCTTGCTTATTTTAGTTTATTTCTTTATCTTTGCAAAAGTGAGGCAGGAATACATTAGTTTCTTTTTCACTGTATTTTAACATGCTAAATCATGTGCTAATGTAGGACTGAGGTACTAAATCAAGGTTAGGACGTGGTTTCAATGTGACTTAAGATAAATGTCAGAATAGTGCGTAACTAGGACACGCCTCCAGCGCATTTTAAAATTGACCACTCTGTGTTACACATTACAGCAACCTTTCAGTTGCTGGTGTATAAAGGTCTTCTCTGACTCTCGGAGCTCATTAATCTCAAAGAGAAGGGCTTCTGGTCTCCATTTACTTTGTACATACTATGTTTTACCTACTTCCAATGAATTACAGTCACTGATATATATATATATATATATATATATATATATATATATATATATATATGTACACACACAGCCGAAAGGAAAAGAAGAAGAAGAAGATATATATATATATATATATATATATATATATATATATATATATATATATATATATATATGTGTGTGTGTGTGTGTGTGTGTGTGTGTGTGTGTGTGTCTGTTTGTGTATGTGTATATATACGTTCCTTTCTTTAGTCATCCTAAGTGAATTTTTATATAAATGACTGTTTTACCAAAGAAATCATTTGTTTCTTCTTCACAATGTATTCCCGGAATGGAAGAAAAAAGTCTACATTTTCAGTTATTCCTACTGTGGTGTGACCATTAATGGCCTTCCTTTCTGTCAATTGCATATTGTTTCACAGAATATTTTTGTCAGATGCAAGCCTATATTTTTATTAATGGCTTCGTGATTATTGAAGTTTCCACTGGAGCTCCATTCCATGATATTTTGGTGGCACAGATGAACTGTAATAAAACCTACCATGTTGTAATGACATCCTATTTTTACATTTCACAGCTCAAAGCCAAATACCACTAAACCACACGCTTATGACTGTCCTTTAGATTTCTTCATCAATAATTTATAGGATGCATTATGTGAGCAAAGGCATTTTCTTTAGGGTGTAAATATTATGTGTGCTTTCTAAGGACCAAATAGAACTTGTGGCCTGTATAAAGCAGATAAAAAACATTTCTTTTCATTCCTTTCTATTCATATATATTTTGAGCAGGACAGATGTGAATCGAATATGTCTGGTAATTATAAAAAGGATACAAAGGAAGGATTTTTTTTTCTGGTAATAGGAACCATGTGTCTCCTGCTGTCCTTCTACAATCTCCTTCCTAAAGAAATCTTAGGACCACACTTCCCTCCTGGGATGTAATCAGGTTAATGATCAAATTTGATCTGCAAAGGCCTCTCAGCAATGCTGGAAGTAAGAATAATTGCCCCTGTGCACTCATCTCTGCACCAACCCAATAACTTCTGACCTTCTTCTACGACCACTCATCAGGAGCCCAGAGATTCTAATGACCCTTCACCCACACCCTCCACTCAGGACTAACCTCTGCAGATGAGTCCCTCTTTGCTGAGTGTCTGCTTGCACACGCCACAGTGCTTGCTCTTTTTAAACGTCTTCACCCGGAATGTGTGGGAGTGCACAGCCTCAAAATCCTCCGGCTACAAAAAGAGACACAAGAACATTTAAATCAACTTATGCTATATAAATACAATATGTAGAAACAAAACCAAGCAATATGTATTTCATGAAATAAACATGTATTAAACACAACATTCAAGTTGTTTTAAATGTCAGCTGTTTTAAAAATTCATGTTTCCCAGCTGGTTTGAATATCCCTGAGAAATGATGTGTCCCAGTTTAATGCACACAAGCTGGAAATGCAAATGTAATGTACCAAACTCAAGGTAATAGGCACACATACTTTCCCTTACATCATTCAGCATAGCTAAAGCAAAGTTTGTGAAACCCAAAGCTCGTCATATCCATCTTATGCATAAAAAATACCCTATGACCTTTCTGATAGAATTAGTATGTCAGGTATGTTTAGCCTTGAATTTTTTTACTTTAAAAATGCTATAATAAAGCACTATAATTTAACTATGGTGCCTTCTAAATATTATGCCTTATTATCAATTTTAATGTTATGTCAGCTAATTAAATTAGAGCTACTGACTACTCATAGAGTCAATACTTAAAAATCCAGAAATTTTGCCACAATATGTGTTACCTGTTAAAAAGGATTTATGATGTCAAAAGAATCAACTGGGCAATCATTAAGCAGCGAGGTTGTTATATTCACATTATAGTTACCTGTTATTATAATATTTAGGTGATATTAAACAAGCTCAAAAAAAAAAATGTTCATTGTCTTATATATTATTTACATTTGTCGATCTAGGAAACACTATATGCATGTATGGCAAAAATCCTTGCGCAAAAGCATAGTGGTGTGTTTTTCAATGCAATTTAATCTGATTTTATTTTGTATAATGACGGGTTGGCACAGTGGCATAATAGTCAGCAAGAAGCACAACAATAGTGTTCTATGTTCAATTCCTGGGTTCTGTGTTTCTCTGTGGAGTTTGCATGTTCTTCCCATGCTTGTGTGGGTTTTCTCCAGGTACTCCAGTTTCCTCCCACAGTCCAAAAACATTCACATTAGGCTAACTGGCTATTCTGAATTGCTTGGTATAAGTGTCAATGGCTATGTGTGTGTGTTGGCCCCGCTGCTGGCAGAGATAGGCACTAGCCTCCCTGCAACTCAAGTGAGTATGTAGTGCTTTGAACAATGGATACTGACTGAGAACTACTTAGAAATTCAAACATACAATTTTCGCTTTAATTTTTTTTGCCAAATAATCAAGAGATGGCATGTAAAAGCTCCCTATATTGATACAAACAGCAGTTCTTGTATGATGCATCTTATAGCGGTAACGATAAATTGCACCCACCAAAAATGGTCCGAGGAAGAACAACCAGTAAGCATCAGAGGAACAAACCGCTGAAATTGTTAATTCTGTCCATGATAGAAAGGTGTCGGAAACCACAATGCATTGCTACATTCAGTGTATGGGGCTGCCCAGCCACAGACCAGTCGGGTGGTCTTAATGTTAAGTCTAATCAGTGTAAACTAAATTTGCAGTTACATAAGCAACAATCAGAAATAAGCAAAAGAAGGGGGGGATCAGGTATGAAAGAACATTCAAAAATTAAAAAACATACAAACATAAATTATAAAACAACACAAAGACTATAAAACATACAAAAATGTCATTGTGCTGCTTCTACTTATCTTAGTTTGATTATGGGTTTTTTTGTTTTGTTTTGCTTTTTGGTTGGGTTGGGGTTAGCTTTGAGGAAATTATAAAATATATTCCCCCTTTTATTAATTTATTCTAGGAGTCTCCTGACCATGGTACATGTTGACTCAGACATGGTGACACCATTTCCTCTGAGTATTTGTTCAGATGTTTTCCATTTAAAGAAAATGTCTACCCAGGCCCCAAAACTGCAAAGCTGGCTTGTGCAGTGGACAAAAAAGCATCCGGTTATGTGAAGACAAAAGATAATAGAAATGTTCTTGAGGTTGAGATTCAGAAACATCTAGTAATAAATGTTTGAACTAAAACAAGTCCTAGCATTGTATCAGAACATTCCTTCTTTGTGTTACATCTGGAATCCATCAGCATCAAAATCATTCGAGTTTTTATTCTAACCCCATCAGCACTCCCCACCTTATAACTATTGTCAAATCTTCAATTCGAGAAGATATAAAACATCTTCTTCTTCTTCTTCTTCTTCTTCACTTAATCTGGGGTTGGGTTGCAAGACAGGAAGCCTAAGCAGTGAGGCCCAGAATTCCCTCTCCCCAGCTACTTCCTCCAGCTCTTCCGAGTGGATACTTAGGTGTTCCCAGACCAGTGGGTGGACAGGTCTCTTCCCAGTTGAACGTGCCAAAAACACCACACCAGGGAGGCGCTCAGGAGGTATTCTAACCAGATGACTGAGCCACCTCACCCTGTGAAGGAAGCTCATTTCAGCCGCTTGTATCCGCGATCTTGTTTTTCAGTCACTGCCCAAAGCTTATGACCATAGGTGAGGGTTGTAACACAGACCAACTGCTAAATTGAGAGCTTTGCCTCATGGCTGTGAATCACTTCAATGAGAGCTGGAGCCAATATAAAGCAACAGTGTCTTCACAATTCCACTAATACCAAAAGGTAAAGGCTACACCCAGTAAATATACACAACAGAGCAGTTGGGGGTTAGGTGCCTTGCTCAAGGGCACTTCAGCCATTTATGTGAAGTAAGGGAAGGTGCTGCTCACTTACTCAATGCCATACCTTTCAGTCCCAAAGCTGTTTCTCTAAACAATAGGCTACAGCTGCCCCAAACAGAGGAAACAAGCTATGGAAACAAGCTCTGTGTGTGTGTGTGTGTGTGTGTGTGTGTGTGTGTGTGTGTGTGTGTGTGTGTGTGTGTGTGTGTGTGTGTGCGTTGTTACTGTATGGCCCATTGTGAGTACACCTGCAAGTTAACAGACCAAGAAATGGCTTTGATGAACAGGAAATTTCAGAGTCTGGTTCTCATGGGGGAAAATGTCTTCATTACGCAGGTACCTTTGTACACACAAACACTATATTCCCTACAAAGGTCCAATAGTACGGTTCATGTAATTAAGGCTATGACATAATCCTCAAAACTCTGAGGACCCACAGCCAGATCCAGACATTCTTCACTCAAAGAGTCATTTACTTTTATTGAAAAACAAGCTGGCTGAGGTCAGTATCAGAGGACTCCAGAAACAAAACTTGCAGAACTTAACAAAAATTACAACACTAGCAGGACACATGAAGGTAGACTCTGAATTTAGAAGAATTTACACAGAAAATATTAATTACTGTGAAAAACATGCTGTAAATCCAAATACAACATTTGTGTTCATTTGTTTCATTACAGCTGGTTCTTCATCCTAGTTTTTTTGTAACTAAACCCCAGTATAAAACTCAGGTGAGAGAGAAGTTAGTGGGCGAGTAATGACCCAAAAGCTAAGTACATCCAGAACTTGAGAGATAACTCAGTGCACCTATGTGAATGCTCTGTTGATGCTTCTGTTTGTTTGTTTGATTGATTGATTGTTTTATGTTAAGTTGGTTTTCAATGCTATTTTCCCCTTGGATGTGCATTGTCAATTTTAAATTTGAAATTAACAAAAAGTTCATTTACATCTACTCAGTAATTAGTAACATCCTCCAAGATAGTCCTGCAAACTGATAGTTGTATTCGACTGAAACACTGCCTGAGCAGTGTCATCACACACAGATACACTTTATGTTTAGGACAACAGAAAGATACTCCATGTCAACAAGGAAAAGTGAGTTGGCAGGTTACAAGCCGACATGTTAATTCAGCAAATTGCTGCAACTGTAAATATATTTTTCTGTGATAAGCTGCCTTTGAAGTCAGATCCAGTATTTGAACATCAAGGCCAAATGACTGCAATCCCACCCTTGTTTCTGTACATATGAATATCTGTGATTTCCCCCTAGATTATTGTAGAGGACTAGGACAACATTCCATAAGACTCAATAATTACATTTCATACAAAGTAAACACACTGTTTTGCAGAATGCACATGGTGTTTACCCACACCACTGAAAGTATGATTTTAATTATTGACCTTCTCAGTCCATCATTTTACTACTATCAAATCCAGTCCAACAGCTTGGATATAAAAAAAATCTGTCAAATAGGCTTTCCTGTCATTAAAGACAGCATTATTTTTAGAAACAAAATTCACTCTCCATGACTGAATTAGGCTTGATGACAAATGACAGTGCAAATCCAGTAAATACAATAAATACAGTACAGGCAATAAACTACTAGTATACAGTAACTATAGAGTAAGCGCTAAACTCTACACAGCACACTGTATTGCATGTCAGCGTTTTGATACTCAGTCTTGAGAGGCAGTATAAACAAAGTAAAATTGCATGCCATTTTCTACTAAATCTGTTTCAAATATGCTCAGTTAAGACTGTGTGAAAAAGAGAGAAAGACGGAGATACAGTCATCTCTACAGCTCACCTGAATACAGCGCTGTACATGACTTTGACAGCTCTGTGGCATTAGTGACTCCCCACTCATCCCCCACTCCCCAGACTCAGCCCAACTCTGCTGTAATATGATTAGCCAGATATCATCAGCCTAAAGGAATTAATGCAGCTCTACTGAGCTAAAGCATCAATTTTACTGATTAGACTGCTGGACATTTCAAGAATCTTTCTGTCACCTGCCGATGTGTGGATGAGAATTTGTTATTCAGAAAAGAGAAAAGTCATGGAGAATATTTACATGTAATATTGCACCATGGGAACATAAAACATGAAGAATCACAGAGCTGTACTGTATTAAATCTGCTGGCTCGCAAATTAATACTGAATGTGACAGGGGGTATTTCTACTGCCATCCATCCTCCACTGTGTTTCGACTGAGCCCACTGCACATTCAGGATCTCCATCAGTCTGAGGCAGTCTCCAGATTCCAGTCCCAGTTCAGTTTACATATGCTGTCTGATTACAACCAAGATACATTTATGGGATTTGGTTACCTCTGAGTAAACATAAATTACCAAGGAGAACTTGTATATGTCCCATGGAGTAAGACAGGCATGTGTTGTGTAAATTGTTGAGCCAAAGGTGAATTCCCTTTTTAGAGGCCATGTCCGGAACACATTTCATCTTTCTACACTGATGAAAAGCACAGAGGTCTTGAAAGTTGCCTTTCCTGAGCCACCTAGTAGGACAGTTTAAACAGTTGGTCTTGGAACACTTTTCTTTGAGAGACTGTGATCATGTCACACACAGTTATTAAGTCTCCCGATTCAATCGGGAGTCTAATGCAGCCATGAGGTGGGGGGCACTAACCAGTGTCTCTCCCCCTCATGCCGGTCCCAAGCCCGGAGAAATGCAGAGGGTTGTGTCAGGAAGGGCATCCGACATAAAACCAATGCCAATTATTGATGATGCAAATCAAAAGTATTACCTCCATACCGGATCGGTCGAGGCCCGGGTTAACAACGACCGCCATCAGTGCTGTCAATCAACAGGGTGCTGATGGAAATTGGACTACTGTTGGTCGAAGACGTCGAAGAAGGAGAGGTGGGAGGCGTGTCCGTAGGCAGAGAGAGAAGAGGAAAGGCATGAGTCTAGGACTGAGAGTGGGGACTTTGAATGTTGGAACTATGCACAGAAAAGGTAGAGAGCTGGTTGACATGATGCAGAGGAGGAAGGTGGACATACTGTGTGTTCAGGAGACCAGGTGGAAAGGTAGCAAAGCTAAAAGCTTAGGAGCAGGGTTTAAGCTATTTTATCACGGTGTGGATGGGAAGAGAAATGGAGTCGGAGTCATCTTGAAGGAGGAGTTTGTCAGGAATGTTCTAAAAGTGAAAAGAGTGTCAGACAGAGTGATGAATCTCAAGTTAGAAATTGAAGGTGTAATGCTCAATGTTGTTAGTGCTTATGCCCCACAGGCAGGATGTGAGCTAGAAGAGAAGGAGAGATTCTGGAGTGACTTAGATGAAGTGATGCAGAGTACCCCCAGAGGTGAAAGAGTGGTCATAGGTGCAGACTTCAATGGACATGTTGGGGCAGGCAACAGAGGGGACGAGGAAGTGATGGGCAGGTTTGGTATCCAGGACAGGAACGCAGAAGGACAGATGTTGATAGATTTTGCAAAAAGGATGGAAATGGCTGTGGTGAATACTTTCTTTGAGAAGAAACAGGAGCATAGGGTGACTTATGAAAGCGGAGATAGGCGCACACAGGTAGACTACATCTTGTGTAGGCGATGTAATTTGAAGGAAGTCAGTGACTGCAAAGTCATCGTGGGTGAGAGTGTTGCCAAACAGCATAGGATGGTGGTGTGCAGGATGACTCTGATGGTGAGAAAGGTGAAAAAGGCAAAGGCAGAGCAGAAGACAAAGTGGTGGAAGCTGAAAAAGGAAGAGTGTCGTGTTGTCTTCAAGGAGGAGTTGAAACAGGCTTTGGGTGGCCAGGAAGTGCTTCCAAATGACTGGACAACCACAGAAAATGTGATCAGGGACACAGGTAGGAGAGTACTTGGTGTGTCCTCTGGAAGGAAAGTAGATAAGGAGACTTGGTGGTGGAATGAGGAAGTGCAGGAGTGTGTACAAAGGAAAAGGTTAGCCAAGAAGAAGTGGGACATTGAGAGGACCGAAGAGAGTAAACAGGAGTACAGGGAGACACAGCGTAAGGCGAAAGTAGCAGTGGCGAAGGCCAAACAGAGGGCGTATGATGACTTGTATGATAGGTTGGATAGTAAAGAGGGAGAAAATGATCTATACAGGTTGGCACAGCAGAGAAATAGAGATGGGAAGGACGTGCAGCAAGTTAGATTGATAAAGGACAGAGAGGGAACTGTATTGACTAATGACAGAAGTGTGCTGGGAAGATGGAAAGAGTACTTTGAAGAGCTGATGAATGAGGAAAATGAGAGAGAAAAAGAGTAGAAGAGGTAACCATTGAGGAGCAGGATGTAGCAAAGATCAGTAAGGGTGAAGTGAGAAGGGCATTGAAGAGGATGAAGAATGGAAAGGCAGTTGGTCCTGATGATATACCTGTGGAGGTATGGAAGTGTCTAGGAGAGGTAGCAGTAGATTTTCTGACAAGAACATTCAACAAGGTACTAGAGAGTGAGCAGATGCCGAAGGAGTGGAGGAGAAGTGTGCTGGTGCCCATTTTTAAGAACAAGGGAGGCGTGCAGAGTTGCAGCAACTACAGAGGGATAAAGTTGATGAGCCATACGATGAAGTTATGGGAAAGAATAGTGGAAGCTAGACTAAGGGCAGAGGTCAGCATTTGTGAACAACAGTTTGGTTTCATGCCAAGAAAGAGCACCACAGATGCAATGTTTGCCTTGAGGATGTTAATAGAGAAGTACAGAGAAGGTCAGAGGGAGCTACATTGTGCCTTTGTGGATCTGGAAAAAGCATATGACAGGGTGCCAAGAGAAGAACTGTGGTATTGCATGAGGAAGTCTGGAGTGGCAGAGAAGTATGTTAGAGTGGTGCAGGACATGTATGAGAGATGTAAGACAGTGGTGAGGTGTGCTGTCGGTGTGACCGACGAATTCAAGGTGGAGGTGGGACTGCATCAAGGGTCAGCTCTGAGCCCATTCTTGTTTGCTATGGTGATGGACAGGCTGACAGACGAGGTGAGACAAGAATCTCCATGGACTATGATGTTTGCAGATGACATCGTGATCTGTAGTGAGAGCAGAGAACAAGTGCAGGAAAATCTAGAGAGGTGGAGGTATGCCCTGGAAAGGAGAGGAATGAAGGTTAGCCTCAGAAAATCAGAATACATGTGTGTGAATGAGAAGGACCCAGGAGGAACGGTGATGTTACAGGGAGCAGAGATAACGAAGGTGGAGGATTTTAAGTACTTAGGCTCAACAATCCAGAGCAATGGAGAGTGTGGAAAAGAGGTGAAGAAGCGTGTGCAGGCAGGCTGGAATGGTTGGAGAAAAGTATCCGGTGTGATGTGCGATAGGAGAGTGTCAGCAAGAATGAAGGGAAAAGTGTACAAGATGGTGGTGAGGCCAGCGATGTTGTATGGCTTAGAAACAGTGGCGCTGAGGAAAAGGCAGGAGGCAGAGCTGGAGGTAGCGGAGATGAAAATGTTGAGGTTCTCCCGGGAGTAACGAGGATGGATAGGATCAGAAATGAGTATATCAGAGGGACAGCCCACGTAAGATGTTTTGGAGACAAAGTCAGAGAGGCTAGATTGAGATGGTTTGGACATGTACAGAGGAGGGATAGTGAGTATATTGGCAGTAGGATGCTGAGGTTGGAACTACCAGGCAGAAGGCCTCGAGGAAGACCGAAGAAGAGATTTATGGATGTGGTGAAGGAAGACATGAAGGTCGTTGGAGTCAGAAAAGAAGATGCGGAGGACAGGGTGAGGTGGAGGCGGATGATTTGCTGTGGCGACCCCTGAAGGGAGCAGCCGAAAGTAAAAGAAGAAGAAGAAGAAGAAGATTCAATCGGGAGTCTCCCGATTTAAAAGCATAAATCCAATCTCCCGCCAGGAGATTAATTTCTCCCGATTTCCAGACAACCTCCCGAAAAAAAAAAAAGTCACACTTTGAACACACCGTAGAATTTTTAAGTCTTAATCTTCTGCATATTGCACTTTGGAGACACCGTAGAAATGTATAGCCAGTCTCTATCTTCCGTTTGTTTATGCACACACGAGTTGGCAGTTCACTGATACAGGCTAGCTACTTCAAGTCACGTGATCATTCAGTGCCGTGCAGTTCAGAAACAAGGGCGTGGAAGAAGACAAGCTTGGTTGAGGAATTACAGGATTTTCAATTAATGCGTGAAAATGAAATGCCAGTGTTCAGAGAAAAGATGAGGTGTGATGAGTGGTGGCATCAAGTGATGACAATGTCAACTGTGATGGGAGTGAAGAGATTTTCCTCTTTTCACAAAACTGTTGCAGGCAGTGCTGACTATACCAAACAGCAATTGTGACAGTGAAAGGGTATTTTCTATTGTAAAGAAAATCCACACTGATGCCAGGTCAGAATTGATCAATGAAACTTGTTTGTACCCTCTTGGCTACAAAATTGAACTCAGACTTTGTTTGTTACAAATGCCTTCCAAGTCCTGAACTTTGTAAAATTGGAAAGCAAGCAACATACAAGTATGTGCAGGAACATACCTAAACATCTGGTGTAATTATTAAGCAAGCAGCATTAGTATATGTCACAATATTTTTAAACAGTTGTTTTTATCAGCTGATTCATAAAACTGTATACATCCATGAATAAATTAAAAAAAAAAACTTGTTTATTGAGCAATGTTCCTTTATAAAAAAATATGCATCAATTCTTGGGGCCGCAGCCCGGCCGCGCAGGGGGTGCGGTGTCTCTGGTGAAAATTCTCCCTATTTCAAAATGTTGAAACTTAATAAGTATGGTCACTGGAATTTTGTGAATTCTGTGAATTCCCCATTTAAAATTCTAACATTCATAAAATATGCTCAGGCCTTGTTATAAAATTTAAATAGCTTCTTTAATCATCAAACTTTCTCACATTTCTGTTATTCACACATGCTAAAGTATCATAATTCCACATACAGAAAGTAAATTTATTCATTTCTTTCTTTCTTCTTCTTTTTTTTTTTTTTGATAAACCACTTAATTCTAATAGGGTCACGGGGAGGTTGCAGCAACTCTCAACCAACTCAAGGTACACCCTGAACAGCTTGCCAGTCCATCACAGTGCTACACACACACACACACACACACACACACACACACACACACACACACACTATTCACTCTCACACCCTGCAATTTTGAAAGGCCAATTATCATAATGTGCATTGTCTTTGGACTGTGAATGAAACAAGAGTACCCAGAGGAAACCCACACATACTCAGTGAGACCATGCAAACTCTAAGCTGAAACACAGTCATTGAGCCTATTACTCAGACCCAGGACCTTCTTGCTTTAAGGTGTGCGGCTGTGCTAATCATTACACCAACATGCCATCCGGTGGTTTTGTTTTACCATTTCTTCAAAAACAATGGATACAAAAAATGACCCAAGCAGCACTTTTGATACCTAGTTATACAGACAATATAATGCACTACTGATATTCACTGCTGAAGAATTCCTGATAGAGAGAAACATAGACAGCCTTGAATATGTTTTTTCTTTTGCTCTGTTTAGTGTTTATTTAGTAAATATATCATGGTTTCTATGCGCAGAAGATAAAAGGGGAAAATGGAGAAAAGTCACAAGGGAATGCATATGAATTAGTCATGTGTCTCCTGTCAGAAACACAGGGCCCCCAAGAAACAGTCTGCTTGTGTTCCTTCATTCACAAGCATGCAATCGGCTGAACTCTAAAAGCAGGCGAAGAAATCCAATCATTAAAACATGAACAATGTCAGAATGGCTAATTTTCCATGGGACTCACTGAAAGGCATTCAATGCTATTCTCACTGCAGCTCATATAACTCTTACACAAGCAAACAAAAGCTTCTGATTATAACTTCATGAACTACACCAAAATAACATACTTCATTATTAGATAATAAACTTTTGGGTAATCCTGATAAATATACAGCATCATATGAACAAAATCAGACAGCAGGCATCCTCCTTTAATTAAATCCTGTAACTTAGACAATTCTTCCTGTTTGGAAATTATTGGACAATAATACAGCTTAATGGTGAGCTTGTAATTTCACTAACTCCCGCTGCATAACCTCATGTGGAAGGACTTCCGCCATGCTTGATTCATTTCAGAGTACTGCCAGGCATTCAAGGAGGACCACAGAATCTACAAAGAGCAAGCCCCTGAAAAAGGGCTCCCAGCAGCCCTTGTGTCCTAGCGGAATGTACATGCCATATACACAGCTCCATGATGAGACGCTACATCCCTGGGAATGGTGCTAAAGCCCATTCAGTTCCATTATCCATACAAAACATCCCTTTACCCCCCAAAAAAATCTAAAGTTGGTTGGGAGAGATGAGCCCCCAGACATCCACAGGAGGACTAGTGTCTGGTAACACAGCCGTGTAAATCCCAGGCTAAAATCCCAGTAAGACTAACAGTGCAGTCTATTGGGATGAGACATAATAGAATTCTCTGGTTATTTTCAAGGGGTCTTTTGTAAACAGTAGCTAATGCTTCACCAGAAAAGATGACCTGACACCTTTTGAAGTGGCTGATATAAAATGGATCAAGTTAATGAAGAATTAGGGGGAAAGGAAATGTATGGAATGAGAGTGAAATTGAGCCATATTCATTCATTCATTCATTCATTATCCATTCCTATTTATGGTCTCGGAGAGGCTGGTACTCCTCCTAGCTGACTCTGGGCAAAGGTATGTTACACCCTGAACAGTTTCCCAGTCTATCAAAAAAAAACCCATAAAAATACACACAAACAAGAATTCATAATCTCAATCACCTTTAGGATGATTTGAAATGAGTAGTTAACTTAAGGTGTACACAGTAAAGACCCATGTAACCATGCACACATGTAAACATGCAAACTTCACACAGAAATGCCCTTACCAACCATGGGGATCAAACTCAGGACCTTCTTGCTGTGAGGAAAAAATACTGACCTCTACCCCACCATGCCTTTACATCTATATGTGATTTGTTATACAGCTTTCATGGCAAGTGTGCAAAGCATCCTTGTAAATTAGAGCTTAAAAGTTGTAAGTTGGCAATATATCAGCTTTGGAGAGCAAACAATACTATAACTTGTGCAAAAACTCTTCAATTTTATATATATGCCGAATTTATGATGTCTCTATACCAAATTAATTTACAGGAGGCTCTGAAGAGCCAAGACCCTCTAAGATCTAGCCTACATCTATCACCAATATTACACCAAGGAAAGCCATGTTTATTAATATTCTAGGTTTTAAAACAAATCTATATTGTGAATGAACTGTATTTGTCCATTTTAACTGTAAAGGATTTGCAATCCATGTTTCTTGACTAACAACATAAGTAACACAAAATGCTATTGCCAGCCGTGAAACTTTCATTTTAAGAGCACAACTTTTTACAAGCATTAAGAATAATTGATGCTATATGGGAAGTCACAGCCTAATGGTTAGAGAGGCATCTTTGGGACTGAAAGGTTACGAGTACGATTCTCAAACCAATAGGTAAAATGTGTTGTGGGGGAGTTACTACCGTTCCTCCTTGAGCAAGGCACCTAACCCCCAACACTTCTCCAATCACCCTCAAATGTATGTGATAGCCCACTATTTTAAGTGTGTGTGTGTGTGTGTGTGTGTGTGTGTGTGTGTGTGTGTGTGTGTACTCACTGTTAATGTGGTGTGTGTGTGTGTGTGTGTGTGTGTGTGTGTGTGTGTGTGTGTGTTCACTTTCAGGATTATTACAGTACAGCAAAATCCAAAATAATAATAATTTTAAAAAAATCTAAATCAGATACTAACTGAGTATGGCTACTTGTGCCTGTATGTACACAATGGGCAACTGTAATCAGAATCAACATACTGCACTTATGTGCACAGTTCCTCTAGACAAGTAAGAGCAAGATAAAGTCTCGATAAAGACCAATCAATCAGGTAAGAGCTGAGTTGCAAGTTTTATTATTACTTCTATATCACAAGCTCACTCCGATACAGTATATCCAACAACTCAAATGTAACAAAAAACTTATTATAAGAATTACATTTGGGAACGATATCAATGAAAAACATTTGTACTGCAGCAAGCTACTACAGGCCATTAGAAAGATCTTTTACTCATTCATATTTAATAGCTTGTTAGCAATTTCAACAGCTTTCTTCTTTACCCTAGCTCAGCCAACATTGGGCAAATACAAAGTACACAGTGAACAGCTCACCAGACCACCGCATAGCCAACACACAAATTTCACATTTACACTTTAAGGGAATTTGGGGCAGTGGTGGTCTAGTGGTATAGGGTGCTGGATCGCTGAGCCAAAGGTTGGCGGTTCGAGTCCCACTCTCCACAGGGTTGTCACTGCCCCCCCAATGCGGCTAACTGGGTTATCAAAGGCGGGCCATGTCTCTCACTATCTATGGTGAGAGGCATGTAAAAGAACCATTGCTGACTTTCGTAAAGAGTAGCTGCAAAGTCGTCAGCGTGTTTCTATCCCTTGCTAAAAGGGTTGTGACAGGAAGGGCATCCGACGTAAAAAAAAAAAAAAAACCTCTGCCAAATTAAACGTACGAATCAAAATGATTTGCTGTGGCGACTCCCGAGTAAAAGGGAAAAAGCCGAAAGGAAGACAGACAGACTTTAAAGGGAATTTAGAACAACCACTTAAACTAATTTGCATGTGTTCGGACTGTTTCAAATATGTGAAATGCACCATGCAACAAACAATAAATTTCATTCTGAATGGTAAAATAACTTATATTTGGGTTGAAAGAACTAAAATCTTTTTCAGTGATTTCCAAGAAATTGCTGAGCTCCTGTGGTCAATAAAACTACAACTCCAAAAAAAAAAATTTTAATTTGCGCACTCTAATATTTTTCTGGACCACGTTTAGCCTTGATTATGAGTCATGGCATTCCTACTTCAGTTAAATCGCTTAAGACCAAGCGATATTATGTCGAAATAAAATGAAGTCTTAGCTTCTTAGAAGTTAAGAGGGTTTAGCTAACAAAGGCATTACAAATGTTACCTAAAAGAAAATGCATACAGAACTCAGAAATCACTTCATAATTAGAAAGATTCTCAAACGTTTTTCTACATAAGTCTAAGCTAGTGGTTCTTAACCTGGGTTCGATCGAACCCTAGGGGTTCGGTGAGTCAGTCTCAGGGATTCGGCGGAGGTCAAGACAGACACCCGACTCATATTCATGACGACACCCCGCTTGGCCATCATTGGCTGCAGGTGATCACACTACATTGCTTGGCCAATCTGTGCTGCAGGAAATTTGGTGCGCTCAGTAGTTGACTTGTGACTGTTGTGATGGTACGTCGTGTGATTTCTTTCTTAATCTTTTAATCCATAGTATGTTGAGCAAAAAAGAAAGTGGTCGGATGAATATGTACAACATGGATTCATATATACTAGTATAACGAAACGTGATGCTAGTCAGCGTCCTATCTGCATGATTTGCAAAGTAGGATCAACCCCTGCTGAACTGACGTATACATACATGTATGTGTATATAATATCAATAAATACATATTCAATACGATAAATGCTTATAATAACGATTAAACATTCAAAAATAATGCATAAGATGTAAATAAAACAAATACACACACATACAGACGCACACGCGCACGCACTCAGATGCGCACCTCACATAAAAATCTAAGTAGTTGTGATGGGGGGGGTCATGCATTGTATTGGTTTTGTTCTTTGAACACAGTAATGTTAATGCACAGTTCATTTTGGTGCCCCAGTAAAAACATATACCTGTGTCTTGAATTTGAAAAAAAATCATATTTTATTTTTCAATAATGAAGGGTTCGGTTAATAAACATATGAAACTTGTGGGGTTCAGTACCACCAACAAGGTGAAGAACCACTGCTCTAAGCAGTAGTGTCTGGATGTTTTGAGAACATCTGTCTGTCAAATGCCAAGATCACCAATTAGTTCTTTTCATATGATGTTCGGCTTGATGTAAAATCACACTGCAGGATTCGAGACAGCAAATCTAGCCTGTCACACTCACATATATTATAAATCAGAGGGTATGCCCTTATTGGCCTCTTCTTCTTCTTCTTGTCCTTTCGGCTTTTCCCTTCAGGGGTCGCCAGAGCGAATCATCTGCCTCCATTTCACCCTATCCTCTGCATCTTTTTCTCTTACACCAACTGTCTTCATGTCCTCTTTCACCACATCCATGAAGCATCTCAAAAAGGTGCTCATCATCTCTCAAACACTGCTCATCTGAAATGTAGTTGTTATGAAAAAAAAAACAATAAAAAAAACAAACAGGAATTCCAGACAAGAGTATGTACTAGTATGTGTGTATTTTCTTTTCCTTTCGGCGTTTTCCCTTTTTCAGGGGTCGCCACAGGAAATCACCTGATTCGAATCTTTGATTTGGCATAGTTTTTTTTTTTTTTTTTAAGTTGTATGCCCTTCCTGACACAACCCTTTAGCAAGGAGCAAAAACACGCTGATGGCTATGCAGCTACTCTTTATGAAAGTCAGCAATGGGTCTTTAACATGCCTCTCATCATAGACAGTGAGAGACATACCTGGCCTTTGATAACCCAGGGAGCTGCACTGGGGGTGGGGGGGGGGGGCAGTGTGACAACCTTGTGGAGAGTGGGACTCGAACCCCCAACCCGAGGATCAGCGATCCAGCACCCTTTACCACCAGGCCACCACTGCCCAAGGAGTATGTATGTGTGTATAATTGTCCAAAAAACTCCACAGCATACAGGCAGATCTTCAAATTGGTTTGGTAAAAAGGTGATTTATGTGTCACTGAAAATGGAGAAGGGCAAAGTGACTCATCTGGTAAAACCAACATATATCCATCCTATATGTCTATAGGGTATTCATTTGAAGCAAACGTGTCCCTTGTGTATATGGCTCCCTTCATCCTTCCCATTAAGCTAATGAAAACCCCACACAGCAATCTCTCATTCTCCATTACACACACACACACACACACACACACACACACACACACACACACACACACAACACGAAGGCTGCTTTGTCCAGGAACATCTTGACTCTATCCAACCAACCATTGCACTGAGACATACTGGGCACCAAGCCAAAGACATCACTCACATTTACTGAGGGATGTGATGTGGAGGGAAGGGAACCAAGCGATCATACACGAGGAGCAACAATTGGAGGGCAGGTCTGAGAACCTGGAATACGGTTGCAACATGGTATATCACAAAAACACATTAGTCTTTCTCAAAAAATTAGCATATTGTGATAAAGTTCATTATTTTCTGTAATGTACTGATAAAAATTAAACTTTCATATATTTTAGATTCATTGCACACCAACTGAAATATTTCAGGTCTTTTATTGTTTTAATACTGATGATTTTGGCATACAGCTCACGAAAACCCAAAATTGCTATTTAAAAAAATTAGCATATCATGAAAAGGTAGTCTAAACGAGCTATTAACCTAATCATCTGAATCAACCAATTAACTGTAAACACCTGCAAAAGATTCCTGAGGCTTTTAAAAACTCCCAGCCTGGTTCATTACTCAAAACCGCAATCATGGGTAAGACTGCCGACCTGACTGCTGTCATTGCCATCATTGACACCCTCAAGCAAGAGGGTAAGACACAGAAAGAAATCTCTGAGCGAATAGGCTGTTCCCAGAGTGCTGTATCAAGGCACCTCAGTGGGACGTCTGTGGGAAGGAAAAAGTGTGGCAGAAAGCGCTGCACAACCAGAAGAGGTGACCGGACCCTGAGGAAGATTGTGGAGAAGGGACGATTCCAGACCTTGGGGGACCTGTGGAAGCAGTGGCCTGGGCTAAGATAAGATAAGATAAGATACAGCTTTATTAATCTCACAATGGTGAAATTCTTTTCAGTTACAGGCTCTTGAGGTACCATCAGTAGGGGGTGCAAAAATAGATAAATATACAAACATACACACATACATATATATTATTATCAGTAAATTAATAAATAGATACATAAATAGTATAAATTAATATACAATAAAAAAGAAAAGAAGGGAACAACTTTGTAGACTGGCCTATATTCAAGTGTATATGTATCTGAGGGCAGAGTAGATGGGTTGATATGGTTCACAGTCAGTGGGGTAGATGTGGTTGATTAAAGTGCATGGGGTTTTTATTGCACATATTTATATTTATAAATATAATAAATTACTATAATAGATAGTTATATTTATAACTGTCTATTTTCACAGACAGTTATAAAGTGGCGTTGTACAGTCTGACAGCGGTGGGAATGAACGACCTGCGGTAGCGCTCCTTCCTGCACTGAGGATGTCTCAGTTGTCCACTGAAGGAGCTACTCAGTCTGGTGCAGTGGGTGAGAGCTGTTGACCAAGATGAATGTGAGCTTTGCTACCATCCTCCTCTCACTCACCTCCTCCACAGAATCCAGTGGGCAGCCTAGGACAGAGCTGGCCCTCCTGACCAGCTTGTTCAGTCTCTTTCTGTCCCGCTCTGTGCTGCCCGGGGCCCAGCAGATGGCAGCGTAGAGGACTGCAGAGGCTACCACAGAGTCATAAAAAGTCTTGAGCAGAGGTCTGCATACTCCGAAGGACCTAAGTCTCCTCAGAAGGTGGAGGCGACTCTGGCCCTTCTTGTACAGGGCGTTGGTGTTGTGGGACCAGTCCAGTTTATTGTTAAGGTGAACACCCAGGTACTTGAAACTGTCTACTGTCTCAATGTCCTGTCCCTGGATGTTCACTAGTGAGTGTGTGTGTGTGTGTGTGTGTGTGTGTGTGTGTGTGTGTGTGTGTGTTAGAGTGCTTCTCCTGAAGTCGACCACCATCTCCTTCGTCTTCCTTGTGTTCAAGCACAGGTGGTTGCACTCACACCAGTCCACGAAGTAAACAATGACCGACCGGTACTCCAGCTTGTTCCCCTCTGACACACAGCCCACGATGGCGGAGTCGTCCGAGAACTTCTGGAGGTGGCAGCTGTCTGTGCTATAGATGAAGTCCGAGGTATAAATGTCGAAAAGGAAGGGTGAGAGGACGGTGCCCTGCGGTGCCCCCATGCTGCAGACTGCCACCTTTGACTTACAGCCGCGCAGCCGCACATAGTGTGGACGGTTAGTGAGGTAGTCGATAATCCAGGCAGCAAGATGCCCGTCCACTCCCACGTCCTCCAGCTTCCCCCGCAGGAGCGCTGGCCTGATGGTGTTGAAGGCACTGGAGAAGTCAAAGAACATGACCCTCACAGCGCTTCCAGCGATCTCCAGGTGGGTGAGTGCCTGCTGCAGAAGGTAGATGACGGCGTCTTCTACCCTGATGTTGGGCCTGTAGGCAAACTGCAGCGGGTCTAGGGTGGGGCTCACCATAGAGCGGAGGTGTTCGAGGAGGAGCCTTTCCATGGTCTTCATGAGGTGGGAGGTCAGGGCGACAGGTCTGTAGTGGGCCGGTTCCTTCGCTTGAGCTGTTTGGGAACCGGGACCACACAGGAGGTCTTCCACAGGACAGGAACCTACTCCAGGCTGAGGCTCAGGTTGTACAGGTAGCATAGTACCTCACAGAACTGGTCCGCGCAGGTCCTCAGCAGCCTGGGACTGATGCCATCTGGTCCCTGTGATTTAGTCGCCTCAGCTGTCTCCTCACCTGGTCTGACGTGATGGAGGTGGGGTGGGCTGCAGAGGGAGGGGGATGTGTCTGTCGGGCTGTAGCAGTCAAGTGAAGTTGGCCTGGGGGGGGGTGTCTGCTGGTCTGGAGGCGTGTGAAGGGGGTGCTGGGGGGCAGGGGTGGAGAATCAAACCTGTTGACGTAACAGTTTAATTCATCCGCCCAGCGCTGGTCACCATCAGCTGTCCCTCTGACACTCTGCCCAAATCCAGACATGGTCTTTAGTCCTCTACAGACGTCCCACACGTTGTTCTGAGCCAGCTTCTCCTCCATCTTCTTCCCATAGTCCTTCTTGGCCCTCCTGATCCTCCACTGGAGCTCACGTTGGACCTTCTTCTGCTCCTCTCTATCCCCCGAGATGAAAGCCCTCTTTTTCTGGTTCAGAAGGACTTTAAGCTCAGGGGTGACCCACGGGTGGTTGTTGGAGAAGCCTCAGGGGTGACCCACAGGTGCCGCATTCCCCAGGTCAAGCCTCTTTTAAACCAAAAACAGTGGCAGAAGCGCCTGACCTGGGCTACAGAGAAGCAGCACTGGACTGTTGCTCAGTGGTCCAAAGTACTTTTTTCGGATGAAAGCAAATTTTGCGTGTCATTCGGAAATCAAGGTGCCAGAGTCTGGAGGAAGACTGGGGAGAAGGAAATGCCAAAATGCCTCAAGTCCAGTGTCAAGTACCCACAGTCAGTGATGGTCTGGGGTGCCATATCAGCTGCTGGTGTTGGTCCACTGTGTTTTATCAAGGGCAGGGTCAATGCAGCTAGCTATCAGGAGATTTTGGAGCACTTCATGCTTCCATCTGCTGAAAAGCTTTATGGAGATGAAGATTTCATTTTTCAGCACAACCTGGCACCTGCTCACAGTGCCAAAACCACTGGTAAATGGTTTACTGGCCATGGTATTACTGTGCTCAATTGGCCTGACAACTCTCCTGACCTGAACCCCATAGAGAATCTGTGGGATATTGTGATGAGAACGTTGAGAGACACCAGACCCAACACTGTGGATGAGCTTAAGGCCACTATCGAAGCATCCTGGGCCTCCATAACACCTCAACAGTGCCACAGGCTGATTGCCTCCATGCCACGCCGCATTGAAGCAGTCATTTCTGCAAAAGGATTCCCTCACAAATCTCACAAATTTTATTTTAGAGACACACATAACCTCATAGTTCCAATTCCTGACAAGACAAAATAAAAAAAAAAAGAAAAGTAGTGATACAAACTTAGGCAAGAATAAAGGTGATGGCCAGTCATTTGAGCAAATATATATATATATATATATATATATATATATATATATATATATATATATACACACACACACACACACACACACACACAGTCGGCCCTCTAGAGAGCGCACGTTGCAGCTTATTTTTCATTGTTCTATGCAATCTGCAAATGTAAATACTGTATCTATACTCGGTAAATGTACACCATAAGAATCTGGGGTCGGGAACCTTTTTGAGTAAGAGAGCCAAAAAAAAGACATATTTTAAAATCCAATCCTATATATATATATATCTATATATATTCTCTCAGTGGTCGGGAACCTGTCTCACGAGCCAGATGTGGCTGTTTTGATGACTGTAACTGGCTCTCAGATAAATCAAGTGGCCTTTCTTAACAGAATAACGAATACACAATTTCACTGTCATTTAAATAAAACTACAAAAAAAGCTATCATGTAAAACAAAAACAGTTGAATAAATCTTGCGCATTTAAATCTATACATCTATTCTCAATTCCAAGTCATTGTGGCACGCAGAGGAGAGCCAATCCTTTCTATACTCCAGTGTGTGGGCGGGTCTTATACCTTGAAACTCTAATTTTATTGGATTATAACAACAGCCACAGACTGCACGTGTTGTTTTTGAGTAAAGAGATAAATTTCCCTCGTTTTGATCAGCTCATTTCCACGAAGCCAAGCACAGCTGGAAAGCAAACACAAATGGACAAAGAGAAAACCTTCAACCCGCAGACCAGATGATTGCCAAAACTTGGGACGCGCTTCCTGTCACATAAACACTGCAGCGTGGGAGTCCAATAAAATTAGAATTTCAAGGTATCGGACCCGCCTGCACACAGAAAGGATTGGCTCTCCGTTTCGCACCACAGTGATGTGGCATTGAAAATAGATGAATACATTTAAATGCGCGGTATTTCTTCAAGCCAGTCTGGTCATCTGACGGTCACTTTCGGAAACAACGGCCCACGTCCGGACGATCCAGACTAGTCGGAAGCTACAGATTTTGTCCGTTGCATCCGAAATCTGTTCAAGCGAAGTCCGTAAAACCGAGGCATGAGTGTACTTCACACCAGGAACGTGTTTAAATTTATGAAGTTCGTGAGCAGGAGAATCGGGTGAAAAATACTCATCACTTTCTGATCAGTCCATATCTGGCTCATCGCTCCATTCATTCAGAGCATCCTATAGTTTTGCTGTAGCAGGTTCTTATGGTTCATCGGTTGTTGTACATTTACCAAGGGAACACAGCAAAATATTTTCCTGTTTTTAAAAGGAAGGCGGAACAATCAAATGTGTTGTTACTGATGAACATTATACACATTCCCCAGTGGCAGGGGGTCTTGAAATACCATGTAAACTTACTTTTACAGGCAGTGAACGCCTCATTTTAAGGTTACAGAGACTGATCGAATAAAATTGGTAAGTTTGATCTACGATTTTGCTCCCAGTACACATGGGCGGTTATTAGACGTATGATAAAAAACATGGGGGGGGGGGGCTTATTGGAGTGTATACATATATATATATATATATATATATATATATATACACACACACACACACGCACCACCATGCCACCTATAAAACTATTGATAAGATCTCATTCAGACAGGGAAGCAACCTAAAATGCATACACATACTGAAACACACATTTCTTTACCTCATACAAATGCACTTGCCAAAGTACCCCATGAATCTTGAACCATAAACTGTGGACTGGCCAAACACTCACACACACACACACACACACATACACACCTCAGCCAGCTCTGGGTGAGGGCAGAGTACACTCTGGACAGTTCGCCAGACCATAGCAGGCCATAAGCATGCTGATGGCAACGCAGCGTACTTTTTACAAAATTCTGCAATGGTTCTTTTACATGCCTTTCACCAAAGACAGTGAGCGACTTGGCTGGCATTTGATAACCTCGTTTGCTGCACTGGGGGGGGGACAGCAGTGACAACCCAGTGACAGTCGGGTTTGAACCCTTGATCTTGGGATCAGTAATCCAGAACCCTACCATCAGGCTATCACTGCCCTGTATTGAGATGTTCAGTTAAAAATAATTTGTAATTGAAATGTAGTTTTACATGTGCTTTGTCAAGAAGAAAGGGTTTTCTCTGTGTGTGTGTGTGTGTGTGTTTGTGTGTGTGTGTGTGTGTGTGTGTGTATATATGTGTATATAAATATATAAAATGTGTGCGTGTGTGTATGCCTACAATTGAGTGATGTGCATATGGTGTACATGTTGCTCCGTATTGGCAGAGTCTGGTAGTGTGACCTTCCTGCCTTGATTTGATGAATTTGTTAAAACTGGAGGTGTGGTACTGGCACTAGAGAGTGGAGGACCGCTACCTTAACGACTTGTCCCTAGTTATTAACCAGTCAGAGTCATTGCAAAGGGTGTAGATGTTTCAAATGCACACAAACTCAGTGAATGACCTCCATCTCCCTAAACCTCAGAACACGAAGTCTCCCAGAAAATCACCCCCACAACCCTTCCACCCAAGCATTCTGTTTTCTTTAACAGCATTACTATTATTTCACCCACAAAACATTACCCAATAGGGGCACCTGACCTCTGACCCCATCATCCCTTTCCAACCCTATATACACTCTGATGTATTAAGGATTCTTGGCCTCTTTTCTTCTGCCTATTCTCCCACCATTTCTTGCCTGTCTTTTTTTCTCTTTCTCCCACTCTCGAAAGGGGGAAGCCCCACATTAAGTTTCTCAAATACTTGGGTTTTGGATGAAACTGTTAGGGAAGCACTCAAGGGTGATAATCAATTAATTTCTGAAAGAAATGAATAAAATTCTGCAATTGATTGAAAAAAATAGACCTACACAACTGTGCATTGTTCAAATGTTCCAAGAATCCTTAAAGGAGTTCAATTGTTGAATATGTTCTAGTACGTTAATTAAAATGATTTCAATGAAAAGTACATTGGGATTAGCGTCTTTCTTACATTTATTAATTTTCATACAATATTGACGAGCATGTACAACATACTTTGATGCATACATGGATCTGACTCAGCATTAGGAATTTGCTAGAATATTTGAGACATGTATCAAAGACTCAGGCATAAGTAATCCTACCTATGTAAGAGAGAGCCAGAGAGAGAGAGAGAGAGAGAGAGAGAGAGAGAGAGAGAGATTGTGACAGTGCTACACTTCAGACATGTACAACAATGTACTGTATAGTCAGGCAGGAAAAGAGGAAAATTAATCCAGTAAGGAATTTATAAGCAATTACCACTTCTCCTAAAACCATGCAATGCAAGTGTCTTTTACGTCTCAATATAGCACTCCCCACTGTTGAATGTTTCACTATTAATCTGCATTTTCAATAAAAGCAGAGGAAGGCAGTTCATCTGACTTCATATGTCCCAAATTACCTGTCATCTGTGTTACCTGAACATTTGAATTTGTGTCAATAAAGCAAGAAAGTCAATACATACAATTTATTATGATAAATGTATTTACTTGGTGTAGACTCTCTCCTGACCCATGTTGTATCAGCCCAGTGCCAAAGCCCCACAATGTTTTTTGTTGTTGTTGTTGTTGTTGTTTTTAAACACCCCACCAATAACCCTATGGAAATCCCCACAAACTTTTTCTCTCAATCCAGCATCAAATTCAAAATTGTCCTTGTTACCACAGTACCAAAATCCCATAATCCATCCTTCTTTACTTTAAACCCCAGCCCCAAATCCTCCTAAACATTTCCTCATGTCAGACCTAAACCCGCAGGCCATGCCTCTCACGCCACCACTAAAGCCCCTCTCACCCTACCCTTACATACCCATAAGCAATTCCTCTCACCCCATCCCTAAATTACTAACCTTCCTTCTCATCACAGCCCAAAACCCTTAAGTGTTTCCTCTCACCCCATCCCCAAAACCCCAAAGCATTCACTGTTACCCAAGCCCCAAATTTAAAAAGGCTTACCCCCTCACTACTTCCACAAATCCCATCAAACTTTCCCTCTCACTCACACCTCAAATCTGCTCAAACTTTTCACCCCAACCCAGCACCCATATCCCCACTAGCTATCCTTCTCACCCCCGTGCCAAATTCTGAAACCTCCCTTCTTTTACCATCCTCAAATCCCCACAAGCCTTTTTCTCTCACCCAAGCCCTTACTTCTAAAGCCTCAACTGAGCTCCAAACCTTCGAGCCTTTTTTCTGACTCCAGCGCCAAATCCCCTCAAACCTTACCTCGCACCAAAGATCTGTAGTACCATTCAGTTAATTCAAAAGCAAATATTTTTATAGTTCTATTCAATTTATTTATCCTCAACCAAAAATGCAAGTGTTATTTAAAATTCCAACCAACCACGCGAGCAGAAAACCCCGAGCAATTTAATTGCCCAGATCCTAGTCCCACAGTCTTGCTCAACTACACATCCCCAAGTCTACACAATCATATTCTTATTGCTCCACCCAACCAAATTTATCCCCCAATGCTGATCCTTGACCCTACTTACAAATCCATACAATTGCTATACATCACCTCAAAGCCTCACAATTCATGTCCAACACCGAGTGACAAATAGACACAGTACAGCTTCATTAGGCCAGCCGCAACTACCTTGCATCCTCATCCCAGCACAACCCTGGCTCAAAAAGCCCCACATTTCTTCAACCAAGAATTAACAAAGTCTATCTGCCATTTGAATGGAATGGCAGATAGACCTTGTTCATTATGAGTTGATGACTTGTGCTTGATCAACCCAAACAAGATTTTAATGAATCTCCATAAACCTTCCTTGTTCTTCAAAGTGAATGTTGAAATGAAAAAAAGTGCAAGAAAGAGAATAAATTCAAACTCCTTAGGAATGCCTGTAATGAGCTACAGATGATCTCAGATGTTTTAGAGAATAAATGTGTATGCGAACATCACTGTATACTGGTTACTCAGTATATTTATACTATATTAGATAAATGAGGTGGTAAATCTCAATCAGGGTCACGTTTAAAGTTTAGCAGAGTAATATGAAAATCAATCATTGTTTCAGGACAAACATAAATAGTATTTTCACTGATGGTCACAGCTGGACATGTAAAAACCCATTACCTTACTGTAAAAGGAAAGATTTTCAAAATTAGACAAAATTAGAATTTTATGGTTGCAACAAACTGAACAAAAGTTTTAAAGTGACCGATTGCAAAGATGAGTCTGAGGTTACACCTTAGTGCCAAAATAAGACAATTGATCAGATAATTTTTAGTCAGTCTAACTGACCAAACATTTTTCAATGTGAGTTCATATTTGGGTCTTTCAAAATCTACCGAATATAATATTGTGCAAAGATTCAGAGAATGCAGGCACAACTCAGTATGTAAACGAACATGGTTGAAAACCACTATTGGATATACATTACCTTTCGAACCCTCAGTCAACACTGATTGAAAAACCAAGATGCTACTTTGACAAATATAGAAATATGAGCTTAAGAGTATTTCAGGAAAAAAATTGTCAAACAACACAGTCTGCTGCAGCTTCCAGAAATGCACTGTATTGTGCAATGCGGAAGTCATACAATTCTTTGCAGAAATGCCACAGTGTTCTCTGGGTCTAAACATATCTCAGATGCCATGAAACACAATGGAGCAATGTACTGTGGTGAGGTGAGGCCATATGTTGAGTTTCCTGAGTTTTACTATGTTATAATCTGAATGTTCAGGTTTAATATGTTAAAGTTGCAAAGGGCAGCATCAATGATGGTATGGGGTCTGTCATCAGTGCACACAACATGAGTAAGCTTCATGTATATGAATGTACTATTGGCACGGAGGAATATATTGGGATTTTTGAAAGATATATGTTGCCGTCAAAGCAACATGTTTCCCCAGAAGTGAATGCTTACTTCTGAAAGACAACGATGGGCCTCATTCTACGCAAGCATAAAAAGCATGCATTCGAAGCCTGCTGCTAGTCCAGCTCTTTTTCCAATTGAAAAGCTATAAAACATCATGAGCCACAGAGACTGCAGTGTATTGATAGCATATGCCTCATATTTTGTGTCAAACAAAAAAATGGCCAAGCATTGTTTTCTCAATCAACAAATGTTTTAAATTGTAATGGACAGTAATTAATATCCTGGGTTCCGATATGATAAAGAAGAGAATTGTTTTTAAATATAATAAATTATATTATGTACATTTTGTGAGTTAAATAAAGGTTCACAAATGGTATTAGTAATGCAGCCATGAGGGGGGGGGGGGCATCCGGCGTAAAACTTCTGCCACATAAAAAATGCGGGTTAACAACGACCGCCATCAGTGCTGTCAACCAACAGGGTGCTGATGGAAATTGGACTACTGTTGGTCGAAGACGTCGAAGAAGGAGAGGCGGGAGGCGTGTCCGTAGGCAGAGAGAGAAGAGGAAAGGCGTGAGCCTAGGACTGAGAGTAGGGACTTTGAATGTTGGAACTATGCAAGGAAAAGATAGAGAGCTGGCTGACATGATGCAAAGGAGGAAGGTGGACACACTGTGTGTTCAGGAGACCAGATGGAAAGGTAGCAAGGCTCGAAGCTTAGGAACAGGGTTTAAGCTGTTTTATCACGGTGTGGATGGGAAGAGAAATGGAGTAGGAGTCGGGTCTTGAAGGAGGGGTTTGTCAGGAATGTTCTAGAAGTGAAAAGAGTGTCAGACAGAGTGATGAGTCTAAAGTTAGAAATTGAAGGCGTGATGGTCAATGTTGTTAGTGCTTATGCCCCACAGGCAGGATGTGAGCTAGAACAGAAGAAGAGATTCTGGAGTGAGTTAGATGAAGTGATGCAGAGTACCCCCAGAGGTGAAAGACTGGTCATTGGGGCAGACTTCAATGGACATGTTGGTGTAAGCAACAGAGGGGACGAGGAAGTGATGGGCAGGTTTGATATCCAGGACAGGAACACAGAAGGACAGATGTTGATCGATTTTGCAAAAAGGATGGAAAGGGCTGTGGTGAATACTTTCTTGAAGAAGAAACAGGTGCATAGGGTGATTTATGAAAGCGGAGGTAAGAGCACACAGGTAGACTACATCTTGTGTAGGCGATGTAATTTGAAGGAAGTCAGTGACTGCAAAGTAGTAGTGGGTGAGAGTGTTGCCAAACAGCATAGGATGGTGGTGAGCAGGATGACGCTGATGGTGAGAAAGGTGAAAAAGGCAAAGGTAGAGCAGAAGACAAAGTGGTGGAAGCTGAAAAAGGAAGAGTGCCGTGTTGTCTTCAAGGAGGAGTTGAAACGGGCTTTGGGTAGTCAGGAAGTGCTCCCAGATGACTGGACAACCACAGCCAATGTGATCAGGGAGACTGGTAGGAGAGTACTTGGTGTGTCCTCTGGAAGGAAAGTAGATAAAGAAACTTGGTGGTGGAATGAGGAAGTGCAGGAGTGTGTACAAAAGAAGAGGTTAGCTAAGAAGAAATGAGACACAGAGAGGACCGAAGAGAGTAAACAGGAGTACAGGGAGACACAGCGTAAGGCGAAGGTAGCGGTGTCAAAGGCCAAACAAAGGGCGTATGATGACTTGTATGATAGGTTGGACAGTAAGGAGGGAGAAAATGATTTATACAGGTTAGCACAGCAGAGAAATAGAGATGGGAAAGACGTGCAGCAAGTTAGTGTGATAAAGGACAGAGAGGGAAATGTATTGACTGATGACAGAAGTGTGCTGGGAAGATGGAAAGAGTACTTTGAAGAGCTGATGAATGAGGAAAATGAGAGAGAAAAAAGAGTAGAAGGGGTGACCGTTGAGGAGCAGGAAGTAGCAAAGATTAGTAAGGGAGAAGTGAGGAGGGCATTGAAGAGGATGAAGACTGGAAAGGCAGTTGGCCCTGATGACATACCAGTTGAGGTATGGAAGTGTCTAGGGGAGGTAGCAGTAGATTTTCTGACAAGAATATTCAACAAGATCTTAGAAAGTGAGCAGATGCCGGAGGAATGGAGGAGAAGTGTGCTTGTGCCCATTTTTAAGAACAAGGGAGATGTACAGAGTTGTCGCAACTACAGAGGGATAAAGTTGATGAGCCATACAATGAAGTTATGGGAAAGCATAGTGGAAACTAGACTAAGGGCAGAGGTCAGCATTTGTGAACAACAGTTTGGTTTCATGCCAAGAAAGAGTACCACAGATGCAGTGTTTGCTTTGAGGATATTAATAGAGAAGTACAGAGAAGGTCAGAAGGAGCTGCATTGTGCCTTTGTGGATCTGGAGAAAGCATATGACAGGGTGCTGAGAGAAGAACTGTGGTATTGTATGAGGAAGTCTGGAGTGACAGAGAAGTATGTTAGAGTGGTGCAGGACATGTATGAGAGATGTAAGACAGTGGTGAGGTGTGCTGTCGGTGTGACAGAAGAGTTCAAGGTGGAGGTGGGACTGCATCAAGGGTCAGCTCTCAGCCCCTTCTTGTTTGCTATGGTGATGGACAGGCTGACAGACGAGGTTAGACAAGAATCTCCATGGACTATGATGTTTGCAGATGACATCGTGATCTGTAGTGAGAGCAGAGAACAAGTGGAGGAAAATCTAGAGAAGTGGAGGTATGCCCTGGAAAGGAGGGGAATGAAGGTTAGTCTCAGTAAGACAGAATACATGTGTGTGAACGACAAGGACCCAAGAGGAACGGTGCGGTTACAGGGGGCAGAGATAAAGAAGGTGGAGGATTTTAAGTACTTAGGCTCAACAATCCAGAGCAATGGAGAGTGTGGAAAAGGGGTGAAGAAGCGCGTGCAGGCAGGTTGGAATGGATGGAGAAAAGTGTCCGGTGTGATGTGTGATAGGAGAGTATCGGCAAGAATGAAGGGAAAAGTGTACAAGACGGTGATGAGGCCAGCGATGTTATATGGTTTAGAGACAGTGGCCCTGGGGAAAAGACAGGAGTCAGAGTTGGGGGTAGCAGAGATGAAAATGTTGAGGTTCTCTTTGGGAGTAACGAGGATGGATAGGATCAGAAATGAGTACATCAGAGGGACAGCACATGTTAGATGTTTTGGAGACAAAGTCAGAGAGGCGAGATTGAGATGGTTTGGACATGTACAGAGGAGGGATAGTGAGTATATTGGTAGTAGGATGCTGAGGTTGGAACTACCAGGCAGAAGGCCCAGAGGAAGACCAAAGAGAAGATTTATGGATGTGATGAAGGCGGACATGAAGGTAGTTGGAGTCAGAATAGAAGATGCGGAGGATAGGGAGAGATGGAGGCGGATCATTTGCTGTGGCGACCCCTGAAGGGAACAGCCGAAAGGAAAAGAAGAAGAAGAAGAAATGGTATTCGTATTTCTTTCATCCATCCATCCATCCATCCATCCATTCATTCATTTGCAGAATCCTGGCGGGGTCATGGGGAGAATGGAGCCTACCTTAACCGACTCTATGCAAATGATGTCTGTCCACCTTGAACAGCCTGTCAGTCCATTGCAGGAGCAACACACACACACACACACACACACACACACACACACACAAAACCATTTGTATTCATATCCACACCAAGGTGGAATGGAATAGACAATTAGCTGAATGAGCACGTCTTTCGACTGTGGTAGAAAACTGGAGTACCCTAAGGAGACCCTTGCAAGTATAGGGAAAACATGCAAACTCCACAAAGATATGACCATGTTGAACCCAGGGCTAGAACCCAGTACGCAGACAAATCCCCATGTGCATGCCAGGTTAGTATTTCATCATGGTAAAAAGATGGTGTACACGCTGAATCCTACAGTTTATGTCTTTAATACAGTACTTGTTTACAGATGTTAATTACAACCCTCTGAAGTCTCTAGGCAACCTGCTGTACAATAATTTGTATGTGTGTATATGTGTGTGAAACTTGTGCTGAAACCACTAATGGCACCCCACTGCAACCATCCTGATTCATTCCAAAACTTCCATCACTCAAGACCAGCAATGCATCCTACAGTTAATCCTTTACCGAGCACAGGCAAGATCTACCACTTACACACTGGAATGGCAGGAAATATATATAAATCATTTATCTAAGAAATAGATAAGACACAATTTGCTTGGTGTCTGTTACATAGTCCATATCGCACACTGAGAATGGCTGCTTGTGCAGTAAGACTGACCCGTCTTATATCCTCAAATGTGAGTAATTTGGAGCCGTCCAAGGATGGAACATATAAAACACCTCTCCTACAAAGCCATAGGAATGTTTCAGTATAATGGTTAATTCCCTTGACAAAAAAAAAAAATAAAACATTCTGCCTGTTTCCCAGACAGAATGCATCATCCCAACCAAATACCCAAAGCAAACTAGCAGTATTTCACATCAGTAATATTTGGAAATATCACAGGCACTAATAGCCTCATGAATTCAATTTTATAGCTGAGAGTTTTATTGATGAAAAGTACACAGTTGTTGCATTCTGGGTTCCTAAAGCTTGCCTAAAGATGGACCGCTGTGGTTAAGCAAGGTCGGTGAATCCAACCACTTTATAATTAATCCCTAAAGACTGAGAGGGGACGCATCTGGGTCTACGATCTTTTAATTTGCCCAATATCCAAGGTAGGAGGGGTTGGAATGTGACCTCTCCATATAGGCTCATATGTTTTTCATTTAGCACAAAAATGTTCCCTTCCAATGTTTTGTTTTTTTCTCCCTTAATGCCTCATCTACTAATCCTTTGCAAATCTCAGGTGCATTTTGGTTCAGAGGGATATGAACTCTGCATGAAAATTACTCCGATCTTTCAAAGTTAAAAAAATAATCCTGCCCTTTTCCTGGAAAATCAGTAGAAATAATGAATGGGATTTGGCAGACATGCCTATCTCTTCATGGTCTGAGATCCATACACGTTCTCAAACTGAAACCAGACCCAAGATACAGCTTTACAATTTAAGTCAGAATGCCTAACTATAGCAAAATATAACTATACCCCGCCCTTAAGAGCATATATACCCCACTGTAAAGTGCACTGATGACTATGGCGTTTTCTTTAATTCTGATACATATTCATTCTAAAGCAAAACTTAAAAAAAAAAAAAAAAAGATAAATAACTGACCATTATTTTTCTTAGTTTGTATTCTAAATGAGAAAAGAAAGTCATGCTGGTAAATATTATATCAGCTGTATTAACACAAAATCTAAACTCTTGCTAATCTTATAGTAAGGCTTTTCATTAGTTTAAGGAAGGCTGCCAACTGTTCGGGATGCTGTAATCATATACACATACCTGCTTTACAATGTAATTGCACACTTTGTAAAAGCAGCCTTGTGGCAATAGAACAAAAAACTCAAAGCTCTTTTATACCAATACAGTATTTTAAATGAAGAACGAGTCATGGATAGATCAAGAGAAGCCTTCCAAATTTATTACGTTATAATAGTGGAATTTTATGGCACATAAATGGATTAGAAGAAACATCCAGAGCTTTAACCATTACCTTGTAAGGCAGTTCATGAAACTTTAGATATACTGTACATGTTACCTAGATGGAGCCTTTAAATCCTGGCTAAGGTGCACGCTTTTTAACAAAGCCATAATGAGCTCTATTTCATTATCCCTGATGGCAGAAAAGGTCATGGAAAAAGAGATCATGGTATATGTCTAAAGTATGGTCCAGAAAGACATTTCTTAATTTCATGTGGACAGAGAGACTCAGTAAATAAACATGAAAATAACAATATGCTGGGATGAACTGGCGAGTTATTCAGGATGTACCCTGCCTTTGCCTAAAGATGAGTCAGTACCAGCCTCTTTGTGACCCTAGTAGGATTAAGAAGTTTGACAAATAAATGAATTAGTTAGATTAGAATATGTTCATGAATAAATAATATACAGTCACAATAATATTATTTTGCTTTAGATGTGGGGTCAGAAAGTATATACAAAAAGAGTTCTCTTCTGGGACATGCATGAATCTGTATATTAGAGCCAGTACTTTTGGTGAAGTATATCAAATTCAGCAATTATGAAAGCAATCAAATGCATTAATGTTTATTACAGCCTCTATTGTATTTCATATGCACCTCTGCTGATGCATTATAAATGTGCCAATGAAGAGAGCTTTAAAAATTGAGCTCTCGTACACATAAACCTTAATGAGGTATTTAACTGTAGTAAATCACTTCACACTTGACACAACTGTAAGCTGTGAGAATCTGTAGTCAGGCCTAAAAAGAAATTAGCCCCCGCCTATAACTTATATCATTCGGAGTATTAATATCAATCGTAGGGTTAAAGTGAGTGTGTTAAAGTGAAAAATAAAAATAAAAATCCAAAAATTACAGACCGTTTTAGATATTAATTCTTGAAAAAAAAAAAAAAAAAAAAAAAAAAAAAAAAGATTTATCTCAGCTAGCAAATTTACATGATCGATAAATACATATTTTAACGTTTAGGTAATTTGCACAAATGTAGACTTTTGCACGTGTCTAAATAAACTCCATTTTCCACAAAAGTGTTATTCTGTGACTGGGGTAGGAGTGTAAATAAACAAGAATCAAATTCAACCTAAGCAGCTGTTTTTAATTTACAGAGGAAATGAGGTTAGTCGGAACAAGACATCTTTGCTGGACTTTTTTCAGTTTTAATACCACAATGCTGCCAGTATCTTTAAACTAAGTTTTTTTTAAAACACGAGTATAACTAGTATAATTAGCATATATAGCATAATTGGTCAGTGCTGTGGTGCCAGTGAGCGATTTCACACACTGACTTCAGTTATCACTAAGACAGGATTGCACTATCTGATGCAGTTTTCTTCTACCTCCACTGAGCATTTAATAAATGTTCACCTACATTTTACTTTTCCATGTTTAAAGATTAAATAATTTTACAAGCTCGTGTAGTATCTGGCTAGAATAGTATAGGACACTAATTTGTGTAACTTATTACATCTTAATTACACATGTCCAAGCACAGGGGAAAAGAATTAAGATGGTGCTAGTGGAAAAGGGATCTACAAATTATGATAAGACACCTTAGTTTATAGCATGCAGGGAAAAATGAGAAAGACCCAAGAAAAAAATAAGTGCTCAATATGAAAGCCCAATGGCCATGTACCATATTAAATATTATATTATACTGAAAAGCCATATGTATAAGCATATGTGCAATATGTATATAATCACTTAGTGCAAAGTTGCAGAGTGGATCATAGTGGTGTGCACCACAAGAACAAAGAGTGCTCTTATAAGGGGGCCTCCTTCTCAGAAAATACCACATAGGAGGTCTCACTTGGGGCCTGGCTATTCTGCCATTTCAAAAACTTAATTACAACCAGGTTTAGGCACCTCTTGCATTATTTTGTTTCATTTTGAAGGTGGACATGCTCGTTAGACTTTTCTCAAACAACCCCTAGGTGTGAACGGAAGTGACAATGATTGTGTGTGTGTTGGCACTGCCCACAGTCTGGCCAGGTGTACCCCGTCTTGACACAAAGCTGGCTGTTATGGCTTACAGCCTCCCTGTAATCCTAATAAAGATAAAACCAATAATCCAGTACTGTATTACTAAAACTAGAATGCGTATTAAATTAGCAAAAGGAACAGAATCCAAGCTCTATTTAAAATCTCCAGTCAAAAGATGAATTCCAAAGTTTTCCTTTAAACAAATCACATATTTCCTGCACCTACTCAAAGAAACATAATGAGATGGTAATGTTAAGTGAAATTTTTATCTCTGTCTTCTATTCCTCAACTGGCAGCACCAGAGCTCCCCAACAGACAGAAAACAATGACAATTTCTGAAAAACAACTCTATGTTCACAAATGATATGAACCATATGGGGCACAGCCAAGGATCTTGTTTTTGCTCCCAAAATAAATGCCAAGATTTTAATGAATTTATGATGAGTGTTAGAAAGCGACGAGAAAACACATCAGACGCATCCTGTGCACAGTGTACTGCTTCTGCGCCTTCGACAATGAACCCGAATTTCCTATCTGTTCCGGAGACAGAGGTGTTGTTCACTTGTCTCACACACTGAGTGAGACGCTGCAGACAAATGTTCACATTCCCAGACATGTGCTTGCATCAGAAGACACTACATCAAGCAACAGGGGGGGGGAGAGAGAGAGAGAGAGAGAGAGAGAGAGAGAGAGAGAGAGAGAGAGAGAGAGAGATGCACTGAGAATTCTGCCAAAATCAAAAGCATATGTTATATAGATTTGAAAGGAAAAGATTTACATTTAAGAAGCCAGACACATACAAAAGATGAGACCTGGCACACTATCAAGAAAAAGATTTTAAGAAAAGTGAGGGTGAGAGAATGATTTTTGAGAGTAATGAGAGAAGCTTCAAATGATGACAGAAAAAAAAAAAGAGTCTGATGTGAAATATGGGGGAAATGAAGTCAGTGCTTAAAAGAAAAAAAAATGAGGGCTGATTAGGATCATTAGATGTTTCCGTTTGCAGCACAAGTGTTATTGGGGAGCAGCAGAGCTTTGGTGGTCAGTGACGCATGAAGTGGTGGCACTGTGTGTGCAAGACACCATAAATCACATGGCCTTTCATGTTGTCCCAGGCTCCTTCCAACATGCCATTCTGAGTTTCATTTTTCATTGCAAACTGATGTAACAGCTTACTCACAATGATCTTAGACACACTGCTGCAGACATGGACATAGAGCCTGTGTCAGTGTACAGAAACATACCCTCAGAAACAGTCAGACAAATTGTTTATTTAAGCAAAAATACTATAATTAGAAATTTGACAGAACAAACCATACTGTATATGCAGTCTTGCCTTTGGAGAGCACTGGAGAGAACATTAAGTATCAGTATGTTGATGAATGATAAAAGCCTGTCAATCACACATACTTCAAAGGCTTAGAATAGATTAGTCTGTAATATCATAGGGCAAAGAGTGCAAAACAGAACTATTTTCAGGGACAGAAAGATCCGTGCAGTATTATCCTCTGCTTCTTCTGTATTAGCAAGCACTAACTCCCATTTATCTGCATGATGATTGATTGGTTCTCACTTTCTGTACAAAATACCCATTACTCCACAAAAAGAAATCCAAGACCCCCTGGGACAACCATAGTTCCATATGGCTTCACATCTGAGTCTCATTTTGGACACCAAAACCCAAGAGCGAAAGTGGCTTGACCCTGGACCTCTGTATATGCTCAATAACAAATTACGATGAGTTAATGGACATTGATCATTCCAATAAGTTCTCTGACATTTTTGACAAGAGTTCAATATGTGTTTGTTTAAGTGTCTAAGAAGCCCAGCTTAAGGTAACATCTTGTCTTAGGAGTCTCTAATCAAGGCCCAGATTTCAGATCTTATTTACAGACCACCCAGTGGACAATGACACAGTCTACCCTTCGATCTATCACTTCCTGGCTACTCTTCCTCTTATCTGAAAAATTCCTATCAAATTCCTTTCCACCTTCTCCTTTTACCTGTGCTCTTCTAACCTTCCCAGTTTTTCAAAATGAGACTGACTGACCAAAGTACGTACTCACCTTCCTGTTCTCACTTTGCTCAAATTGCTCATTTATAATTCAGTACATTTTGAGGACGTGCAATTTTGATTTTTTTTTTTTTTTTTTTTTTTTTTTGTCTCTTCAAGCATTGAATCTTTAACCGTTACTTTCTGTATTATCGATGAAGACTGATATACTCATCAAAATAGATTTGTTTAATGCTAATTACATACTTGCTTGCAAGAGTTTCTCCCCGAGTACTCCAATTTCCTCTCACAGGCCAAAGACTTGCCTATGAGGCCATTTTGCTGTTCCTCATTGACCCTGAGTCTGAGTCTGAGTACAAGTGGTTTTGTTTGTGTTGCCCTGCTATGGACTGGCATGTTGTTCAGGGTACACCCTTCCTGTAGTCGGCTAAGATAGGCTCCACCCTCCCAGCAGCCCTAGTAGACTAAAGCAGCTCGGCAAATTAATGAATGAAACTTATTCTTTATCAAACAGTCAAAAAAAACCACTTGCAAGATTCAGTATTCAGCCCAAGAAGAAATCCCTTCTCCACCAGGAGAGTGCATCAATCACATCTGCTTCACTCTGCCTGTTTTCTGCATTTGCTTATTTCTATATGATTATATATACAGCTGTACACAGAGTTCCTCACTGCTCTTCTCAATGTAGCAGGCCTAATTCCTTAATTTTCACCACATTGAAGATGTTCCATTTCCTTGTATAGCCAATCAGTGACTGGACACAATGCTTTGGCAAGATATAAGTTTCTTCTGTCATCCAAGAGTGCTAATTAAAGGAACAGAGGTCAGACAAGACCGCCATGCCCAATGAAGCCTGAGTAACTGATAAGGGGGGGAAGGGGAACCATGTCAGATCTGTAACAAATAGAGGGATTGATATTGATATAATGCATGGAGCACATGCTTCCTGATCCACAACTTCATTCCAGCTTTCGGCATTTTCAGCATCACTCCATTCAAGCAAGCATAGGCTGAACTTGCATATGTAAGCGTTGAGCCCTACCTCTTGAGGCTGTCTCAATAACATCATCATACGGCTTACCCAGAACATGCAGGAAAGGCAGACCCATGTTCGAGAGCGTCCAGCCATTGCCGGTGGCATACTTAAAGACACAGAAGGCATCATGTGATCACGCTGACAGTTTTAGGCCTGCAGTTCCAGACTATTCCACTGGACTGGCACAAAGATTCCTAATTATTCCACTGAACCAGGTAAATAATTCCAGAGCAGTCCGTTCACTATTGCAATATTGGTGCACAAATCCATGACACGACTCAGAGAGATCAGATCAACAGCGTCTGCCTCTGTATCCCTCCGTCTCTTGTTTCATCCTCTTCTATCTCACTTTCTTATCTAAGAGCCTTCCTCTTTTCCTCCCTCCCTCTTTCGTCTCTCTCTCTCTCTCTCTCTCTCTCTCTCTCTTTCTCTCTCTGTGCCTCTCTCTCTATTCAGTGAAACTCACAAAGCTTTTTTGGGGTCATGAAACTCAGCTCCACAGGAGCAAGGGGGAGGTGACTGCACAGCCCTTTATTTATTTCTCCCCTCCCCATATTCCCCTCATTGCCCCTCCTCTATCTTCACTCTGTCTCTCTTGCTTTCTTTCTTATTTTTTCCTTTATTCTTATTTTCATTCACTATCACTACCCCCTGCATCTTTCTTTTTACATCACCAATTCCGGACTATTCTCTAAGCATGCTTCACTCAAAGTTATGCTAATATCACTTTAATTTTTACTCTGTCCTCTCTTACTGTAAGATACCTGGGATCCAAAATGATCTCCAACTCTTTCCTCCCTTAAACATCAGCAAATCTCATCTCAAACCTTGGTTCTATTTTCTGTCCTGTATAGAAACATGCAAAACATGGTGCGAGTGTGAGGTTGCCATCAAAGGCTCATCCAGACCCCACTAGCAAAGAGAATAAGGTTGTAAACGGAGAATGAGTTCATTAGATGCTCCATCCATCAAGCCTAAATTGGGCAGCTGGTGAGAGAGGTAATGTGGTATCTGTGTGCTCTGTTAGTGAGCTTTTCTTTCATTCTCTTTCTACAGCCTTGGTATTTCCTCCTAAATAGCCTGATGAAGTTGCCCTGTGTGCTCGCTCCCCTCTAATCCATCTCATTCTTTTAAAAGGCAGAACGAACACTTAAGGGATTAGGACAGCCTTCTACGTCACTCCCTCTGATACATGATATTGAATTCCTTCAGCAAATTTTAAATAATAATGCACACAATATATATTAAAAGCAGACAAAAATAATAAAATCCAGAAACCAGAATAAATACACTGGTCAGCCAAAAAAAAAAAAAAAAAAAAAGTCCCACACTTTAGTATTTTGTTAGACCACTTTTAGTTTGGATTACAGTGTGTAAACATTATGACATTGTTTCAACATACCTAAAAATCATCACATTTATTTACATCCAGAGTTGGGCTCATTTTTCACCATCTTGATTGATGAACAAGTGATGAACAATTAATGATGAGAAAAACAAATCACATGCAAGTCACATCCCAAATACCCAAAGACTTTCAACAGGGCTAAAGTCAGGACTCTGTGGTGCCAGTTCATGTGTAAAAATGACAGTGTACCTGAGCCAAGTCTTTGGTTATCTACTTTTTTTTATTCCTTTCTATAAACAAGTTAGAATTTATGGATGCGGTGAAGGCGGACATGAAGGTCGTTGGAGTAAGAGTAGAAGATGCAGAGGATAGGGAGAGATGGAGGCAGATCATTTGCTGTGGCGACCCCTGAAGGGAACAGCCGAAAGGAAAAGAAGAAGAAGAAACAAGTTAGAACATTAATTACACTTGCTATACATAGGATATGTGCATGGAGTTTGCGAGTTCCCATAAAAAAAACATCAGGTAAGAAAAATCACTTGGGCACTGTCTAAGTCCTTACGTTAAGCCGACATACTACTTTATGTTGTGGACAAAATGTTCCAAATTTGTCACACATCCCAATGCACACCAATGGGCAGTTTTGAGCAGCTAATTAGCTCAGTGTGCATATCATTGGACTGTGCCTGGCTAATACAGGATATTTTGCAATGCATAACATTATTTTGACATTGCAGAGATGTTGCACATATTCAGGCCCCAATTCAGAACCATCAAGTTTGGGACAAGAACTGTGGACATGTGTTGTTGGATTTCCCTTTTTTTTTTAATCAGGCAGAGCACACATGTACACAGTCCTTGAAAATTAATGCTACTGTAACGTTTAAGAATGTTTTTGAGACATTTAATGGTACCAGTAAGGTTTTAAAAAACATTTTTGGGAATATATAAACAACGTGACTGGAACTTTTGTTCGACATTGTTAAAATATACATTGTTAGCTGAACGGAATGAAACCAGAGTACCCAGAGCAAACTCGTACAAGCATGAGGAAAACATGCAAACCCCATACAGAAATGTCCACCTAAGCAAAGGACTCAAACCCAGTACTTTCTAGCTGTGCAGTGGACTAACCACTAAGCCACTGTGCTACCCGCAAACAGTACACTGACAACTAACTGGATGAAAGTGAGTATAACACACAAGTACAGTGGAGCCTCGGTACTCGAACTTAATCCTTTCCAGACAGCTGTTTGGATTCCAATTGGTTCGAAGCCTGAATTCGCTTTTACCATTACAAATACAGTCATACCTCACCTTATGAATTTAATTCGTTCCAGAAGTGGTTTTGTAACATGATTTTTTTCGTAAGTAGAGTCGCATTTTAAATGTAAAAGGCCTGATTCGTTCCAAGGCCCCCAATGCTACCCCCTAAACTCTTTAAAAATTATAAAAGTATACCTTTAAAGGCCTTCTTCTGCTTCAATATCATACCGATGGTGGACAGGTTTTGGCCATATTCCTTTGCAATATCACTCAACCGCATGCCATGAGCCTGCTTCTTTTCATTTGCACTGGGAATCACTTTCTTAGGGGCCCATGATGAATAACGAAGAATAAAGTTGCTATGAGCACACTCAAAAAACTCACGAAACAGTAACTTTGTCCTTTATGCATGTTAGAACTCCGTGACGAACAATGGGTTGAAGGCGCACGAAAAGCATCATGGGTATCATGGAATGCAGCTCCCTCCCAATGGGAGGCCAGTGGGGTGTTGGGAGATAGCCAATGGGAGAGCAACTCTATGATACCCATGACGCTTTTCGTGTGCCTTCGACCTGTGATGAACAACACACACACACACCACACACACACACACACACACACACACACACTCACTCACTCACTCACTCACTCACTCACACACTCACACACACACACAAACACACACAACGTGGAGCCTCGGAATCCGAACGCTCTAGAGTTTGAACAAATCAGAATCCGAACAAAAAATCCGTGATTTTTTTTTCGTCCCGGAAATCGAACAAAAACCAGAAGTCAAACTCAAGAAACGCATGAGAAAAAAAACGAGACCGAGAGGAAGGAAAACTGCGTGATTTCCGGAAGTTCGGAAGTTGTTGATACTATGTATCACCCTGATAAAGCACGCTTTTCTGGGGAAGTCTGGATGTTGTTGATACTATGTATCACCCTCATAAAGCTGCCCTGGGGAAGTCCGGAAGTTGTTGATACAGTACCATGTATGTATCACCCTCATAAAGCTAAAGCTAGTGCTAAAGTACTAAAGCTAAGCTAAAGCGATAAAGCTAAGCTATAGTGCTAGCAGCATTGTGAACAACTTTAACAATGAGGTCATGAGCCACTTACGTAAGGTTTTGAAAAGAAGGCAGAAATAAGCCACGTTAGAAATGTCCTTCAAGAAAAGAAAAGAACATCCTGAAGTGATTACACCTGATGACAGAGGATGGTTTCACCATCCCTCGAAACAGATCTCGACGTATTCGAAGTCATAAGCGTCCTGCTACAATCACAAAAACACATCAAGCTTGAAAGGCAATGTAAAAAAAAAAAAATCCAGGAAATCACATTGTATGATTTTTAAACAATTTATTTGTGAAAATGGGAGGCAAATTAGTATTCGGCAGCTAGAAAACAAACATTATTTCGGCCCCCACTCGTTAACAGTATAAATGACACCTGTTTGAACTGATTAGATGCATAAGAGACACCTTCAAACCTGCACACACCTTCAAACTGTCAGCCTGCAGTCTTCACCATGACCAAGACCCGAGAGCTTCCCAAAGACACCAGAGATAAAAAATTGTACAACTGCACAAAGCTGGGATGAGTCACACTGCAATTGGTAACTTTGTCAGAAAAGATCAACAGTTGGAAACATTATTAGAAAATGGAAGAAGTATAACATCACTGACAAACCTCCCTAGAAGTGGCGCTCCATGCAAGCTCTCACCTCGTGGGATTTAAAAGATCCTGAGAACAGTGAGTAATCAGCCCAGAACTACATGGCAGGAACTGGTCAATGATTTGAAGACGGCAGGAACCACCGTCACAAAGATGACAATAACTAACGCACTACGTTGTCATGAGATGAAATCCTGCATTGCCCGAAAGGTTCCCCTACTAAACAAAAAACATGTAAAGGCCCGTCTGAAATATGCTAAAGACCATCTGGACGATCCAGAGGAGGATTGGGAGAATGTGATGTGGTCAGATGAGACCAAAATTGAACTTTTTGGTTTAAACAGCACTCGCCGTGTTTGGAGGAAGAAGAATGCTGAGTTGCATGCCAAGAACACCATACCTACTGTGAAGCATGGGGGTGGACACATCATGCTTTAGGGATGCTTTTCTGCAAAAGGGACAGGAAGACTGCACCGTATCAATGTCAACATGAACGGGGCCATGTATTATGACATTTTGGGTAAAAACCTCCTTCCCTCGGTCAGAGCATTAAAGATGAAACATGGCTGGGTCTTCCAGCAAGATAACGATCCAAAACACAGCTAAGAAAACCAAGGAGTGGCGCCGTAAAAAGCATATCAAGGTTCTGGAGTGGAATAGCCAGTCTCCAGACTTCAACCCAATCAAAAACCTGTGGAGGGAGTTAAAACTTCAAGTTGCCAAGTGACAGCCCTCAAACATCACAGCTCTAGAGAAGATCTGTGCAGAGGAGTGGGACAAAATACCAACTAAAGTGTGTGTAGACCTGGTCAAGAACTACAGGAACCGTTTGACCTCTGTCATTGCCAACCAAGGCTACATTACAAAGTATTAAAAGTAACTTTTGCTGGCTGCCCAATCAACGTTCCCTCTAAGCTGCGCAACTGCGCAATTGCACACTGGTTGCACACTCTCAGCGCACAAGAAAACCTATCCAGAGCAGTGAACGCACTGCGAATGAATTAGATATATAACTTTTTTTCTGTATCATTTTGCTGTGTAATTCCATGAGTGACAGGTGTCCACCCAATCATATGATATGATGCAATTACGCTACGCAGCCAATCACGGCACTGTCACGTGCTCTGCTCATACACGCTCCATAACAATAATAACAGTGCGGCGGAGTTAAGTGATGCTAATGCTAACCCCTTATCATTGCGAAACGAGCGGGCAGTGAATGTGATACGTCGACTCCCCAAACCAAAGTAAAAAAGAACTACTCAATGGATGCGAGTATACCAGAAAGCTGACAAAGCAAAAACTATGCCATTGAATTTGTGAACTCAATCAATGAGATAGTACAGAATGAGACTGTGCAGAATGTGCAAGGTAAAAAATGCACCCTGATAGTAGATAAGAGCACAGACATGACAGTACACAAAATGCTAGTCATATATATCCAATTCGGGGGGGCACAAACCAGTATCTCTCCCTCACGCCGATAAATGCAGAGGGTTGCGTCAGGAAGGGCATCCGGCGTAAAACAAATGCCAAATAAAATATGCGAGTCACAAGAAAGAATGTCATACCGGATCGGTTGAGGCCCGTGTTAACAACGACCGCCATCAGTGCTGTCAACCAACAGGGTGCTGGTGGAAATTGGACTACTGTTGCTCGAAGACGTTGAAGAATGAGAGGCGGGAGGCGTGTCCGTAGGCAGAGAGAGAAGAGGAAAGGCATGAGTCTAGGACTGAAAGTAGGGACTTTGAATGTTGGAACTATGGCAGGAAAAGGTAGAGAGCTGGCTGAAATGATGCAGAGGAGGAAGGTGGACATACTGTGTGTTCAGGAGTCCAGGTGGAAAGGTAGCAAGGCTAGGAGCTTAGGAGCAGGGTTTAAGCTGTTTTTTCATGGTGTGGATGGGAAGAGAAATGGAGTAGGAGTCATCTTGAAGGAGGAGTTTGTCAGGAATGTTCTAGAAGTGAAAAGAGTGTCAGACAGAGTGATGAGTCTCAAGTTAGAAATTGAAGGCGTGATGTTCAATGTTGTTAGTGCTTATGCCCCACAGGCAGGATGTGAGCGAGAAGAGAAGGAGAGATTCTGGAGGGAGTTAGATGAAGTGATGCAGAGTACCCCCAGAGGTGAAAGAGTGGTCATTGGGGCAGACTTCAATGGACATGTTGGCGCAGGAAACAGAGGGGACAAGGAAGTCATGGGCAGGTTTGGTATCCAGGACAGGAACACAGAAGGACAGATGTTGGTAGATTTTGCAAAAAGGATGGAAATTGCTGTGGTAAATACTTTCTTCCAGAAGAGACAGGAGCATAGGGTGACTTATAAAAGCCGAGGTAGGAGCACACAAGTAGACTGCATCTTGTGCAGGCGATGTAATTTGAAGGAAGTCAGTGACTGCAAAGTAGTAGCGGGTGAGAGTGTTGCCAAACAGCATAGGATGGTGGTGTGCAGGATGACGCTGATGGTGAGAAGGGTGAAGAAGGCAAAGGCAGAGCAGAAGACAAAGTGGTGGAAGCTGAAAAAGGAAGAGTGTCGTGTTGTCTTCAAGGAGGAGTTGAAACAGGCTTTGGGTGGCCAGGAACTGCTTCCAGATGACAGGACAACTACAGCAAATGTGATCAGGGAGACAGGTAGGAGAATACTTGGTGTGTCATCTGGAAGGAGAGTAGATAAGGAGACTTGGTGGTGGAATGAGGAAGTGCAGGAGTGTGTACAAAGGAAGAGGTTAGCTAAGAAGAAGTGGGACATTGAGAGGACCGAAGAGAGTAAACAGGAGTACAGGGAGACACAGCGAAGGTGAAGGTACGGTGTCAAAGACCAAACAGAGGGCGTATGATGACTTGTATGCTCGGTTGGAAAGTAAAGAGGGAGAAAATGATTTATACAGGTTGGCACAGCAGAGAAATAGAGATGGGAAGGACGTGCAGCAAGTTAGAATGATTAAGGACAGAGAGGGAAATGTATTGACTGATGACAGAAGTGTGCTGGGAAGATGGAAGGAGTACTTTGAAGAGTTGATGAATGAGGAAAATGAGAGAGAAAAAAGAGTAGAAGAGGTGACCATTGATGACCAGGAAGTAGCAAAGATTAGTAAGGGTGAAGTGAGGAGGGCATTGAAGAGGATGAAGAATGGAAAGGCAGTTGGCCCTGATGACATACCGGTGGAGGTATGGAAGTGTCTAGGAGCGGTAGCAGTTGATTTCCTGACAAAAAAATTCAACAAGGTCTTAGAGAGTGAGAGGATGCCAGAGGAATGGAGAAGTGTGCTGGTGCCCATTTTTAAGAACAAGGGAGACGTGCAGAGTTGTGGCAAATACAGAGGGATAAAGTTGATGAGCCATACAATGAAGCTATGGGAAAGAATAGTGGAAGCTAGACTAAAGGCAGAGGTCAGCAATTGTGAACAACAGTTTGGTTTCATGCCAAGAAAGAGCACCACAGATGCAGTGTTTGCCTTGAGGATGTTCATAGAGAAGTACAGAGAAGGTCAGACGGAGCTGCATTGTGCCTTTGCGGATCTGGAGAAAGCATATGACAGGGTGCCGAGAGAGGAACTGTGGTATTGTATGAGGAAGTCTGGAGTGGCAGAGAAGTATGTTAGAGTGGTGCAGGACATGTATGAGAGATGTAGGACAGTGGTGAG
>CM045729.1:41666079-41683579 GCA_024760905.1 Plotosus lineatus | reverse complement strand
ATAAAACATAGTTTATCCTATGCTCAAGCCACCTCTTTCATTGCCCATAAGCTCAATGTTAAAGTGTCATCGTACAAGTATTAAAATATGTGGTGTTGTTCACCTCTCATATCTTTTTATACAGGTGAAATGGCAAGCAATTTGAGATCAAAGAATCAGATTTATTTTTTACAAACAGCAAAAGCATACAAAGAAGGTTGTAAACTACCTACAATTAGAGATGCTCTGCAGCATTACGTGTACCTAGTGAAAGGACATCCAAGAAAAAATGACAAATTTTATGTGAAGTCCTGTTTTTTTATCACAAATGAGTGATGAGGTAAAGAGTTCTAATTTCTTTACAGTACTGTACCTGCTATATTGTAATTAAATATTCAAGTCATTGATTGGAGAATTATTATTTTTTTTGTAATTTGAAAAGTTTACACTTGTATATTTATGTAATGTTTAGAATTAACTTAAAAATAATAAAATATATTAGCCTTACAAATTGTCATACATCATCATTTCAAGGTATTATCCATCCATTCATGACATTCAACAGCCATGTTTGTGTCTCCATTGTTGAGGGACTGGTCACAACTATGGGCTGGCACCTCAACTATGGGCTGGCACCTCCATTGTTGAGGCGCCAGCACACAGTTGTGGCTGGAAAGTCATCTGTGCCCATTGTAGCCATAACTCATGAACCTGTCCAGCTGAAAAACAGGTATATCTGATCTCACTGGCTTCTGGGACTCCCAAAGCAGCAGACAGGTATCGGCAAGACAAACTTGCTGCAGTCCAAGCTGTTGCTGATCAAAATACTGGGTATGAGAGAACTTTTGGTGAAGGTCTGGAAAGCAAGTTTGCCTCGAAATGGTTCAGGACTACCAGCCGATGTCTCAGGATAAGGAAGCAGTTCTCTACAAATACTGTTTACAGTGGAAGTGGGAAGCTGATCACCCGGACTGGAGATGTTGTTGTGAGGTAGAAGAAATAATTTGAGGACCTCCTTAATCCCATCAATACGCCCTCCATGGAGAATGAAGACCATGGGTTTGGGTGGGGGGTCCATCCACCACTGGGTCTGAGGTTGCCAAGGTAGTCAAAAAGCTCATTGGTGCACAGGGTCTGGGGGTGGATGAGATCCACCGTGAATATCTCAGGGCTCTGGATGTTGTAGGACTGTCTTGACTGACACGTCTCTGCAACACTGCATGGCTATTGGGGACCATAGCCCTGGATTGGCAAACCGGGGTTGTATTCTCCCTTTTTAAGAAGGGGGACCAGAGGGTGTGTTCCAATTATCATAAATTCACATTCTTTATACCCAGGAAAGTCTATGCAGGAGTACTGGACAGGAGGATCCAATTGATAGTTGAACCTCGGATTCAGAAAGAACAATGTGTTTTTTTTTCCTGCCCATGGCACTCTCGACTAACTCTATACACTCTACAGTATCCTGGAGGGGGCAGGGGTGTTTGCACAATCTCTCCACATGTGTTTTGTGGATTTAGGGAAGGATTTTGACCATGCCCCTCAGGCTATTTTGTCTGGTGTGCTCCCGGAGTATGGTGTACCAGACCCATTGCTATGGGCCATTCAGCCTCTGTATCTCTATATCTTGTTGGTAACATCAGGTTGAATTTGTTTCAGGTGAGGGTTGGAGTCCACTAAGGCTGTCTTTTCTCACCAATTGTGTTCAAAATTTTTCTGGACAGAATTTATAGGTGCAGCTTGAAGGATTCTGGTATGGTGACAATAGGATCTCATCTCTGCTTTTTGTGGATGATGTTGTACTTTTGGCCTCATGAATCCAGGATCTCCAGCTCTGATTGGAGCGATTCGCAACCAAGTGTGAAGCGGCCAGGATGAGAATCAGCACCTCTATATCCAAGGCCATGGGTCTCAGCCAGAAATGGGTGGAATACACCCTCCGGGAGTGGAATGAAGTCCTGAACCAAGTGGGGTCTTGTTCACAAGTGAGGGAAGGAAGGAGCGGGAGATCGAAAGGCAGATCACTGCAGCCTCTGCTCTAAAGTGGAGCTTGTACCGGTTTGTCATGGTGAAGAGGTATCTGAGCTGCACGGCAAAGCTCTCAATTTGCCAGTCAATCTACATTCCAATCTTCACCTATGATCATGTGCTTTGCGTAGTGACTGAAAAACAAGATCGCGGATACAAGCAGCTGAAATGAGCTTCCTTCACAGGGTGGCGGGGCTCTCCCTTAGAGAAAAGGTGAGAACCTCAGCCATCTGGGAGGAGCTTGAGGTAGAACTGCTGCTCCTCCGCGTTGAAAAGAGTCAGTTGAGGTGTCTTGGGCGTCTGTTTAGAATGCCTCCAAAACGCCTCCCTGGTGTGGTGTTTAAGGCATGTCTAACCTGGAAGAGACCGATCGGACAGGATCAAACCAGAACACGCTGGATGGATTATGTCTCTCGGCTGGTCTGAGAACGCTTCAGTTTTCCCCCCTAAGAGCTGGCTGAAGTGGCTGGGTAGAGGGACATCTCGACCTCATTGATTAGGCTGCTGCCCCCGTATTAAGCAAAGATGATGATGATGATGACTGTGTGCTTTTTACAGTTAAAAGCATTTCCTTTCATTTTCATAGTTAGCTTTAACTGACAAAAACATATGTTCTTTTATTATTTATATTTATTTTATTTAGCATTTCACTAATGCCTTTATCGGATCCAAATCAAATAATATAATCAACTCATTAAAGAGCTGAACTCTTCCATGTTGTTTCCAAATACATTTTCATGCATTAGTACAGCACTATGAATTAAACAATCTGAAGTGTTTATACATTTTCCTTGATGGCTCAATTTATTTTTGAATAAACACAACTTGGTTTCAGTGTAAAAACTGTTGATTTAATGCATGCTCCAATTGTACAGATTTATTTCTAATTCTTTCCGATCATCTATGTAACTTATATGTATTGGTCTTAAATACACAGTGTGTGTGTGTGTGTGTGTGTGTGTGTGTGTGTGTGTGTGTGTGTGTGTGTGTGTGTGTGTATAAGCCTTGACAATTAATACAACTTGTACTTCAGGTAAACATTTTGCACAACTTGGGTTATGCAACTCATTATCAGCTGAACAAACTTTGGGTTACCAGAGTCATTTGTCCTTGAACCATAAACTGGTACCCCAAATTTTTGAAATGTTGAGGCCTCTGTGTGTGTGTGTGTGTGTGTGTTGTTTCTTTCAAGTGTTAACTCCTAAATCCCTTAAAAGTGGGAGGTCACCCAAAATGAAAAGACATTCATGAGCAGGTAACTCCTATGTTACCTGACCAACTACTTATGCTTTTGCTCCCATCTCTGCAATCTTACTTCTAAGACTCATTTATGCAATAATCAATGGGGTATTTCATTGTTGTAATAGATAAATGGTGATAAACCCTGCACAAAAGTATATATTCATACCAAAATGAGCAATAAATCAGCAACATCAACAGCTCTTTTTGCACACTGATGATATCACTTTATATACAATTCCAATTGATACATTTTTATTTGCATAGTACTTTATAAAAACCTCTAATGAACTTAACAAAAGCAACAATGGTATGGAAAAACTCCAAGGTACAACATCAGAAGAAACTTTGGGAGCATCCAATCTCAAAATGGTCCCCATCATCTTTTATAATTATATGCTTAAAATATTTTAATAATAAAAGAAAAATTTAAGGGAAAACTGTAATGGTGCTGACAGTACGTCTTGTGAAAATACAAACACAAATCAGAAAACCTTTTAAATTAACTTTAATTTAGTTTCCATTACAGATATTAGTGACCCAAGATACTTCATGTTTTGTCTGCTCAACTTAATTTTATTGGTTTATACATTTATTCCTGTGTTTTGGGCATTTACTTGCATTGACACATCTTAGGAACATAATTGTGAGTTTGCATTAACAACTTACAAAAACAAATTAAAAATCTGCAATCAATTCAAGAAATTTTATCACCTTAATTTCTCATGAACAATAAAGAAACAGGCCATAATTGGCTATGAAACTACCTGTCACTCAATCACACAATTATTTTGAGCTTGTATGTCTAAAGATGGGCTTAAATTACAGCTGAAATCACACTTCAATTTCAGCATGCCTGTATCATTTGAAATCCATTGTGGTGATCTACAGAGGCAATAATATAGTAGCTGATGCTGTCCAAATATTTATGTGTAACCTAATCATATGAGTCATCTTCCTGGATTTTCTGGAAGAAGAATATACCATTTGACAAGATTAAAAGATGAAAAGGACCATCCAGACTGTTAGCAGTAATATGTCCAAAAGCCAAGGTCAACCATGAAGTTGTATTGTGTACATGCTCATGACAAAGGTTACTTATATTGCTTTGATGACAGAACAATTGCAGGAAACCACATTGACATGCTTAAGCAACATTGCTTTTCTGGGATGCCCATGCACATTTCAATAATACAATGCATAACCAAATTATGCACACATTAACAAAACTATGACTGTGGAAGAAGGTTTAGGTGTTGGACTGGTCTACTTGCAGTTCTGATCTATCCTTAGTATTAAATTTGTGATGAATTTTAAAATTTAGCATAAAAAGTCTGATACCATACTACCATTTATGTGCCTTAAGACCTGTTTGAAGGAAGACTGCAAAAAATTAACAGTTGAAACACTTCATCACTTGGTGTCTACAAAGCAGAAAATTCTTTACTGTCTTAAATTTTCTAAAGCATGTAGATAGATTAAGATAGATATGAAACTAAATAAAATTTATGAGGTAAAACCTAAAATACAGTGGTACCTCATTTTATGAAAGTCTCACCAAACGAAAAATTCCGGTTACTTTTTAAGTTACTTTTTGACTCTGGATATGAAACAAGTTCACGTTATTAAAGAGTCATCTTAAAAATTCAAATGCGCCATTCAAACATTAAAACGCGCCATTCAAACATTCAAACAATGCACGAGCTGCTCTCCCATCAATGACGTTCAAACATCCCGCCCCGCTGGCCTCGCATTGGCTAGGAGGGATGACGCGGCTCCCTCTTATTGGCTATCTCCCAACATCCTGCCCCGTTGGCCTCCCATTGGCTAGGAGGGGTGACGCAGCTCCCTCCCATTGGCTATTATGGAGCTGCATCTACCATAATGCTTTTCGTGTAAAGGACAGAGTTACTGTTGTTTCATGCTTTATTTCTTGACTCAGGCTTTTGACCTTCCATAAACATTTGTAAGATTATAGCTTTGCTAAGAAGACATGGTCAACACGTGCGTACGCACACACGCACACACGCACGCACGCACACACACACACACACACACACACACACACACACACACACACACACACTCTCGTGTGATTTCCGGTACGAGTGAGAAGAAGAAACGGGCTCGTGTGATATCACAAAGGAATATGGCTAAACCCGTCTACCAACGGTACGATATTGAAAAAGAAGGAGGCCTTAAAAGGTATGCTTTTATCATTTTTAAAGGGTTTAGGGGGTAGTGTTGGGGGCCTTGGAACTAATCACACGTTTTACATGTGAAATGTGGTTCAATTTACAAAAAATCCAGTTTAAGAAAAAGGTTCTGGAACGGATTAATTTCGAAAGGTGAGGTACCACTGTAATATGCTACTGGATAATTTTAATGCAATATCAGTCAAGATTTTTACAAAAATAATTCTTTAATTGTAAATTTAAATTTTAAAATCCCGTCACAGATGGCACGGTGGCATAGTGGTAGTCTGCCTCGAAGCAAGAAGGCCTGGGCTTGACTCCCAGACTCGGAGATTTCTGTATGGAATTTGCATGTTCTCCCATGCTTGTTTGGGTTTCCTGCAGTATTCCAATTTCCTCCTACAGTCCAAAAACATGCACAGTAGGCTGTTCCAAATTTCCCCTACATGTGAGTGTGAATGGCCGTGTGATTGTCTCAAGGGTGTGCTTCACCTCGGCCAGAGACTGCTGAGTTGTGCCCATTAATGTAATTAGGTTAATTAGGGCAATGATGGCTCAGTGGTTAAGGCTCTGAATTTCAAATCTGAAGGCTGATGGTTCGAGCTTTAATACCACCAACCTGTCACTGTGGGGTCCTTGAACAAGGCCCATAACACTCAATTGCTAAGTTGTAATAAAAACTCTAACTGTAAGTCACTTTGGATAAGGGTGTCTGTCAAATGCCATAAATGTAATGCAATGATTAAATAGCTCAGAAAATGAATGGATGAGGGGTAGTGGTGGCTCAGTGGTTAAGGTCATGGGTTACTGATCCAAAAGTTAGCTGTTCAATCCTCACTATCACCACTGCTGGGCCTTTGAGCAAGGTCCTTAAGCCTTAATTGCTCAGATGTATATAAAAATGATATTTGTAAGTCGCACAGGATACCAGCATCTGCCAAATGCTATAAATGTAAATAATAAATACAGTCATCTCATGCCACTTTGTGATTTGAGCATCGTGGTCTTGGTACATCGCGGTATTTTAATAAAAAATAAAATAAAATAAAAATATTCATAAAAAATTTGTGCTGAAACTCGCATGTAAGCAAGAGGAAGGCAGGGACCCAAGGCAAGCTGCATCCATTGTTTCCAAAGGACAGACTGAAGTGCCCCTCCTCCCCAGTTCAAGCAGGGACCGCCCACTCAACTCAATCTCGGAAGCTGATTGGCTTAGACACGTGCGCTGTTGCCTCCCGCCCACTCAACTCAATCTCGCAAGCTGATTGGCTTAGACACGTGCGCTGTTGCCTCCCGCCCACTCAACTCAATCTCGCAAGCTGATTGGATTAGACGCGTGACGCTGTTGCCTCGCACATTCCCGCGGGATTTTTTATATTTTATCGTGATTCTTATAGTGTTTGTGAACGTCCTGCACCACGGAGAAGAGCTATTGCCAGAGGTGAGTACAGTACTTATTTAAATTCTATTTAAATATTAATACATTACAGTATTTACATATGCATATAACTGTGTAACGTTTAATATACACTTCTTGATATTGTATAGACGCGAAAACATATAGAAATGAGACAACATGGTAGAAATGAGAGGGGCGTTCCTACATCACGGTTTTTCGAATATCGCGGCCAGATCTGGCCTACATTATCCGCGATATTCAAGGGATGACAGTCTTTGTGACTGGAACAGTTCTTCCTTACAAATCTATAGACTGTATCCAGGTTGGATGATTTACTTAAGTAAAAGTGAGACTTTGATGTTACAACACAAATATACAACTGTGGGTTGTTCTGAAGGTGCGGACTTTAGGGTATCTGTAATGGGCAATTAGAAGCAGATTCTCATTTTCTAGAATGAGAAAACTAACTGGGCAGTGGTGGTCTAGTGGTGTAGGGCACTGGATCACTGATCCAAAGGTTGGGGGTTCGAGTCCCACTCGCCACAAGGTTGTCACTTAGTGCAGCTAACTGGGTTATCAAAGGCCGGCCATGTCTCTCACTGCCTATGGTGTGAGGCATGTAAAAGAACCATTGCTGACTTTCGTAAAGAGTAGGCTGCAAAGCAGTCGGCGTCTTTCCGCCCTGCGATGGCTTGGCGAGCTGTCCAGGGTGTACTCTGCCCTTGCCCAAAGTTGGCTGGGATGGGCGCCAGCCTCCCCGCGACCCAAATTAGGATTAAGCAGTTACAGAAAATGAACTGAACAGAGAAAACTAACTCAGAATTATTCAGCCAAGGGCTGACAGATTACTCTATCAAAGCCTGGGTAAACAGAAATAGTTTCAGAACATACATCCCCAATTTTTACCCTTCATCTTCCTGCTTTTCCTACTCAATAACAAATGCACTACGAAATCAAGGGATACTACAGGGATACTGATTTATTATGCTTTTATCTTATGAAAGAACTTGGGGCAGAGACTCCAACAGTTTCAAAAAAGATATAATCTGTAGTGACACAGTCAGAAATCAGGCTCTTGGCAGGGTGCCATAGGCTATGAAGGAAGTAAATGAAGCTAAGGACACATTCAGTACCGACTATGAAAAACAGGTCGATTTTTCTTTTACAGGGATAATCAAATCCAGTAAAGCCCTCCATCAGGAGTTGCTTGACATTCAGTGTTGTCATCACTTAAAACAAGCTGAAAGCATTATAATTCCAAATCACTATTATGGCAAAAAGCCATAGCATAATCTAAAATTGTCGGCCAAATATTATGATGTCACTGAGCAGTTTTTAAAACAACTTATATTAAATTGTAGACATTTTTTTGATAAAAAAACAGAAAAAGACGTTTAAAGTTGACTTTTAAATTTCACTCTACTTTGCTCCTCTATAGTATGGTAGGTCCTAGATTTCTCCACATTTTCTTTATTTGATTCATGCTGCCTAAGTTAGACAGAGGCCATGTTTTCACTTTTATCACAACAGCTACAATTCCACTACTGAGACATAGGCAGCCGAGTTAGTGCGAGTCAAGACCATTGGCACTTCCAGGGCTTGATCGCCTCTGCTTGTGGCTTTTTAGATGCTAGAAGTTGACAACATGATCAAAAATGAGCCAGACAATACCCACCCTGTAACTGCGTTAAGGCTGTGTCAAGGAGAAGTTGGAGTTTCATATATTTGCCAGTAAGATTATTTTTAAACATTAATTTATTGTTCTACCTTAATGCATTCTAGCTCAAAAAACGATTCACCCGAATGTTCGCCTGACACAAAACTATTTTAACTAGACCTGGCTGCAGCTGCGATGTTAAAGATAATTTACATAATGTACAGGGAAAAAATGAGAATACATAAGAAAATAAAAATATTAGGTAAATAAAGAAATAACATATTACGTCCAGCAGTGGCCAGGAGAGTTGACTAAGGTGCACTCTGCCATCACCCAGAGTCAAATTAAAAGAAAGTTAAATGGTTCAGAAAATGAATAAAAATGAATGACTTAATTGAAATATTCTATCCATTTTGAATAGAATGCAGGTTTTAGAACATTCAGTCATTCATTTTCTGAACTGCTTAATCCTAATTAGGATCACGGGGAGGCTAGTGCCCATCTCAGTCAACTCTGGGTGAGGGCAGAGTACACCTATGCAGCCTACTCTTTACGAAAGTCAGCAGTGGGTTTTTTTTTGTTTGTTTGTTTTTTATGTCTCATACTAGAGACAGTGAGAGACATGGCTGGCCTTTGATAACCCAGTTAGCGATACTGGGGGGACAGCAGTGACAAGCGTTACAGTGGGGCTTGAACCCCCAACTTTAGGATCAGTAACCCAGCATCTTACCACCAGGCTACCACTGCCCTGGGGTTTTAGAACATAACTACATAATGCTGTGGTTAGCATTGACTAATTTTTGAATTATATGTGGACTTTCTATGTAATTAGTTGTCCAACTGTTTTTGTTTGCTGTGATGAGTATTTCATGTAAATAGTAGTATATATTCTTTAATTTGGTAAACAGTCTTGTGTGTCACTGGATTTCTGTTAGCATGTTATGGGTGGGGAAACTACTGGGTTGGATGTGCAATAATACAAACACAAAGAGGATTTCATCTCAAGGCTTAAAGTGCCAGGTAACTCAAATGCATCAGGAAGTTATGACACAGACCTGGTACAATATTTGGATAGCAGCTTTAAAAACACTTTAAAGCCACTGTATATCAAAAGTATGCATGAAATGTATTCTTTCTCTCTCTCTGAGCTGTATGCTTTTTACTCCTTGTAGAAAATGTACAGTCTTCTTGCTTCCACTCTTGTAACTAATCCTTTACTATTGTGGATGCTCCTATATGGGTACCATGAAAACTTTCACTTCTTAAAAAACAGTTCATATCCTCTAAGTTTTACTATTGTTTTAAGTGAGTTTATTCATACACACTTTCCTGTACACACCCCAGGACCACTATTCAGAATATGTTCTCACTGAACATCTAGTTAACACAGATTGACTTTAATAGTTTACAGTTGTAGAGAAGAACTAATTTACAATCCTGGGTATCTGCTAAGAGTATGCGTTCCCGTTTGAGTTTGGTTCCTCTCCGGTTTCTTCCTCATATCATTTCAGTTCATTCTACCCTTCTCATTACTATGCCCACTATGGGCCTCAGTTTCTGCAAAGCAATTTTTTAAAACAATATTCAAAACTATTATACAAATGTAATTTTAATATTCATAATCAGGCAGCACTGTAGCGTAGTGGTGAGAACCTCTACCTCACACCAAGAAGGTCTTGGGTTTGGAGAAGGCGTTTTTCTGTGGAGTTTGCACATTTTCCCTGTGCTTGTGTGGGTTTCCTCCCACATTCCAAAGACATGCACATTAAGCTATTTGGCACTTCCAAATTGCCTCTAGTTGTAAGTCTGAGTGGTTATGTGGATGTTCGCCCTGCAAAGGACTGTTGATCTGTTCAGGGTGTATTTCACCTTCACCCACAGTTGGTTAAGATAGGCTGCACCCTTCGCACAACCATAAAAAAGGATTCGGTGGTCTGGTGAATAAATTACTGAATAAACGAATGCTAAACCTATCAGGATTGAAAATATTTAATTATTACAAATTTTAATTGGAATAAGATTTAATTTTGCCTATCTACCCCGATGATGATGTTTTACACATCTAATTCAGTATCTTTCTCCACAGAATAACAAAGCAATAACAAATAGAGAAGAATCTCTTCATACAAGTTTGTAATCTCTAAAATATAAATATAAAAAAAGCTTTTGGTAGGCAGTTCATCAGATTAAGACAACGCTACAGATTCCCGACTTACATCCCCTTTCAGTGTTACTTTCTCTCCTCTATATCCCCTTCTTTCTCAAACTATGAAAAACCTGGTTGACACACCTACACTGACCTAAGTCTTGTTTGAGAATGTATTTTGTGAGTGGCATCTTTGAAGGTAATGGCCCCAATCCTGAGAGAGAGAGAGAGAGAGAGAGAGAGAGAGAGAGAGAAGGGAAGGGAAGGGCCTGCAACAGGATGTCGCACAATCATATGCTATACATAATCCTGTGTGGCAAAGAAATGATTTTCAGTGCCAAAGCACCAAAATCTTGTCAAGGTCTCTGAAATGCAGCTGTGAATGAAGAGTGCCAAAGTATAACAATAAACTCAGCACCTTAGTTAATGTTAGTATTGTTTTGCTTTACACTCAGGAAATCCATTCAGCTGTTCATTATTTACTCATTAAAACAAACAAAATTTCACTGACTAAGCCAAAGACAAATGTGATTGAAAACTTATGTGGTACTTATCCACAAAAATATTAACTGCAGAGGGATTCCATTACAGCAGGGGTGGACAAACTACAGCCCGCGGGCCACCTCTGGCCCGTTGGTCTTTTTAATCTGGCCCGCCGAAGATTGATTGGTACAGAATTCATGTTTGATGTGAATGACTGATCGATTGCATTAATTTAACTTTGATTTGTAATGACAGCATTTCAACACCAATGGCGCATTAGGCGCAGTCAGTTGATTTTGCGGAGCTTTAACCACTTCCGGTTATCACTCTTCTACTGCACTGAGCCCATCTGCAGCAATGTGAGACAAAAGAAAAGTTGACAGTGAGTGCTGGGTGGTTCATAATAAATGGACACCGAAATACTTTTTTCACCGAAGTCCCGTCAATCAAAGGCTGTATGTCTTATTTGCTAAGAAACCATTGCGGTTTTTAAAGAATACAACATCAGCCGCCACTTTTCCACCAAACATGCTAATTACAGCAACAACCTGTCACCGCAAGAAATTCTGGCTACCGCTGATAGGTTGGACGCGAGCTTGCAGGCTCAGCAAAACCCCTTTACCCCAGCAACTTCCATCCCAGAATCAAGCACGGAGATATATCCATAATTCACCAGGAAACACTGTGTAAATCCGTGGTGCAGTTTAACCACGTAGTAAAGCCGGTGGTGAAACTCGTTAAGTTGATTGGAGGGAAAGGACTTTACCATCATCAGGGTGATACATTTTCTTGAAAAAACTGACGCTGATCACAGGGACTTGCTTTTCCATTCTACTGTTTGCTGGTTCAGTTTGGAGAAAGGATGTCAGCGAGTGTAGAGCTCAAAAAGGAAATTATTTCATTTTTGGAGCTCCTTGAGAACATGAGAAAGTTCCTGAGCTGAAAGACATTGATTGGCTTTGTGATTTAGCTTTTACAGTGGACATACTGACACACATGACTGAACTGAATGTGAAGCTTCAAGGGAAAAAGTTTGTGTATGAAATGCAAGAAAACGTCAAAACCAGGCTAGTTTTAATTTCCAAGCAAATGACAGACAAGTCATTCGCTCATTTCTCCCACACTGGCCAAGTTAAAAGAGGCCCCGCAACATGTGAAAAAATCCAGGAAAGCACTGGATGACCTGCATGAAGAATTCTGCCATCGGTTTTGTGATTTTGGAAAAATTGACAGGGCACTTCAGCTGGTGTCAAGTCCCTCCTCACAAGACCTTGAAACGGTACCACAGGAGCTGCAGTTGGAACTGATTGATCTCCAATGTGACATGATGTTAAAGGTGAAGTTCAGCTGCCTTAAACTGGATGAGTTTCATACTTCATTAAGTGCAGCCACATTTCCAAACATCCAGAAGATGGCACAGAGGATTGTTTGGCTCTACATATGTGAGCCACTCCACCGTTGAATCCAAAAATGAAAAATGAGATTTTTATGCAATCAGATAGAGGAGGCCCAAAGCTGCAAAACGCAGCAAAATGTTTGTCAATACCTTGAAAACTGAGCGAGTTATGCCATTTCTTATGTTAGCATTCAACTAAAAATTTCACAAGACGTTTTAGAGAAAAATGAGCACAAAGATTGCACTTCTTCCAAGATCATTAGTCCTTAGCAACAAAACATTTTTTATGCATCTCAGCCATATAAACTTTTAGAAAACATGTCTAGGAAAGGTTTTAGGAAGAGATTATAAGAGAATTTTCCTCATTTTAATCTGACAGGCCCTTTTTAAATTCATCAGTCACGGTGGTATCCCCCAAAAATGAACAAAAAACGACTTTTTTTTTTCATTTGTTTATTCCAATAAGATCAGTACAGTCATCCCTTGAATATCGCGGATAATGTAGAACAGACCTGGCCGTGATATTCGAAAAACCGCGGAGTAGAAACGCCCCCCCGCCCATTTCAACCCTGTTGTCTCATTTCTATATGTTTTCGCGTCTATACAATATCAAGAAGTGTATATTAAACGTCACACAGTTATATGCATATGTAAATACTGTAATGTATTAATATTTAAATAGAATTTATATATAAATACTTTAAGTACTGTACTCACTTCTGACAATAGCTCATCTCCGCGGTGCAGGACCTTCACAAGCACTATACAGTACAGTAAGATCACAAAATCACAAAAAATCCCACGGGAATGTGCGAGGCAACAGCGTCACGTGTCTAAGCCAATCAGCTTGCGAGATTGAGTTGAGTGGGCGGGAGGCAACAGCGTCACGTGTCTAAGCCAATCAGCTTGCGAGATTGAGTTGAGTGGGCGGGAGGCAACAGCATCACGCGTTCTAGCCAATCAGCTTGCGAGATTGAGTTGGGTGGGCGGTCCCTGCCTGAACTGGGGGGGAGGGGCACTTCAGTCTGTTGTTTGGAAACAATGGATGCAGCCGGCCTTGGGTCCCTGCCTTCCGCTTGCTTATATGTGAGTTTCAGCACGAATTTTGAAATTTTTATGAATATTTTTTTAAATTTTATTTTTTATTAAAATACCGCGATGTACCAAGAACGCGATGCTCAAATCGCGAAGTGGCAAGGGGTGACTGTATGTATCTTTTTGACCATTAAACAAAGGTTCAAATGCCTTCAAATGATACTGATTAAAAAAAAAAAAAAACACACTGTCAGATTCAAACAATCACACAGAAATTAAGAAAACTATATACAAGAAAACTATATAACAAAACTCGCTGATCTCTTTATATAGGTAAGCTTCATCAACTCTGCCCTCGTCATTATCATCTTAATCTCTATACTGCTCAGCAGAAAGGATGACATCATCATCATCATCACAAACGCACATGCACACTTTTATTAACAGATGCCTCTTCTTCATCAACATCAAAATCAAAATCTTCATCAACACATCATGATCAGTTTGTTCATCTGTAAAAGGAATGAAACATTTAAGTATTTTTCAGGTCTTGACCAATTTTCGTACAAAACTAAACAACCCACGATCCAGCATGTCGAGGCCAGACAAGATTACACACAAATAAAATAATCAAAAAAATTCCATCATCAAATTTTCCATGCAGAGAAAAATACTCACCGGCAAAATATCTTCAAGAATGCCAAGCATTCCGGCATCTTCACAATCTTATAAATAAACTTAATGACTGTTATTGAAGAGAAAGTCGGAGATAAGTTCCGCATGACTAGAGTCAGGAAGTAAACCGGAAGTTAATGTGTGACGGGCACTGCGCATGTGCAAGCCCAAGCTGACCGATCAGTGTGCTCGTTTCAGATCTTCCTTAGCAACTAGCCTGCATTGTTTACAAGCATATCGTCTTCATAACCTTTATTTTATTCGCTGAAATGGCATGGAAGCTCATTTTAATATCAAAACAGTATCCAAAATGGAAAGACTACTTCACAGCCGTTCTTCTGGTGTATGGATTATAGTGTGTCTTATCCCGAACTCGGTGAATAATTGCAACGAAAACCTGTAAGTTTGCTACTGTTTTTATCTAGTTTTATGAGGGTACTCGCCAGAAAATGGGGAAAAAAAAAAAAGACAGTGAGTTTTAGTCGATTTCACATGAGCAAGTGATAGTTGAATACTTGTTTTAATAGTTTATGCAAAAATACAAAATTCAATGAAAATTGACCAGTTTTACTTTTCTGGCCTTTATCTCAAAAGTGGTGTGTGCGACAAGCGCCTACTTTTGGTGGAGCACCTCACATATGTGTGTGAGCAGACTTTTACTGTGATGAACACCAACAAAGCATAACACAGGTCCCAGTTGAGTGATGAACACCTCAAATGTGTTTGGAGAACCACAACAGAATTACCATTAATGCTTTTTTCTGTTTATGTTTAATATGTACTGTTAAAAAATGCATTTTTTTTTATTGTATCTTCCTGACCCGGCCCATTTGTCAAATTTTAAAAGTCAATCCCCCCCCCCCCCCCCCCCCCGAGCCAAAATAATTGCCCACCCTTGCTTTAGAGTCACAGCTCTAGTCTTACTGTTATCCTATTCTTACCCAGTGCCTGATACTTATGAATTTTATAATTAGTAATACATTTATTGTATGATTAAAAGTGTGTGATTAAATGATTACTTGCTGTGGGTTATACAGACTTCCGGTCTTTCAAGTGCACAAGGGAGCCATTGAACTCGTTTACAACACAGCCTGCCATGTGAGTCCCAGCAAAGCAGAGAGTTCTTTCTTTTATGTAAGTAAGTAAGTAAACTTTATTCAAGACATGCATACAAAGAACAAGTACAAATCCTAATGAATATTAATATAAAAATAAGTATACACTCTTAAGATTCTGCTAAAAGATAATAAATATCTGTAAGCGTTCTGTAATTTGTGTTTTCATTCATTTTACAACTCTCTTTGCTTAACTGAGTATGCATTAGATTGTGCCGATCTGAGCAGATAGTTAATTCATCTCTGTGTATGAGACTTGCACCAATTCTAGTAGGTTTACGCTTCTGACCAACCATATTTGCTAAGGGTTACAAAAGTCCGCAAAACAGTGTAAACACAAAGATCAAAGCGATGTGTTAACACAAGGGTAACACGCTATATAACAGATATATATATATATCTATCTATATATATATATATATATATATATATATATATATATATAGAGAGAGAGAGAGAGAGATAGTATATATAGTATATATATATATATACACACACAGGGGCAGTGGTGGTCTAGTGGTATAGGGCGCTGGATCGCTGATCCAAAGTTGGGGGTTCGAGTCCCACTCTCCACAAGGTTGTCACTGTTCCCCCCAGTGCGGCTAACTGGGTTATCAAAGGCGGGCCATGTCTCTCACTGTCTAAAAGAACCATTGCTGACTTTCGTAGAGTACGCTGAAAAGTCGTCACGGTGTTTCTGTCCCTTGCTAAAAAGGGTTGTGACAGGAAGGGCATCCGACGTAAAAACCTCTGCCAAATCAAATGTGCGAATCAGATGATTCGCTGTGGCGACTCCCGAGTAAAAGGGGAACAAAAGCCGAAAGGAAGACAGACGACATATATATATATATATACACACACACACACACAGTCTGTAGTTTGTAAACAATGAATGCAGCGTCATTGCATCATTACGTCAGCGTACTATGTAGGTACGTCTAAACTCAAAATTTGACTTTTTTTTTTGGAAAAAAAAAAACATAAAAAAAAAACATAAAACAGATGAATGTACGTTGAGGAACGTCTGTATTATGATCAAAATGACTTTGGTAAGACAAAAGAAATCACAATGGCCTTGAAATAATTATAAATGTTTAAAGGTATTCAAAAATTCTCAGGCCCTCTCAGTTGTCAACAACTGCAATGTACACTTTGAAATGCATGTCCATTTAAGGAGGGTCAAGCTCTTTTTGGAGGGGGGGGAAAGCAACAAAGGAAACATTGACTTTTAAAACAATTACACTTAAAATAATACAAACCTCTTTAATACCCCCATTTCACTGGAGTGCGAAATGCAAGGATCATGGCGGAAAGGCTCGTAACGCACTCTGCGGAGGAGCTTCGGCATTTTTACATGGAAAATGGGTCAAAAACCTACAGAAAAAGCGGAATGTTCACGTTCAACATAGAGTGATTGAGGAATGACTGAGAAATAGCCAGCGTAACCATGTTTCAATGAGGAAAAATTGGCAAAGATCAAAGGACTTGCTCCTGATTCTGCCTATAAATATGCGGAATGACCAAGGAAGCTCATTCTCTCATTCATACTATACTGTATGGTTATAATGTATAACATGTTTATAATGTACAATACATTTAACATTTAGCATACATTTGTAATTTACCATATGTTTCTAATGTGCAATGTTTATTGTATAATTTACAATAAATGTAAAATTTAACATATGTTAATATGTTTAATATCAATAATGTCCATACGTTCCTTTTATTTGCACCTCAATCTATCCAGACTAAAAACCATGCACACAAGTTCAAAGCACAGTGATTATAGCTTTAAAACTTTATTACATGAACAGGAAAACAGGAAAAAATAAAGTGAATGGACTGAAATTTATAATGGAAGTAACTTCCTTGAGTGTTCCGCAAGTCTTCCGTGTGATCCGCAAACATTCTGCAAACGTTCTGCATGTATTCCGCAAACCTTCCATGAGTATTCCGTGGGGATTCCATGGCCACTTTAGACCACGCGGAAGAAGGACAAATGTTCACGGAACATTCATGGAAGACTTGCAGAATAAAAAGAACGATCACTGATCGTTTGCGGAAAGGATGGAACGTTTGCGGAAGGACTGCGGAATGTGAGGGAACATGGTCAGAAAATTTTTCCGTGAACGTGCTTTTGAACATGTTCA
>CM045729.1:41658579-41661079 GCA_024760905.1 Plotosus lineatus | reverse complement strand
ACAAAAAATAAACAAACAAAAAAGTTCTATGGTACACATTTTGAAATATGGAATTCTTGCTGGTAGCCCAGGTGTATTTTTTCTTCTTTTGTTTACAATTTCTTCCAGTAATGGAAGAGTTTAACCTGTTCAGTCCTTAATACTATTAGTGTACATGACTTTGCAAGTTAAATAAGTGCATTTATTCCAATTGCCAATACACTAGTTAAAAATAATTTGCCTATTAATTATCCCAACATGAATCCTAATGTGCTTCAAGGTCATATGCAGTGGAAATGACATCAAACCACAGCTGTTTGGGAATGGTCAATGCACAAAATAACAAAAACAGGATGGCAGTCTCTGGATTTACTCACCATATTCATCAAAATGATGTCTCTGTTTAAACCATAATAGGCACATTGTATTACCTTTCATACTAATGGTGTCAGGGGGAAATTTGTGCATAAAATAGTTTATGGTTTTACTCAGATGTGTCATTACTGGAGGAGCCAAAATTTCAACAAGAAAACTTATTTGTTCTCTCAAGATAACATTTAAAATATATAAATGGTTATGTTTTTACTCAAATTAACTTTTCATCTTGTGGGCGTGGACCGCAGCGCACGCGAGAGAAAGAGAGAGAGAGAGAGAGAGAGAGAGAGAGAGAGAGAGAGAGAGAGAGAGCGAGAGAGAAGGAATAACGCTTTAGTTTTTAGTTTAGTTTTTTAAGTTATTTTAATTCAGTCAGTGGTCAAGCAGGGAATGCTCTTTGAATTCATGTCTTGTGGGCGTGTGTGTGTGTGTGTGTGTGTGTGTGTGTGTTAATAAAAAATGTTTAATAATGGTTTAATTAATAGATGTTAATAAAATGGTTTAATATGTTAATAAAATGTTGAATGGTTTAATAAATAATTTTCTTTTACTTTTAACACATATTTCATACAAAATTGGTGTACTTTTATCATTTTTAAAGGGTTTATGGGGTTTATCCAGTCCAAAGACGAGCCTTGGAACGAATTGGGCGTTTAACATGTAAGATGCGACCCCTACTTATGAAATCCCCACGTTACGAAAAGGTCTCTGGAACGGATTACTTTCGTAAGTTGGGGGCCGACTGTACTCTAAAAATAAAGATATCAAATTACTTGTTTTTTTTGTTTGTTTGTTTTATCATAGTCTGCATTTGTTTTCGTTGTTTTGTTTTTTCATCCATTTATTCATTTTCCAAACCACTTTATCCTACTAGGGTCACAAAAAGGCTGGAGTCTATCTTAGCCAATTTAGGGCAAAGATGGAGTACACCCTGAACAGCTCACCAGTTCATCGCTACACCAACACATAACTATTCACACTCACATCTTGTGGAAATCGTGAGCAACCAGTTAGGTTAATGTGCATGTCTTTGGACGGCTGAAAGAAAACAAAGTATCCATAGGAAATCAACACAAGCACAAAGACAAAATACATACTCACACAGAAATACCCTGGCCAAGTCCAGGACTTGAACCCAGGTCCTTCTTGCTGTGGGCCAGAAGTGCTAACTGCTACACCACCGTGCCTCTGCATCTCTTATTTATTTTAAGCCCTCTAGTGAGTCAAAGGTTCATGTTCATTGAGTGAACTGAAAAAAATATGTGTGACTCGATATTTCACAGCTGTGCTGAACAAGTAGAAAAGCTGTGTTAATGTATGTTCAGCTACAGCTTTTTTTTCAACTACAGATACTTTGGTGAAAATCCCTGCTGTAATGTTTCAGGTGAAAATAAAGTTACTTCAGGTTACTTCAATAATTCTTTCTAAGAAACCTTAGTAGAACCTTAAAAACTACAGTAATCTACATTCCACAATTAACAAACCTGTAAGCTTACATATTTAGGTTTAAAGAATGTGTGTTGATAGTTTTATAGTGTTACCAATAAACCATTTCAAATTAAAATTCTTATAATGGTATGAAAAGCATGCAGTGACAGCAATATATCATCCTAATCAACTGACATCTAAATATTGATTAGTGTTTTGGAAAAAGCATGTGCCTGGAAATGCAAACAAATATCATCATTTAAAATAAATTAAAGAGAAAAAAAAGAAGAAGAAAAAAACACTGTCATCTTACAGCCAGCATGTTCTGGGTTCCTTTTGCCTGCGTGGGCTTCTGCTAGGTGCTCAGGATTCCTTTCACAATCTAAAGACATGTAGATTGGGTTAATTGGCTGCGCTACCTTGTTCATAGGTGTGTAGGCGAGAGTGAATTGCTGTTTGTCTCATTTATAGCTAATAAATATACTTGTGACCTGTCCAGGTCACCCAATGTCAGCTGAGATTTGCTCCAGCTCATCTGTGACACACAGCAGATAAATGGTAAGAAAAAAATGAATGACTTTCCCAAAATAAAAAAAAAGAAAAAGAAAGAATGAATGAATCTTAAATGTAAATGAATACTCAAAAGACGTATTTGTTTAGCTTTTCATTAGAAAGGCACCTCTGTCCTCAGACCCTTTTATGTAAATGCGCTGTGCTG
>CM045729.1:41648579-41653579 GCA_024760905.1 Plotosus lineatus | reverse complement strand
AACTGCAGAAAAGTATGGGATGCACACACACAAAAAAACGACAAAGCAATAGGCTCACAAAAATCACAACAGTAGCCAAGAGAATATATATATATATACACACTAGTATGTGTGTATATATATATATATATATATATATATATATATATATATATATATATATATATATATATATATATATATATATATATAAACGGGTTGTCAGCATCCTATTAAACTGATCATGAACACTAAGCTTTAGACTACAAAAACAACACGGTTCTGCCTAATCCTTTCAATCCAGTATGCAGAATCAGTTCCACTGGAAAAGAAGTAGCTAAATAAATCTCCATCGATAGAGCCTCTGGAGAGTCATCAATCAAAAGCTATTTCTTTACTTACTGTGTGCATGTGTCAGTCATAAAGTCATACAAGCTATGCTTCTTTCTTCTGTAAAGAGAAGCAAAAGGAGACACTGTCATGAAACATGTGTGAACCCTGGCCTGGGTGGATCCTTCCTCTCTATCCTGTTTTCCTCGCCTCCCTCGTTTTCAGGAAATTCTGCACAGTTTTAAGCCAAATGATGGAAGGGAAAAAATGGATAGCTCTGTTGTCTTTTGTAATGGCTGGAAAATGTGACACACCTGCCTGATGGATCTTTCCCAAAATGCAGCATGTAATACTACATGACGTCTTTCATATGCATCAAAACAAAATGACTATCATATTTTCCAGTGAATTTTGACGTGACTGGGTGTGGAAGGCTTACGCTTCTTATTCTAAAAAAAAAAAAAAAAAATAGCAAATGAAACTCTAATGTTTGGTTTTTAGACTCGGCTGTACTTGAATGTCAGAGCAGAGATTGTTTCATAAGGATCGTGTAAAGGATAATTAGAGGGAGGTGGACATTTGTAGAAGCAGGAGTTGCAGTAGTCAGAAAATCAGACAGTACTTGACAAAGACTAAACAATAAAATTAAAGCCAGAACTGGTTCAGAAATATGTTCAGGATCATAAAAAAATTAATTCAAGTTTTTACCTGGAACCAGGTCAGCTTTAATTCTAGGACAATGGTTTCAGGAACCTTTTTACTACCTTTCCTAGATTAAGGTCAATATATTTCAGAAGCTATTGAGGTGGGGATTTTGTTTTATTTTGTTTTTATAAGCAAAATGTAATTACTATACAAGTACAAAGTTAATTACTTCCAACAAAGGAAGTTATGTTTTCATTTTACTAGGATTACACAAAAACTGATCATCGGATATTCATCAAACTTGGTGTAGTAATGTGGCCTGGGAGGTGACCCCATTAGAAATCATGTTGAAAAAATATCCTGACATGCTGAAAAATGCCTGGTGGAGTACCTTTCACTGTACAAGTTTCTTTGTTTTTCTATCCTTTCAGACAATATTAATAATAATTTCAGACAATTTCTTTATGATGAGGATTACCCAAGAATGTTCCCATAAAATTTGGATGAGAATTCACAGAGATAATGTCAGAAAAATAATATATATATATATATATATATATATATATATATATATATATATATATATATATATATATATATATATATATATATATATATATATATATATATATATATATAACATTTCCTATCCATTTCACTTACAATGGGCAATATTTACAAAAAGAAAGAAAAGGGAAGAAAAATCATATCTCTGTCAAAATATCAAAATACATATGACTAGAAATTTGCGATCAATATTTCGGATCAGAATCCTTGATGTCAGAAGAAAATTCATCCCTATCTTGTTAATAAACTTTTCTGCCATTTGGGGCAGTGGTGGGCTGGAGGTAAAGGGTGTTGGATCGCTGATTCTAAAGTTGGGGGTTCGAATCCCACTCTCCACAAGATTGTCCCCCCAGTGCAGCTAACCGGGTTAATAAAGGCCGGCCATGTCTCCCACTGTCTATGGTGAGAGGCATGGAAAAGAACCATTGCTGACTTTGGTAAAGAGTAGCTGCATAGCTGTCAGCATGTTTCTGCCCCTTGCTAAAAGGGTTGTGACAGGAAGGGCATCCTATGTTAAAAAAAAAAAAAAAAAAAAAACTATCCCAAATCAAACATGTGAATCAGATGATTCACTGTGGTGACCCCTGGAGGGGGGGGGGTCGTCTTTTCTGACATTTTTGATTGCTAATTGTGGTTAATCTTAAAACAAAATGCTGCTTATTAGGCCAACAAACTACCCACACACCCAGTGCAATTCCCCTGTTTTGGGGGACTGATTTTTTCTTTCCAGAAAAGTTCATGTAAGTAGGTATGTAGTACGTATGTATGTATATTGTGGTTAATGTATTAAACAGACACAGTGTTCTCGCTCAAGCCTGAGATGGTCTCTTTTAGGATTTTTGTCAGTAAAGTGTAGCTATGCCTTCAAAATTTATATTCAAATAATATTTTAAAAACTAATTTCTACAGAAAGAAAGTGTGCAAGATATAAGCATAGGGAAAACTAACTGTATGCATACGTCAGTGAAGATGAAAAAAATGATACAAAACAAAGGACACATGGAAAATATGTTCCTTTGCCAAATAGATACTTGAAGATAAAAGAAGGTAAAAATTTTCTGCCACCAGCCAGCAGGAATACTCGACTTCCACGGGCTTCACTTTTGATACTATAGAATAGCTTTTGATACTATGGAGGTAAAAGGTGAAGTCCATTGGGCTTTTTACACTCGAGCCATAGTGGCTCATCGGACCGGTGCTTATCCCCGGTTTCCATAGCGTAAAGCGACCAGGGGTTCAACTCCTCCTGGATGGGACACGAGTCCATTGCAGGTTACCTTCCCAGGATATTTTTTACTGGTACCCATTTATACTGCTTCGACAACAGAGGCACACTTGTGGTTAAGAACTTGACCAGGGGGCTTAGCACAGTGAGGTTCTAACTGGGATTTGAACACACAACCTCCCAATCATGAGCATAGCACCCTAACCACTACGCCACTGTTAATAGTATGGAAATGCTATCTAATTTTGGCCGACTGGTATAATGCATTTATTAATTTATTTTATGAACCGCTTAATCCTAATTAGGGTTGTGGGGAGGCTAGCGGTCATCTCAGCCCACACTGGCCAAGAGCAGAGTACACTTTAGACAGCTCACCAGCAGGGCAGAAACACGCTGACGGCTATACAGCCTACTCGGGATTAAAGTCAGTAATGGTTCTTTTCCATGCCTCTCACCATGAACAGTGAGAGAAATGGCTGTCCTAACCCATGGCTGCACTAACAGAACTGGCAACCCATTGACAATGGGGCCTGTCCCCGACTTTGAGATCAGTAATCCAGGCTCTGGTACAATACAGTAGAAAGAATAACTTAAGTACAGTACAAGTGTATTTTTTTTTAATTGAACTACTATCAGAGTCACTGATATTCATTATTGATCGATGTCATTTGGTTGGGTGTGAATGGAAAAATGTGAAGGTCTGCCGACTGCAAATGTTAAATTCCCAAAGTGGAAATCAGCACTCTATGAATTATTCATCAAATGTACTGTTTAGATATCACAGAGCCACCACAGTCAAAATATATTAAGCACATGCAGATCATGACTGCATTCTTTCACTAGCCTGTTTAATTGCCAGTATTAATCTGTACTTGTGAAGTAATGAGATGTTATAGGCTATATCATTATACAGCCATGTTACAGCAGATAAATGATACCTTAATTAGACTTTAAATGACTATTGACCTGCAATGTTGCAATCTATTGTCTCAGAGCAACAAATCAGCTGAAGTGAGGCATGTTGGCTGCTTTTGGAGCTCTATTTCCAGCAATTATATTTCACTTTAAGTCTTAGAGCGTTTTCATACACACACACACACACACACACACACACACACACACACACACGCACACACACACACACACACACACACAGGGTACCCTCACTTTCCGCAGTTAATTGGGACTGAGATCCCCCCACAACCACCGAATTCCGCAAAGTAGGATCAAGCCCCCCAACGGACATATACGTACATGTATATTTTATATACATATATACATACATATACACTCGTCCTTCTCAAAAAATTAGCATATTGAGATAAAGTTCATTATTTTCTGTAATGTACTGATAAAAATTAAACTTTCATATATTTTAGATTCATTGCACACCAACTGAAATATTTCAGGTCTTTTATTGTTTTAATACTGATGATTTTGGTATACAGCTCATGAAAACCCAAAATTCCTATCTCAAAAAATTAGCATATCATGAAAAGGTAGTCTAAACTAGCTATTAACCTAATCATCTGAATCCACCAATTAACTCTAAACACCTGCAAAAGATTCCTGAGGCTTTTAAAAACTCCCAGCCTAGCTCATTACAGTACACAAAACCGCAATCATGGGTAGGAGAAGGCCATCATTGACACCCTCAAACAAGAGGTAAAGACACAGAAAGAAATCTCTGAGCGAATAGGCTGTTCCCAGAGTGCTGTATCAAGGCACCTCAGTGGGACGTCTGTGGGAAGGAAAAAGTGTGGCAAAAAACGCTGCACAACCAGAAGAGGTGACCGGACCCTGAGGAAAATCGTGGAGAAGGGCTGATTCCAGACCTTGGGGGACCTGTGGAAGCAGTGGACTGGGCTACAGGTGCCGCATTCCCCAGGTCAAGCCACTTTTGAACAAGAAACAGTGGCAGAAGCTCCTGACCTGGGCTACAGAGAAGCAGCACTGGCCTGTTGCTCAGTGGTCCAAAGTAATTTTTTTGGATGAAAGCAAATTTTACATGTCATTCAGAACTCAAGGTGCCAGAGTCTGGTGGAAGACTGGGGAGAAGGAAATGCCAAAATGCCTCAAGTCCAGTGTCAAGTACCCACAGTCAGTGATGGTCTGGGGTGCCATGTCAGCTGCTAATGTTGGTCCACTGTGTTTTATCAAGGACAGGGTCAGTGCAGCTAGCTATCAGGAGATTTTGGAGCACTCCATGCTTCCATCTGCTGAAAAGCTTTATGGAGATGAAGATTTTCATTTT
>CM045729.1:41628579-41643579 GCA_024760905.1 Plotosus lineatus | reverse complement strand
GTGAGGTGTGCTGTCGGTGTGACAGAAGAGTTCAAGGTGGAGGTGGGACTACATCAAGGGTCAGCTCTCAGCCCCTTCTTGTTTGCTATGGTGATGGACAGGCTAACAGATGAGGTTAGACAAGAATCTCCATGGACTATGATGTTTGCAGATGACATTGTGATCTGTAGTGAGAGCAGAGACCAAGTGGAGGAAAATCTAGAGAGGTGGAGGTATGCCCTGAAAGGAGGGGATTGAAGGTTAGTCTTAGTAAGACAGAATACATGTGTGTGAACGACAAGGACCCAAGAGGAGCTTTGAGGTTACAGGGGCAGAGATAAAGAAGGTGTGGAGGATTTTAAGTACTTAGGCTCAACAATCCAGAGCAATGGAGAGTGTGGAAAGAGGTGAAGAAGCGCAGGCAGGCAGGTTGGAATGGATGGAGAAAAGTGTCCGTGTGATGTGTGATAGGAGAGTATCGGCAAGAATGAAGGGAAAAGTGTACAAGACGGTGATGAGGCCAGCAATGTTGTATGGTTTAGAGACAGTGGCCCTGGGGAAAAGACAGGAGTCAGAGTTGGAGGTAGCAGAGATGAAAATGTTGAGGTTCTCTTTGGGAGTAACGAGGATGGATAGGATCAGAAATGAGTACATCAGAGGGACAGCACATGTTAGATGTTTTGGAGACAAAGTCAGAGAGGCTAGATTGAGATGGTTTGGACATGTACAGAGGAGGGATAGTGAGTATATTGGTCGTAGGATGCTGAGGTTGGAACCACCAGGCAAAAGGCCCAGAGGAAGACCAAAGAGAAGATTTATGGATGCAGTGAAGGCGGACATGAAGGTCGTTGGAGTAAGAGTAGAAGATGCAGAGGATAGGGAGAGATGGAGGCAGATCATTTGCTGTGGCGACCCCTGAAGGGAACAGCCGAAAGGAAAAGAAGCTGTTGATGACATCATGTGGTGTTGCTTGCATTATAAATGTGCACACTTGAGCTGGTTAAAAATACCCAAAGGGGACTGGGATAACAGTTATATTACAGGTCTGTGGTTTGTAAAATGCTGACAATAAATCTTGGGTTTTAGTACAATCTGGAACAGGCAATGAGGAAGACGTTATGCCTATAGTTCACGGCAGCCTTACACACTTATTTATAACTAAGTGGTCAAATAGAAAACTTTAAGGAATGACAAGTGATCAATGACCAGATTGAGTCTTTCCTCCCTGTTTTATAGATTCCTGAAGCAATTTGGAGAAAGCAAATGTCTATAAAGTGGTACATATTGATGGCTTTGTGTTTGAAGGAGGCTCTGGTTTATGCCAATAACACAGTCTTGCATCACAGATAAAGAGGGAGATCAAATATATTTTACTATATGAGTAGAATATCGTGCATCACTGTGGTGTAGTGGTTATCACGTCCGCCTCACAGCAAGAAATTTCTGGGTTCAACTCCTGGGCTTGGTGGTGTCTGTGTGGTGTTTGTGTGTTCTCCCTGTGCTTGCATGGGTTCCTTTTGGGTATTCTGGTGTCCTCCCACAGTTCAAAGACATACAAATTATACTATTTAGCTGTTCCAAATTTCCATTCGGTGTAAATGTGAGTGTTAATAGATGGAAGCCACCTTTGCCCAGTAACGGCTGAGATAGGCTCCAGCCTCCCCATGATTCGAAGATCAGATTAATGTTTCGGCAAATGAGTGAGTGAGAATGAGTGGAATAGCGCTAAAACCTTGGTTATAAGTTAATCATCCAAGTAGTACAAGCCTCATGATATCCTCGTTATTCTTCATGTAAGAGTGGTAGAATGTTGTAGTTTCATTCTGAAAATGTTCGTCGTCGTCGTCTTCTTCTTTTCCTTTCAGGACCCGCCACAGCGAACCATCTGCATCCGTCTTCATGGAAGTCATATTAATGATTTGCATGTTTAATTTGGCATAGGTTTTTACGTCAGATGCCCTTCCTGACAACCCTTAGCAAGGGACAGAAACACGTTGACAGCTATACAGCTTACTCTTTACAAAAGTCAGCAATGGTTCTTTTACACTCACCATAGACAGTGAGAGACATGGCCGGCCTTTGATAACCCAGTTAGCTGCACTGGGGGCACAGTGACAACCTTGTGGAGAGTGGGACTCGTACTCCCAACCTTTGGATCAGCGATCTAGAACATTTTACCACCAGGCCACCACTGCGGCTTCCATAAAAGTTAAAAGTTTGTGTAGTCCCTTTATTCACTTAGATCAGTGCTTCTCAATTATTTTCAACCGCCCCGGAAGAGAAAAACATTTCAGACACACACACACACACACACACACACACACACACACACTATAAATAGTGTCATTTGTCTACAAAATTGCTATAAATAATCCTCTGCATAACACTGTCTTCTTCTTCTTCTCCTTTCGGCTTTTCCCTTCAGGGGTCGCCACAGCGAATCATCTGCCTCCATCTCACCCTATCCTTTGCATCTTCTTCTCTTACATCAACTACCTTCATGTCCTCCTTCACCACATCCATGAATCGTCTCTTTAGTCTTCCTCGAGGCCTTCTGCCTGATAGTTCCAACCTCAGTATCCGACTACCAATATACTCACTATCCCTCCTCTGTTCGTGTCCAAACCATCTCAGTCTAGCCCAGGGATGGGCAAACCTTTTGGCTCGGAGGCCATATTGACTTTTAAAATTTGACAGATGGGACAGGTCAGCACAAGATATGATTAAAAATGCATTTTTTTAACAGTGCATCTTCTTTTCCTTTCGGCCCTTCCCTTCAGGGGTCGCCACAGCAAATCATCTGCCTCCATCTCACCCTATCTTCTGCATCTTCTCTTACACCAACGACCTTCATGTCCTCCTTCATCACATCCATGAATCGTCTCTTTGGTCTTCCTCTAGGCCCTCTGCCTGGTAGTTCCAACCTCAGCATCCTACGGCCAATATACTCACTATCCCTCCTCTGTACATGTCCAAACCATCTCAATCTAGCCTCTCTGACTTTGTCTTCAAAACCTCTTGCATGTGCTGTCCCTCTGATGTGCTCATTCCTGATCCTATCCATCCTCGTGACTCCCAGAGAGAACCTCAACATTTTCATCTCTGCTACCTCCAGCTCTGCCTCCTGTCTTTTCCTCAGTGACACTGTTTCTAAACCATACAACATCGCTGGCCTCACCACCATCTTGTACACTTTTCCTTTCATTATTGCCGATACCTTCCAATCACACATCACACCGGACACTTTTCTCCAACCATTTCAACCTGCCTGCACACGCTTCTTCATCTCTTTTCCACACTCTCCATTTCTCTGGATTGTTGTTTTAACAGTACATATCAAACAAAAACAGAAAAAAGCATTAAAATATTAGCATACCCTTTAATGGGAAGTGTTGTTGATCACCCATTTTTGCCAGTGCATTGAAGTCTGGTGCGAATTCTGTTGTGGTTCTCAGAACAGATTTGATGTGTTCATCACTCAACTGGGATCTGTGGGGTGCGTTGTTGATGATCATCACACTAAAAGTCTGTTCACCAACATGTCGAGCCAAACAATACCAGCATCCTCTGTGCTATCTTCTGAATGTTTGGAAATTTGGCTGACTTAATGAAGCATAAAAGTCATCCAGTTTAAGGGAGTTGAATTTCTCCTCTTACATCATGTCACATTGGAGATCAATCAGATCCAACCGCCACTGTTGTGGTACCATTTCAGGCTCTTGTGAGAAAGGACCTGACACCAGCTGAAGTGCCCTGACAACTTCTCCAAAATCACAAAACTGATGGCATAATTGTTCGTGCAGGTTATCCATTACTTTCCTGGATTTGATCACATGTTGCGGGGTCTCTTTTAACTTGGCCAGTGTGGGGGAAATGAGCGAATGACTTGTCTGACATTTGCTTTGAAAATAAAACTAGCCTGGTTTTGAAGGCTCTGACGTTTCCTTGCATTTCACTCACAACCTGTTTTTCCCTAACAGCTTCACGTTCAGCTTGTTCATGTGGGTCAGTTTGTCCACAGTAAAAGGGAAATCAAAACCAATTTGTATCTTTCAGCTCAGGAACATTCTCAGTGTTCTCAATGAGCTCGAACAATGAAAAAATCTCTTGTTTGAGCTCCACACTCGTTGACATATTTTCTTGTTGACAACCTGAACAAGCGAATATTGGAATGTAAAGCTAGTCCCTGTGATCAGCGTCAGATTCTGCAGGAAAATGAATAAACTGACGATGATGAAGTCCTGTCGCTCGACTAAACTTAATGAGTTTCACAACCAGCTTCACTGCCTGGTTGAGCTGCACCACAGATTTACACAGTGCTTCCTGGTGAATTATGCGTATATTCTCGTGCTTGATTGTTGGATGGAAGTTGCTCAGATTAAGGTGTTTTGCTGAGCCGGCAAGCTTGCGACAAGCCTATCAGCGGTAGCCGGACGTTCTTGCGGTGACAGATTGTTGCCATAATTAGCATGCTTGGTAGAAAAGTGTCAGCTCATGTTGTACTCTTTTAAAACCGCAATGGTTTCTTGGCAAATAAGACAAGCAGCCTTTGAGCGGACTTCAGTAAAATAGTATTTAGGCGTCCATTCTTTATGAACCACCCGGCACTCACTGTCCAATTTCTCTTCTCTGACATTGCTGTAGGTGGGCTCTGTGCAGAAGAGTGATAACAGGAAGTGACTCGAGCTCCGCAAAATCAACCGACTGCACCATGTGCCAATGGTGTTAAAATGCTGTGATTACAAGTCAAACTCAAATGAATGCAATCGATCAATCATTCATACCAAACATGAATTCTGTACTGATTGGTACAGACAGTCTTCGCTGGGCCGGATTAAAAAGACCAACTTTTTGATGTGGCCCGCGGGCCGCAGTTTGCTCTACCCATTATCTAGCCACTCTGACTTTGTCTCCAAAACTTCTTACATGTGCTGTCCCTCTGATGTACTCATTCCTGATCCTATCCATTCTCATTACTCCCAAAGAGAACCTCGACATTTCCTCTCTGCTACCTCCAGCTCTGCCTCCTGTCTTTTTCCCAGGGCCACGGTTTCTAAACCATACAACATCGCTGGCCTCAACACCGTCTTGTACACTTTTCCTTTCATTCTTGCCGATACCCTTCTATCACACATCACACCGGACACTTTTCTCCAACCATTCCAACCTGCCTGCACACGCTTCTTACCCTCTTTACCACACTGTCCACTGTTCTGGATTGTTGAGCCTAAGTACTCAAAAATCCTCCACCTTCCTTATCTCTGCTCCCTGGAACTTCAGCGTTCCTGTTGGGTCCTTGTCATTCAATCACATGTACTCTGTCTTACTGAGGCTAACCTTCATTCCCCTCCTTTCCAGGGCATACCTCCACCTCTCTAGATTTTTCTGCACTTGTTCTCTGCTCTCACTACAGATCATAATGTCATCTGCAAACATTATAGTCCATGGGGAATCTTGTCTAACCTCGTTTGTCAACCTGTCCGTCAGCATAGCAAACAAGAAGGGGCTCAGAGCTGACCCTTGATGCAGTCCTACCTCCACCTGGAATTCTTCTGTCACACCGACAGCACACCTCACCACTGTCTTACATCTCTCATACATGTCCTGCACCACTCTAAAATACTTCTCTGCCACTCCAGACTTCCTCATGCAATATCACAGTTCCTCTCTCGGCACCCTGTCATATGCTTTCTCCAGATCCACAAAGGCACAATGCAACTCCATCTGACCTTCTCTGTACTTCTCTAGTAACATCCTCAAGGCAAACACTGCATCTGTGGTGCTCTTTCTTGGCATAAAACCAAACTGTTGTTCACAAATGCTGACCTCTGCCCTTAGCCTAGCTTCCACTATTCTTTCCCATAACTTCATCGTCTGGCTCATCAACTTTATCCCTCTGTAGTTGCCACAACTCTGCACATCTCCCTTGTTCTTAAAAATGGGCACCATCACACTTCTCCTCCAAAGACCTTGTTGAATGTTCTTGTCAGGAAATCTACTGCTACCTCTCCAAGACACTTCCATACCTCCACCGGTATGTCATCAGGACCTTTCCACTTTTCATCCTCTTCAATGCCCTCCTCACTTCACCCTTACTAATCTTTGCTACTTCCTGGTCCTCGACGGTCACCTCTTCTACTCTTTTTTTTCTCTCTCATTTTCCTCATTCATGAGCTCTTCAAAGTATTATTTCCATCTTCCCAGCACACTTCTGTCATCAGTCAATAAATTTCTCTCTCTGTCCTTAATCACTCTAATTTGCTGCACGTCCTTCCCATCTCTATTTCTCTGCTGTGCCAACCTGTATTAATAATTTTCTCCCTCTTTACTTTCCAAATGAGCATACAAGTCATCATATGCCCTCTGCTTGGCCTTTGACACCGCGATCTTTGCCTTCTGCTGTGTCTCCCTGTACTCCTATTTACTCTCTTCAGTCCTCTCAATATCCCACTTCTTCTTAGCTAACCTCTTCCTTTGCACACACTCCTGCACTTCCTTATTCCACCACCAAGTCTCCTTATCTAGTCTCCTTCCAGATGACACACCAAGTATTCTCCTACTTGTCTCTCTGTGCACATTAGCTGTGGTTGTCCAGTCATCTGGAAGCACTTCCTGACTACCCAAAACCTGTTTCAACTCCTCCTTGAAGACAACACGACACTCTTCCTTTTTCAGCTTCCACCACTTTGTCTTCTGCTCTGCCTTTGCCTTCTTCAACTTCCTCACCATCAGCGTCATCCCGCACACCACCATCCTATGCTGTTCGGCAACACTCTCACCCACTACTACTTTGCAGTCCTGACGTCCTTCAAATTACATCACCCGCACAAGATGTAATCTACTTGTTTGCTCCTATCTCCACTTTTATAAGTCACCCTGTGCTCCTGTCTCTTCTGGAAGAAAGTATTTACCACAGCCATTTCCATCCTTTTTGCAAAATCTACCAACATCTGTCCTTCTGCGTTCCTGTCCTGGATACCAAACCTGTCCATCACTTCCTCGTCCCCTCTGTATCCTGCACCAATATGTCCATTCAAGTCTGCTCCAATGACCACTCTTTCACCTCTGGGGGTACTCTGCATCACTTCAACTAACTCACTCCAGAATCTCTCCTTGTCTTCTAGCTCACATCCTGCCTGTGAGGCATAAGCACGAAAAACGTTGACCATCACGCCTTCAATTTCTAACTTGAGACTCATCACTCTGTCTGACACTTTTTTCACTTATGGAACATTTCTGACAAACTCCTCCTTCAAGATGACTCTGACTCCATTTCTCTTCCCATCCACACCATGAAAAAAACAGCTTAAACCCTGCTCCTAAGCTTCTAGCCTTGCTACCCTTCTACCTGGTCTCCTGAACACACAGTATGTCCACCTTCCTCCTCTGCATCATGTGAGCCAGCTCTCTACCTTTTTTCTTTCATAGTTCCAACATTCAAAGTCCCTACTTTCAGTCCTAAACTCATGCATTTCCTCTTCTCTTTCTGCCTACAGAAACGCCTCCCGCCTCTCCTTCTGCGACGTCTTCGACCAATAGTAGTCCAATTTCTACCAGCACCCTGTTGGTTAACAGCACTCATGGCGGTCGTTGTTAACCCGGGCCTCGACCGATCCAGTATGAAATTCTTTCTTGTGATTCGCATATTTTATTTGACATTTGTTTTACGCTGGATGCCCTTCCTGACGCAACCCTCTGCATTTATCCGGGCTTGGGACCGGCGTGAGGGAGAGACACTGGTATGTGCCCCCTCACGGCTGCATTTCACTCTGCATCACACTGTATCCTTATTATTATTATTGAATAAAAAAAAAAAAGGGAGGGAGAAATATAGATCAACTTCCAACAACGAATATCTTTATTCGCAATTTTTTAGTCTTTAAAAAATTTATTTAAACTGCACCAATTTGCCTGAAATTTAAAAAAAAAATCCTTATTTAAACTGTAAACAATTTTTGACCAATAATTTGAACCATTCAATACTAAAAAATAAAATTAAATAAAATCAATAAATGATAATAAATTCAAACTGATCAGCAACATTAACTCAAGGGCACAATATATAAAATACTGTAACGTACAAAACAAAAATGAATAAAACAATATATATATTTTTTTTGTCAAAATGATTAAGTCAAGATTAATGGCTATAATGAGCACGTTTTGCAGTGCACAGCTTTTCGAAGCAGGGTTTCAAGCATGATACTGCAACTCTCAATTTCTGCTCAATGTTTAACTGTGACCAGTACTTGGTCTTCAGCGCAGCAACAACAGAGAAGCCAGTCTCACAAAGATAAGATGTTGCAAAAGGAAGAAGAATGCCCATAGCCTTCTGCCCTAAGAGTGGATACTGCCTTTCCAAGTTCAGCCAGAATTCACTCAGTGTCTGTGTTGTGAACCACAGTCTCAATGTACAGTCAGATGTCATGCCGATGAACTGGTCTTCCTCTGCACAGCTGACAGCAGTTGGAGCTGTGCATTGACAAGATCTCTCACCCAGTCATACTAGGAGCTGTTTTCAGGGAAGTACTTTTTAAAGAATCCCATCAGTGATGAAATATGCTGCTTAATACATGGAATCACTGAAGTGGCATCATAGTCAGCAGTGTCAATAAACTTATGCAGGTTCTCAAATGAATCAGTATTTCCTTCATCAAGTCGCCTACCTCACATTGCAAGCTTTCGGGTGAAAGAGCTGATCTTGTCTGTAACCCGAGGGAGGTGTTTATCTTTCCCTTGAAGCTGTATATTTAGTTCGTTTAGCTTGCTAAATATGTTACTCAGGTAAGCCAGTTTCATCAGGAAGTTCTCATTACTAAATTTTTCTGCGACTTCATACTTTAGGTCCTGCTCCAAAAACATTCTCATCTGCTCTCTGAGCTCAAAAACTTGGGATAAGAGATTTGCTCGTGAAACAGCACAGCTTGATCTTCAGTTCCCATCTCTTCACAGATAGCAGAGAAGACTCTTGTTTTCAGCGGTCGGGTCTTTATAAAATTGACGACACCTATAATGTCAGACATAACCTCACTTAATTCAGAGGAAAGATGTCTTGATGCCAGTGCTTCTCCCTGTATAACACAGTGTGTCCACGCAGAATTAGGTGAGGCCTTTTTGATAAGTGTCCAAAGTCCTTTTCTCATCCCTGCTATGATATGTGCAACATCACTGCAAATACCAATGCAGTTCTCCCACTTCAGCCCCTTCTCAGTCAGGAAGCAGTCCAGCAGTTTGAATAGCTCTTCAGCTGTGGCTCTGTCTCTGACCTATTTACAAAAAAGTAGATCCTCACACAGGGAGTTTGTCATGTCAAAACGTACATAAGTAATAAGCAGACATTTTTTGATGCTGTCAGTTGCTTCATCGAATTATAAAACAAAACGTTTGTCTTCGAGTTTATCTATCAGCTATTCTTTAAGATGGTTAGCGATGTCATTTATGCGTCTGGCGACAGTGTCATTGGACAAAGGGATAGTTTTTATTTTCACAGGACTGTCGTCATCCAGCATGACAGAGACCATGTCTAATGCTGCAGGTAGTATCAGTTCCTCTGCTATGGTGTGGGGTTTTTTGCACTGAGTAATTTGGTACGCCACCTTATATGATGCTAACAGAGGTCGCTGGTTTTCTGAAGTAGCAGTCACAAAGCGGGATGATTGTTGGCAATATTCGGCACTTTTTCACTGAAAAAACTCAAATGGCTTATCAGCGTGATCGGGGTGGAATGTCTAAGTGATGCGTTAATTTATTTGGCTTCATACTGTCCGCTGCCAATGTTTTTCGGTCTTTCCTCGCTTCTCACCATAGTCACAGTGAGGCCAAGTGCTACATACACTTCATTATACTTCCTCGACTTAGCTTTTGGGAGATTTGTCTCACTGTCTCCTTCCCTCTCTACCTCTCTTTTCGCCCCTGTTAAATTTTTTTCCATGATGGGTTTATTAACTTTACTTCATATTTTACCATTGAGCTAATTCTCTTTGAGCACATGCTGACAGTGAAGGAGCCACTACCACCTACTGTAGTGGATGTACAATTACACTTTATTCTAGTACGGCAAAAAAAGCATGTTCCTTGGGGCCCAAGTGAAAATGAAGCTATAATTGGCCTTCTTTTGTCTTAAACTGAACTACTCTCTGCAATCTTTCAGGACCATGTGCAAAGCCTGGGAGAGATGAAAGCACTGGAATTCACATCCCCTCTTGCCCAGGATCTCTGCTAAGACTCTTCCCGGAACATAGTGAAGGTACTCAGAACCCTTTTTTCTTTCCTTCCTTCCATCTAAACAGAGCCTGTCTAAATCCAACATTGAATAGAAATTGAATAGCACAGAAAGCAGGAACTCGACTGTATAAGCTTCTTTTGAGTCAGGCTTCACAAGTTGTAAAGGCCCATCAGCAATTTTTGTCGAGAATACAGTAATCAAAGTTGCATACAATATACCTACAGTTGGATACTTAATCCACAATATTTAATGTTTGTTTAATGATCTCACAAGGACTGAGCACTGAAAAACACTCCAAAGAGCTACTGCACTGCTCACCCTGGACCTCTTCACCTTTTAATAAACACTCCGAGCCCTCAATCCACTCAGCTCTCTCCACTCAAGAGAACGGGCTGAAGTGATGAAAAGCCAATAAGGAGGCTCCATTATTATGTGAGAATGTGGGTGTTTACAGTGGCAACCAGAGGAGTATTTGAAGCACAGAGGTTAGCTAGGTTTGAGTTCAATGTAAAAAGCATTTAAGCCATGTGTTAAAGTTAAATCTGACATAACCAAATGCTGCATAATGCACAAATAATGGATGTTTTAAAAAAGTGTACCTTCAAAAAAAAATCATATAAATTTTTCATGTCAGTAACCATTTGATTCTCTTGAGATTGTTGTGCATATTCAGAGATTTAGAAGCTAAAGTTTGTTTATTTACACTAAATAAGTTCATAAGAAAATGAAATGGCTGAAGCCCATCCCAGCTGACTACGGCCGAAAACAAGGTACACCCTGAACAGCTCACCAATCTACTACAGATCCAACTCAGACACACAACAATTTGCACTCACATTCACACCGAGTTGAATTTGGAACAGGCAATTTGCCTATTATGTCTTTGGACCGCGGGAAAACCAGACCAGAGGAAAACCTATGCAAGCACAGCGTGACCATGCAAATACCCCTGCTGGGTGGGAACAGGACTCAGACCTCAGATTTTCTAGCTTTGAGGTGGAAGAGTTAAGCAGAACATCATTGTTCTGCCCAAAGACGAATTTATGTAATGGAAATAATTGAGAGATTTCCTTTTGGCTTTTTCCCTTTCTCAGGGGTCGCCACAGCGAATAACTCACGTGTTTGATTTGTCACAGGTTTTTACGTCGGATGCCCTTCCTGACACAACCCTTTAGCAACGGACAGAAACACGCTGAAGACTTTGCAGCCTACTCCTTACGAACGTCATCAATTGTTCTTTTAGATGCCTCTCACAATAGACAGCGAGAGACATGGCCTGCCTTTGATAACCCAGTGAGCTGCACTGGAGGGACAGTGACAACCTTGTGGGGACTCGAACTCCCAACCTTAGGATCAGGGATTCAGTGTCCTATACCACGAGACCACCACTGCCCCATTTGTAATGGAAATAGAACTTTGTGAAATAAACTTCTTGTGGGCAGTGACTTATGATAAAGGTTCCAGCCTTCTGATCAGAAGGGCAGGGGTTCGAGACCCAGTACCAACAAATTATCACTGTTAGGCCATTGATCAAGGCACTGAACTCTCGACTGCTCAGTTGTATAAATTAAATTAAATGCAAGTTGCTCTGGATAAATTTGGTCGACAAATGTTGCAAATGTAAGTACACTCATGCCTCGGTTTTACAGACTTCGCTTTAATGTATTTCAGATGCAACAGACAAAATCTGTGGCTTCCGACTAGTCCGGATTGTCCGGACGCGGGCCGTTGTTTTTGAAAGTGACCGCCAGATGACCAGACTGACTTGAAGAAATCTCACGCATTTAAATCTATTCGTCTATTTTCAATGCAACGTCACTGTGGCGCGAAAAGCAGAGAGCCAAAATATATATATATATATATATATATATATACACATATATATATATATATATATATATATATATACACACATATATATATATATATATACACACATATATATATATATATACACACACATATATATATATATACACACACATATATATATATATACACACACATATATATATATATATATATATATATATATATATATATATATATGGCTCTCACGGGATTAGCTCTCTTAGTCAAAAAGGTTCCTGACCCCTAATGTTTTGGTGTACATTTCCAGAAGTATAGGTACAGTATTTACATTTGCAGATTACATATTGTGCTTCAGTAAAAGTTTTTCATGACGTAATCGTTGAAATATATGGAATCGGAAACTTCGAACAATCGGGTACTTTGGACCAGTGTTCCCCCCCTATTAGTCCGTTAAACTGAGGCATGAGTGGAACGTTTTGTGCTTTGCACATGCAGAGTAATCAGTTTTATTCTTGCATGTATTTTCAATGCAAAAGATTAATTTCAGGAATTAATAATCTTTATGTGCATATTTTTCAATCATTCTGATATTGGTTGCTGTCAGCTTTCAAAATACATGCTGCATTGGCACTATAATCACATATATGATTATCTTTAAAATGACAGAAAATTAAGTGTTTTGAAAACATCTTGCAATTAAGAGAAATATTAAATATATGTTCTTCACAATGTCACAGCAGTCTTCACCTTCTTTGAAAATATTGATGGCAATGCAGAGATTTTGGAGGGGTTGTTGTTTTTTTGGAAAGGAGTAGTCTAAATCTAAATCTAAATTTACACAATTTCCTCAATTTGAATTAAAAATCAGAATCTTACTGTTCAGGAGCTAGGTCAGTGTGAATCCTCCCGGTTCGTTGAGGACGAATTTGCTCTTATTCACAGAAGGGGGAAAAAAATTATGGGAGGTACTTAATTTGACCTACACTCTCTAAGAAGCACTGTGCATTTATTTTACTTTTCTCAAATACATAAATCTTGAAGACAAGCAAAAAAACAATGGGGCAGTGGTGGTCTAGTGGTATAGGGCGCTGGATCGCTGATCCTAAGGTTGGGATTTCGTGTCCCACTCTCCACACTATCCCCCCAGTGCAGCTAACTGGGTTATCAAAGGCTGGCCATGTCCCTCACTGTCTATGGTGAGAGGCATGTAAAAGAACAATTGCGGACTTTCGACAAGAGTAGGCTGCATAGCTGTCAGATTGTTTCTGTCCCTTGCTAAAGGGTTGTGTCAGGAAGGGCATCCTACGTAAAAACCTATGCCAAATCAAACACGCAATGATTCGCTCTGGCGACCACTGAAAAAAGGGAACAGCCGAAAGGAGAAGAAGACAAGCAAGAAACCCATGATGGTCAAGGAAGCATACAAAAGTCATTTCAAAGGTCACTGTTTGGCCAGTTGCTGTGCAATGGTTGTCAGTGACCAGGCACAAGAGTGTCTTACTTTTATCTTCAATCTGTTCACACAAAAGACTGTGCTAAGTGACAGAAACTCAAGCCAAATGTGGCTGTGTAACATTACAATTGTGAAGCCATACTTCACTTGCAGGCCCGATAAGTGGAGCTGTGCATAAAGATGATTTCAAAATCCGAATAGGCGTTCTCAATATAAAAGCAATAAACAACCTTTCAAAACTTGGTTAAAATTAGCAGTAGCATTTTTAAAGCTATCAACCTTTCCTGTCTATCTCTATCCTTTCAGTATGTCATCCTATCCTTTATCATTTATTCTTTGTTTAACCACTTTCTCCTATTATAGTCATGAGTGGTTGGTGCCTCTCAGCTGAAACTGGGTGACGGTGCGATTCGCCATGTATATTCACATTCACACCTCGGGACAACTTGAAACAGTCAGTTAGCCTAATGTGCATGTATTTGGATTGTGGAAAGAAATCAAAGTAAACCCATACAAGCACATGAAGTCTGTCTTCCTTTTAGCTTTTTCCCTTTTACTCAGGAGTCGCCAAAGCGAATCATTTGATTCGCACGTTTGATTTGGCAGAGGTTTTTACGTCGGATGCCCTTCCTGTCACAACCCTTTTAGCAAGGGACAGAAACACGCTGACGACTTTGCAGCTACTCTTTACGAAAGTCAGCAATGGTTCTTTTACATGCCTCACACCATAGACAGTGAGAGACATGGCCCGCCTTTGATAACCCAGTTAGTTGCACTGGGGGGGACAGTGACAACCTTGTGGAGACTCGAACCCCAACCTTAGGATCAGCGATCCTGCACCCTATCCACTAGACCACCAGTGCCCACATATATATATATATATATATATCTATATATATATATATATATATATATATATATAGGATTTTCTGAGTAGATCCTTCCGTAGGAGAGTGCTCAATACTTTTTGGTAGAGCAAATAAACAAAAATAAAAGGACAGGACAAAGACGTTCTATTGAAACTCCATTTATCACTGATAAATAGATGATAGTGATAAATGGAGTTTCAATAGAAAGTCTTTGTCCTGTCCTTTTATTTTTGTTTTGTATATATATATATATATATATATATATAAAATGTTCCACCGGACAGGGGGCAGGTAGAAGAAAAAATCTGCAGGACCCCTAATAATTTTACTGGACCCCACTTTTCTGGATTGATTAATTATATGATAATTGGTTTTGTTTGTTTGTTTGTTTTTCATTCACTTGTTCACCTGTCTATATGTTTGGTGTACAATAGCTATTATGGACCTGGAGAGGGATGGGTGCCGCCAGGCCAAAATCAGCCCAATTCTCGCCATAAAGGAGCCCCAACGACATCCTCGGATGTTAATTGATAAGTGAAGTGAAAGAAGCTATTATGACTGAATAAGAAACATGCATGTATGGAAACAAATTCTCTACATATACACACACAACACTTTATTTATTATTTTGTTGATTAAATTAAAAAGTCAATGAACAAAGA
>CM045729.1:41513579-41623579 GCA_024760905.1 Plotosus lineatus | reverse complement strand
AATTTAAAGCCTTTACAGCTATTTATGTATATCACAGAGAGAGAGAGAGAGAGAGAGAGAGAGAGAGAGAGAGAGAGAGAGAGAGATTACGCAAAATGGTATAAAAATGGAAAGGTCATAGGAGAATAACCAGTGTTTTAAGCTGGAATGCATATTTGAGAAATTTAAATAAAATGTAGAAAACCGCACTCACATTCATTTTTATATTTACTTTATTGCACATGGCCCATAATCAGAGACACATTTTGACATTAAGCCATCATCAGTCTTTTAATGCTAAAACCTGTCTGTGTTTATGGGACATAATATATATAATATATATTTTATTCTTGCAAACAAGGACATCTAAGATTTGGAGTTGAGTGAACCCTCTTTTTGAAATACAAGTGATTTATATAACCATTCTTTACAAATGGTGAACAAGCATTGAAGAATGAGGAAATATTAAACCTGGAGGCAGATGGGCACTTTGAGGAGGCTGTGTACAAATGTTCTTCTTGTTTCCACCCAAATAGAATACTTCTAACATTTCTTTGTGCAGTTGTGGAAGCAAAGTGCTTCTTCATATACATACTGTATATGCACTGACCACCATAACATTAACACAACCTGGCTTACACCGTTGCATCATAGCTAGCATTAGCAGTTTCAGCAGTTTGTGATACAGTACTACTTTTATCGGATCAAATCAAACATACTAGCCTTCGCTCTCCATATGCATCAATGAGCCTTGGACTCCCATGATACTCTGCTACTTTACTGGTTGTTGTTCTTCTTTGGAAGGCTTTTGGTAGGTACTTATCACTGCATACCAGGAACATCCCACAAGACATGCCTTTTTGGAATTCAACAGACCCAGTCATTCAGTCATATAGACTCGGTCACACAGTGGCACTTGTCAAACTCACTTAGAGTGCTCATTTTTTGCTTGTTTTTTTTCCTCATTCTATCACATCAACTTCGAAAAGTGACTCTTCAGTTTCAGCCTAATGCATCCCACTTCTTGGCACGTGACATATAGGAGATAATCAATGTTACTCACTTTGCCTGTCAGAAGTCACAATGCTTTTAATGATATGGATGATTGCTGTATATGTGTATTACATCATTTGGATTATGAAAATATAATGCAATTCTACATTGAAGTTTAATTTATCATTCTAAGTTTAAACTGTTCATAAATGAGATGATTCGCGTCATTCTATACCAAGGTTACTTTTTTTATTGGTGTAATTCTACATGCTCCTGGCTCCAAAGGACAAAATACCAAGCAGGTAGAGGTACTAAATACTAAATTCGAGACTCGAGGCCAGAGAAATGACCATTAGTTCTGCAATCCAGTCTGATAACCCATTGGTTATCGAAAGGTCATGGGGGTCCCGTGTCAAGCCTAAGCTCAGGTTAAAGTTTATGTGTCTTTGTGCATGTTCATGTTAAAATAGATTGGTGTCTACATCCATGGTGTGTTCCTACTATCTGAACAGTGTTCCTTTTCCTGTCCTGGTACACCATGAAAAGATAACTGTGGATCTCAGAAGATGAAAACCAGTGTGAAGAATCCAGAAGACAGCCTTTGAGATTGGTCAAGTCTAAGATGACCTAATTAGTTCAAATAGTTATAATGACAACAAAATTACCTTAATGACACAAAGAACAATTTACTACCCCTCAGAGAAGGAGGCATCATTCCATCAAGCACAGTGTATGGAGGAGACACAACATTTCATCAGGTTTACACAAGACGTCTGACAGCAGTTGCCTCTTTCTAACCACAATTATAACTACAGCCACCACCAGAGAAAAAACACTATCACCATGTAGATGTCTCCAGAGATGCTAATACAACGCCAAGTGGTTAGATTATCACATTGTCGACAACTCTATCAACAACAAAGTCACCAAAAAGTAATGACTTCTAACATAATAATTAAGCCCATTCTGCCCATGGAGCCCAGCCAGACCCGGCCCAAAAAGGAGACATGGGTTCACCCTCCCATGGACCCACCACTGTGGAAGAGACTTTAGGGGTCGGGTACAGTGTGAGTTGGGTGGCAGCCAAAGGCATGGGTTCTGTCAGACCAATCCTCGGCTACGGACTCTGACTCTTGGGACATGGAATGTCACCACTCTGGTGGGGAAGGAGCCTGAGCTGGTGTGTGAGGTGGAGAGAAACCGACTAGATATAGTCGGACTAACCTCAATGCATAGCTTGGGGTCTGGAACCACTCAATCTCGAAAGGGGCTGGACCTTATTCCATTCTGGAGTTGCTCGTGGGGACAGGCGGCAAGCCAGCATTGGCATCCTTGTTGCCCCCTGTCTCTGTGCCCATACGTTGGGGTTCTCCCCTGTCGATGAAAGGGGTCCCTCCCCTTCCCTCTGCCTTTAGGTGGGGAGAGGGGTCCTGAGTATTAATTGTACTTATGCACCAAATGACAGTTCAGAGTACCCACCCTTCTTGGAGTCTTTAGGGGGTGTGTTGGCGAACAGTCCCCCAAGAGAATCACTCGTTGTCCTGGGAGACTTCAACGCTCATGTGGGCAACGATAGTGTGAACCTGGAAGGGTGTGATTGGTGCTTATAGCCTCTGCAGTCCAAACCCGAATCGTGCTTCATTGTTTGACTTCTGTGCTGTCACGGTTTGTCTATCACGAACACCATGTTTGAACATAAGTGCACTTGGTACCAGGACACCCTAGGTCACAATTCGATGATCAGTCATGTCACACGACTTGTGGCCACATATTCTGGACACTCTGGTGAAGAGGGGAGCTGAGCTGTCAACCGATCAGCACCTCATGGTGAGCTGGCTCAGATGGCATGGGAGGCCACTCTCCAGACCTGGCAGGCCCAAGCGTGTAGTTAGGGTCTCCGAGGAACGTTTGGTAGAGTCTCCTGCCAGAGGGGCCTTTTACCTCAAACCTCTGGCAGAGCTACAACCACATCCCGAAAGAGACGGGTGACATGAAATACGAATGGGCCACGTTTCTTGCCTCCATTGCTGAGGCGGCAGCCCATAATTGTGACCGGAAGGTCATTGGTGCTTGTTGTGGCAGTAACCCTCAAACCCGATGATAGACAACTGCTGTGAAGGGGGCCGTCCAGCTGAAAGAGGAGGCCTATTAGGTTTTATTGGCCTCTGGGACTCCTGAGGCAGCAGACAGGTGCCAGCAGGCCAAACCTACTAGCTGTCACCGATACAAAATCTCGGGCGTGGGGGGAGTTCGGTGAGGGACTGGAGAGAGATTATCGGTTGGCCTTCAAAAAGGTTCTGGAGTACCATCTGACACCTCAGGAGGGGGAAGCAGTTCTCCACAAATACTGTTTACAGTGGAAATGGGGAGCTGCTCACCTCGACTGGGGATGTTGTAGAGAGGTGGAAGGAATACTTCAAAGACCCCCTTAATCCCACCAACATGTCCTCCATGTAAGAGGAAGACCCTGGGGGTTTGGGTGAGGGTCTGCCTGCCCATCACTGGAGCTGAGGTCACTGAGGTAGTCAAAAAGCTCCTCAGTGGTCGAGCACCGCAGATGGATGAAAACTGCCCTGAATATCTCAGGGCTCTGGATGTTGTAGGACTGTCTTGGTTGACACGTCTCTGCAACATCGCATTTTGATTATAGGCTGTACCTCTGCATACAACAGCATAAATGCTGTATTAGTGAATACTGATAACATACATGATACTGCTAATTCTACCATAATTGTACAGTGAACATTAAAAAAAATACTGTACATTGAAATTCTGTTATGAATCAACAAGGTTTATATAAAAGAATCAAGCATAGAAACAGAGAAGCATATAAATAGTAACACATAGAATATATAGTTCCCCTCTGGTGTTTAGCCACAGAGAGAGAGATTGTCAGGATGTCAAAATTCAGAGAAACCACTTATAGTGATATGCATTAAAACACACACACACACACACACACACACACACACACACACACACACACACACACACACACACACACAGCAAATGAGGCATATAGTATCTGCAGCAGGAAACACCTCATGAACAAAATAGCCTACTATATTGGGAACAACTTCACTCCGCCCCTCCATCTATAACAGGAAATAGCACTTAGAGGACCACACACACCACACCTCTATTCGCAGCTCCCCAAGGAAGCTGTCACCTCCAAGAGGTCACCACGAATGGTCGACTCAGAGGTGGCAGCTTAAATTATATGTATTTCAGACATCTGTGAAACCCACAATCTGATAAATGCAAGGGCATTTGAGGTGAATGTCAACATAAGAACTAATGAGTGTGATTACAGATGGACAGCTACATATTTTCCATGTAGCAGTAGTAGCTTGGTTTGTGGATACAGCATGAAATGTGACATCACACCTCTCTTAACTCCTGGGAAAGTAAGTAAGAGTCTAGATGAGCTGTCTGCTATAAACAAAACAGAAAACTAAACAAAAAACATTATAAGTAGACACAACGACACACAGTACATATTTCACCATGATCCTACTGAATTCTATAGGACGTCTGCACAAAACCACAGTCTAATCATGGTATATTTCCTTGGAGAAAACTGATTGCACAGAATATATGTCTAATTGCAGCAACAGTGTATTATCCTATTTCCCGTAACTGTTTTGAGAGTAAAGCTGCGGAATGAATTCTTGGTTAGGAGTCAAACATATTTCACCATAACAGAAAACAAAAACACCGAATGTGATCTTATGTATATTTGTTTGCAGTTGAAATATGGGCCTCTTTGTGCAGAGCAGTCCTGTGAGAAGCTGCCGTGTTTCATTAGCTCTGAGGTGGGCACAGGATGGGCCTTAGAAGGGGGAGCAGAGCCCAAACCGTGTGAACTCTTCTGAGGATTAGATATTTTTGCCCCTCCTGCAGAGACCTGCACACACAATTATCATCCCACAGCAGGAGAAAAGCAGAGAACAGGCCATAGTATAGCAGGCTCCGTCACAAAAACTTTCAATTTGCTATTCAGTTATTTATGTTCATGCATTTCATTAATCACTACGAATCCAAGTATATCGGGTTAAGTGTCTGAAAAACCTTTGTCTGTAATTATTATTTATGAATTCTGAAAATATAAACAATAAGACTTTAACTACCTTGTTTGTACTGCAATCTATTGTACTGCTGTAAGTGGAGACAAGTTAAACCCAACACACTGTGGCACCTTAGTTGAAATTCTGTTTTAATACAATGGATAAACAATTAAAACTACTGTTAAGAAAGAACACATTTTTGTGATTAACAAAGACAGCAGCTTCCCAGTGAATTATTAAATATATACATTTGCTTTAATGTCCTTTTAAATGTTAATGGGTTTGTTTCTAGAATTATTGCATTCAGTAATACATTCAACGGAATAATTTAGCAATTATTCCATGACCTCTTATGCGCATATGAACTGACAGCTACAGAGACAAAAGGCGCAGAGTCGTATTCGAAGGACAGAGAGTGAAATCACTGTTTTACTTTGTCCATATTCAGTGGATTGTGAGAAATTGACTATTTTCATTATTTTTAATGAAATTATTGAGAACAAAAATTATATATATATATATATATATATATATATATATATATATATATATATATATATATATAATGTGTGTGTGTGTGTGTGTCTTTTTTTTTAATTTGATGAATACAGGGATCCCTCACTTTCCGCAGTTAATTGGGAGCGAGATACCCCTGCGTTCACTGAAATCCGTGAAGTAGAATCCCCCCGCCAAATGACGTATACGTACATGTATATGCTATATAATATCAATAAATACATATTCAATGCTATAAATGCTTATCATAACAATTAAACATTAAAAAATAATGCATAACATGTAAATAAAATACAAATACACACACATACAGATGCACGTTTTGTGTTGGTTTAGGGGTGGGGTTTTTTCATAATTGGCCTTGTTTTCGAGGCATTTTCCTTAACTTTTTCCCCTATTCTTCCTTAATTTCCTTATTTTTTAATTCAATGAATATTAAAAAAAAACCGCGATGCACTGAAGCGGCATGAATTGAAGCACGAAGTAGCGAGGGATCCCTGTCTATATATATATATATATATATACATACACACACACACACACACATATACATATACACACACACACACACACACACACACATATATATATATACACACACACACACACACACATATATATACATATACACACACATATATTTGGTGGGAAACAAAAAGACTAACCTCTATTAATCCTTCCCTCAGTGTGCTATAGTTGCCATAGAATGCTGACTGGTCCAAGAATACTAGTACATAAGGAGGTGGGTTTTTTTTTTTTTTTTACAAAATTTCTGTGGTTCATGCAAAAATACATCCAGTTTCTATAGATGACTTGAACTGAGTAAATGCACACATTCCGACTTTATGTACTCTAGTAATGTTGTATCTTCCTATATCAACCTTTAAACACTTAAATTTGTGGGTCTGGTGCATGCTGGGGGCATGGACATTTGAGAACTTGTGTTTTCAGATTGTTTCAGTCTATGATAATATAAACAACCCAAAAACAGCCAAACACATTAACTTGTTAAATGGCTAAATGAACTCGCAAGACAGGCAATAGCAATCAGACATCAGTTGGTGACAGGCAGTGAACATTAAAAGCCATGTTACCTCAATGGTAAAGAATACATAGACAGCACATCCAACAGAGTTGGTTATGGCTGCCATAGTAAATTGCCTGCATGTGGTTATAAACTATAAATACCGGTAATTCATTATAGAATGACAAAATATCAGAAATTGTATTTTATATATCTTCTTCTTTTACTTTCGGCTGCTCCCTTCAGGGGTCGCCACAGCAAATCATCCGCCTCCACCTCACCCTGTCCTCCGCATCTTCTTTTCGGACTCCAACGACCTTCATGTCTTCCTTCACCACATCCATAAATCTCTTCTTCGGTCTTCCTCGAGGCCTTCTGCCTGGTAGTTCCAACCTCAGCATCCTACTGCCAATATACTCACTATCCCTCCTCTGTACATGTCCAAACCATCTCAATCTAGCCTCTCTGACTTTGTCTCCAAAACATCTTACGTGGGCTGTCCCTCTGATATACTCATTTCTGATCCTATCCATCCTCGTTACTCCCAGGGAGAACCTCAAAATTGTATTTTATATATAAGAACTAAATTAAATCTAAAAGAAATCCCATCAAAGACATGTAGTACCCACTAAGCATAGAGAATTACGCATGAATACAGTACAGTACAAACAGTATTATATACTATACAGTATACAGTACTGAACCTTTCTATCAGTAAAGATATATACTAGTATATTAGGAATCATGCATTTAGGCAGCATCTAAATCATTATTAAAAGGTTTAAATCAGACTAGTGAAGCTTAAAATAATAAATAAATTATTAAGCAGCCTGATTACTTTCACAATTTACTTTGATTCCTAACTATTTTCCAAAAATTACATTGCCTTCAACAAAGAAGCATAACGCATAACATACAGAAAACAGTGTTAAGATATTTAACTGTTAACTCCGGCAGAACTTTAGCTGGCTCTGCAGATTATCAGTAAACTTAGAGCTCATTTAACTTGAACACTGTACAAATGATACCTGAGACTACCATATTGTTAAAACAATGGGTCATCACACCAAATATAGACTTTGATTTAGTACTGTTTACTGTAATTTGTGCATTTTTTTGTAGAAACATTTTAGTTAATTACTTATATGTAAATAGAAATCATTTTCTCTCTACAGCATTTCTTTGCATGTGCCTATTCAAAATATACTGTAAGTAAGTGAACACATTATGGAATACATCTAGTAAAAGTGTATATTACTTTAGAAGAATTCAGTGTCCACTATCGTTCAGTAAGGTATAGCATGCAGAAAATCAGTACCATCACCATGTCCTGGGAGTTTCAAGCAATTAATAGCTAGTAATGCTTACAAGATTTTTTGATGATTTTTTTAATAAGTTTAATTTTCTTCCAACTTTTTTGGAACTCATGTCACCATGCAATAGCAATATACGTATGTGCTTTAAAAACCAAAGTGAGACTGTTGCCAATCTGAAACAGCATATCTTACCTCGGATAATATTTATTAATATAAGATATTTCTTCTCAACTGTTGCATGAACAATGAAAATCAGTTTAGCAGCTCTTTGTTAAGCAGCTATTATAAAAGAAAGTACACAAAGACATTCAAGGAACTAGACTAAGCTATACATGTGCATATAACTATATACATATATACACACACATTATATATATATATATATATATATATATATATATATATATATGCCAAAATATAAATTTGCAGACTATACTGTATTCACATATTTACACATACTCACACTTTACAGAAGGGTGAGTAATATTTCAAAGGTGTATGATGTACACCATGTAAGAGGTAGAGCTTTTACTTTTAATTTGTTGATGCTAAAATGGTATGATTTTGATTTATGATTTTTTTTTCAAAACCTGCTTTAAAAACGTGAGTATTGTACTGTTGCACAACTAATTGGAAAATCTCGCAAAGACATCACTCGTCTTTAAACGTCTGTGATTTGATGATTTTCATACAAATGTCTCTCACTGTCTATGGTGAGAGGCATGTAAAAGAACCATTGCTGACTTTCATAAAGAGTAGGCTGCAAAGCCGTCAGCGTGTTTCTGTCCCTTGCTAAAGGGTTGTGACAGGAAGGGCATCCGGCGTAAAAAAACACCCATGCCAAATCAAATGTGCGAATTAGATGATTTGCTGTGGCGACTCTCGAGAACGGGAAAAAGCTGAAAAGAAAAGAAAGGAGAAGAACCATCATCTCATCCACTCAATACAGTTACTGTAAAAGACATTGATTTGGTTTTGTTAAAACAATATCTCCATCTTGTGGACAGAGACCCTTGGGCTATATATCTGTTCATACAGCACTACACACAGACAGTACATGCATTCAAATAACTACACAATTTAAAAAAAAAAATCTGTACAGATGTGAGGAAAATTACAGATATCAGAATGCAAAGAACAGTAATATTATACATAGCCATGTATTATTATTATTATACATACTAATTTAGAAAGTCAATATGAGTATCACCTCACCCAGTCGATTCTTCAGCCGAAAGAAAAGTATTTGGCATTTAGAAAAGTGGGGAATCTAGATCTAGAGCAGTCAATTGGTTCTAGTAGGTTAAAGGGTTCATGGAATAAAAAAAGTGAAGGAGTGGAATTAAGAATAAAGCCTTTAGTCTTCTTTTCTACAGTTTACTGATTGGTATGCATCATCCAATCTGTTTACCCTTGTGTATGTATAAGCACCATTGCTGCCAGAATATTCATGAGGCCTCAGCTTTACAAGAGTGAACGTCAAAAGTCAAAACCCGCCACATTTCTGTCTTAAAAAGTCTTGTTTGTGCAGGCTCTATCAGAATAGCCCACATGATCTCATTTCCTGCATGTTAATCTAGGGTGTGCAGATAGGGTATTGTTAAACTCTGCCTTTCTCCTAACAATGTAGACAGACTGTGGTGTGTGTGTGTGTGTGTGTGTGTGTGTGTGTGTGTGTGTGTGTGTGTGTCCATGCAAGTGGAATCGGTGGCTTTACTGATCATGTAACCAGCTGCTTTCACCATCTGTCATTCACATACTCCTAAAGTCTGATTTTCCAACTTCTGTTTCATTAACACATCGACACACACACACACACACACACACACACACACACACACACACACACACACACACGTTTTGTGCTTTTGGGACTAATGCCAATGATAAATATTTAAAAATTTTAACTATTTTTATTAGAAAATTTCCAAATAACATCATATGAAAGACCTTCACACATATTCTCAAAGCTCTCTAACAGTAAAACTACAAGAAGCAACATGCTAGGATTTTACACACTGATACTTTTGCAGTCATATCATTTCATTCATATCCTAGTGTGTCGTTCCAGCATCTTAAACGTTAATATCTTAGATGAGTTTTCAGCATGGGCAGTGGTTGCCTGTTGGTAAGGTGCCGGATAGCCAACCTAAGGTTGGGGGTTCAAGCCCCACTATCAGCAGTTATCATTTCTGCCTCCCAGTGCAGCTAACTGGGTTATCAAAGGCCAGCCATGTCCAAAAGAACCATTGCTGAGTTTCGACAAGACGAGGCTGCTTGGCGTGTTTCTTTCCTGTGATGGCCTGGTGAGCTGTCCAGGGTGCACCCTGCCCTTGGGAGTTGGGAGTTGGCCGAGATGGGCACCAGCATCCCTGTGACCTGTGAGGATTAGGTGGTTCAAAAATGAATGAATGAGTTTTCAGCATTTTTGTGCCATTATTGATACAGGGTACACAGCCCTATATTCCCAGCAGCTTATTGGTTCATCAGTTATAGGCTACTGGTCCAACTGTCAATTATTAACCATAATTCAACTAAATTGAGTAGAATGCACAATTAATTTGTGCAAGGAGTCTATCTTATATGATCTGAGGTATTGGACCAGTTCAGTTGTAAGAACATAAAAGTAAATCCCACGAATATAGCTTGATGCTCAAAGAAAATGTATTCAAAGAAATCAAATATACTTTCTGTTATGTGCCAGTGGATTTCCTTATCCTTTCTCAAAAAAACAGACGACACAGATGTTGGCAATTTTAAAAATTTTAGGTTATAATTTGCCACAAGTATTAAGTCATCTAGTGCAGATGTAAAAACAAAGACCAGACCTGAAATTTCTTGACTTTGCTTTTACAGAGTGGGTCTGGTCTAACTTTTTGATGTTTTGTATTACCGCCTTGGGAAAACAAAAAGGAATGAAATTCTGGAAGGTTTTCTAATGTCTTCTAAAGTTCACCCATAATGTTGTAGCTATAAAACCCAACCACAGTATCTCAGGTTATCTGACAGAACTTATTGCAAAGTGTTGTATACCCTCAGGACAGGTTCAATCCGAAGAAATGTATGTTTTCCTTTCTCAGTGTGATATAATTATTCTCTAATAACCTGCAGACCTAGTCTTTACGATATAATTGTGTCCCTGATCTATTTTGCTTCCATAGAACAGTCTTTGGATTCCTCTCAGTCAGAATTACATGACATGTCTGTTCTAACTCCATGCCAGATTGCTTGCCAATCCCTGTAAATTCTTCTTGATATATCATTTACACTCATACCAGATGTCAAACCTTTGATTTCTTTCTGCTGGTTCTTTTCTGTTGTTATGTCAAGTTTTCACACACACACACACACACACACACATATATATATATATATATATCCAGGGATCCCTCGCTACTTTGCACTTTAATTCATGCGGCTTCAGTGCATTGCAGTTTGTTTGTTTTTTTTATTCACCCAATTAAAGAAAAATAATGAAATTAAGGAATAATAGGGGGTAAAGTTAAGGAAAATGAGCAAAAACAAGTCCGATTATGCAAAAAAAAAAACCAAAAAACCCTGAAACAACACAAAACAAAAACCAAGCCAAAACGTTCCATCAAAACTTGTTACATTTTTGTGAGGTGCACATCTGAGTGCGTGCACGCGCGTGCGTATACAGTAGGCCCTTGACATTCGCGGGGGTTCGGTTCCAGGCCCTGTATATATACAGTCGGCCCTCTACCTACGAAATTAATCTGTTCCAGATCCCTTTTCATAACGCGGGGATTCCGTAAGTAGGGGTCGCATTTTACATGTTAAACGCCTAATTCGTTCCAAGGCTCCAGTCTTTGGACTGGATAAACCCCATAAACCCTTTAAAAATGATAAAAGTACACCAATTTTGTATGAAATATGTGTTAAAAGTAAAAGAAAATTATTTAATATATTTTAATTTAATTATTTAATTATTTAAGAAAACAATTTAAACATTTTACATATTAATCCATTTTATTAACATTTATTAATTAAACCATTTTTTTATTAAGACACACACACACACACCTGTCTCACTCTCTCTCTCTCTCTCTCTCTCTCTCTCTCTCTCTCGCTGTGGGCCACGCCCACAAGACGTGGAATTCAAAGCGCATTCCCTGCTTGACAAACTCAAACTTGACGGATTGCAATTCCAGATAAGCTCAAATGCACCCACATTTATTAAACATTTACTGAATTAAAGAACTTAAAAAACGAAACTAAAAACTAAAGAAGTTGAGCTTCATTCTGTCTCTATCTGGGAGGCCAGCGTGGCAGGATGTTGAGAGACAGCCAGTGAGAGAGAAAGTCGTGCGTCGTGTGAAATTTTGATTGACGCGTTTGAATTTTGAATTTCTTTTCGTATACCGGGGACGGAACTTAGGAACATGATCTTCGTAACCCGGGGATTTTGTACCCAGGGGTCTTCGTAATTCAGGGGTCGACTGTATATATATATATATAACTGAACTGGGAAGAAGGGGTACGTTCAGTCTGTCGTTTTGTAAACAATGGACGCAGCGTCATTATGTCATTACGTCAGCGTAATGGTGGGTACGCCTAAACTCAAAATTTGACTTTTTGGGGGAAAAAAAAAAAACCGTAAAATCGAAAAAATGTAAAACAAATGAACATAAGTCGGGGAGCGTCTGTACACATATACAGTAAAACCTCCGCTGATGAACGCTTAAGCTCGCAAACTTTTCGCCTCAAGAACATTAAATTTGCGAGCATATCGTCTCTGCTGACGAACTAGTTTTCGGCGGACGAACCAAACCACGCGGTCGAACAGTGCCACGGTGGTGGCCACGAGAAGCTGACGCACGCTCACGGCATCACAGTTCGTCACCCCCTTTCTTTGAATGCGGAAGTGGTTTGTGTTTGATAGACATTTTGGACCATATTGAGTGTACTTTTGCTATTATGGGACCGAAAAAGACCCCACCACAGGCGGAGATCATTGAAAAACACGAACGAGGTGTGCGTTTGTGTGACTTAGCGTCCCAGTACCAGTACGCTAAGTCTACCACCATCCTTAAGAACAAGGAAGCTATTAAGGGTGCGTGTGTGTGGCTAAGGGTGTTTCCAAAAAGTAGGCGTTTCCAAACACTCCTTCCAAACAGTAAGTCCCTCCTCCTCCCACTCCATTCCATCAAGCCATCAACTACCATCACAAAGGTAAATAAAACGACTTTATTATACAGTACAGTTTATTTCTTTAATTACAATACAATAGCACATTTATTATACATAAAATAAGGTATATTTTTGTGTAGTTTTAAGGCTTATTTAGTAGAAAATTATGTTTTATGGGGACCTGGGAACGGATTATTCTCATTTTAATGGTTTCTTATGGGAAATAAATGTTCGGAAGACGAACTTTTCGCCTTACACACACTTTCTGGGAACCAATTATGTTCATGAGCTGAGGTATCATTGTACTAGTATATGTACATATACATCAGTCGGGGCAGTGGTGGTCTAGTGGCTAGGGCGCAGAATCGCTGATCCTAAGGTTGGGGGTTCGAGTCCCCACAAGGTTGTCACTGTCCCCCCCCCAGTGCAGCTAACTGATTTATCAAAGGCGGGCCATGTCTCTCACTGTCTATGGTGAGAGGCATGTAAAAGAACCATTGCTGACTTTTGTAAAGAGTAGGCTGCAAAGCCGTCAGCGTGTTTCTGTACCTTGCTAAAAGGGTTGTGACAGGAAGGGCATCCGACGTAAAAAACTATGCCAAATCAAATCTGCGAATCAGATGATTTTCTGTGGTGACTCCCGAGAAAGGGAAAAAGCCGAAAGAAAAGAAGATGTACATATACGTCAGTCGGGGGGTGAGCCTACTTCACGGAATTCCGTGGTTGCAGGGGGATCTTGGTCCCAAATAACTGTGGAAAGTGAGGGATCCTTGTATCCTTGTATGTGTATACTGTGTGTGTACATACAGTGATACCTCTGCTCACGAACATAATTGGTTCCCAGAAAGTGTGTGTGAGGCGAAAAGTTCGTCTTCCGAACATTTATTTCCCATAAGAAACCATTAAAATGAGAATAATCCGTTCCCAGGTCCCCATAAAACATAATTTTCTACTAAATAAGCCTTAAAACTACACAAAAATATACCTTGTTTTATGTATAATAAATGTGCTATTGTATTGTAATTAAAGAAATAAACTGTACTGTATAATAAAGTCGTTTTATTTACCTTTGTGATGGTAGTTGATGGCTTGATGGAATGGAGTGGGAGGAGGAGGGAGTGGGAGGCGGAGGGAGGGAGGGACTTACTGTTTGGAAGGAGTGTTTGGAAACGCCTACTGTTTGGAAACACCCTTAGCCACACACGCACCCTTAATAGCTTCCTTGTTCTTAAGGATGGTGGTAGACTTAGCGTACTGGTACTGGGACGCTGAGTCACACAAACGCACACCTCGTTCGTGTTTTTCAATGATCTCCGCCTGTGGTGGGGTCTTTTTCGGTCCCATAATAGCAAAAGTACACTCAATATGGTCCAAAATGTCTATCAAACACAAACCACTTCCGCACTCAAAGAAAGGGGTGTGACGAACTGTGACGCCGTGAGCGTGCGTCAACTTCTCGTGGCCGCCACCGTGGCGCTGTTCGACCGCGTGGTTTGATTCGTCCGCCAAAAACTAGTTCGTCAGCAGAGACAATATGCTCGCAAATTTAATGTTCTTGAGGCGAAAAGTTCGTGAGCTTAAGCGTTCGTCAGCAGAGGTTTTACTATATATATATATATATATATATATATATATATATATATATATATATATACACACACATACACACACACACACACATTTTATATATATATATATATATATATATATATATATATATATATATATATATATATATATATATAATACAGTAGGCTCTTGACTATTCGTGGTTTTGCCCTTGCACCCCCGCATATTCTCGGATTGCCGAGTAACTGTCACATGCTTCAAATTCAGCCAATGGCTGTTCTCATTCCTGCTGATTTGTTGAGACGATGTATATGCCCCTTTTTTCCTCATTCTCGCACAGGTTGTCAATGGCCTTTTTATTAATGTGTATTCATTACCAGTTGAGCTCTATGATGCCACTCAAATGCCGGATAAGCACCAGAAAAAGGTAATGACATTGGGTGTCTCTTCTGAAGAAATAAGACTTTTTCCTGAAGAAACGAGAGTTTCCTCTGAAGTGCCTGAAGAGGAAGAATCATCTGAACTGTTGTAAAGCTGTAGTATTAAAGTCTTTTTCAATTATTATTCCAGTACAGTGCCTAAGTTAATGTTTAGAATGTTTGTGTGTGTCTGCTTTTTTTCCCCCACTCCGGCTGAGGGGCGTGACTGAGATGCTCGGATTCAATGCAGTTCATACTTGAATTAAGTAATCTCATTTACTCACTATAAACACAAACCGCACGCTCACCTCAATTAAAGCACACTTCTTATGTCCTTTGAACGTGAGGCGTTTGTTGCGGGTGACAAACGGGGCTTGTGAGATGAAGCGCGGCTTATCTGGACTTATATCTTTCAAGTTAGCAAGTGCAGTTGTACACTTGCACTTACGCATGCACACTTAAAAGATCAAGCTCTGTGTGTCACCTGCAACAAAGTTTTGCTTACTGGAGCCTATGTGACATCTTTTCATCCTCAATTATTTCTACTCTTTGATCAAGACCATTTAGAGTGGGATTTACTAGTGTAGCATACAGTCAACCAACATACTCAGAGGCATCGTCCTGTCATGATTCTTCATATTTTTAAACAGTTTTCAATGAGGTTTAAAGAGATGTCGTTACACAGCTCGTATGCCCCCTGCCTGCACATGCACAATCATTTGCCCTAGGCTTGGTGGATGTCACTGAATTTAATAGTTTCCTGAAAGTTCTGTCTCATGGAATATTCAGTGATATGTTGCTCACATTCTGCAAATAAATGTTAATCAAACCAAAATAGCAAACTAATCAGATCATGCCATTTGGTGTAGTATATAATGAACTGTAATCATCATCATGATCATGACAGGCCCACCCAAGAACAAATGGCAAAAAAAAAACAGTATGGATTGTTCAGCATAACTACTCTTAATTCCTCCACAAACTGCAGGCCAGTAAACGATGGATGGATAAACTGGCCCACAACCATCAGACAGTGACCACCACAGGAAGACCGAGCATGCTGTGGCTCTCAAAGAACTAGGATGTAGCAGGAGCAAAGGAAATTATGGATGAGTAATAGTCCCATGAATAATGATGATTCAGCATGACAAAAATGTATACGGCTGTCATAGCAGCAGCACTGCTGCAGGAGCTGATACACATCACCATGGGCACTATGCCCATTAATTAAACCCTACTGAGAGACGATCAGTTGATAGGTGTGGAGAACCCAAGGCTTCCCTTTTGAAATGGAAAAAGAGAAACCTGTAATATTTGTAGTATAGGGCCTTTCTTCTCTGCAGATTGTTTTATTCAAAGCATTAGAAAAGAGCGTGGTAGCTTAGTGGTTAGCACATCTGCCTCACAGCAAGAAGATCCTGGGTTTGAGTCCTGAGTTTTTTGAGGCAGTGTTTGTGTGGCGTATGTATGCTCTTCATGTGGTTCTCTGGGTTTCCTCTGGAAACTCCCAATTTTTCTCCTACAGTTCAAAGATATGCTTCTCCGAAGCGCCCCGAAGTATGAATGTGAATGGTTGTGAGAGTTTTGCTCCACGATAATCTGGTGAGCTGTTCAGAGTGTGCCTTGTAGGATTCAAAAGTTCATCAAATGAATAAATATTGCAGCAGGTCATATAGCAGGCGAAATGAATCAGACTTACTGGCTTTTGATTCTGCAGTCTTCAGAAAAACAATAAAATTCTTCACAATGCCAAGCCTCATTCAAACCAACATCATAATGAAAAAAAATCTAAAAATAAGCAAGACAAAATAACAACAAATTAAAGAAAAATGCAAGTATCATAGTATTTTACTAGCTTACTGATTGCTGTTGATCCTCAAATCTTTGTATACAAACCAGTTCGAAAAAGCTGGTGCCTATTTCAAAGAACCCTGGGCGAAGACAGGGTAATCCCTGAACAATTCGCCAGATCTGTGCAGGGCAGAGTGTCTTTACTGTTACATGACTTCTGTGATAATATACTGACACTGAAACAGCAACTACTTAACAGCTGCTTTCACCACCTTTGTCTCTGTCACTCCACACATCAGCATGTCTGCTTCCTGATTCATTTCAGCTTCTGCAGGGAGTAAAATAAGTGGCGAACGATCATTTCAGATGAGTGTCCGTTACTATTGCTCAGATTACTGGGAATGAATTCCGTTCTCCACTGACTGGCACCCACAAGAATAATTAAAGAAAATTCACTGTTGTTCTCATTTCTATTGTTGGATGTGTGTTGTAACAGTCAGAGTACAACTGTAGTGCTGGTTTGCACCACAAGGAGGCACCTCTTCCTTTTGTGCTATGTCACACTGTAATAGATTCCCTCGCTCAATATGTCACATCCGGTCTCCATTTCTTTACGATTCACATTACGAGTCCGTTCTGAAGGTACTTCACATTTTCTTTTATTGTTTTGTGGATGAACAGTATTTGTTGCGCCATAAAGCCAAGTTTTATACTCTCAACAGCACCATCAGATAAATAAAGCTGCAGTGTGGAAATCTCTCCACTTTGTCGCTTATTTCTGATGCTCCGGAATTCTTCTAACACATGCTAATGGCTAGGCCTCATCACCTGCACCCTCGTTACAGTATGACTGATATTTACTTCCAAACCAACAGGCTGACATTGGCCATAAAAATTTTCATACTACATGTAGCCAAGCATCGGACATATCGGACTGTCATTACTGTCATTGCTGATGTTCATGTGCCGAGTCCTTTCTTCAATCACAAACCTGGGAAAAGGTTCATATAAAAACAAAAACCTTTTTTACAAATGTCGCAATCACTCTTACATGCATTCTTGCAGTTTAAACCAACACAAATATACACCACATATCCATCAAGTTTATTGTTTTAAAAATGGATTATTGAGGAATCCCAGATGGTCGATTTGTATGCAGTAAGTGGTAAGTGGTAAATGGAACAGTGCGATTTCATTGGTTGTTGATCACTGCTGGCTGTGCTGTTCCTTTTAAAAGAGCAACCTTTCTATTTGTATTTCCATTACCAAGTATACTATATCATTGAATGTTGAATAGTGAATTCCCTTCAGTTTAAAATTTGAAATAAGTTTGGAAAGTTAAGACTGTTATTAGCTCCATCAGTGACTGTTTTGTTCCACATTTTTTTCAAATATTTGGCTACTCTACACTACAGGTTCTCAAACTTGTGTTAAATATTGTTTTGAATGATAACAACATGCATTCCCAGTTTAACACAATTTTTTGAATTTATTGAATAGAGGAAGTCTACATAAATCAATTTGTCTTCAATTTGTAATTCCTCACAAGTTGTCATTCTGGTCAAGAATTTGTGTTTGTCTGGGCAACGCATAGTAACTGATTTTTCCTAACCGGTTACCACACATCCAAATGTGGTAACCGGAAACTCAGTTACCATTACAGGGTCTGAATTTACTTCCTGCTTCTACCACGTATAGCTCAAAACCTTGGGTCAATTTATTAAGACAAGATCAAAGTTCTAATCTCAGGGCTGTTTTGCCTCTGGTGTGTTATCTTAACACATTCAAATGCATTCCCAGTACAGCTCATCTTAGATCATCCTGAGATTTTAGATCATGACAATCCTGAGGCAGTAACTGTCTGTACATGAATTGGGACACACAAAGAAAGTATGCCATATATTGTAAATACCTCAGGGTGATCTTATTAAACCAAATCTTTGTGAATTCATTCCATGGCAGAAATACAAGATACACAATGATGTCTAAAAAAAAAAAACTAGCTTTGTAGGCAGAGCCAGAAAGTTGAAATTCCTCAAATGCTCCGAGAAAAAGAGAAGAAGAGACAGGGGAGGGACATCATTTGGATGTTTTGACGTTCTGGGTAAGCATGTTGGAACGACAAAAGACGGAATGTAGTTTTTTAAAAAAAAGATATTTAGTTTGCTTCATCCTGAGAGGTCATTCATGTCTTGTTTGGCCTGTAGCATACATCCGTGGCGTAGCCAGACCTCACACAAACACATTCCTGGTACGGGGTGTGTTTGAGGAGGACAAAAAAAATCTTTCCATACCCTTAAAGAAAGTGAATCCAATAGAACAAGCATTTTTTTTTTTTTTTATTGTTCATTCCTCATTTTGTTTATATTAAATTGTGCTGTTATATAAAGGATTGTGACAGGCAATTATCATCTGATTTCCAAAATCAGAACAACTCAAAGTTTTATTACTTTAATATCACAGTAATTTCCTGATTAGTATTTAATGTGAAGACACAATGGCCTCAAAGCAACAATGTCCTATTTTTAAGTTCCAGATCCAGGCAGTTATGTGTAGAGTACGCATGTTCTCCCATGCATGTGTGGGTTTCCTCTCAGTACTCTGATTTCTTCCCACAGTTCACAGACATGCACATTAGGCTAACGGACTGTTCCAAATTGCCCCAAGTGTAAGTGGTTGTTTGTATGTGTGCGTGTGTGTGTGTGTGTGTGTGTGTGTGTGTGTGTGTGTGTGTGTGTGTGTGTGTGTGTGTGTGTGTGTGTATGTGAATGAATGCATTCTTGTCCTATGTGTTTGTTATACTCTGCTTTCATCCAGGGTCAACTGAGATAGGCCCCAGCCTCCCCGCAATCTTAAGAGAATTAATAATAAGTAAGTGGGTGAGTGTTTACTGGGTTAATGAATAATACTTTTTTCTCTTTTTGATTAGGGTTAAAATAATTTGTGTTAATGCTTATGTTATAGAAGCTGTAATAGTCATTCACTCAAAAGGTTCTATTTTTCTGTTTTTAATTTATTTATTATTCGTTGAATGTTTGGAGGATACTACACACAAATCATTGTGTCTTCTTCTTTTCCTTTCGGTTGTTCTCTTCAGGGGTCGCCACAGCGAATCATCTGCCTCCATCTCACCCTATCCTCTGTATCTTCTTCTGTTACACCAACTACCTTCATGTCCTCCTTCACCTCATCCATAAATCTTCTCTTTGGTCTTCCTCTAGGCCGTCTGCCTGATAGTTCCAACCTAAACATCCTACTACCAATATACTCACTATCCCTCCTCTGTACATGTCCAAACCATCTCAATCTAGCCTCTCTGACGTTGTCTCCAAAACCTCTAACATGGGCTGTCCCTCTGATGTACCCATTCCTGATCCTATCCATCCTCGTTACTCCCAAAGAGAACCTCAACATTTTCATCTCTGCTACCTCCAGCTCTGCCTCCTGTCTTTTCCCCAGGTCCACTGTTTCTAAACCATACAACATCATTGGCCTTATCACCGTCTTGTACACTTTTCCTTTCATTCTTGCTGATACCCTCCTATCACACATCACACCGGACTGTGTGTGGGTTAAAAAAATAATACCATACAAGTCATATACAGTAGGCCCTCAACATTCGCGGGGGTTCGGTTCCGGGCCCTCCCGCGAATCGAGATAATCCGTGAGTTCTGTACCCGGAAATAAAGCCCCATGTATCACGTCACATGCGCGAATGAGCAGCCGGAAGTAAAATACTATGTATCTATTACATACGTTAAAATATGCTTCTTAAATACATTCTATGGACAGTCTTATTCATTCAGTATTAATATAGTAAAATGTAGTAATGATTAAGAAAGTAGGGGCAGTGGTGGTCTAGTGGTATAGGGCACTGGATCGCTGATACAAAGGTTGGGGGTTCAAGTACCATTCTCCACAAGGTTGTCACTGCCCCCCCCCCCCCCAGTGCAACTAACTGGGTTATCAAAGGCGGGCCATGTCTCTCACTGTCTATGGTGTGAGGCATGTAAAAGAACCATTGCTGACTTTCGTAAAGAGTAGCTGCAAAGTCGTCAGCGTGTTTCTGTCCCTTGCTAAAAGGGTTGTGACAGGAAGGGCATCCGACGTAAAAACCTCTGCCAAATCAAACGAGCGAATCAGATGATTCGCTGTGGCGACTCCCGAGTAAAAGGGAAAAAGCTGAAAGGAAGACAGACAGACAGACAGTAGTAATGATTAAAAAAAACATTTTTTTTTTTTACTGTAATATTTATTGATAAAATATAAACATTATACAGTATACATATAAAAACACTTTTCAATGCATTCCCTTTGAAAAACATACAGCAGTGTAGTTTTCAAAAATGGCCACGTATTGCATTAGGCATGAGATGACTGAATTCAGGTATTAACTGCATTAAGTCCGAGCAGCTCAGCCACCCCCCCCCCCCCCCCATCTCCAGCCGAAGCGAGTACAAAACAGAATTTTATAGTGATAGAGTTAGACAGCGTTGCAAACCAAAGAAGCAGTGATGTTGATGTGAGTAATCCTCTGGCGCAGAGGTGAGCATGCTTTTGTTTATTGGGAGTAAATGAGAATAGTGAATTCAGGTGTGTGCTGCCGAGCAGCTCAGCCGAAGCAGAGAGTAAACAGTTAGAGGCACAGCTGCCAAAATCAAAGTCCCCCAAAACACATATCATAGCAAAAAGGACATAAAAGAACAAGAAATGTGATAAATTGGATAAACAAAATGAGAAACATGCTACACCACAGTAAATAAAATATAACACACAAACATTTTAAACATTACCTTAGGTCATGTACTGGAATAATAATTGAAAAAGACTTTAATAGTGGAGTGTTTTACAACAGTTCAGACGGTTATTACTCTTCAGAGGAAACTGTCGTTTCTTCTGGAGAAAGTTTTATTTCTTCAGAAGAGACATCCAATGTCATTACCTTTTTCTGGTGCTTAGCAGGTGTTTGAGTGACATCATAGAACTAAAACACTAAAAAAAAGGCTCATTGACAACATGTGCACGAATGAGGACAAAGGGGTGTTACATCATCTCAAACAATCAGCAGGAAGGAGGACAGCCATTGGCTGAATTTGAATCACATGCGAGTTGCTCCACAGTGCGCAAATACTCAAACCATGAGTGCAAAACCGCGAATAGTCAAGGGCCTACTGTAGTAGGAAACAAACCAAATTCTTGCCAAACAAAATTAGGAATAATGTTGCAAATTCCACTACATCATTTCCTCTTGAAAACTCTTCATAAAGACAAAATTAATAGTGTGTAAATACATTTTAAAATAGCCATTAAAATAAGACTGAGCAATGATCTGACCCTCCATTTCTGGTTTAAAGCAGTGTCTCCTCTCAAACATGTGTTCACACTCACAAGACTGAGATATTACAGACATGCAGTATAACTGATATTCCACACCCAACTGCCAGCTGCATTACCGACTAAAGTACAACTGTCTTTTGCTCAGCAGATTATTATAACCCATTGTTGCCAAGGGAAAGTTTTTTAAAGCCAAATACATCCATACGTGGACATGACATGAAAATATCAAACATAGAAATATTCCAGTTGTTACTGGTCACGGAAAGGATATTTATACTCACATTAATATGCTAGTGCTCCAGGAGATGTTTGAAGATCACATTCAAGATACATAATTTTTTTTTTTTTTTTTTAATTTCATGTGATTTTCTGAAACACGCTATCCTTTATTAGACTCTTAGGGACACTGGAGCCCATTCCATCCGACTCCGGGCAAATGCAGGACATACCCTGAACAGATCGCCATTGCAGACACACATCCATTCACACTCACATTCACATGTAGGGTGCCCTTGCTGGTCATTTACATTTACAGCATTTGGCAGACGCTCTTATCCAGAGAATTTTTTTTATACTTGAGCAATTAAAGGCCTTTCTCAAGGGCCCAGCACTTGTGACCGTGGGGATTAAACTGCTCGCCCTCGGATTAGTACCACATCACATTTACCACTAAGCCACCACTGCCATGATCATAGGGCTGAACCCAGGCCCTTCTTGCAGTCAGGCAAAAGTGCGTACCATTACATCACCATGCATCTCCAAGTGGTGTGATGGCAATGGCAGAGGATTGTGGTACTAATTTTCTTGTTATAAGGCCCCTGGGTGCGAGTCAGACTGAAGATTGAAGCTTTGCCAAGGAAATCAAGTCCAGAATCGCAAAAGCTACTTCTGCTCTTGGTAGACCGAGGTCAATCTGACACGACCGCAAAATGTCACCAAAAACCAAAGTGCATCAATCCTACTCTATGCATCAGTCATGGACACTGAATGCAAAGCTTACCAAACGCATATCAGTCAAACGCATATCAGCCTTTGAAATGAAGCGTTACCGTCAAGTTCTAAACATTCACTGGTCTTCACACACAACAAACATCCGAGTGCGGGAAGTCGTGCAACAGCTCAATGGTCCACATGACAGCTTCATCACTTTAGCAAAACACAGAAAATTGACTTGGTTTGGCCATGTCATGAGAGCCAATGGTACAGTGGCCAACACAATCATCCAAGGAACAGTGTCTGGTCAGTGAAAGAGGGGAAGACCTCAGCAATGGTGGCTGGACGATATCGAGGAATGGTCTGGTCTCAGCACCCCCCCAACCATACGTGGTTGACGTGGTCTATGTGTAGCCGAACGTGCGTCAAAGGCCACAGTGCTAAAGCAATGATGACGATGATTATGATGAAAGCCTCACACATTATACCCAAATATTAAATATGCTTGAACAAGTAACACCGAGTTGATTATCATCTTATTGTGCAAATTCTGTTTGATTTGCCAGATCACTTTTAAAATTGTGATCAAGATTAAAATGTGTTAATGTGTGCTTGCGTAATGTGGGTCAAGTGGTTTTTAAGTGGTTATTGTTAGTGGGAAGCAGGTTGTTGGAGGCATAATAAAGTGTCCATGCCTCAGTCTGCTCTCTCTGGCACTCTATAGTAGGTGAAAAAGAAGGGTGTCGAACATTCGAGATCAGGATTGGTCCATGGACTTAAGAGGAATGAAGAAAATAAGAGACAAAAGTTATTTCAATGCTCAAAGTCAATAGTAGACTGAAATATACTGAGATATATATATATATATATATATATATATATATATATATATATATATATATATATATACACACACACACACACACACACACACATATCTCATTGTTAGAAGGGCATGGTATTGATACCACTATGCTAACCCATGGTGAATCAACTAGCAGCCATATTTTTATTTTTATTTTTTTTTACTACAGATTTATCAGTCCTCAGAAAGATGCCTGAATGGCTGACTGGCTGGCTGGCTGGCTGGCTGGCAGGGACACACACACACACACACACACACACACACACACACACACACACACAGAGACCATGCACCTGCACATTTATACAGGATTAGGTCCACCTGACCTGCATACTTCAACTCTCAATCGTATGTGTGTGGTCTTCCATCAGCTCATGATTTCTATCACGGTCATTTGCAGCTGGCCTATTTTGAAAATATTGATGGAGGAGCCTCTGGACAGTACTTCTGTGTCCACTCTGACACCAAGCTCCAGCGCTTTCTGAATAAACTCTATCAACTACAAGAGCAGAGCCTGATGCGAGTAACATAAAAGAGGCAGCAAAAATGATAGTTATTCAAACTATTTTGAAGAACCATGCAACAAGAGACCTCTAGGATGGGATGCCACTATTGACAGAATATCTCCAAAAGAACAATGCATCCCTTTGTTCTCTTGTATCAACTAGGATTAAAACTATAGTTGGAGGATCTAACTAAATTACACTGTGTTATCTTATGAATGTAAAGTATGGCTTGGAGCAAAATGGCATTCAGGCCACATGTTACCCAGAAACAGCCAGACTTCATCTCTAGCTCAGATTACACACACATAGTGTGACTCTATATGCTGGAATTTAGATATCCATAGAATAAGTGCTTTAGTTATGCAAAACACACTTGTCCATTCCCATTGAATTTTACTGAGCTATATTTAGACCCAAATCCACAAAGCATCTGTTACACACTTACAGAGCACTTAATTCTGATTCTGAACACTCCGTTTGCTCACAAAACAACTTTAATTCTCCATGGCATGGATTCCACAAGATATTGAAAACATTGCCTTAAGATCCTGGTCCATGACGACATGATCACATATTGTAATTCCTGCAGATTCATCATGTGGACTTGCATGCTGCAAATGTTAAATTCTACCACAATCCATCCATCTATCCATCCACTTACTCATCCACTGGCCTTCCCTTGACCCCAGTAAGATTTACTACCGGGGTCAAGGGGAGGACAGTACCTATCTCAGCTGACACTCCACACCATCGCATGGCCAACACATGCACAACCTTTTACACTTACACCTAGGAACAATTTGGAACAGCATCTTTATATTGCAGTAGGAAACCTGAGTATCAATAGAAAACCCTTGTAAGCACATGGAGAACATGCCAACTCAACACTCACCAAGCCTGCAACTCAAACCCACAACCTTCTCGCTGTGAGGTGGACATCCTAACCACTATGCCACTGTGCCGTCCTACTCTCAACTACAGAAGTCTTCTTAGATTCCGATCCTCTGACTAAAGAATATTAAACTCAATGGCTTGTTCATAAGAAACAGTTTAAGACAAGTTTTGCTTGTGATTTGAATCTTAGGAGTAACCATTATAAGATGGGTGAAACATGACCATGTAATGCACATAGTCAGCATCAATACTCAAATAAGATATAACTAACACCTCCCTCACCTGCTTGGATTGTTGACACAAGGTGGCTTGGGTTCATCGATTCATGCTTCTTCATTAAATTCTGACCCTACACTCTCTGTGCCCGAGCAGATATCAAGATTTTTTTTTTTTTTAGAAGATTTCACTTTTAGTGATCCTGTGGCCATTGAGCTTTCTGTAAAAGATAAAAAAATGATCTGCTATTGTAACTCATCTAGCTTGAGGTTTAACGTGCTCATTCAGAGATGCTTTCTGTCAGCTTTATACGGTTTGGTCCTTCTATCATCAAAAGGATGTTTATTTTCAAAGAACTGCTGCTTACTTGATATTTTTATATTGCACTGCTCTGAGTCAACCCATGAGACTTTTGTGACTGAAAATCCTGAAAAAAGCTTAGTAGTTTATGAATAAATAATTTTCCCTATTCTTATTGTTGATATGACCATTAGTTGAAGCTGCCATACTGTACCTGCATGTTTTTTGGGGTTTTTTGGTTCCCATGGTTACAAAAAGCAAACACAGGACATATTAAGTAATGTGTGTATGATAACAAGAGATTGAAATTTAAACAAAGCTTAACGACAATTAACTGTGCTTAAGCACAGATTAACGACAATTCATGTTTAAATATGAGAATGAATGAATTCCATTTCAAGTTAACATTTTCTGTATCATTGTTTCTCTTTGAAATAGATTCTTCCACATAGAATATTTCTTGACATTTTTGTAATTGGAAAATTTGGGAATTGTTTATTTGATATTACATAAATTAATATATTGTTTTGCAGAAAGAATGATTTGATTTAGCAATACATTGTTTTGCAATGTGCCAAACCAAATCAGATATTTTGTAATGGTTTGATTTTGTGGTAAATTATAATTAATCCAAAGTTGAAGTTCGGTCCAAAATTGAATAGTTTCACAGCATTCCCAGTAGACATGACAGGTACAGTAGGCCCTTGTTATTCACGGGGGTTTGGTTCCGACCCCTCCTACGAATGAAGATAATCCGCGAGTTCTGCACCCAGAAGTAAAACCCCATGTATCATATTACATGCGCGAATGATCAATCAGAAGTAAAATACTACGTATCTATTACATGCGCTAAAATATACTTCTTAAATACATTCTATGGACAGTCTTACTCATTAATACAGTATGAATGTAGTCAAATGTAGTAATGATTAATAAAAACCAAATTTTTTATTCTGATTTTTACGAAAAACATTTTCCTAAGTTTTCATGCCCGGGATACAAAAACAACCTCCTCTTACGAAAAGCGCCATTCAAAATTCAAACGTGCCAATCAAAATTTCACACGATGCGCGAGTTGCTCTCTCACTGGCCGTCTCCCAACATCCCACCCCGCTGGCCTTCCATTGGCTCGGAGGGATGACGCAGCTGAACCTTACCCAAACATCTATAGAACTGCTCCATGCTGCGTTTCTGTGAAACATGGCTCGAGAAGAGTACACCCAACGAGGCAACTACACCAGCTGGCTACAAGGCCTTCAGAGAGGACCGGAGCGCAGTGGCTAGCAGCAAGAACTGTGGCGGAAGAACGGCGGATTCTTGTTAAATAAACCTGGTGTACTGACTGTAGATTATCTCTAAATCTTGCTCTTAGAATGGAGAACATCCAACTTTCAAGTTGCAACCATTTTGTTTACCCAGACAACTGTTCATTTGTTTCCAACAAAACAATGGGCATAGTGCAATATAAATATACAGGGATCCCTCACTTTCCGTGGTTAATTGGGACCAAGATCCCCATGCGACCATCGAAATCCGCAAAGTAGGATCACCACACCCCACCCCTCCAACTGACGTATACGTACATGTGAATGTTTATATAATATCAATAAATACGTATTCCATGCTATAAATGCTTATGGGGTTTTAAACATCGATCCATGATGCTATGCTACTCAAAGCTTGATTAGCGACTGTATAATCTACAGTTTGTGGTTGTTATAGTTTCTTCGTGCCTAGTCTGCATCATCAGCAGGTATCTCAGGGTCTTCAGCATTTCGCCCCAAAACCTGTACGCTTCACCTGAGTGGGGCAGCAAAGACAAAAGACTGTCTTCACCTGCAGGCTGGCTTCTGGATGATTGTTGAGGTCTTCTAAGGTGTATCTACACTCTACTCTCCTGGCTTGTAATTGTCTGTGGTCCAACTCTCTCTCCTCTTGATCCACAGCCACCTTGAGCATGTCTCCGCTGAAGCAGCTATGGACTTTATCGCCTTCTTTATGGTAGTAGGGGTAAGACCTATCTTGTGCAGGAAGTTTCTTGTAGATGTTGCAACAAAACCCCTGCATCCAACCTCTATAGGCATCAGGCTTGCTTTCCATCCTTTAATACAAGCTTCATCTACCAAGTCCTGGTATTTTGCCACTTTCAACTCGTGTGAGATATCAAGTCTATCCTCCCAGGGAACTGTAAGCTCTATTATGTGGATGGCTTTTGTTTTTCGAGATAGTAGCAGCATATCTGGGCACATCTGGGTGACTGCTATATCTTCTGGAAATTCCAATTTCCTCTGCACATCCACAAGAAGTTGCCAGTCGTAGGCTGCAGACAGGACTGAACCTCTAGTTGCAGGCTTGCTAGGCTTGGTCTTCGTCTCTCCTTCTTTCAGGAACTGGATGGGTTTTGCTATATCCTGGATACTTTGATGGTTGACTTCCAATCTGCACTGGTCCACTACTGTGGCAATCTCTCTTAAGACAGTGTCGTGCCTCCATCGGTACCTCCCCTCTCCCAGAGCCTTGGGACCTGCTGAGAGGATGTGATTTAGGGAGCAGTTTTTTTGATTTACACAGAGAGCATGAGGCGTCCTTCTCTTTTCCCCATATCCGCAAGTTAGAAGGCGTAGGAAGCAGGTCTGACACAGCACGTAGTAGGAAGCTGAGCTGCCCTTGATCAGTAGTCCACAGTTCCTTCCATGTGAATGGGCGCTGGATGGCTGATTCCCATTTGGTTCAGCTGCCTTGGCTTCCTAACCCCACTGCTCTGACAAACCTGGTGTGTTCCACTTCTTTTCTAATTTGCTGCACAATCATATCTCTTCTTGTTCGGTCATCTGCCGTGCTCCATCGGTTACCCTCGTAGTTACCAAGGCCTAATCTTCCTTTGCAAACTATTCCCACCAGCTCTTGATGATGCAGGTCCTCCTCTGCCACTTGGACTGCTTTGCGAGGATTCCATTTTCTACCAGTCTTCACAGTGTTCCCTGCTTCATGCACTACTTTGTCCTTGGACAAACGTAGGGTAGAAATGGCTCTAACTTTTGCAGTCTGGAATTCTTCAATCACAGATGATAGAGGCAAACTTAGCTTAGCTGACCTGCTCTAAAGGTTTACAGTACAGTAACTTGGTGGAACCCCCAGCCACTTGCGCAGAAATCTGCTGCACAGTCATTACATTGACTCTACTGTAGAGAAGGCCATGTCATAGAGCAGGAATGGCCACTGCAGTCTTGGGATAATGCCGTACTGGAAGCACCATGCTTTGAAGCAGCCTTGGAGATAACTTCCCTCTTGTTTGAGGCCACTTCTTGGGTGCTTTTTTGACATCTCTGCTGTTTTCTATGTCTCCCAATGACTGGTCAGAGCATTTTCCCAGGCATTTAATGCTCGCATCCTGGATTGTGGGAATCTTCTCATTTTGGATGATGAAAACATGTGATCCCAAGCTGGCCTTTGGTAATAGTGAGGCTCCTTGACTTGGGTGGCTTGATTTTCATTCTAGCCCAGTTCACCATCGATAACAATTAAACATTAAAAAAATAACATAAGATGTAAATAAAATATAAATACATCCAGAGACCGAGGTCGAAAGTGAAAGTGAAATGAAATTGAAGAACAAATAAAAATTGAAATGGAATAAAATCTATAGTAAGATACATCATAAATATAAGTATGAAAACATTATTCTGAGGTACACTTAATACTAAGATGAAGCAGAGGGGCGTGGCTGAAACATGCTTTACACAAGTGGTCTGATACAATTCTGAACTGGTGCCAAAAGTTTCAAAGAAGAAACAAATTTACTCCAGAATTATAATTAACTGGATAAGAGTGACACTCTGTAAATCTGATCAGATCCGCTGTACTTGAGAGGAACCAGGAGTTTAAACATGGGACATATTGATAATGTACAGATGGTTATCTGGAGAGACAGAGAGAGAGAGAGAGACAGAGAGAGATAGAGAGAGATAGAGAGAGAGAGAGAGAGAGAGAGAGAGAGAGAGAGAGAGAGAGAGAGAGAGATCATATACAGTCCAAACTCGTATAGATTTGTGATTGAAAATCCTGAAAAAAAGCTGATTTAAAAAAAAAGTTGATATGACCATTAGTTGAAGCTGCCATACTGTACCTGCATGGTTTTTTTTTTGGTTTTTTTTGGTTCCCATGGTTACAAAAAGCAAACACAGGACATACTCAGGAATGTGTGTATGATAACAAGAGATTGAAATTTAAACAAAGCTTAACAACAATTAACTATGCTTAAGCACAGACTAACGACAATTCATGTTTGAATGTGAGAATGAGTGAATTCCATTTCAAGTTAAAATTTTCTGTATCACTGTTTCTCTTTGAAATAAATTCTTCCACATAAAATATTTGGAGTATTCCACATAGATTACTTATGCAAGGTTTAAACATAAGTTCCCCTCAAAAGAATGCCCTGTAACGACTTACAAACAAATTCATCTATGTACGGCCGTCTGGAACTTAGTAAGCTGGGGAGCGTCTGTACACACAAATACAGATGGTATTGCATATGAAGACGACATACATACGCACATGGACACACGCACGCATATGCGTGCACACACAGATTCAACAATGTATCCAGTTTTGATATAAGATTTTGGGTTGTTATTTTGTTTTGGTGTTTGTTTAGGGTTTATTGCATAATTGGCCTTGTTTTGGGGGCATTTTCCTTCACTTTTCCCCGTATTCTTCCTGAATGTCCTTATTTTTTAATTCAATGAATATTTATTTATTTTTTTTTTTTAAACACGATGCATTGAATCTGCATTAATTGAAGCACGAAGTATCGAGGGATCCCTGTAAATATAATTATACTCTAATCTAATCTAATATAAAATAGTGCAATTTCGTTTATTGCGGTTATCGAGTGATTTATTTGTATTATTATTATTATTATTATTATTATTATTATTATCAGCATAATTATTTTTTTATTGCTTTTGTCGTATTATTGTATTGTTTGCTGGGTCTGTGTAAGGTCCTTATAGATGTGGAATTTTTATGTGATTATTTTATAGCAGTTTGTTTGTTGTTGACTTGAGCCTTCTTTTCTGTTTGTAACTTGATTCCTTGAACAACCGCACAATAATTCTTATGTATGTAAAAAATCACAAATGGTTATTAAAAATCCTGAAGCCTGAATCCTGAAAAGATCAAGGTCTCGTAAGTTTTCTATGACAATGTCCCTAGATTTAGGATTGTTTAAATGCTGATAATTTTCTAGATCCATAGAAGGGTCTAAGATGAGATTCCGATCACCTACAATAGTTAGAGAATCATTGTTAAAAGAGGATATATTTGAAATTTGGATCATCCATATTTTGACAATATAAATTTGTAAGTGTAAATCTTTTTTCTTCTACTGAGATATCAGCAATGATAAAATTACCATTTTCATCTTGGATGGTTCTGTGGATAGTGAGATCTAGATCATTATTAAATAGTATAGCTACTCCTCTAGCATTCGGTCTAAATGGAGCAATTATGCATTCTAGACCCCATTCATTTGTTATTGATGTCTTACTTAGCTAAATGAATATCTTGTATACATATAATAGAAAAACATTTTATATACATTTTATTTATATATATATATATACATATACATTTTATATATATATATATATATATATATATATATATATATATATACACATACATACATACATACATACATACATACATACATACATACATATATATATATATATATATATATATATATACACATACATACACATATATATATTCATAACTTATCTTCATTTACTCATTTCCAAGACCTCAATAGTTTGCTGAAATAATTTTTCTTTTTTGATATTCTCTGTACTTGGAGTCACTGTATCATTTATGTGTGTAGGGCATTATGTAATAGATAAATTCAATAGATGACAAAATCTAAGCAATTGTCTCAACTGGGCAAAAATCAAGGTATAGTAAATAGCTGAAATTGTGTGGCTATTGGTACTAAGGAGATAGAAAAGAATCTGGTTTAATACAATGTCATTGTCAATATGTCAACCTATATGGGTAAAAAGTGCTCATAAAATGAGCATAGAAGAGAATTAGATCTGTGAAGTTCTGTTTTATATTTGTAAGTAGATAGGAACCTTTTTTGGTTGAATAAGGAAAGAAAAGAAAATAAAGAAAAAACAGATGAGCTTTGGGAAAAGAAATTAATAGAAAAAAAGGAAAAAGAAGAACAAAAAGAAAGGAAATGGTGACACTGCCCGTAGTTTCCAAACCTTGGCTTTTGAAATAAATTAATGCATGTCAAGTAAGATAGGCTCATGGTATCAATGCTACTGTATCTGTGAATCAGTGAAACAGTGTAAACCAATTACAACATGTAAACTTTGACAGATTTGTCTACAATGTTGTCAGTAGGGCAGTAATGGCAAACTGAAATATATGCGACATCACAAAAGAAACAATTCTACTGCATCATGATGGTTACATAATGGCATTTGGAACGTAGTAGCACTCACTGAGGGATGATATGGCGAGTAGCTTCACAGTCACAACACATGTTACACATGTTCCATGTCAGTGTGGGCGAAGCGCTGCACGCTCGGAAATACAACGCTAAGTTCCTCGGGAGATAGGTAGGCCTACTGTCCATCACATTATGTTAGATAAGTTCAGAAGGAATCTGGATACCTGCACGACTATGTGTCATAAACATCCCATTGAATGAACATGCGCCATTATGGAGGAGCTATAAATAGCAGAGCACATGTTGATTGTTTACAAACAATCACTTGAGCTGGAAAGGAGTATGCAGGCATCAATCACACAAAATATAATATTTCTTAAGCTTTTGAGTTTAAGGTCACACAAATGTCTACTAATTACAGTTAGAATTAAACACCACACGCGAAGATCTGAAGGGGAGAAACTTTATTTCTTTTCAGTAAGCGAAGGGCAGCAATTTGAACACTCAATCATGGAGTAACGGAGTCCATGATCTTCCAGCTTTCCTTGGAATTTTTCCTAGTCTGAAGAGTGATCGTTAATCCTTGCTCCAGGATCCTGGTTTGGATTTTCTGTGTTTTCCGGAGATTCCACGCTTTGTTCGCGAGTTTGCCCCTAGATTTCTGAAGGACAAGCTTTTTTGGGATGTGTAAGGATTGTAGAAAATGTTTAAATTATTTTAAACTTTGTAAACTCCTACTGTGTAAAGCTGCTTTGTGACAATGTCAACTGTAAAAAGCATTATGCAAAAGAAACTGAATTGAATTGATTATTATTATTATTATTCTGTGCCAGTCTGAGTGGTGGTGTATGAGTGATACACCTGTCTTTTGTTTCTTTGTTTTTTTAATCACATGGCAACTTTATTGCTTTTTCTGTGGTGGTATGTTCCACCATCACCATGTATCAACCATCCAGACTATGCTCCATATCAATGGGGGTCCACTCAGAAGCTCGACACATACGCTCTTCAATCACCAGTTATGATTGGATGGGAAAACCAACTTTTAAAAACTATGATACATAAGGACAATGTAGTGAATGATGTAGTAACTAAATTTAAAAAGCATAAAAGTAATTTCGTCCCATCTTTTAATTTAATAAAGCTTAGAAAAAATAATTCCCTGAAGCAATTTGGAAGGGTAAATGAAACACCATTGTATGCTTGCCAGGAAACTACACCTAAACTCTATGATTGTTATTTGCAATGTCAGTTGAATGCCTTTTTCATGTTGAAAGAAGCCGGTCTGGGTTATGTTATTTAATGGAAAAAAAAACTGACCTGTTTTCTGCATGTTATATAAGTAGGCTAAAGTCTCCTTTCTTTTGCAGTAATATCTGTTCAACCCAAAGAATTCTAACATCTACCACGGGAAACTACAGAACCAGACATAAGTAAATAGTCACCCAAAATTTCAGAGTGAATATTTGTTGGTTGAAGAAGCAGCCTACGTCTTGCTGCTTGGAAATAAGAGTCAATTTGATGTCCACCTGACTGCCTTACAATTCAACCTCTACGCAAATTTGACAATTTACTGAACACTATCCTAACTACAACCCCAGTGCAGCTAGCGGAGTTATCAAAAAAAAAAAAAAAAAAATAAAAATAAAAAAATCACCGCCTATAGTGAGAGGTATGTAAAAGAACCATTGCTTAATTTCAAGAGTAGGCGAGCTGTGCTAAAAGGACTGGAGTTCATATCTCTGGTATAAAGTAATCATTAAATTGGCAGATTCCATCAAACTTTCTGTGTAGCCCAACCATGCTCATGCACCTGTGCTTACATTGTGATAAGTTCAGCATAAAACAGATATTTCTATAGCACTTCAGTCCTTGGAACTGTAGTTTAAAAAAACAACAACAAAACAATCAAATATGGGTAGCAAAGCATTGTCAAAAGATCTCAGGAATAAAGTTGTGTAAAAGCACAAATCGGGAGAGGGAAATAAAAATATTTGAAATCTTTCCGAGGGGCACAGTATAGCTCAGTCCACATGTAAAAGTCTAATCAAGATGTGGAAATGTGGTTCCTCTCAAATGTTCTGTCATTTCTGTTTGATTTATTTTTATCGCTTGTCAAAACAGTGTTTAGATAGGGTATTGTAATTGGTGGTGTTTGCAAGTTCATTCATTCATTCATTTTCTGAACCACCTAATCCTAATTATAGTTGTGGGGGAGGCTGTCGCCCATCTCAGCCAGGGCGGAAACACGCTAATGGCTATGCATCCTACTCTTAACAAAAATCAGCAATAGTTCTTTTACATACCTTTGACATGCCCAGCCTTTGATCACCAAGTTTGGTGAACTGTGAACTGGTTGAGCAATAATCATTAAACTCAATCTCAAAATTGTTGATGGCTTCATATGTGTCTTCATTTCCAGTTTTGATCAATACTGGAAACTTTGTGAAAAAGAATCTGGGGGAATTTAAGGTACAGCTGTCTCTCTTGTTTACATCTGCTATTTGAGCAGTTTGCCCATGTGGTCCGCAGCAGATAGAGGAATGTTATGCTCCGCATAAAAGGCTGCAAACAAACATTCAGCTTTGATAGTATTGGTATTTTCTGTCTTTGAAGTGAAAGAAATCAACTAAATTTGACCACGTTCTACCTCCGATTCAGATTGTGAAGCCCTTTCATGCACCTTGCTCTTAGACTGCTGCATGACTGCTTCACAGACGCATGCTATTTCATGGACCAACTTCCTGCATAAACAGTGTCCATACACATGCGCAGTCGCTAAATTTGGCAAGGGACAGTACTCAGAGTGGGTCATACATTTTCTATCCCACATTCTTCATAGCAAAAGTTTATGGTTTGTTTATTTTGCGCGAAATAGCCAGCATTATTATTCAAATATGTATTATCGGACCCAAAAATGGATTTCCTTACTCAGACACAAGAAAACGTACTAAGTATGTTTTTACGTACTAGTTGGCAGCTATGCTATATTTATACACACTAATTACCCTTCACCCATTAAATCCTGAAATAAACTATTGAGATCTGCATCACATTATCTCACATTTCTCTGAGACCTGTTATTTTAACACAAATTGTTATGGTCTGTGCTTACTGGCGGCGTTAACGCTCTCTCTCTCTCTCTCTCTCTCTCTCTCTCTCTCCATTCAATGCAGGCGCTGGTGAGGGGTGTGGCTGTGAGAGGCGAGGTCAAGAGAGCGCACTTGCATCCACTCAGCAAACAGTGAGCTATAAATAGGAGTGGTGCGCTCTCCTCCGGCGTCAGAAGATTGTCCTTCATTGTGATTCCGTTTTTCCCTGTGATCTCTCTGACTCCTGGTATCCTGCCTTGTGCTCGACCAGTTCCCTTAAATTCTTATTTCCAGTGATTGTGGTTTCCCCTGTGTTAAAATAAACTTGTTGAAGCTTCGTTCATGGTCGACTGCATCTTTAGATCCGACTCATATGCTCCAACTTTAAAAATTCCTTCCCCCAGAATTTAATGTGTGGAAGAGAATCCTTTTACAAACCGTATGAACGAGTTGGAAAAACTGATTTGTCTCAGCTTGTTACACCATATGGTGCTAAATGGAAAGGAAATAAGTCAGAGGCTTTCTTCCTGTGTGTATTCAGAGTAAATGCAGCATGTCAAAGAGGGGATTTATTACCACCCTGTAGAAAAGACAGCCTTCTCACAAACGTGCTGGTGTCCAACATAGACAGTGTAATCTGGCCATGTTTTTTTTTTTTTTAATCACCAATTACTTCTCTGTTCCCCTCTGAGAAATGTCAGTACAAACAGGTGATCAGAAATAAAAACACAGCCATGCATCAGTCAAAATGTGATTCAACCTATGAGACTATTGCTCTTTGTCCATCTCTGTGATGAATTTGGAGAAGTGACAAAAACAGAAGAACAAGTCGTTGTAGAAGTTTTTGGTTGCCAAGCACAAAAGAGATGATTACTTTGCCAAGTATTATTAAACAGACAAAAAAATTCCCCAAGTAGAAAAGTGTCAACAAAAAGGCAAAATAAAGGCCACATTCATTACCACACAAAGGCATAGAGTTGGATGGAAGCAGCTGAAGTAAGCATATTATGTCCATCTTTTGCTCATAAACCTGACTAAGGCCAAAGATGTTAAAGTTGACCAACCCTTGTTCTTTCCATAAAGAATGCATACAACCGTAACCCTGGGAAAAATACAGTGGTCCTCATGCTTAATCTGTCATGCACACAGTGATTTCCTCCTCAAAGCCCAGCCCGATGAATTAAAGTAGCATTAAATGACTGCAGTAATGTCTTTTGTACCCCATTATCTTCTGTTGACAGTGGCTTTGTGAAAAAGGTTCTGCATCAGTGGCTCTGAAATGTCATGAAAGCAAACCCCTAAAAGGCCTAGTCCATTCATATAACAGTTGCCTTCAACATTCCACTGCACAACCACCCCAAAACATTCTAAAAACATTCTTGTCTTTTCTGGGGAAAGAAAGTTAATCCATAAATGAAATTTCAGCATTGATTTGAATATCAGATAATCATGACAGTTGCTAACCTATAATCTTCCATGACTCAAGTCAAGAGCTGTCCTTGGTGAGCTGGGAAAATCAGATCTACTGCATGACTTAGGTGACTGCAAAGTCAGAAACTTGATGCACACGTGGTGTGTGTGTGTGTGTGTGTGTGTGTGTGTGTGTGTGTGTGTGTGTGTGTGTGTGTGTGCTGTTGTTCATGCCTCTACTGCAGTCTACGAGCAGCTTAAACTTCACTCTGTAATATGTAACTGTAGGCAAGAATTTTTCCTCCTTCTTGTCTGAAAGGCAGCTGGGGATTTTAGGACTTAATAAATGAGTTAATGAAAGAGTATCTCATGTCTTTTCTGCTGTAGCTTTTTTTTTTAACTTCAAAATGGACATCAGTGACACACAAGATTTGAATTTTCTTTTGCAGTAGAGCTTAATAAACTGTATATTTTCTCATCTTTGCTCTCTACCCAAATGTATAGCTACGTGCATTTTGCATCGAATGCCCAAACAACAAATCTGTTCAAGTATCAAATGTTTTCCAGTTTATTCATGTTTGAGTTGCCCCACTTTCAATAACCATATACTCCACAAAAGGGCATAGTCATCTGTCATACATATGCTGTACATACGTTTATTTATCTAGACCGCTAAAATGATTCATGGATTCATACAATCACAGTAGCAAGCTTGGTTGTAGGTTTGTCTTGAAAGTCAATAGGGACACAATAGAACGTCACCCAGTGTCAACAACCCATAACTGACTTTCCATATTTGTTCACAAATACATGCTGATGAGTTTCCCGACTTGTTCTTTTTAACATAGCATTATAGACTGCATTTCTACTTATACTTCTGGTGTTTAAGCATAACGATATCCAGATGGTATACAAGGTATCCCAATGTGCTACATTTTCTTGACATTACGGAACCTTGTTTCATCTTATGCTTTATTTCCCAAGGAAATACAAACAATTGATGCAATCTCAAGCTAGGTTTCCAAAAAAATGGTAATTGTTGAATTATTTCCTGCAAGAATATATTCAGCTATCTTGGATATCAGGTTCTCAACTCGGAGCATTTCGTAGCAGCCTACAAGAACAGTAATATAATATTTGTCATATACACTGTTGTATATAAGTAGGGCCGGTGGCGTAGTGGTTAGGTTTGTGCTCATGATTGGGAGGTTGTGTGTTCAAATCCCAGTGAACCCCTCACTGTGCTAAGACCACTGGGCAAGGTCTCAACCAGTATAAATGGGTAGCAGTAAAAGTATACTGGGAAGGTAACCTGCTATGGACTAGTGTCCCATCCAGGAGGAGTTGTACTCTTAGTCGCGTCACGTTATGGAAACCGGGGATAAGCACCGGCCTGATGAGCCACTATGGTTCGGGTGTAAAAAGCCCAACAGACTTTACCTTTACACTGTTGTATATACATTTCCACTGATCAATAAATATAGGACAGTTGGGAATGAACATTTAAACAGCAGTATATAATGAGTTTTTAAAAGTGAGGAAACTGAGTGGATTGTGGGTAAATTGTAATAATTCAATGTTTAAGGCTCAGGTTTTTTGAATGGAAGTTTGTGAATTCAAATCCCAAAACTGTAGAGTTTCTATAGCTGAATCCATGATAAAGATGCTCAACTGTATCTCAAATTGTATGAAAGTAACAGCCAATGCGAATGTAACATTAATGAGCTCACCTTATGAGATTCCTAGCCGTAATCTTTGACCTTTATACTCTATAAGACATTGGAATCTACTGCTGTTGTAATATGAACTTAGGTGAAAGGGGGTGGTCCTTATAGATCCAAAGGTGATACAACAAATCCATTGATAACTAAAGAGATTCAGTTGAAAGAGTGGCAGATGAGCAAATGAATCAGTTTTTATTTATTTAAAAACAGTAAAAAGCCCATGGTAAGAAGTATGATCATTCCTCTCAATGATCAGCACAGAATGTTTGGTAGAATCTGCTAAGTTAATGATTCGCTCCTTCAAAATTTGCTGACAGATGGTAAACTGAAGTGAACCCAATGGACAGCCCCAACTTTTTCATGAGTGACTTTTATACCAGAAATGTGAGCTTGGGTCCTTGTAACATGTTTACTGGTGAATCTTTTGGTCTTGAGGATTTCTAGCTTGTGATCGGTGTAAAGAACAAAAATGCTCTTATATTTCCTTAAACCAATGTCAAAAAATATACCTAAAAAGTTTCCACAAACTTCCACTGTTCCAAAAACGGCACCCCAAATCATGATGTGCTTGTTAATAATGAGATCAAAATCATATTAGGGTGGCTCAGTGGTATAGTGATTAACACATTAACCTCACAGCAAGAAGGTCCTGTGTTCAGGTCCTAACCTCGGTGAGGGTGTCTCCGTATGGAGTGTCCGTTTTCCTCCCAAAATCGAGAATCATGCACAATAGGCCGACTGACTACTCTAAAATTACCGCTAAGTGCGAGTATGAAAGGATGTGCATGGGAGTATGTGGCCTTGCCATGAACTGGCCAGCTGTTCAGCTCTACCTCGATTTTGCCCACATTCACCTGAAATGGGCTTCAGCTTCCCTTTGACCCTAATAGGATTAAGAGGTTCAACAACTGACTGAAATTTTAAAAATTACTTTGTGACACTTGATGCTTTTGAGAAAAAGATACAGTTAATAGTGCTAAAAACCATGACACTTGCACCGATTCTTCATACAGCAGGTATAGAGAAAGTAGATTGAAAACACTAGCAAATGGAGCAGATTGAAGTTGATTTGGAAAGCTGTTGTTTTGTAATTGACAGCGACTGTTGTTGACCTTCTCCTTCATACATTCATGATGTTTAACTCATCATTACGCAAAAGGTTTCTGTCATCATCACCCACACATAAAAAAAACAAAACACATGATTTAAAGAAAACAGCATGGCATAATGGAAAAACTGGCAAATTAAGCGGTTCAGAAAATGAACGGAGGGTGACACAATGGCATAGTGTTCAGCACGTCAGCCTCACAGTAAGAAGGTCCTGGGTTCGATTCCAAGCTTGGGCGTTTCTGTGTGGAGTTTGCATATTCTCCCTGTGCTTCCGTGGGTTCCTCTGGGTACTCCGGTTTCCTCCCAGAGTCCAAAAACATGCACAGTCATCGGCTGTTCCAAATCGCCCATAGGTGTTAATGTTAGTATGAATGATTGCGCGAGTGTTCGCCCTGTGATGGCCTGGCGAGCCAGAGTGTCTGCCCTTGCCCAGAGTTGGCCGAGATGAGCGCCAGCCTCCCCAACACCATAATTAAGACTAAGTGGTTCAGAAAATGAATAAATGAATGAATTGAAGAAAATGAATGGAATGAAAACCACCTGTTCCACAATTATTGGCACCACTAACAATTCCTAGGAAATAAATGTAATCGAAGTATTTCTATCATTTCTACAGTACTTTACGAAGGTGATCAGAGTGGCGAGGAAGATTTAATTAATAATTCATTACTTCTTGTTTCCCTGGGGTATAAATATGACTTAACAGATGTCATTTCTCTTATCCACTATTCAACATGGGAAAGGAGAAGGAACACACCATTGAAGTAATGCAGATGTGTGTCAACCTTCACAAGTCAGGCAATGGCCACAAGTAAATAGCCCCTTGCCTGCATCTGCCCATATCCACTGTTAGAGGAGTCACCAAGAAGTTTAAAACAACCGGAACAATGGTAAAACAAGCCAATGAGGAGGATGCTTAGAGAAATAAAAAGTTCTCCAAAGCTCAGTGTTAAAGAATTGCTACAAATGGTAGCATTTTGGGGTCACAATGTGTCCAAAACAACCATCATGTGCCATCTACTTGACAAAAAGCTGTTTCACTGGAACTTCAGCTGGGACCATGTGCTTTTTGCCAACAAATGCTGTAAGTTTGTTTGGCAAAACACAAAAAAATGCAAAAAAAAACCACCTTATGCCCACTGTGAAGTATGGGGAAGGATTGATGATGCTGTGGGCCTGTTTCTCTTCCAGAAGCCCTGGGAAACTTGGACACATAATATTGTATATACAGTGATCCCTCGCTACTTTGTGCTTCAGTTTCTGCGGCTTCAGTGCACCCTGGATTTTTCAAAAATATTCAGAGAAAAAGTAAAAGTTAAGGAAAATCACACAAAATGGCCAATTGTGCAAAAGAAACCACGAAAACCCCCACCCCCCAACAAAACTACTGACATTTTTATGTGAGGTGCACATCTGAGTGTGCATACATATATATACTACTATATGTACAGGGATCCCTTATTTTCCGTGGTTAATGGGGACCGAGACTCCCTATCTGGTGAGGATATAAATTATGATAAATATTGAGGGAAGAGTTGATGAAGCCAGCGGTTGAGCAGAGTTGATGATGCCAGCTGTGGTGATGAAGATTTTGATGTTGATGAAGAAGAGGCATCTGTTCATAAAAGTGTGAGGAGTCAGTTTTGTTGTTTTTGGGATAAGATGTGATCCTTTCTGCTGAGCAGGATATAGATGAAGATAATAATGCTGAGGGCAGAGTTGGTGAAGCTTGCTTGTATAAACAGATTAGAGAGTTTTGTTATATAGTTTTCTTAATTTCAGTGTGATTGTTTGAACCGGACAGTGTTTTTTTTTTTTCAATCAGTGTCATTTGAAGGTATTTGACTCTTTAGAAAATGGTCGAAAAGATACATACTGATCTTATTGGAATAAACAGAAATGAACAAAAAAAAAAATGTTTTTTTTTTGTTCATTTTTGGGGGTTACCACACTGACTGATGGGTTAAAAAATGGCGTGTCAGATTAAAATGAGGATGATTTCTCTTATCTCGTCATAAAACTTTTCCTAGACATGTTTTCTGAAAGTTTATATGGCTGAGATGCATAAAAATGTTTGGTTGCTAAGGACTAATGATCTTGGAAGAAGTGCAGTCTTTGTGCTCATTTTTCTCTAAAACGTCTTTTGAAATTTTTAGTTGAATGCTGACACAAGAGATGGCATAACTCGGTCAGTTTTCAAGGTATTGACAAACTTGTTGCTGCATTTTGCAGCTTTGGGCCTCCTCTAACTGTGTAAAAAGCTCATTTTTGGACACAAGAACCTACTTTCGGTGGATTGGCTCACATATTTACTTTGCATTGCATTATATCAGGGGTCGGCAACCCGCGGCTCCGGAGCGGCATGCGGCTCTTTCACCTCTCTGGTGCAGCTCCGTGGCTTTTCAAAACAATGTTGTACTTTATGGTCTTTCACCTGAATGATGGGAGAATCTGCCCAAGGCAGAGTCCTGCAACGGTCGGGTACCCACAGGTACCCTTTCAAAAATGCTGTTTTAGGGCTGAAAATTGCATCAATAAAAATTAAAAGTCACGGGTGTGGGTATTTATTTGGTGTGGGCAGGATAATTTTGTTATATTAATCAGCTACATTGAGAGTCTCAGTGTTTTTGATCTACTGTGTTGGTGGATCTCCAAATTCTGGTGCTCATGGCAAGGAGTGTTCTCACCATCAGTAGCGCGGCGAGCGAGAGATTTTTTCCGCCGCTGGGGTTTGTAATCTAGGAATGGAAATCACAGCTGAAGTAGAGACGATGGATGAGATTTGTTTATCCACAGCAATCACTGAATTAAATAACTCCTCCCAGTGACAACATAAAAGACTGGGTGTGGTTCAGTCTCTACTCTGAGAATGGGTCGTCAGTGCAGTATTAAGCATTAATATTATTTAAAAGAATATTGAGCAGGCTCCATCTTAAAATAAGTCTTCATTTACTTTTCTGTGTCGCTGTCATTTTTGTAAATTAAAACTATGACAAAACAACATTAATATAATGAATAAAGAAAAAGAAGATCCCACGAAGGTGAGGTAGACTCCCCAACCATCTGGCTGCACCCCATCCCTCACTTCGTGGGACAGATATTTTTTTTCTTTATAAAAATACAAGAAGGACTCAAATTCATTTTCTGAACCACTTAATCCTGATTAGGGTCGCGGGGAGGCTGGCGTTTTTTTTTTTTAATCTAAATGTTTTTGTTGCATGCAGAATTGTAATTTAATTGTCTCTGCAGTCGTTTAAATCAATGCAACATATTGTTGTTTTATATTAACATGAAGAAAAAAGGGGGAAAACATTATTACAAATAACAGTGTTATTTAATTTTAAATATCAAAAAAAAGATTTGTAGCTCTTTGAATGGCAAAGGTTGCCGACCCCTGAACTAGAAGTATCTATAATACTAAGGCAGATTCCATTCTGATGATGACCTTGTTTCATACAACATTCACCTTCTTAGCACTTCTGCAGCAAAACGTTTTCCTTCCTGAATCATATCAAGCAGTTCTACTTGTTCATGCAGTGTCATTACCTTTTTCTGGCGCTTTGGCACCTTACCAGAAGCCTGATGTATTACATCATCTCAACTAATCAGCAGGAAGGAGAACAGCCATTGGCTGAATTTGAATCACGTGACAGTTACTCAGCAATTCGCGAAAATGCGGAGCCGCGAGTATAAAACCGCGAATAGTCAAGGGCCTACTGTATTTTATGTGTATATATATTATAGTGTTATACTGTATTTTACTATAGTTATACTGTATTTTATGTGTGTATATATATATATATATATATTTTTTTTTTTTTTTTTCTGTTCTGTATTAATCCTGCAAGGGAAATTATTGCCTCTGTGATTAACTAGTGAGCACACATGCACACACACACACACACACACACACACACACCAAACAGTAAGCACACATTGAGGGTTCCCGAAGAGCAGCTGGGGAGTTTAGTGCCTTGCTCAGTGGCACTTCATCCATTGAGATTGAGGAACAGAGAGTGTCACTCACTCCCCACCACCACACATTTTCCAGCTTACAGAAGGTGCCCTTACACTGGTCTGAAAATGTGTGACGGTGGGAGGGGTGAGGTGCATCTTATACATATAAATATCATAAAATGTAACTGATTAAACACATACAACATTGCCCAAGTTATACATCAGAAGCTCCTTTTTCCATAACACTACTGTCATGGTTGGGAATGATATGATGTGGTTTGGCACAAGCCTGATAATATATCCTGTTTATTGCTTGCCTCCGGACACATTTCTATTTGAGTGTGTACGGAAGGAAAAGCCACCATCGCAGGTACATAAACCACTATAATAAGGAGGATAAACAGGTTCACAGTTCTCCATGCACATCCCACAAAATGTATCTAAACACGCATTCAGACATTGTTGCCATCAATGCTTGGGTATGAAAGGCATAGTGAAAAAAGAAAGAAAGAAATAATAAATGCAATCCCTGTCATTAGCTCATAAGCTGTAAAATACCCCTTTCATTTTTGTCTCTCAGCCTACTATTGTGCAACACTTTTATTTTCCACAAACACAAAGCCACCATTTGAAGAGACCTGAAACCATGGTGTTACAGGAGGTCTGTATTCTCAAAAACAAGCCTTTACTCATTGTTACTCCTTACCAGAAATATCAGATCTGCATGACAAAACATGCATAAGCAAGTGGACAACCAACATTAAAAACACTCGTTCATTCATTGTCTGGACTGCTCAATTCTAATTAGGGTCATGGGGAGGGCCCATCTCAGCCGACCCGGGGCAAAGGCAGAGTACACCCTGGACAGCTCGCCAGGCCAGAAATACTCTGACAGCTATGCAGCCTACTTTTTGTTGAAAGTCAGCAATGGTTCTTTTACATGCCTCCCCCCATATACAGGGAGAGACATGGCCGATTAGCTTCACTGGGGGCAATACAGTGACAACTGTTGACAGTGGTGCTTGAACTCTCAACCTTAAACGAGCATCTTACACCCTGGCCACCATTGCCCTCAGTATTAAAAACAATTTCTCTAAATAGTTCTTCCTTCCCCAAAGGTACCAAAAGAATTATACTGGTATAAATGAGAAAATGAGCTCCCAATTGGTACAGCGACAAGATGTCTGAATTAACCTGAAGATCATAAGTTCGAATCCAGGTTAATGCCATAGCTGTCCATGGCCAGGCATCCATGGGAGCTAATTGGACAAGCTATCATGGGAGGGAGGGCTGGCATACACTCAATTCCCTGTTACTACGTCGCCAGCAATCATGGGTATCTGTGAACTCAGTTGTATGAGGGGGGGGGGGTGGATAGCACTTTCCTTCCTCGTGTGTTAGACCCCAAAGACAAGTTGCGTATTGGTTGTCATGGAGGGGGCATGTGCATGCCCCCCACCCCACCCCGCAGCCACGCTCGGCGGTGGTTGTGTGATATGGAAAGCAATACCTGACGGGTGGGAGTTAGACAAGACTAAATTAGGGAGGAAAGTGGGGAAGAAAAAAATTAAAAGACGTATTTGACGTAATAAGCACACTGCTCCAATAACCCCCCCCCCCAGTGTTTTTTTATCTTACATCTAATAACCGCCCATGTGTACTGGGAGCAAAATGGTAGATCAAACTTACCAATTTTATTCGATCAGTCTCTGTAACGGTAGAATGAGGCGTTCAACTGCAGGTAAAAGTGAGTTTACATGGTATTTCAAGACCCCCTGCCACTGGGGAATGTGTATCATGTTCATCAGTAACAACACATTTGATTGTTCCGCCTTGCTTTAAAAAATAGGAAAATATGTTGCTGTGTTCTCTTGGTAAATGTTTAACAAAATAAACCATTAGAAACTGCTACAGCAAAACTATGGGATGCTCTGAATGAATGGAGCGGTGAGACAGATATGCACTTATCAGAAAGTGATGAGTATTTACGTGCTTTTCAACTGCCAAGTGCTAAAGTTGACCTTTGTGTTGATTGGTTCAGTGCCATGTGCTAAAGTTGACATTCATGTTGATTGGCTCGATTTTACACAACACCAGGAGGGAAAATTAAAGGGTCTTTTTAAAAAAATGTTTTTAATTATGCTGTTTTCTGTTTATTTTCAGCTTTCATGTAAGTCATTTGGTTGATACCACAAAATGAATAAACCAAATACCAGTAAAACTCTTTTATTGTTCTGTTATTATTCATATTTTCCACCTCTATGGTAATAAGCACTTACCGTTCCACTCCGCTGGTAATTAATTTTAATAAATGACCACCCACTCCAATTTTTTAAGCGCCCTGGGCGCTTATCACGTCGAATATGGTAGTAATAATAATAATAATAATAACAATAATAATAAATGAGTTTTAAAAAATATATATTTAAAATATTTTAATAAAATGACGCTAAAAAACATATACATTTAAAGCCACCTATAACATAAAATTGACAAGTTTACATTCCATATTGAGAGTGGAGGGTATGCATGTGTATCTGCCCTGTACTTTAACTTATTCTAAACATCTTTACCAGAAAAGAAAACAGCACAGCTGGGCTGCTGTATTTCACATAAATGTTCCTCATCTCAATGCAGCCAGCAGGCCTTTGACGGATACAGGGATGGGGGGAGTTGTTTTATAAAAATAAGATCTAAGAAAAACAGGCGGTATTCTTCTCTCAGCACAAACATGGCCTTCAGCACCAAATGAAAGGTGAGAGACAAGGACAAATGGGTGTGGTGAAGCTGGTACCTTGTTTTCTTCACCTCTCTCCAGTCATTTTTCGCATAGAAGCTTTTTATGTTTTGCCATGGCTTACCCCAGAGGGTACAGCTGGCAAAGAGTGGTGGCTAAACTTTTAGTCTTGTCTCTGATAAGCGCAAGGTGTGGGCCAGGCACTGTGACAGGAAGGAATGTGTTTCTGTATGCTACTGTGATACCAACCAGACGATGAGAAGAGACATCCAAAATATATGACATACACTGCCAAATAAAGTGTAATGACCTGCATAACAATGTGCATTCATAAACACTAACCCATGAAGATAGCAATCATATAAAGGTATTAAACAAGCAAAAGCATGCTGTGGTTATAAATCTTCACTGAAAGGTCTCTGTCATTAATATCCTGCTTGAAGCTAAGATACATCATGCTGATTATTCAAGAGTAAACAAAATCTCCCACAACCAAATCTCCTGTAGAATGTGTATAAATCCTTCTGCTCTGTGCACGTATATCGCAACCGACTACACATTAAACCTGACATTTCTGCCTCGACAAGTCTGAAAGCGGAAACTCCAGGCGTGATTATGTGCCATTAAGAAAAGTTGTGTGGTACCACACAATAAGAAAAATAGGTTACGTGAGCCCATAGTGCATTGTCTGAAGTAATCTGACAAATATATTATACAAACAGTCCTCTTTTCCCCATATACTGTACAAACACTTTTCTTTCCACTCAACTACCTGCTACAGGTAACTGTGTTTTTTAGGGTTGTGCAATCTCTCAGATTGTTCAACCCCTCAATAATCCCCATACCACACAAACCAAGTGATTTATTCTTCTCTGAAGGAAGAAAACAAGTTTAAGTGTCCTCTGAAGATCAGCAAACTGCTGGTATAATTGTAAAATAAGTATGATTAATGAACTTATCCTTGTGTGCAGGTGTGTTAGATAGGATTAGAAACAGAAAGACTCAAATACAGTAACACTATTGTAAATGCATTCATTTTGTTTGACATACTGTATGAAATTTTAGGTCGACTAGCTTATATTTAAAGCACTTAGCAGACGCCTTTGTGAGGAGCAACTTACATCTTGATCTCATTTACACAACTGAGTAGTTAAAGATTCAACAATGACAATACTGGGGTTTAAACCTCCAGCTTTCTAGTCACTAACTCAGAGCCTTAATCACTGTAAAAATTATTGTATGGAATGCAAACTCAAGATGGCAGCTGTGGTTGCCATATTGGATATTGCACTGCAACAAAAAAATTGTATTTACACTGTTCCAGCATCTACACCAAAAATGTTGATGATTGCTGATGGTGTTTTTGAGCTCGTGTGCAGTATACAAATTCAAGATGGCGGCTGATATTGGACATCAGACCATGACGAAATTCGATACACAGCAGTTACACAGTCCCAATATCTCCACCAAAGATAATGCTGATAGGTGGTAGAGCTTTTAAAGTTAATATCCATCATGTCTACTTGGCTGGGGGATAACTTTATCAGCCTTACTTTGCTTTATAAAACAAATTTACATAACATTTAATAAGACCAATAATATTTTTATAACTTAGTAAAATCTTTACCATAGCCTTAAATGAAAGTATAGTCGTAAGTTGACCAGCTGCACTTGATTGTCTAGCTTATTGCAAGAGAGAGAGAGAGAGAGAGAGAGAGAGAGCGAGAGAGAGAGAGAGAGAGGCAGACAGGCTGGTGGGAGAAGCTGAAATAACAAGTGATAAAGTGATAATAGCTATCTGTGGTATACGAGGACATTTTGTGACACGCTATTACAAACAAATAATCAACTTCATAGTAGTTTGGCTTAGATAAGACCCACAAATTCGTTTGAAGAACATCCTCATTTATATGCAGTGACATGCCGTGAGGTTGACAGCTGGTGAGGTACTGACTCTTTTAGAGTCAGATTTACAAATATAAATGAACTCAAAAGAGTATATTATTCATCATTTGATTAACAATAGACATCAATTCAATGCCAAAGTGAGATGCAAGGACATGACTGTCCAGACAGTTAACATACTGTTTGATGTTTGGTGTAATGCAATCCCATCTCATGTTTCCTTCTATTTTAGTACATTTAGTACCTTTTAAAATAAATAAAATTCTTTTCAGACAATGTGTTGTGCTTTATATCCCATATCAGTATTCTTTACGCAAACATGTGATGCATAATTCATTTGAGGTTAAAATTTATTCCAACTGCATTGGTCTCCTTTTAGTTATTGCCTCTTGTTTTGTAAAGATTTGCAAATTTTCTCAGCTTGCAAATGTAATCTTCCATTTTGATAAGATGGTTTGCAAAGGAAATATTTTAAAACATGGGGCAGATTGTAGGTTGTGCAAAAATCTGTGGGCTCACAAGTGCCCTCTGCCATGAGTCAGGGTTACTGTTCACTTTACCGTTGTTTTAACTGGGATTTATGATTAATTTGCAAGTTTAAACCGGTTACACAAATACATTATATACATTATCCATATGATGAAAAGGCAAAGCATATAATCTGAGTGTCTGAAAGCATTTCATTTGTGATATGTAGAAGTACAGTAGCACACTATTTGCATCGCATACCAGCGCAGTTTGTGTGGCATAGTAAAGCGTTGTCTCACCGCGCAGCCCTTAAATGTATCTGAATGGAACCTATGGAAATTCTGCTATTCTTTATTGAAAAAAGAATTTTAATATTGGATTTAAACGGTAAAACGGTTTGTAATATATATTAGATGACAAATATTAACATTTATTATATTTTATGATTAACTCTTTTTTTCTTTTCAAGATTGACAGGATGAGGCGCTGACTTCCTTGCCTCCCCTGAATGCACGTTACTGTTTACAGATAGCCTCATCTGCACATCAAGGCGAACTTGCTCAGGTCTCATAGCTGCCCAGACTCACATGGGTTGTGGTTGGTAGTGCATGCAATCAATGGAGGACATCAGTCATAGACCATGGAGGTATGTCATCATAGTTTACTTTGGAAACAGTTGCCTAAACTTCAGTAGGAGAAAGTGGCAGTACTTGCCACCTAATAACTGGAGACCACTACAAGACAATTTCCCAGCCATGTATGTAGATAAACAATATGTTTCGCAACACATGTTCCTTTCGTTATTCATTTGGTCTCATAATCATTATCAGGAACTATTTAATGCTGATAAACTTCCATAATTACCTAGCAAAAACATTCCAAGTGAGTCATAAAATTGTACATGTACAGGTTCCATAATCCATAATTTTTAAGCAGCATAGTCAATAAGCAATCTTACAAAGCTCACACCGATTGTTGTTTTCAAGAAATCTCTGAACATGGATAAAAAAATCGTGCATGCCATCGGCTTGCCAAACATGGACATTTACTAATGACCATGAGGATAGAAAAGAATACCAAGCCAACCTGAGTTCCTCTTCCTCTTAAGCCATTGTACTTACAAGGTCCATTGGCATCAGTTTTGAGGAGCACCACACTGCATCAAGTCCTGAGACAAATTGGAATAGCTAATTAGCCTAATTAGTTGTTTCAAACTACCACTAGGTGTGAATGGTTCTGTATGTGTTCATCATGTAATGGATTGGTGATCTGTTTGGGATGTATCCAGCCTTTGCCCACAGTCAACTGAGATTTTATCCTCCCCGCAACCTTCTAAGGATTAAACTGTTCGGTGATTAAATTAATTATCTTTATGTTCATGTCTTTGGACTGCGGTAGCAAACTGAAGCACCTGGAAGAAACGCAAACAAAAACACTCAAATTCCACACATTAATGCTCTCGCCAACCAAGGACCTTCTTGCAACCTCAGTGCCACAATGTTGTCCTATAGGTACACTGATTGGGAAGTTATTTTCAACTTTTTAAAATCTTAAAAGTAATCAATGCAGCCATGGGGGGGACACAAACCAGTGTCTCTCCCTCACGCCGGTCCCAAGCCCGGATAAGTGCAGAGGGTTGCGTCAGGAAAGGCATCCGGCGTAAAACAAATGCCAAATAAACTATGCGAATCACAAGAAAGAATGACATACCGGATTGGTCGAGGCCCGGGTTAACAACGACCGCCATCAGTGCCGTCAACCAACGGGGTGCTGATGGAAATTGGACGACTGTTGGTCGAAGACGTCGAAGAAGGAGAGGCGGGAGGCGTGTCCGTTGCCAGAGAGAGAAGAGGAAAGGCATGAGTCTAGGACTGAAAGTAGGGACTTTGAACGTTGGAACTATGGCAGGAAAAGGTAGAGAGCTGGCTGACATGATGCAGAGGAGTAAGGTGGACATACTGTGTGTTCAGACCAGGTGGAAAGGTAACAAGGCGAGAAGCATAGGAGCAGGGTTTAAGCTGTTTTATCATGGTGTGGATGGGAAGAGAAATGGAGTCGGAGTCATCTTGAAGGAGGAGTTTGTCAGGAATGTTCTAGAAGTGAAAAGAGTGTCAGACAGAGTGATGAGTCTCAAGTTAGAAATTGAAGGTGTGATGGTCAATGTTGTTAGTGCTTATGCCCCACAGACAGGATGTGAGCGAGAAGAGAAGGAGAGATTCTGGAGGGAGTTAGATGAAGTGATGCAGAGTACCCCCAGAGGTGAAAGAGTGGTCATTGGGGCAGACTTCACTGGACATGTTGGTGCAGGAAACAGAGGGGACGAGGAAGTGATGGGTAGGTTTGGTATCCAGGACAAGAACGCAGAAGGACAGATGTTGGTAGATTTTGCAAAAAGGATGGAAATGGCTGTGGTGAATACTTTCTTCCAGAAGAGAGAGGAGCATAGGGTGACTTATAAAAGTGGAGGTAGGCAAAGGCAGAGCAGAAGACAAAGTGGTGGAAGTTGAAAAAGGAAGAGTGTCGGGTTGTCTTCAAGGAGGAGTTGAAACAGGCTTTAGGTGGTCAGGAAGTGCTTCCAGATGACTGGACAACTACAGCTAATGTGATCAGGGAGACAGGTGGGAGAATACTTGGTGTGTCATCTGGAAGGAAAGTAGATAAGGAGACTTGATGGTGGAACACAACGTAAGGCAAAGGTAGCAGTGTCAAAGGCCAAACAGAGCGCGTTTGATGACTTGTATGCTCGGTTGGAAAGTAAAGAGGGAGAAAATGATTTATACAGGTTGGCACAGCAGAGAAATAGAGATGGGAAGGACATGCAGCAAGTTAGATTGATGAAGGACAGAGAGGGAAATGTATTGACTGATGACAGAAGTGTGCAGGGAAGATGGAAAGAGTACTTTGAAGAGCTGATGAATGAGGAAAATGAGAGAGAGAAAAAAAAGAGTAGAAGAGGTGACTGTTGAGGACCAGGAAGTAGCAAAGATTAGTAAGGGTGAAGTGAGGAGGGCATTGAAGAGGATGAAGAATGGAAAGGCAGTTGGTCCTGATGACATACCGGTGGAGGTATGGAAGTGTCTAGGAGAGGTAGCAGTAGATTTTCTGACAAGAACATTTAACAGGGTCTTAGAGAGTGAGAGGATGCCAGAGGAATGGAGGAGAAGTGTGCTGGTGCCCATTTTTAAGAACAAAGGAGACGTGCAGAGTTGTGGCAACTACAGAGGAATAACGTTGATGAGCCATACAATGAAGTTATGGGAAAGAATAGTGGAAGCTAGACTAAGGGCAGAGGTCAGCATTTGTGAACAACAGTTTGGTTTCATGCCAAGAAAGAACACCACAGATGCAGTGTTTGCCTTAAGGATGTTAATGGAGAAGTACAGAGAAGGTCAGAGGGAGCTGCATTGTGCCTTTGTGGATCTGGCGAAAGCATATGACAGGGTGCCGAGAGAAGAATTGTGGTATTGCATGAGGAAGTCTGGAGTGGTAGAGAAGTATGTTAGAGTGGTGCAGGACATGTATGAGAGACGTAAGACAGTGGTGAGGTGTGCTGTCCGTGTGACAAGAGTTCAAGGTGGAGGTGGGACTGCATCAAGGGCCAGCTCTCAGCCCCTTCTTGTTTGCTATGGTGATGGACAGGCTAACAGACGAGGTTAGACAAGATTCCCCATGGACTATGATGTTTGCAGATGACATTGTGATCTGTAGTGAGAGCAGAGAACAAGTGCAGGAAAATCTAGAGAGGTGGAGGTATGCCCTGGAAAGGAGGGGAATGAAGATTAGCCTCAGTAAGACAGAATACATGTGCATGAATGACAAGGACCCAAGAGGAACGGGGAGATTACAGGGAGCAGAGATAAGAAAGGTGGAGGATTTTAAATACTTAGGCTCAACAATCCAGAGCAATGGAGAGTGTGGAAAAGAGGTCAAGAAGCGTGTGCAGGCAGGTTGGAATGGTTGGAGAAAAGTGTCCGGTGTGATGTGTGCTAGGAGGGTATCGGCAAGAATGAAAGGAAAAGTGTACAAGACGGTGTTGAGGCCAGCGATGTTGTATGGGTTAGAAACAGTGGCCCTGGGGAAAAGACAGGAGGCAGAGCTGGAGGTAGCAGAGATGAAAATGTTGAGGTTCTTTTTGGGAGTAACGAGGATGGATAGGATCAGGAATGAGCACATCAGAGGGACAGCACATGTAAGACGTTTTGGAGACAAAGTCAGAGAGGCTAGATTGAGATGGTTTGGACATGTACAGAGGAGGGATAGTGAGTATATTGGTAATAGGATGCTGAGGCTGGAACTACCAGGCAAAAGGCCTAGAGGAAGACCAAAGAGACGATTCATGGATATGGTGAAGGAGGACATGAAGGTCGTTGGTGTAAGAGAAGAAGATGCAAAGGATAGGGTGAGATGGAGGCAGCTGATTCGCTGTGGCGACCCCTGAAGGGAACAGCCGAAAGGAAAAGAAGAAAATCTCAAAAGTAATCAAGGTCTTCTCAACACTATGTGGTTGTTATACAAGGAATATAATACTGTATTGCTCAAATAAGTAAAAACAAGTTTATTTTGTTAATTTGCACAACTACGTAAAATAACTATGGTGTCTGAAAGTGCAAGAAAATTAAACTGTAAGATTCCCACAAAATAATTGTGTGACAGTAAAGTCTGGTGATTTTCATTTATTTAGTCTACAAACCACTTAACACTAGTTGGGTTGAGGAGAGGTCAGAGCCTATCTCAGTCAATTCTGGGCAAAGGTGTGGTACACTTTAAACAGCTTGCCAATCCATTGCATGGAGACACACACACACACATACTCACATCTCGAGACAATTTGGAGCAGCCAATAAACCTAGTGTGAATGTCATTTGACGATGGGACAAAACCAGAGTACTAGGAGAAACAACCAATTACATTAGGCTAATTATCCATCCTTTTACAAAAAGAACTCAAAATAAAAGTTTAGGTACATCTGTCATCAGTACGCAAGAATATAAGGAGTGTCACCCTTAGGATCAGGAATGTAAACTCTATCACCGCTGCTTTCGAACCTACTTCAGGTTGCCTGTGACTCAGAGCTGTTGTAGATGATAGCTTCAAACTTGAAGTGGCTGCTCCTATTTTTTCCAGGTATTCTCTTTTAAAGTAGAAATCATCATGTGTTGCCTTTTGTCGAACAGTGCAGTGTGATGCTATTTCCAGAACATACATTCATTTTATGGGTGAATTTTTTTTCTTTTTTTTTTTAATTGTGGTGAAAACAACTAAAGCCTCTGTGTTCTTTCCCACATTGATATTTCCCCTGCATAAGCAAGTGTTCATGAACAAGATAGTCGTCCAAAAAAAATAAAAATCATAATGAAATTCAAGCTGTATGTATAACGACCCTGAGACTGAAAAATAGTACATTTTGTCAACTTCAACAGCTGTGCTACAAAAATCACAACATACTCAATACAGTACACTAATAACAAAAAGCTCTCAGTTTGTGCATCTGTGCTGGCATTTATTCTAATCCCCATCCACTTTTCATCCACTCAATTGCTCTTTTACCCCATGAGAGACCACTATAAAAGATACAGTTCCCCTTTAGGTTCATATCCAAAGCATAAACACAACTTCTAATCAGCACTGGATGATTCTTACTCATACAGAATGAATCTGATTGGACAAAAGTAAACCAGGTCTGTTGGGTGGAAATCACAGTTGTTGAATTATTCATTTCATTAGATGTGGGTTGTTTTACAGTTCTTATGAGGAAAGCACAAGTATGCAGTAACAGCTGAATGCATTAATGTATAAATACCAGTATTACACTATCTATATGCATAAGTGAAAAACTGCAGATCATTTATCTACAATTATACTGCAGCAAACTTTGTGATCCTACTTTTTTGTACTTATTAAAAAGTTGATGGAGTCTCTACGATCTATAAGGGTTTTCACCATCACAGCCTATTTTCTCCAGAAAAGCTTCTCCTCTGATAACCAACAAACCAATGCTTAATATGAATACATTTAATAATTAAGATGTGTGATATCAGGAATACCTCAATAACAGACCTGGCCAGCAGAATTCCCTCGAGATTTTCTTGACAAACCCAAACCAGAAATTCATGGTACACTTCTGTAAGAGCATTCCTTCACCTCAAGAGCTTTTGCAGCCACATTTACAACATTGGGCAGACGCCCTCATTCAGAATAAATCAGTTTTTTGGTCTAATTTTTACAGGGGCTTTGCTCAGGAGATCAATAATAGTAGCCAAGTCGTATTGGGGCATGAACCATCCAACCAACCAAACCCCCACCACCACCACCACCATCTCAGGGCCTTTACCACAAGAAGTCACTGACACCACTGCCTCAAGATGTCCTACACAGACATTTAATCTGCTTCGAAGATCCAATCTCCACATTTAATTCCTTTATACCAGTCATCAGGCTGAGAAATTATTTTGATGTGACAGTTCACAGTTTTCGCTTGTATGTATTATTAACCCTAACCCTGTATCTATGTGTGTGGCTGTCAAATACATCTCACTGTTTAACATGGATTTCTCACCTGGACATAGGTGAGATATAGGCTGCAGTCATGTGATATTTAAGTTTGTAATCTTCCCTTGGTACAGTATACAGTAGTTGTACTTTTGTCCACTGAATGTAAACCAATCCAAAATATTTTTTCCTACCTTTGATAAAAGCATCTTTTCTTCTTTCTTTTTCTCCTCATGCTGATCCAAAGGCATATGCAGGAAGTCGTCTTCGCAGCAGATGAAACTCACAGTGCATCCCATCCAGACTGCTGCTGGAAACCCTTCTGAGGACCCATTCAAAAATCACCAAGCCTGATTCCTCAGAAGCCCGCAGCTTCCCGACACAGCTCCGAAATAGGAATGTTAGTTGTTGCAGACGGGTTGCAGACGAGTTGCAGACGGGTTGCAGGCGGGTTGCAAACGGGTTGCAGACAGGTTGCAGGTCCCTTTAACTCAGGTGCAGAAGGTGCGAAACTGCTCGTGCGCTCTTCCCCGACGCTGCATTTCCTTCTCGGACCGAACACGTTTCACTTCATTCCACACCTTCTCCTGAACGTCCAACCAGAAATAACACCAAGATCGCTGTCCCAACTTTCCTCGCGCAATTCCTACCGTATTCCCAACCGCGCTCTCAGATGACTCTCTGCTTGTCCAGGAAGAGGAAGGATTGCAGCCTGGGGTTGGCTTTACCACGCGCTTCACTCATTCTAATTCTGTCCATATAAAATCCGAGTTGGGAGTTTAAACTAGTCGAATGAGCCACATCCTCTGAATGGATCCAGCACCATCCATGTCCATTTATCAAAATTTTCTATGCAATATATCAACACATACGATTAAAAGGATAGATTTAACCATGAGATGAGGATGAAGATGATAATTTTATCTGCCTGTCTGTCACAAAGTTAGCACGTCCGCCTCACAGCAAGAAGGCCTGGGTTCGATTCCCGGCCTGGGCGTTTCTGTGTGGAGTTTGCATGTTCTCCCCGTGCTTGCGTGGGTTTCCTCCGGGTGCGCCGGTTTCCTCCTACAATCCAAAGACATGCACAGTAGGTTAATTGGCCGTTCTAAATTGCCCGTAGGTAGTTCACGACCTGGAGAGGGATGGGCGCCGCCAGGCCAAAATCAGCCCAAGTCTCGCCATAACGGCGCCCCAACGACATCCCCGGATGTTTAGGGATAAGTGAAGTGAAGAAAGCAGGACGGTATGGTGGAACAGTAATTGGCATTTCAACCTCACAGCAGGAAGGTCTTGGGTTTGAGTCCATGTTTTCAGTGATTCTGTGTGGCGTTCTCCCCAGGCTTGCGTGGGTTTCCTCCGGTTACTCCAGTTTGATCCAAATGTCCACAGGTGATGCAACAGTGCTGGCTTTACACACTGCCCTCTCCAACCTGGACCTCAAGAACACTTATGTGCGGAAGCTGCTTATTCACTACTGGTTTGCTTACAACACCATAATCCCATCTAGGCTTGTCACTGTAGAAGGAAGGCCCAGCGGATCCTCTCTGATCCCAGCCACACCAGCGACACACTCTTCCGCACTCACACCAGCAGATACAGGGACAGTTTCTACCCACAGATCGTCAGGCTACTGAATTGCTGAAATACCAGACAATCTGCACACACGATTTTGTACATGTATTGTACACATTGTACATGTAGACACCATTACCTTTGTACTACAGTTTTTCTGTTAGCACACTTTGAACGTACCCTACTGTATATGTGTCTATATTGACTTTGTTTTATGTTTATATACATACATACAGTACATACATATCTACATGTGTATCATGTGATCGTGTCTGTGTATGTATATATATATATATATATATATATATATATATATATATATATGTTTATGTATGTATTTTTGTCATGACTATATATATATATATATAAATATAATATATATGTATATATATATATATATATATATATATATATATATATATATATATATATAGAGAGAGAGAGAGAGAGAGATACACATGTATATATTGTATGTATGTGTGTATATATATGTATGTGTGTGTATGTATATATATATATATATATATATATATATAGGATTTTCTGAGTAGATCCTTCCGTAGGAGAGTGCTCAATACTTTTTGGTAGAGCAAATAAACAAAAGGACAGGACAAAGGCTTTCTATTGAAACTCCATTTATCACTACAGATCTGTTTCGAGGGGTGGTGAAAGCATCCCCTCTCTTCAGGTGATTACAGAAGAATCTTCTGTAATCACCTGAAGAGAGGGGATGGTTTCACCACCCCTCGAAACAGATCTGTAGTGATAAATGGAGTTTCAATAGAAAGCCTTTGTCCTGTCCTTTTGTATATATATATATATATATATATATATATATATATATATATATATATATATATATATATAAATATATATTGATATAGTGATAAATGGAGTTTCAATAGAAAGTCTTTGTCCTGTCATTTTATTTTTATTTTTATTATATATATATATATATATATATATATATTATATATATATATATATATGCCAGTGATTGTCCTCCTCGACGTGGCCGTGGATTTGTTATTTATAAGGTTTGTTATGCAGTGTGTATATATATATATATATATATATATATATATATATATATATATATATATATATATAAAACTGGCAGTGGCAAGTTCACCCCAGAGCACATGGTAAGCTGCTTAAAGAAGTCATCAAAACTATGAAAATATCATCATATGAGGTACAGCAAGCTCTTGCTACTATCAATGTGAAAGCGCATGACTCTTCTATCAGAACAAAACTACACAAGCTTGACCTTCATGAGAGGTGTGCCATGTGTTTGCCAGAGAGAACATAGACAAACAACAGCTGTTGTGGAATAAAATTCATTCACCAGATGAGTTTAAAGTTGAATTATTTGGACAACAGAACAAAAAGCATGTTTTATGGAAACCAAATATAGCATTCCAGGGAAGGAATCTCATACCAACTGTGAAGCATGGGGTGGAAGTATTATGGTTTAGGGATGCTTTACTGCAGCAGGACCTGGCCAGCTCATCATAGAATTCAGCAGGAATTCTATTGTGTATCAGAGGGTGCTTGATGGACATGTAAAACCATCTATTAAACAAAAAAATTAGAGGTAAAGCAGAACTGCACACTGTAACATGACAGTGACCCAAAACATATCAGCAAGTCCACCAATAACTAGCTGAAAACTAAGTGGAGACTCCTGGAATGGTTGCATCAAGCCTGAATCTTAATCCCATTGAGATGTTGTAAGTGCGACTTGAAATGGACTGTTCATGCAAAAAAAACCCTCAAAAATCTCACAGGACTGGAGAAAACTTTCCTCAAATTGATGTCAAAGACTGGCAGATGGCTCCAAGAAGCATCTCACTGCAGTTATTTCAGCCAAAGGGGATAACATTAGTTATTAGGGGGTAGGGTGTCCTATTTTTTTCCTCTCTTAAAATACACATTGTTGTTCGTACATTTTGAGTTAAAAATATGTTAATTTATGTTTAATTTCAATGAAATCACTTTCCCATTAATTAAAAAAACAAGATTGAACATTATGTGAACATTTGTTAATCTTCTTCTTTTCCTTTCGGCTGTTTCCCTCAGGGGTCGCCACAGCAAATCATCTGCCTCCATCTCACCCTATCCTCTGCATCTTCTTCTCATACACCAACTACCTTCATGTCCTCCTTCAACACATCCATAAATTTCCTCTTTGGTCTTCCTCTCTGAGCACCCTGTCATATGCTTTCTCCAGATCCACAAAGGTACAATGCAGCTCCCGTTGACCTTCTCTGTATTTCTCTATTAACATCCTGAAAGCAAAACAGTACAACTGTGGTGCTCTTTCTTGGCATGAAACCAAACTGTTGTTCACAAATGCTGACCTCTGCCCTTAGTCTAGCTTCCACTATTCTTTCCCATAACTTAATCATATGGCTCATCAACTTTATTATCCCTCTGTAGTTGCCACAACTCTACATGTCTCCTTTGTTCTTAAAAGTGGGCACCAGCACAGTTCTCTTCCATTTCTCCAGCATCCTCTCACTCTCTAAGACCTTGTTACATGTTCTAGTCAAAATGTTTACTGCTACCTCTCTTAGACACTTCCATACCTCCACAGGTATGTCATGAGGACTAACTGCCTTTCCACTCATAATCCTCTTCAATGCCCTCCTAACTTCACCCTTATTCATCTTTGCAAATTCCTGGTCCTCAACAGTCACCTGTTCTGCTCTTTGTTCTCTCTTATTTTCCTCATTCATCAGCTCTTCAAAGTACTCTTTCCATCTTCCCAGCACACTTCTGTGATCAGTCAATACATTTCCCTCTCTGTCCTTTATCACCCTAACTTGCTTCATGTCCTTCCCATCTCTTTTTCTCTGCTGTGCCAAACTGTATAAATCAAGTTCTCCCTCCTTACCGTCCATCATAGCATATAAGTCATCATATGCGCTCTGTTTGGCCTTTGACACCCCTACTTTTGCCTTTCGCTGTGTCTCCCTGTACTCCTGTTTACTCTTTTCAGTCCTCTCAATGTCACACTTCTTCTTAGCTAACCTCTTCCTTTGTACACACTCCTGCACTTCCTCATCCACCACCAAGTTTCCTTAACTACTTTCCTTCCAGAGGACACACCAAGTACTCTCCGATCTGTCTCCTGATCCATTAGCTGTAGTTGTTCAGTCATCTGGAAGCACTCAGAGCCTGTTTCAACTCCTCCTTGAAGACAACACGACCCTCTTCTTTTTGAAGCTTCCACCACTTTGTCTTCTGCTCTGCCTTTGCCTTCTTCAACTTCCTCACCATCAGCGTCATCCTGCACACTGCCATCCTATGCTGTCTGGCAACACTCTTACCTACTACAACTTTGCAGTCACTGACTTCCTTCAATTATATTATGTACACAAGATGTAGTCCATCTGTGTGCCATTATTTTCGCTCTTATAAGTCACCCTCTGCTCCTGTCTCTTCTTGGAAGAAAGTATTCACTATAGTCATTTCAATCCTTTTTACAAAATCGATCACCATCTGTCCTTCTGTGTTCCTGTCCTGGATACCAAACCTGCCCATCACTTCATCGTTCCCTGTGTTGCCTGCACCATCATGTCCATTGAAGTCTGCACCAATGACTGATCCGGATTGGAAGTTATATTAATGATACACATGTTTGATTTGGCACAGGTTTTACATTGGATGCCTTTTCTCACACAACACTCTGAATTTATTCGGGCTTGAGGTCGGAGTGAGAAAGAACACTGGCTTGATACCCCTGGTGTAGCGGTTTTTTGCACGAGCAAACAATATGAAATGCGGTAAACAACCGCTCAAAAAACAACATGGAAAATTTCTAACAGGAACACTGAGAAAGGTGGAGAGAGACAGAGACATTAAGGCATAAGTAAGTTTAAATAAGGATGTATGTATTTTTTTTAATTTCAGGCACATTGGTGCACTTTAAATCTTTTTCTGTTACAGATTTTAAAATGTTAATGCAGTTTTTCTTTATCATAAGTTGAACTATATTTCTTTCTTTTTTGTTTTTAATGTTAAAGATACAATGTTATGCTGTGGTGTACTGATAACAATTTAATCGAAAAATAATACAGTACAGTACTACAGTATTTGAGTTGCTCGCGGGGTGGTGGTGGAGGTCATGATATGTTTTTTCTTCCTAGAGGTGGCGCCACTGAAAATAATTGAGAAGCACTAATTTCGGGTCAAGTTTTCTTGTATTCTGAGTGTTTAGTTTTCAGGTTTAGTTGGTATTTCTCTTTTGCATTATTGCATCAGTTTGTCAATGTTTTCAAGTGGTCGGTTGGATTTTATTCACTCAGCTCATTTATTTGCTTAACCTTACTAGGTTCTTGGGGAGGGTGGAGCCTGTCTCATTCGACACTGAGCGAAGGCGGACACACAACCAATCACACTTACACCTAGGGGCAATTTGAAACAACCAATTAGCTTAATGTGCATGACTGTGGAAAGAAACGATGTACCCAGAGGAAACCTACGCAACCACAGGGAGATCATGTAAACTCCACACACAAAAATGCAATGTGAGACTTGAAGTAAGGATTTTCTTGCTTTGAGGCAAATGAGCTAACCAAGATACACAGGCTGCCCTCAGTAGGATTTTAGTGAATATAAATTTCTTGTAGCACAGAATTAAGAAAAATAACTGAAAACTGTTTCTATGTAATTCATAAATGTTAGCTATTAGTCCTGTTTAAATAAAAATGAGTATTTCTTTGTGACTCTTTTAAGTACTCAGTCCACACACAATGTGACATGAGTGTATACAGGGATCCCTCATTTTCCGTGGTTAATTGGGACCTAAATCCCTCCGCGACCGCCAAAATCCGCGAAGTAGGATCAAACCCCTCCCCACTGACATAAATGTATATGTGTATATAATATTAATAAATACATATTCAACACTACAAATGCTTATAATAACAATTAAACATTCAAAAATAATGTGTAAGATGTATGTAAAATATAAATATATAGTATACACATACAGATACGGATGCACGCAGTTTTGATTGGGGGTTGTTTTTTGTTTTGGTTTGTTTGGGTTTTTTGTTTTTGTGGCATTTTCCTTAACTTTTTCCCCTATTCTTCCTGAATTTACTTATTTTTTTTAATTCGTTGAATATTCTTTAAAAAAAAAAGTGATGCACTTGAGCCACATGAATTAAAGTGCGAAGTAGTGAGGGATCCTTGTACTTACAGAAGCTGAGGATATGATATCATCAGTTGTAAAACAAGAATTATCGATCTCATGATATCTCACAACAACATAAATTATGTAAAAGTTGACGTAACTCTTTTTATGCTGGAGGCCATTGTTACTATTACGAGGAAACAAAATTCTTGAATGCACATATATCTTTCAGTATTCAACACGAGAGTGAGATTGATTGAGAGAGTGATTGATGGGGAAATAACAGTGTATAAAAATAATGACCAATAATGATAACCCATGGATGGTGTATATTATATCGGGATTGGGGCAGTTTGACTGAATTATATGAACTAGTAGGAAAAAGATTAAATGAGTATCCTTGTGTGCATTGTATTCTAGGCAGTTGTCCCTGTATCATTCATCAATTCTTTTGTTGTTGTTTTTTTTTTTTCAGTAAATTTCTCCCACTTAACCAACTCTTTGAACATTTTTAATCTGTTTCTTTGTGTTGTTTTTTGTTTATTTGTTTGTTTTGTTTTTGAACAGGCAGTCCAAATATGGGAGTGGTGTGGTGTGGTGTGGGAGTGGTGTTACAGCATCACATGCAGTTCATTTTTGTGAACAGGTAAGATTACATACGTCCTGCAGCTATGTGCCATAAATCCTTTCCTTTTTGAAGCAGCTTTACCAATTTCTAACCTGTTTAAAGGAATCAAAATGAAATAGAGCTCTAAATCTCAGAAGAATGCACATATCTCAGAGCACACATTGCGAAGGTCATGTCTTTGACAGGCTTTACATTCTCTTACCATTGATTCTGTTCAAGATCAATTTGCCCTTTAATGAATTTTGACCTGAATTTTTCCATCTGGATTTTAACACCTGAAATTTTGTCAACTTGTATTTGTAAGCTTGGAAAACAGTCGGTTGATTCTAATAAACAGAATAATGAACATGGTATTTTATTAACCAAATACTTTGAAACTGTATCTCAGGATGGTTATTTGTGTTTTGAGTTTTAAATGGAGCATCATAGTAGCATGTGAGTGAGCACATCTACCTCAATGCAAGATGGTCCTGGGTTGAAGTCTGAGCCTCAGTAGCAGCATGTCTGTGTGAAGTTGGCATGTTCTTTCTGTGCTTGCATGGGTTTCCAAAGACATGCACATTAGGCTAATCGGCTGTTTCAAGTTACCCTGAAGTGTGAGTGTGAATGATGGCGTGTGTTGGCCCTCTGGATGGACTGAAAAAACTGTTCAGGGTTTACCTTGGTTTTGCAAAGAGTTGGCTGAAATCCTCATCTTCATGAGCTTCATCCTCCCTGCATCTGAAATCTCAAATTAATGAATTTTAAATTCTTGATTTAAACATTTTTTTCTTCACATTGACAAAAATAAATAAATAGGTTTCGAAAAAAATCAAACATTATAAATACTGTGAGACATTTTTTCATAATACGTACAGCATAGCTGAATTCTAACATGGTATTTTGCGTTGAGGACTAAAGGTAAAAGAAAAGAAACTGTTAGGGCTAAGCAAAGTTTAAGGGTTAAGCTCGAAACTCTGGAAAGCTCAGGCCTGAGATGGTGTCATAAGAGCAGACACAAGGGCTCTGCTTCACCGGAAAAGAATCTAACATAGATCAAAGATAGGATTAGGTTTGAGAAAGCTACCAGATAACACTGAATGAAAATATATATTAGCCCTAAAGTAACACTATTCTTTGCTATATATTTGAGTTGATGCATCATGAAAAACAATACCGCGGTTCTAGGTTAGTATTCTCTCACACCTGTTGCTGGGTGGAACTGTTTAACATTATTTTGAGGTGAGATTAATCGACTAACTGCAACATGAACCAAATGTCTCTGTCTCTCTGTGCTTAGAAAAGAGAGAGACAGAGAGAGAGAGAGAGAGAGAGAGAGAGTTAGGAACATAATAGTTTTGTATTGTATTGTCAATCATTAAATTTTCTACTCACCTGTTGAATGATGACCGAGGAAATTTCACTACACTGATCTCATGAAGTCTGTCTTCCTTTCGGCTTTTTCCCTTTTTTACTTGGGAGTCGCCACAGCAAATCATCTGATTCGCACATTTGATTTGGCAGAGGTTTTTACGTCGGATGCCCTTCCTGTCACAACCCTTTTTAGCAAGGGACAGAAACACGCTGACGACTTTGCAGCTACTCTTTACGAAAGTCAGCAATGGTTCTTTTACATGCCTCTCACCATAGACAGTGACAGACATGGCCCACCTTTGATAAGTAATTTTCTGAATTACATAATCCTACTAATTTCTTGAGGAGTCTGGAACCTTTCTCATCCAAGACGTAGCAAGGGCATGGTACACCCTGAATATCTTGCCATATCATCAGAGGCCATACACACTCACACACTGGGCCAATTGGGAACTGCTGGGGCTTTAAGCAAAGCCATTTTCCCTCAGCATGTACTTACACTATGTCCTGTTTCTGTTGTCATTTTCTTTGACACATGTTTCTTCACTTAAGGTTGTTAAAACAAAATTGATATGGCATGAATCATGTATTTATGCCCGTAAGTACTAAAGTCAGAAAAGATGTTCTGTGACATTGTTATCAAGTTGGTGACAGCCACAATACCACTATCCCAAAGGTTATAACAGCAATATTAGATAATATAATGATGGAATCTGAATATCAACTTTGAATAATGGACCACAAAATCGAATAAAAGGTTTCTTAGAGATTCATTTTAGCTTTCGTCTTACAGGAAGGCAGTCTAGCATCAAAGCAAGTCTCACATTCATCATAACAATGCATTTACATGCATAACAATGTATCCTATCATTATGTAATTTCTATCAATATGAAGCATTGTCACTGTTTTGGGTAATATCTTGATGATTTGTAGAGTATTTGCTGGTTTTTTTGTTTTGTTTTGTTTTGTTTTTTACACCCGAGCCTAGTGGCTCATCGTTCTGGTACTTATCCTTGGTTTCTATAGCGTGAAACTACCAGGAGTACAACTCTTCCTGGATGGGAAGCGAGTCCATCGCAGGTTACCTTCCCAGAATATTTTTACTGGTACCCATTTATACTGCTGGGTGAACAGAAGCACGCTTGTGGTTAAGACCTTGCCCAGATGTATTCGCACAGTGAGGGTCTAACTGGGATTCAAACACACAACCTCCTGATCATGAGCCCAGCACCCTAACCACTACACCACCGGCCCCACTATTATAGCATTTACTGTAGTTCACATTAATTAGTATTCATAAACGTATCTGTGCACCGAATATTCCTTGAAAGTTGTATACAGGGATCCCTTGCTACTTCCTGCTTCAATTCATGTGGCTTCAGTGCATTGCATTTTTTTTTTTAAATAAATATTCATCAAATTAAAAAAATAAGGAAATTAAAGAAGAGCAGGGGGAAAAGTTAAGGAAAATGGCACAAAAACAAGGCCAATTATGCAAAAAAAAAAAAAAAAAAAAACACATAACAAAAAAACAGCCCAAAATCTCCCATCAAAACTACTTCCATTGCTGCATCTGTGTGTGCACGCGTATTTGTGCGTGTGCGCGCGTATGTATGTGTCATCTTCTTCTCATGCAATACCATCTGTATGTGTATGTGTATGTATTTATACTTTATTTACATCTTATGCATTATTTTTGAATGTTTAATTATTATTATAAGCATTTATACTATTGAATATGTATTTGTTGATATTATATACACATGTACATGTACGTGTACATCAGTCGAGGGGGTGTGGGGGGGTGATCCTACTTCATGGATTTTGATGGTCGTTGTGGGGATCTTGGTCCCAATTAACCACGGCAAGAGAGGGATCCCTGTAATAGTATCTACAACACCCTGTTTAAAACCTCTAGTGTTATAGTTAGAGGCAGTATGGAAAGCTATTACCTATCTCAATAAAATTATAATTTACAAGTAAGCAAAATGAAAATAATAAAGTAATAATAATTAAATATATTATGCTGTATTGTCATGTATAATTCCACTTGTATGTAGTGGCACAGTAAGATGATGTTAAGATACTTTTGTTACTTTAGAGATGTGACTTTTAACTCTTTTAACTGGTGCTCCGAAACACTTTTCTCCATGTGTTCATTCACTAACAAATTGTGCTAAATGAAACTTGCTGAGAAGTGTGAATAAAGAACTTTCAACTACATCTGCTTTATGTTTCAGTGAGATGTGGTTAAATCAAACAAGTCCATAGATCACGATAGACCTATCAGTATTTACACTGCACTGTATGAGAAATGTTCGCTATCAATAACTTTAAGTAGACAGAGAGGCACCCAAGTTTGTGTATATGTAAAATAATCTTATTTTTCTACCTGTGTCCCATTCATATAAGACAACCTGTGTTGTCATAACAATCCACACCATTTCCCAATAGTACATTTAAAGCATATTTCTAGATGTATGTCCGAGAGTGCACCACGATCACCACAGGCAATCATGTTACTGACGCATACCTTCTGCCAATCAGAGAGTCAAACCAGAGCTTTGCAACATATTATTGAACCCATTGAAAACTAGAATGCAACAGGTTTCATGGGGCAGCCCAGTGGCGTAGTGATTAGCACATCTGCTCCACAGCAAGAAGGTCCTGGGCTTCATTTCTGGCCTCCTGGGTCTCTGTCTACTACAGTTTTCTGCCACAGTCAAAAGACAGGCATGGAAGGCTAACAGCTGTTCCACATTGTGAGTATAAATAATTTGTGCATGTTTTCATGCTGGAATTGTCTGGCAAGCTGCACATGGTGTAGTCCATCTTCGCCCAGTGTCGGCTGAGACAAGTAGCAGCTTCTATTATATAACTTCTATTTAGATATTCAGTTCAGTTCATCTTCTGTAACCGTTCAGTTCAGTTCATTTTCTGTACCCGCTTAATCCTAATTTGGGTCGCAGGGAGGCTGGTGCCCATCCCAGCCAACTTCGGGACGAGGGCAGAGTACACCCTGGACAGCTCACCAGGCCATCGCAGGGCGGAAACACGCCGACGGCTTTGCAGCCTACTCTTGTCAAAAGTCAGCAATGGTTCTTTTACATGCCTCACCCTATAGACAGTGAGAGACATGGCCGGCCTTTGATAACCCAGTTAGCTCCACTGGGGGGGGGGGGGCAGTGACAACCTTGTGCAGAGTGGAACTCGAACCCCCAACCTTTGGATCAGCGATCCAGCGCCCTATACCACTAGACCACCACTGCCCCTTTCTGTAACCGCTTGATCCTAATTAAGGTCGCGAGGAGGCTGGTGCCCATCCCAGCCAACTCCGGGCAAACGCAAAGCCCTTTTAGTAGGTAGTAGGTAGTTAGTCGGTAGCATTACAGATTATTGTCTTCTTTCTTGTTTATACAAAACTCATTCAAGCACACGTGGCATTTTTTTGCTGTTCCAGATTTCGTTTTACCAAAATTAATCACAGGTAACCTCCTAATTACCTTTAACAAATGTTTCAGCACATCCCAATTCTTTTTCCAAGGGTCTTTGTAATTCTGTACAGTGATTGACCCATGCCCAAGTCCAATACCTTTTAAAAATCACCAGGCCAATGCCCACTATCAAGGCTCCCAGGGGCTACATTGGCACAAAAGTCCCTCTGTATTAGCGGAGTCAGTACTCAAGCCAGTACAGCTCTTATTTCTGGAAGGCTCAGGCTTCCTTTGGTCACTTAAACCCCTAGGTGCAGAGAGGCAATGTCTGCATGCATGTCTATGGCTCTCTGCATTCCCAGGAAGCCATCTGATAGGGGGTGAATTAAAACATCCGCCTGCCTCTTACCCACTGTGCATAACTCCTTATTTCTTAGTCCGGAGACCTGAGGTGAAGTTACATAATGAATTTCCTTTCCAGATGTCTATGAAAGGCTTAGTTTGTCTTAATGTCCTTTTGTGTGTCTTTGTCTCATACATCTTTGAAGAATCATAACTCCCTGCTGATTCATCAGTCTGTTACCGAGTAAAGTAAAAATTACAAAACCGCTTCAGTAGGGTGAGAACCAACTACTGATATTTTGTTGGCCACAAAGAAAATATGTTTTCATAATTTCACATAAAACTATTTAATGTAAGGGTAATACAAAGGATAATGCTCATCTGCTAACTAAATAATGACATTCCAAGGACACTATCAAGGATTATACATAATCATATGAGGCCTAATTACGTTTACAGAACTCAGTTGCTTAAAGAGTAATACTTCATTGCCAGCAACAATATTCTTTCCAAATAATAAAGAATGGCATTTTTGTTCACCCAATAAAGATTCAGAGACATCTCTCATCCAAGTTCATTCCTGTTCTCACTGGAGGTGTCACATAATATAAAGAAATATATCAATTTCCTTTATTTCACCATTTCAACATCCACATTTTGTTATCTATTTCATTGTGTTTACTAGTTGACTTACAGTAGAAAAATATTTTCAACAACATATTTCCAAATAATCTACATTTGTGGTTATATTTGGTACCATTTACCTTAATTAACAAAACACCCCACTTAATTATATACAGAGAAAAGTGCATAGACACAGAGAGAGAGAGAGAGAGAGAGAGAGAGACAGAGCGTGTCTTGGATGTCTTCGGTGTTCTGACACTCGGTGTTATGACTGATAACATATATTAATAGTAATTCTCGTTCCTGTTATGATTTGGCAAATATAGCACATGTGTATGGGAATGGCATTAAATATCTAGAATGAAAATTTACTGTGTGTGTGTGTGTGTGTGTGTGTGTGTGTGTGTGTGTGTGTAAGAGAAACCTTGAGATTAGCCAGAGTGAAAGGGGAAACCCATCCTCATCTGGGTGAAACCAGATAAAAATACAAACCATGCAGCAGAAACTTCACGACAGTTTAACATGAAGTCTAGCTGGTTCTTGTAACTGTAATTCTTTGTCTTCTTCTTTTCCTTTCGCCTGTTCCCTTTAGAGGTCACCACAGCGAATGATCTGCCTCCATCTCACCCAGTCCTCTGCATCTTCTACTCTTACTCCAACTACCTTCATGTTCTCCTTCACCACATCCATAAATCTTCTCTTTGGTCTTCCTCTAGGCCTTCTGCCTGGTAGTTCCAACCTCAGCATTCTACTACCAATATATTCAGTATCCCTCCTCTGTACATGTCCAAACCATCTCAATCTAGCCTCTCTGACTTTGTCTCCAAAACATCTAACATATGCTGTCCCTCTGATGTACTCATTCCTGATCCTATCCATCCTCGTTACTCCCAAAGAGAACAACATTTTCATCTCTGCTACCTCCAGCTCTGCCTCCTGTCTTTTCCCCAGGGCCACTGTTTCTAAACCATACAACATCGCTGGCCTCATCACCGTCTTGTACACTTTTCCCTTCATTCTTGCCGATACCTTCCTATCACACATCACACCGGATACTTTTCTCCAACCATTCCAACCTGCCTGCACACGCTTCTTCACCTCTTTTCCACACTTTTCATTGCTCTGGATTGTTGAACCTAAGTACTTAAAATCCTTCACCTTCCTTATCTCTACTCCCTGTAACCTCACCGTTCCTCTTGGGTCCTTGTCGTTCACACACATGTATTCTCTCTTACTGAGGCTAACTTTCATTCCTTTCCTTTCCAGGGCATACCTCCACCTCTCTAGTAAAAGAGTTTATTAGCAGAATTGGAAAGTCACCCTCACAGTTTCCGAGTGTTTATTTAGGTCCACGTGGTTCCTGATGAGCAGGAGGGAGGGGCTTCTAAGGTGACAACTTCAATCAGTAGTAACACATTAGGATGGATCACATATTTCATAGACCAGAAAGATATCAGGATCACTGGTATCAGTCATAAGAACATAAGAAGCATGTAGACAGACAGACAGAGAAAGAGAGAGAGAGAGAGAGAGAGAGAGAGAGAGAGAGAGAGGTTGTTAGGTATGCTCATAACACTGTAATATTAATGAAGAGTTTTTCAGTGTTGAGTGTAAGCAGGGAATATGCAGACATGCATGGACGCATCAATATGGATGTCTCAAAGCTAATTGCTATAACAAGATGTTTAAGGCCCTCAGTCAGTCAAAGCCTGAAACCCGGGGAGTCAAAGATCAAGTTCAAGTTACACATGAACACCAAGATAAACTTGAATAATATAAAGATAGTGTCTGGAGTTAAGAAAGGTAACATTCAAGAAGTACAGGACTTACAAAGATAAGTGTCACAGTATTAATCTAAAAGTGAAAGCCACTTGAGGAGACTCACTTAAAAACAATGTCTGGCTGAGCCTTCAAAGAATTAGATAATCGTAACCCAAAACTTAATAATTCACCAGAACTGAAAAAGCAGAGCATGTATAACCAAACTAATCCATTGTAATACCAAATACTCTTGTACTCCGGTATTGTACCACCAAATACTTTTATCTTTTATAGATTCTACCCAGATCTCATTTATCCACTTTTAGACACTTTATTTAAATTAGGATTATGGTGGATCCAAAGCCTGGGCACACTGAGCTGAAATGAAACTGACATATCCATCCTTAAATGGTGCCATTCATACAATCATGTACGACTGGGGTTGGTTTACTTTTGGCAATCCAACTAGTAGCATGTTTGGGACATGGGATAAACCAGATCCTGGAGGAAACTCAAACAGACACACTGTGAACTTGATATGTACAGAAACATTCGCAAAGCAATCTAGATTCCCTAGAGGTATACGGTAGAAACACAGTTTCTAGCTGTCTGGGTATAAATAGTAAATAAAATATTTTAAAACTGTATTATAATTCTAATTTATGTGCGCTGTACTGACTTTATTTTATTTATTTATTTATTTATTTTTTACTTTTAGAAACAAGGTGGGGAAAATATTAAGCTTATTAAAAAAAAAGAAGTGTAAAATAAAATGGTGTGATGCAACTCTTAATAACAGTATTGTCATGTGTTTGATAAGGGCGGCATGGCGGTGTCAAGGTTAGCACATTTCTTTCACAGCCAGAAGGTAGGTCACTTTCAGGTGCTCTGGTTTCCTCCCACAGTCCAAAAACATGCATGTTTGTCTCCCTGAGGTGTGTGTGTGTGTGTGTGTGTGTGTGTGTGTGTGTGTGTGTGTATGTGTGGCGGACATGTAGGGGTCTGGAGAACTGTTCAGGTTGTACCCCACCTTTGCTCAGTGTTGGCTATAATAGTCATCAGCCTTCCAACCAACCCCAGAAGGATAAACTGTTCAGCAAAAGAGTGAGTGTGTAGGGTGTATTTAATATTTTGATATTTATTGTACGTGTGTGGTTTTCAAACAGCCCAGCAGAGGACACCAGATGTTCACCTATTCTACTTTGTGAAGTTCCAAGTGTAAATACAGCTCTTAAATTATCAGTGTCATCCAATTTATATTAAAGCATCCTAAAAAAATCACTCCAGTTAAGCCAGTAGAAAAACTCAAGTCATTGATAAATGGAAACTGATAAGTAGACTTTCAAAAGCAGAATGTTACTTGCTGTCATACCGTTATGCAAATAAAGTGTCTCTTAATTTCACTTAACCTTTTTCAGACGATTGATTCTTGGCTCACAGCTGGAGCCCATTCCAGTCGACTCAAGGAGAAGATGGAGTACACCCTGAGCAGCTCATCAAATCAATGCAGAGCAACACAAACATACAACCCACACACATTTACGCCCAGAGCAATTTGAAATACCCAATTAGTCCAATGTGCATGCCTTTGGTCTGTGGAGGAAATCTGGAGCACCTGAGGGAAGCCCATGTAAAAACGGAGAGAATGTGTAACTCAAAACAGAAATACTCTCACCAGGCACAGGGCTCGAACCCAAGTCCTTTTTGATGTGAGGCAGAAGTGATAACCACTACAAGACCACCCTGAAAGTAGTGTATGTATGTATTATTTATATGTATGTATATATCTATGTATAATAATAATAATAATAATAATAATTATTATTATTATTATTATTATTATTATTATTATTATTATTATTATTATTATTATATAAAAAGGAGAGGCCAACATTTTATTTAAGAATTCAATTTACTTTAATTGGTAAAAAAATCTTAGAAAATCTTATACTGACCCCAGGTTTATACATCTACCTATTATTTCATTCCTAGAGTCCATTGCAGACCAGTTCGCATCGAGACCTACAGACCATCAAGGAATACAAAACAAAACTCAGGCACCACATTCATTGTTATGTTCAAATTCATTCGACTTCAGACAATACACGTCTGTTCCCAATCATAAAAAGCACATCAACTTGGATTGTCTGTCTTCCTTTCGGCTTTTTCCCTTTTACTCGGGAGTCGCCACAGCGAATCATCTGATTCGCACATTTGATTTGGCAGAGGTTTTTACGTCGGATACCCTTCCTGACACAACCCTTTTAGCAAGGGACAGAAACACGCTGACGACTTTGCAGCTACTCTTTATGAAAGTCAGCAATGGTTCTTTTACATGCCTCTCACCATAGACAGTGACAGACATGGCCCGCCTTTGATAACCCAGATATGGCCTCTAAATGACATATATGTCACAGCCTGTCATCCCTAAACCTTTGATTGTCTTGTTCACATCATGATTTTATCATATCTTGTATTTTCTGTTTGTTTGTTTTTTGTCCTTGTACTGATATTTGCATATCACCTGACTTTTAACCTGGTTTTAATTCACATTTTTAAAAAGAGTTTTGGATTTGTTCAATAAACTTTTCTATAAAACTCTCAGTCATTCATTCACTCACTCACTCACTTACCACCTAATCCTAGTCGGGTTAATGTTCAGCTCACCAAATCATCACAAAACCAACACATAATTATTCACATTCACACCACTTGGCAATTAAGAATATCCAGTTAGCCTTATGCACAAGTCTTTGGGCTGTGGGAGGAAACCAGAGTGCACTGGAGCACATACATGGGAAGAACATGCAAACTCCACTCTGAGCCCAGCATCTGAACCCAGGACTTTCTTGCTGTTTTATAGTTGTGCTAACCAGTACACCACTGTGCCGCCCCTTTTCAATAAAGTTGCAAACTGCATTTGTCTCTGCCTCCTGACCTTTCACAATATTGCCCTTGCGACTTTTGGCACATAAGCTCATTTAAATAGTTTGAGTACTACTAATTCATTGAAAACTTAACAGTGAGATTAGTTGTTAGTCAGGAATCATCATTGTAACTATTAATCCAGGAGTTGAGGGATAAGCAAATGACCTGGCAAGTTGTCCAGGGTGTACTCTGTGCCAACCTCACCACAACCCTAATTATTATTCAAAAATGAATGAATAGATGAGGATAAACAAATGGTTTTGATCACCTCAACACAATTGAAGTATGACACCAGAAGCAGCACTGAAGCTGTTAATCACGACATGGCAACATGACTGAAACATATCTGTAGGTGAAAACAAGATAAGATGCACAGAGCCGATGGATTTTTGCATTTTCTTTTTTCATTAAAGATCACTTCCAGGGAATGAGTAGCTTCAGAGGAAAGTAAACATTTTCCTAACCGACTTAGCTAGAAAAAACTGCATGGTACACATCTCTCCAGTGTTGTGATTAACAATTCCTACAATGATAGAGGCGATCGGGTTACGAATCAATAGTTATGATGCATGTTTGGAGTGGGAGCTACTGGGAGGAGGTGAGATGCTTGGAAATGCAGTGATGTAGCTATGAAGTACTGCTGTCGTCAATGTGGTGTTGTATTTTGATCGATAAATGCTCATAAGAACAGTATTTCTCTCCCACTGCAGTAGAACAAGAAAGAAGAAGAAACAATGTACAGTAAGTACATTTTAATAATTTATTTGTGTTTTATGTAGTCTGGATCATAAATGTGCGGTGTCAGCATCATTAAGACTGAAATTATATTACCTTTGTGTGTTAAACTATAGACATTCCCACAAAGCAGCACTTTACACTTAGATTCCTATTAAGCAAGCAAGTGGTCCAAAAAAATATTTTTTGAGTAAAAGTCCATGTTTATTGTGAATTCAGATATCAGGAGTATTAAAGCAATGTAATTCACAGCTGAGAGAAGATGAATTGTGTGTGTAAATATGATCCTTCTTTAAAGATTTTTGAATTACTGTATATTTCTATTTATTCATTCATTTACCGGTAATGTATTTATTTATTTATTTTCATATTCTGTATTAATACTGCAAGGGAACTCTTGGCTGTACATCCAACCCATCCAAAGTGGGCACAAACAGACTCAGAGCAGTGGGCTGCCACATTTTGTGGTGTCTGGAGAGCAGTTAGAGGTTAGGTGCTTTGCTCGAGGGCACTTCAGCCATGAACATGGAGGAAGACACATTTTTCCTGCTGGTTCGGGAATCAAACCAGAAAACTTAGGCTTCTCTAAACATTAGGCCACAGCTGCCCCACAGAGCAGCCTTTCTGTTGTTAGATGGAATTCTATATGAATATTAAGTGGTTTTGAGAGTTTTTTTTTTTTTTTTTTTTTTGGGGGGGGGGGTGAGGTTTGATTCAGTTTAATTTCATATTTACATTGACTTCATGTTTTATTTATTGGACTATATGAATGGCAACTTTACATCACAGAAAGAAGTTCCTGAGTTCAAGCCACATGTCTCGTCAAGGTGTTTCCGCGTGGAATTCTCCCTGTGCTTGCATGGGTTTCATCTGGGTACTTCAGTTTCATCCTATAGACCGAAGACATCCACATTAAGCTAACTGGATATTCTCGAGTTCAACTCTGTGTGAATGTGAATGAGCATAGATGTGTGTCTTTGTTGCTGTGCACGGGTGTAACCCACCTTCACCCAGAATGGGTTGGGATGGGCTCCAGCCTCTCTGTGACCCCAACAACAGATAAAACTGTTCATAAATGAAATTTATGAATGAATGGATGGATGTACTATATATGCATAATCAAGATGCTATGTATCCTTGAAATACAATTTTTTTTGGAAAATATCTTTACAGAAATGCCCAGAAGAGAGAGTAAAATCCATTCAATAAAGATGGAAAACCTACCAAAAATTGAATTTAAGACCCTGATGTCAAAAATAATGGTAAGGCAAAGTTGTTGCTTTTTAATTCTTTATCATATGTAATTTTCAATACAGCACTTATTTCATATAACTAATAATAATAACTTCTTTATTTAGTATTTTTTGTTATCACATCTTCTCAAAACCTAGTCAACCAGCTAAAATATAATTAGTAAAAATATTGCATAAATCCTCAGTGGTGAAATGTAAGCAAGCTTATTTCAACTTGAACTAAGTGTTTTCTCCATTTGGAAAGCTTGGTTTTATAGACACATGAGACTCTAATGGAGCATTCACATCCGGATCAGGATATTTACCAGCAGTCCTCTGGCTGCTTTCATGTCTCACTTTAGTGACATCATCAGTGTTTTGAGCTTGAGCTCCTTGCATTTGCTCCACTGCAGCATCTTTTTTGCTCACTCTGCTGTGTGTTAATGTGCCTGTGTGTGTGTGTGTGTGTGTGTGTGTGTGTGTGTGTGTGTGTGTGTGTGTGTGAGTATGTCGATGGAAGACGAAGTGCAGGCTCCAGCTTTGTGTGAGGCTAAAACCAGAAACCTTTTGCCCTCTTCATCTTTTCAGAGCTGGCCATTTTCCTCCTGGATTAAAGAGAACATCAAGAAAAAAGAATGCTTCTTCTATGTAGAAGATTGCGGGAAGTATGCGTTACTATTCTGACCTTGCATATTCTGCTGAGTCACGCCAATCCAATCTAGCTAGAGGAATATGTACTCTCAGAGGCTAATGCTGTATATGACTCACTGTATTACTTTAGTTAAATATTTCTGTCACTATCCATATCCATATGGTCATATTCATTTATTCAACTGTTGTGTTAGTAGGCCTGTATATAACTATAAACATATGTCTATGTGGTTTTTTTGGTAATAGAGAGGGGATCTGTATGTGTGGCTATCCAAACACCCAACACATTGATGAAGCCATCAAGCCAGAGGACTATATCGGGCAGCGGTATGACCATAACAGACACATGAGGGAGGTTCCCACTGATGCGTTTGGAGACATTAGTTTTGGAGGAATTGGACAGAAAACAGGCAGGGTAAAGGGAACTTGGATTTCTGTGTGAAATTATATTTGTCTGCTCTCTTTCTTTATCATGATGACAATTACATTGGTTTGTTAATATGTTGGATTGTGGGCTTTTCCATGCATTTGTGTGTGAGCAGTACATCCGTGTATCCTCTGATACGCCTGTTGAGAAGCTGTACCAACTGATGACTGAGCACTGGAATCTGCAGCCTCCTAAATTGCTAATATCAGTAACAGGAGGAGCCAAAAACTTTAACATGAAGACTGATCTGAAGACCAAGTTCCGTAGAGGACTAATTAAAGTGGCCCAAACAACAGGTACACAACCTTTGCAAGAACACTGCTATAAAATAACAATCACAAAGCTGAAAGGCTATTATTATTATTATTATTATTATTATTATTATTATTATTATTATTATTATTATTGAGAACCCACCTCCCCAGGATCCTAATTAGGATAAAGTAGTTCAGAAAATTTATTATTATTATTATTATTATTAGTGAGCACCAGCTTGCCCGTGACCCTAATTAGGATTAAGTGGTTCAGAAAATTAATGAATGATATTATTATTATTATTATTATTATTACTATTATTATTATTATTATTATTATTATTATTATTATTGTCGTTGTTGTCGTTGTTGCTGCTGTTGTTGTTGTTTCGGGCAGCCGCAGCCTAATAGTCAGAGAAGTGACTTTTGGGACCTAAAGGACACTGGTTCGATTCCCAAATATGGTGGTACAGGAGTGAGCAGCATCTTTCCTTCCTCCTCCACATAAGGGGCTGAAGTGTCCTTGAGTTTGGCACCTAACCCCCAAGTGATCTCCATGCGCCCCAATATATGTTTGGCAGCTCACTGCTCCAAGTCTGTGTGTGTGTGTGTGTGTGTGTGCTCACTTTGGATGGGTTAGATGCAGAGGAAATAACTTCCAATACGGGATAAATACAGTACAGCAACATCAAAAGTCCAAAATTTAAATAATATATAATTATTACTGTATTATCATCATTTGCTGAACAAATGAATCCTGATAGATTCATATGATCATGAGTCTATCTCAGCCAACACTATGCAAAAGTGGAGTACACTATGAATTGCTTGTGTGCCCATAGCAGGGCAATACATACAAAACCATTCACACTCACATCCACATCTAGGGTCAGTTTGAAACAGTCAATTAGTATAATATGCATGGGGTTTTTTGTTGTTGTTGTTGTTGTTGTTGTTTTGAGAACAGTGGCGTACCCTGAGAAAACCCACACAACCAACAGGGAAAACATGCAAACTCCACAGAGATGTTTCAAAGCCTGCAACTCGAACCAGCACCAGAGTGCGGCCCTAAATATTATTGTTATTGTTTTTGTTGTTATTATACTCATATTTCCTCAGTGGCAGATGGGTACACATCTTGCTCTTCTTAAAATCTCTTATCTACTAACATAAGACATAACATGAGCCTTTGGCTCATCTATTAGGGTTTTAGGCATAGCATGCTGTAATTCCAAATGGAAGGTGGGGCATAGAAGGCATGAAGAAGTAACCAAATTGAAAATTGAACACCTGCTCTTCTATATAACACCTAATCAGAAAGATTATAAAGGGAACTTAATGATTGGTGGTAGTACAGTATATTGTGATTATGAAGTGAGTGCATGATATCATTTATCATTTCAGCAGCAATTGCATCAAAGCAATTCCATTCTGTCTGTTTCAGGTGCATGGATCTTGACTGGAGGAACACACACAGGTGTGATGAAACATGTTGGGAGAGCAGTACGAGACTACTATCTAAGCAGTAACTCTGTAGGCAGCCAGATTGTGGCTATTGGAGTGGCCACTTGGGGGGTCATCCATAACCGCCAGGCACTGGTTCATCCAGAAGTGATTACATTTTCAAATCTTTTAGAGCAACTTATTATGATCATTCATTCATTTTCTGAAATGGCTGGCACATATCTCAGCCGACGCTGGACGAGGGTGGGGTACACACCAGGCCATCGTCGGGCCAACACTCACACAACCACACTCTCAGCTAGGAGTGATTTGGAACAGCCAATTAAACCGCTGTGAATGTTTTTGGACTGTGGGAAAAAAACGGAATACCCGGAGGAAACCCAGACAAGCACAGAGAGAGCATGCAAACTCAACACAGAAATACCTGAGATAGGAATCAAACCTTGGACCTTCTTGTTGTGAGGCAGAAGTGCTAACCATTAACGGCACGTGCCGCCTTGCTTATCATTATCAGCCATTCACACTCACACTCACACCTAGGGGTGATTTAGAACAGCTAAGTAACCTATTGTGCATGTTTTGAGACTGTAGGAGGAAACGTGACTACTCAGAAGAAACCCACATAAGAACAAGGTTAATAAGCTAACTCTACACAGAAAGGCCTGAACCTATACGTACTAGTATTAATTTTAGAATTTTTTTAGCACACATTCCTCTCCTTTTGGCCTTTGGGATTAATTTGTAAATGTCAGTGAGGCAGTGGTGGCCTGGTGGTAGGGTGCTGGATTACTGATCCCAAGGTTGGGGGTTCAAGCTCCACTATCAACAGATTGTACCCCACTGCAACGAACTGGGTTATCAAAGGCCGGCTGTCTCTCACTGTCTATGTAGATGTAAGTAAAAAATAAAACTGTGCATGTAAAAGATGTTGCTGTTGTCCGTAAAGAGTAGACTGCATAGCCATCAGCATGATATCCTGGTGAGCAGTCCAGGATATATGCTGCCCTTTCACAGAGTTTGCTGAGATCGGCGCCAGCCTTCCTACGACCCTAAATAGGATTAAGCAATTCATAAAATGAATGAATGAACAGGAAATGATAGTCATACGCAAGTTTTATGACTTAAAGTTACTATGCAGTTGTCAGAGTGAATTAGGTGAATTGCCAATTGTCTGAGTGTTAAACATATTTTAACCATTCTTATAGCTTGGATTTATGTGGTTTCCAAAATATTACGTATACTGTAAAATAAAAACATACTTATAAAAAAATATTATATAAGCAAAAAATGTATCTGTTTTTGCAGTGCACATTATTTTACAATCGGGGCAGTGGTGGTCTAGTGGTAAAGGGCGCTGGATCGCTGATCCAAAGGTTGGGGGTTCGAGTCCCACTCTCGTTGTTGGGGGTTGTCGCTGTACCCCCCCCCCCCCCCCCCAGTGCAGCTAACTGGGTTATCAAAGGCAGGCCATGTCTCTCACTGTCCATGGTGAGAGGCATGTAAAAGAACCATTGCTGACTTTCGTAAAGAGTAGCTGCAAAGTCGTCAGCGTGTTTCTGTCCCTTGCTAAAAGGGTTGTGACAGGAAGGGCATCTGACGTAAAAACCTCTGCCAAATCAAACGAGTCAGATGATTCGCTGTGGCGACTCCCGAGTAAAAGGGAAAAAGCCGAAAGGGAGACAGACATTATTTTACAATCATATTCACAAGCAGATCAATTTATATGAATGTCTGCTCTGTTAAATAAATGCAGTTTCATTCACTCATCAGCAATAAGAACTTTTTCTTGATTATGAAGCCTGTCCTGGGAATAATAAATGTGAGGCAGTAAAATGTGAAGTACAAATGTCAGTGTGAGGGCACCTTTACATACTCATTCACACCTCGGGGGTAATCAATCCATCTGTTTTTCAGAAATGGAAGTAAATAGAACCTAAAGTAAACCCACACAGAGAGACATGCACTGAAAGTATGAAACTCCATACAGACGGTAATTCAAAGTTAACCCAATTTGATCATATGCCAGACATAATTGACTGTCTCTCTCAAAGCAAAATCCCCAGTGTTGAATGAACACTCAGTTAATTGAACTGTGATCCTTGGACATATAAAATATATGGTGTTGATCTAATGCACAGGAGCCTATATATGTATGTGTATACACATATATAGACTAACTATCTATCTATCTATCTATCTATCTATCTATCTATCTATCTATCTATCTATCTATCTATCTGTCTATCTATCTATCTATCTATCTATCTATCTATCTTCATCCATCCCAGGGTTGCTTTCCTGCTCATTACTATCTTGATGAACATGGTCAGGGTCATTTATCCTGCCTGGATGTTAACCATTCTCATTTCCTGCTGGTTGATGATGGAACATCTGGCAAATACGGAGTTGAGATTGAACTTCGGGGACGACTGGAAAAACTGATCTCAGATCAGCCTTTAGAAAAAACAGGTGAGTGTGCAGATGTGATTTTTTTTTTACCCCTTACCCATTAACCTGTTGGGATATTGTCATTACCTGCGTTCATGTTGCTATTTCACTCACTGCCACCAACTTCAGCAAACGTTCATACATACTAACCTTTTGAAATGTTACACTGGCATCCTATATGATTAGAGTTGCAAGATAAAATTGTTGTTTTGTAAATCTTACCTTTGAACTTGTTACAATGACCTTGGCCTTATATATCTTGTCTGTTCTATATCTGAAGACATGCTGGGCGGATCATTCTGAAATTTTGTATGTAGGTTTCCCATATTTTGTTTGTGTGCATAGGCTTATCAACTTCTCTTTTTGAAATTTGACCTTGTCACAGTGTCTTTGACCTTAAACATTTTATCTGGGCTATTTCTATTTCTGATGGGCAGTTGATGGGTTTCACCATCTCTGATGTCTATTTTCTACTCTATTCTGTATACTATATTCTACTTCTATTCTACTCTATACTGCAGCCATGAGGCGGGGGGGGGCACTAACCAGTGTCTCTCCCCCTTATGCCGGTCCCAAGCCCGGATAAATGCAGAGGGTTGCGACAGGAAGGGCATCCGGCGTAAAACTTCTGCCACATTTAAAAATGCAAATGATCAAAACAAAATTCATACCGGATCGGTCGAGGCCCGGGTTAACAACGACCGCCATCAGTGCTGTCAACCAACAGGGTGCTGATGGAAATTGGACTACTGTTGGTCGAAGACGTCGAAGAAGGAGAGGCGGGAGGCGTGTCCGTAGGCAGAGAGAGAAGAGGAAATGCGTGAGCCTCGGACTGAGAGTAGGGACTTTGAATGTTGGAACTATGCAAGGAAAAGATAGGGAGCTGGCTGACATGATGCAGAGGAGGAAGGTGGACATACTGTGTGTTCAGGAGACAAGGTGGAAAGGTAGAAAGGCTAAAAGCTTAGGAGCAGGGTTTAAACTGTTTTATAATGGTGTGGATGGGAAGAGAAATGGAGTAGGAGTCATCTTGAAGGAGGGGTTTGTCAGGAATGTTCTAGAAGTGAAAAGAGTGTCAGACAGAGTGATGAGTCTCAAGTTAGAAATTGAAGGCGTGATAGTCAATGTTGTTAGTGCTTATGCCCCACAGGCAGGATGTAAGCTAGAAGAGAAGGAGAGATTCTGGAGTGAGTTAGATGAAGTGATGCAGAGTACCCCCAGAGGTGAAAGAGTGGTCATTGGAGCAGACTTCAATGGACATGTTGGTGCAGGCAACAGAGGGGACGAGGAAGTGATGGGCAGGTTTGGTATCCAGGACAGGAACACAGAAGGACAGATGTTGATCGATTTTGCAAAAAGGATGGAAATGGCTGTGGTGAATACTTTCTTCCAGAAGAAACAGAAGCATAGGGTGACTTATGAAAGCGGAGGTAAGAGCACACAGGTAGACTACATCTTGTGTAGGCGAGGTAATTTGAAGGAAGTCAGTGACTGCAAAGTAGTAGTGGGTGAGAGTGTTGCCAAACAGCATAGGATGGTGGTGTGCAGGATGACACTGATGGTGAGAAAGGTGAAGAAGGCAAAGGTAGAGCAGAAGACAAAGTGGTGGAAGCTGAAAAAGGAAGAGTGTCGTGTTGTCTTCAAGGAGGAGTTGAAACAGGCTTTGGGTAGTCAGGAAGTGCTTCCAGAGGACTGGACAACCACAGCCAATGTGATCAGGAGACCGGTAGGAGAGTATTTGGTGTGTCCTCTGGAAGGAAAGTAGATAAGGAAACTTGGTGGTGGAATGAGGAAGTGCAGGAGTGTGTACAAAAGAAGAGGTTAGCCAAGAAGAAGTGGGACATTGAGAGGACCGAAGAGAGTAAACAGGAGTACAGGGAGACACAGCGTAAGGCGAAGGTAGCAGTGTCAAAGGCCAAACAGAGGGCGTATGATGACTTGTATGATAGGTTGAACAGTAAGGAGGGAGAAAATGATCTATACAGGTTAGCACAGCAGAGAAATAGAGATAGGAAAGACGTGCAGCAAGTTAGAGTGATAAAGGACAGAGAGGGAAATGTATTGACTGATGACAGAAGTGTGCTGGGAAGATGGAAAGAGTACTTTGAAGAGCTGATGAATGAGGAAAATGAGAGAGAAAAAGAGTAGAAGGGGTGACCGTTGAGGAGCAGGAAGTAGCAAAGATTAGTAAGGGAGAAGTGAGGAGGGCATTGAAGAGGATGAAGAGTGGAAAGGCAGTTGGCCCTGATGACATACCAGTTGAGGTATGGAAGTGTCTAGGGAGGTAGCAGTAGATTTTCTGACAAGAATATTCAACAAGGTCTTAGAAAGTGAGCAGATGCCAGAGGAATGGAGGAGAAGTGTGCTTGTGCCCATTTTTAAGAACAAGGGCGATGTACAGAGTTGTGGCAACTACAGAGGGATAAAGTTGATGAGCCATACAATGAAGCTATGGGAAAGAATAGTGGAAGCAAGACTAAGGGCAGAGGTCAGCATTTGTGAACAACAGTTTGGTTTCATGCCAAGAAAGAGCACCACAGATGCAGTGTTTGCTTTGAGGATGTTAATAGAGAAGTACAGAGAAGGTCAGAAGGAGCTGCATTGTGCCTTTGTGGATCTGGAGAAAGCATATGACAGGGTGCCGAGAGAAGAACTGTGGTATTGTATGAGGAAGTCTGGAGTGACAGAGAAGTATGTTAGAGTGGTGCAGGACATGTATGATAGATGTAAGACAGTGGTGAGGTGTGCTGTCGGTGTGACAGAAGAGTTCAAGGTGGAGGTGGGACTACATCAAGGGTCAGCTCTCAGCCCCTTCTTGTTTGCTATGGTGATGGACAGGCTAACAGTTGAGGTTAGACAAGAATCTCCATGGACTATGATGTTTGCAGATGACATTGTGATCTGTAGTGAGAGCAGAGACCAAGTGGAGGAAAATCTAGAGAGGTGGAGGTATGCCCTGGAAAGGAGGGGATTGAAGGTTAGTCTTAGTAAGACAGAATACATGTGTGTGAACGACAAGGACCCAAGAGGAACTTTGAGGTTACAGGGGGCAGAGATAAAGAAGGTGGAGGATTTTAAGTACTTAGGCTCAACAATCCAGAGCAATGGAGAGTGTGGAAAAGAGGTGAAGAAGCGCGTGCAGGCAGGTTGGAATGGATGGAGAAAAGTGTCCGTGTGATGTGTGATAGGAGAGTATCGGCAAGAATGAAGGGAAAAGTGTACAAGACGGTGATGAGGCCAGCAATGTTGTATGGTTTAGAGACAGTGGCCCTGGGGAAAAGACAGGAGTCAGAGTTGGAGGTAGCAGAGATGAAAATGTTGAGGTTCTCTTTGGGAGTAACGAGGATGGATAGGATCAGAAATGAGTACATCAGAGGGACAGCACATGTTAGATGTTTTGGAGACAAAGTCAGAGAGGCTAGATTGAGATGGTTTGGACATGTACAGAGGAGGGATAGTGAGTATATTGGTCGTAGGATGCTGAGGTTGGAACTACCAGGCAAAAGGCCCAGAGGAAGACCAAAGAGAAGATTTATGGATGCAGTGAAGGCGGACATGAAGGTCGTTGGAGTAAGAGTAGAAGATGCAGAGGATAGGGAGAGATGGAGGCAGATCATTTGCTGTGGCGACCCCTGAAGGGAACAGCCGAAAGGAAAAGAAGAAGAAGAAGATTCTACTCTATACTGTTTAAGTTCTTTTTTAAATGTCTTTGTGCTTTTTAAAAATCATTAAATCCTATCTTTATTGGTGTAATAGTATTTAAAGTCTAATGTATTGGCAATCATCTTTTTTCCAGAGAATGAACTAAAAATTCCAGTCGTGTGTGTGGTACTAGGTGGTGGACCTGGAACTTTAAATGTGAGATTGATTTCTTTGCTCTTTATTGGAACCAATATGTATTGTCTATTTTGTTCTGAAGTCACCTCTCACTTTTCACAGACAATTTACAACTCAATGATGAACAACACCCCTTGTGTAGTTCTGGAAGGTTCTGGACGCTTGGCTGATGTCATTGCCAATGTGGCTGAACTACCCCTATCCAAGATCACAATAGCACTCACCCATCGCCTGATGAAGAGATTTTTTGCAAAAGAGTATGAGACCTTCACTGAAATGGAGTTTACTGAGTGGACCAAAAAGGTTGGAAGAAAAGGATTCTGACAATAGATATAAAAAAAAAAAACCATACTGCAGTTTTTAGGAGAAATGAATTAAAGCTGAATTTAAGACATTTCTGATCCTGACTCTTGTACAGAAGAATATACTAACCTCAATTTCAGAAATATTACTTTTGAATGGACTAAAGATCCAAGCATCCACCTATTTGCTGAACCACTTAATCTGATTAGAATCAAATGCATATTCTTTTCAATCTAATAATAGCTCTGTCCCAAGTTTGTTGAATGTGTCTCAGGCTTCAAATTCTAACTTTGCCTATACAGGGATCCTTCGCTACTTCGTGCTTCAATTCATGCGGCATCAGTGCATTGTGGGTTCAGTGGGTTCAAATATTCATTGAAAGAAAAAATAAGGAAATTAAGGAAGAATGGGGGAAAAGTTAAGGAAAATGCCACAAAATAAATAAATTAATTAATTAAATTTAAAAATCCCTAAACAAACACAAAACAAAAAACAACCCAAAACCTCCCATCAAAACTAGTTAAATTTTTGTGAGGTGCACGTGTCTGTATGTGTGTATTTATATTTTATTTACATCTTATGCATTATTTTTAATGTTAAATTGTTATTATAAGCATTTATACCATTGAATATGTATTAATTGATATTATATACACATATACATGTACGTATATGTCAGTCGGGGGGGGGGGTGATCCTATTTCGCGAAATTCAATGGTCGTGGGGGGGATCTCGATCCCAATTAACCTCAGAAAGTGAGGGATCCCTGTATTTACAAAACAAAATTAAGCTGAAAATGGTTTTTGTTTTACTTCCGTCCATTACATAAAGGTTCACAAATAATTATTCTAAGATTTCTGAAAATGGGGTTTGTAGTTTTTCTTTTAATATGTAACTTTATTATTATACAACTATGTGCAATTTTTACTGTATTGGCTTTACATATGGACAAATGTAAAATTGTTCACTAACAATGTTGATTAATGTTCACTGTTATCCATTGTTGTAACGTAGAATATTTACATATAGCTGCTTTAAATTTTCCTGTGGATATTGGGAGTTTATTTGTGGAATTTGTGAGAAGGATTATGATTATCTATTAATAATTGAGGGGCTGAGAACCAGAGTAGTCTAACCACCAGAAAGCTCTTTTTTTTTTTTTTTTTTTTTAGAAAAAAATTATGTGATGTTTATTTATTTATTTATTTATTTGCCACATAAAAGACATCATGGATAACAGTCACTGTTCAAACTCATAAAGAATATGAAGGGACATTTCAGGCATGCATAGACATTATCCACATGTGTCAAAATCTGAATTTATCATAATTCATTCATTCATTCATTCATTCAATTTCTGAATTGCTTAATCCTACTTAGGATTCTGGGGAGGCTGCTGCCCATCTCAACCAACTCAGGGTGAGGCCAGAGTACATCCTTAACAGCTCACCAGGCCATCACAGGGCAGACGTATGCTGACAAAAATTGGCACTGTCTCATCATAGACAATGAGAGACATGGCCGGCCTTTGCTTTTGACAACCCAGTTGGCGCTACTGGGAAATGGCTTTATCTAATTTTTCACATTTTGTTGCTCTCAGCCCTTCAATAAGAATTATTAAAAATGTTTTTTTTAAAAAAAAGCATCTTTATTGAGGAATCAGGTACTGCAACATGCATAAGATATAAAAAACTTGGTAACTATGCCAAAACTACAGATTAACTTCAAATATGAGACCTTCATAATGTATTACCATATTCTCCACAGATTCAAGACATTGTCCAGATCCCTCAGCTGTTGACTGTGTTTCGCATCGATGAGGAGAAACACAAAGACATGGATGTTGCCATTCTTCAAGCTTTTCTAAAAGGTGCAATTTGATGTCATTTTCACATTGGTATCTGTCCTGCCCTTCCTTAGCTGGAAATAGAGGCTAATACGCAGTAGGATTCAGAACTGTAATGAATATGGTACCTTAATGGAAATTTGGCCAGCAATTTCTGTCGCATCCATCAGTGATTATGGATATAACATAATCAATCATCTGGTAGCTTTTCACTAGGTCTCCTGAGTAGCTTATTCATATCACATCTTCTTCTTTTCCTTTCGGCTGTTCCCTTCAGGGGTCGCCACAGCAAATGATCTGCCTCCATCTCTCCCTATCCTCTGCATCTTCTACTCTTACTCCAACGACCTTCATGTCCGCCTTCACCGCATCCATAAATCTTCTCTTTGGTCTTCCTCTGGGCCTTTTGCCTGGTAGTTCCAACCTCAGCATCCTATGACCAATATACTCACTATCCCTCCTCTGTACATGTCCAAACCATCTCAATCTAGCCTCTCTGACTTTGTCTCCAAAACATCTAACATGTGATTTCCCTCTGATGTACTCGTTTCTGATCCTATCCATCCTCGTTACTCCCAAAGAGAACCTCAACATTTTGAACCCCAACTCTGACACCTGTCTTTTCCCCAGGGCCACTGTCTCTAAACCATACAACATTGCTGGCCTCATCACCATCTTGTACACTTTTCCCTTCATTCTTGCCGATACTCTCCTATCACACATCACACCGGACACTTTTCTCCAGCCATTCCAACCTGCCTGCACGTGCTTCTTCACCTCTTTTCCACACTCTCCATTGCTCTGGATTGTTGAGCCTAAGTACTTAAAATCCTCCACCTTCTTTATCTCTGCCCCCTGTAACCTCAAGGTTCCTCTTGGGTCCTTGTCGTTCACACACATGTATTCTGTCTTACTAAGACTAACCTTCAATCCCCTCCTTTCCAGGGCATACCTCCACCTCTCTAGATTTTCCTCCACTTGGTCTCTGCTCTCACTACAGATCACGATGTCATCTGCAAACATCATAGTCCATGGAGATTCTTGTCTAACCTCGTCTGTTAGCCTGTCCATCACCATAGCAAACAAGAAGGGGCTGAGAGCTGACCCTTGATGCAGTCCCACCTCCACCTTGAACTCTTGTGTCACACGGACAGCACACCTCACCACTGTCTTACATCTCTCATACATGTCCTGCACCACTCTAACATACTTCTCTGTCACTCCAGACTTCCTCATACAATACCACAGTTCTTCTCTCGGCACCCTGTCATATGCTTTCTCCAGATCCACAAAGGCACAATGCAGCTCCTTCTGACCTTCTCTGTACTTCTCTATTAACATCCTCAAAGCAAACACTGCATCTGTGGTGCTCTTTTTTGGCATGAAACCAAACTGTTGTTCACAAATGCTGACCTCTGCCCTTAGTTTTGCTTCCACTATTCTTTCCCATAGCTTCATTGTATGGCTCATCAACTTTATCCCTCTGTAGTTGCCACAACTCTGTACATCTCCCTTGTTCTTAAAAATGGGCACAAGCACACTTCTCCTCCATTCCTCTGGCATCTGCTCACTTTCTAAGACCTTGTTGAATATTCTTGTCAGAAAATCTACTGCTACCTCCCCTAGACACTTCCATACCTCAACTGGTATGTCATCAGGGCCAACTGCCTTTCCACTCTTCATCCTCTTCAATGCCCTCCTCACTTCTCCCTTACTAATCTTTGCTACTTCCTGCTCCTCAAAGGTCACCCTTCTACTCTTTTTCTCTCTCATTTTCCTCATTCATCAGCTCTTCAAAGTACTCTTTCCATCTTCCCAGCACACTTCTGTCATCAGTCAATACATTTCCCTCTCTGTCCTTTATCACTCTAACTTGCTGCATGTCTTTCCCATCTCTATTTCTCTGCTGTGCAAACCTGTATAGATCATTTTCTCCCTCCTTACTGTTCAACCTATCATACAAGTCATCATACGCCCTCTGTTTGGCCTTTGACACCGCTACCTTCGCCTTACGCTGTGTCTCCCTGTACTCCTGCTTACTCTCTTCGGTCCTCTCAATGTCCCACTTCTTCTTGGCTAACCTCTTCTTTTGTACACACTCCTGCACTTCCTCATTCCACCACCAAGTTTCCTTATCTACTTTCCTTCCAGAGGACACACCAAGTACTCTCCTACCGGTCTCCCTGATCACATTGGCCTTGGTTGTCCAGTCCTCTGGAAGCACTTCCTGACTACCCAAAGCCTGTTTCAACTCCTCCTTGAAGACAACACGACACCCTTCCTTTTTCAGCTTCCACCACTTTGTCTTCTGCTCTGCCTTTGCCTTTTTCACCTTTCTCACCATCAGTGTCATCCTGCACACCACCATCCTATGCTGTTTGGCAACACTCTCACCAACTACTACTTTGCAGTCACTGACTTCCTTCAAATTATATCGCCTGCACAAGATGTAGTCTACCTGTGTGCTCTTACCTCCGCTTTCATAAGTCACCCTATGCTTCTGTTTCTTATTCATATCACATAAAATTATGAAAATTACTGAGCCTCATTATATAAAACTCCCCGGACTTCTAGATGGATGGCACTTTTACTTCACCAGACTCTTACAGTACTTTTGTTTTTAAGATCATTAGATCATTGTTTAAAAATGTAGGATGTGTTCTGTAGCAACAAATAAAGTGATGTTATGTAAGGTTCAAAGGTTATGTATTGAGTTCTGCATAAGAAGAAAAATTTTTTTGTCTCCACAGCCCCCCAGCGCAGTGACAACGTGAACAGAGAGACACAGCTACAGCTGGCTGTGGCCTGGAATCGAGTGGACATTGCAGAAACTGAGATGTTCACTGAAGAAAGTAAATGGAAGGTCTGGTGTATATTTATACATTCTAACTATTCAATTCTCCACTCTTCTGTTTACAAGCAATAATAGTAGCTCTGCCAGTCTCGGATCACGGACGTGATTAGAGTAACAACTTCTTTCCATTCAAACTATTTATCTTTTTTTAAGGGTTTAAAATAAAATCCAATGGTGTAAGATCAGTGGGTTTTTTCTTTTTCTTTCTTGTTTTTTTTTTTTAATGTACTTTGTTATAGAATATTATGTAGCATCATTGATAACACTCATCTCATTCACTTATTTGCTGAAATGGTTAATTCTAATATTAGGTTGGCCTCTGAGCAAGGATGCTTGCCAAACTATCACAAGGCAAAAAAACATAACCATTCACATTCACACCTAAGGACAATCTGAAACAATCAATTAGCCTTAAATGACTATATTGGACTCTGAGAGGAAACCAGAGTATTCGGATAAAATGTACGAAAGTACAGACAGAACATGCAAGCTTGGGTCTTAAACCCAGGATATTTTTTGCTAAGAGGCAGATGTGCGAACCACAATGCCACCGTGCCACCCTGACTCACAACAGTTTTTTGTTATAAACTGAAATGCAGTTGCAAAAAAGGAACAAGACAATTTTGTGTTAATTCATTCTTGTAACTACACCTGACAGTACTGATTTAAAAGGTAAGGATTGTAACATTTTGTGGTATTTATTAGCAGAAATGAAGTATATCACCAATAAATAGGTTTTTATTCAACTGTAATCTTTTATTTAAAAAAAGTATTTCATTCTTCAGAAGCTTAGACTAATCTGTTTACATCTACATGGGAGGCAAGTCCCCTCTCATCTTGTACTGCCATGTTTTGACAATAGCCCAGAACCAGAGAGACTTTGAAGAGGACGTGTCAGCAATTAGATTCCAGTGTGTTCCATCTACAACTTCATCATTAGATGCTGCTAGATACAACCAAAGCTTACACATTGTACCTTTATCAAAAAGAATTAAGATTTGTTTTTCTAGGCTTTTTTTTTAAACACATCTCACTTTTTAGACTGAATTCTGCCTCGAAATGTTTTTAGTTCAAAAATAGCTCCAGGTAAATAAAGGTAACTTTCTGTTGTATTACTTTCCCACAGTCCTGTGATCTGCAAAAGGCCATGTTCTCTGCTCTGGTTGGCCATAAGGCTGAGTTTGTACGTTTGCTGCTGGAGAATGGGCTGTGCATCATCCAGTTTCTCAAACAAGAAAACGTACTGCAGAACCTGTACAGGAATCTTCCCAGTTGTCTGTTTTTGCGCAAACTGGCTAAGCGAGCAAAGGGGAGCAAAAATATTACCATGAGGGTTGTGGCTATTGAAGTGCGACATCTGCTGGGCAGTTTTACTCAACCACTCTATGACTTAGGATCAGCAAATCACAAAATAGAGATATCCAGTGATGAAGAGGTTTTTATTGTAAGTTTCCACAGAGACATACTTTACATTTCATACTATGTATTACATTCCTTACGACAGACATTTTCCTACTGCAGTTACTGAATTATTCATTGGACAGTAATTGCCAAATAATAGTGAATAGCATTCCTTATAATGAATAACTACTTAAGAAGCATGTGTATGTTTTCCGGTCTGAAAGAAGCGTGGACTAAGTAGAAGTGTGTGTGTGTGTGTGTGTGTGTGTGTGTGTGTGTGTGTGTGTGTGTGTGTGTGTGTGTGTGTGTGTGTGTGTGTGTGTGTGTGTGTATATAACTCAACATTAGTGTACAACATCAGTAACTCAACATTGATCACATACAGTAAATGTTTTATAATGTCATTATATAATGATAAATAAGGCTGATGAAGCAAGCATTTTGGCTTTGGCGCTGTGTATTTTCACCAAGCTGGCAGATTAAAGCTCTGGGTTTCTATCTGAATATCGGGTTTTTAAGCCTCAATACCACCAAGCTGCCATTGATGGCCCCCTGTGCAAGGCCCTTAACCCTCAAGAGCTCAGTTGTGAAAATAAGTTAAAATCATAAGTCTCCCTGGATAAGGGTTACAACCAAATGGGGGGGGGGGGGTTTGTACCAATAAGGATGGGGTGGACAGGATATGCTTTGGCCCCTTGCCATTTTATTGCAAATAATTATTAAATCGTTTTACTTGATGACTTTTGCCAATACATGGAGGAAAAGCTGTTATAAAGCATTGATAAATTTGATGTCTCTCTTTTGATGCATCCTAATCCCTGTCAGTATATCTTCTTACAAGGTGGCATCAGAATTCTAAGAAAGGGCATGAAGTTCAGAGAGAAAAATTGATCACTGAATTTTCCTTGACTGGAGGTGCATGAAACATTCACTCATCCATTCATTTTCTGAACCGTTTAATCGTAATTAGGGCCACGGGGAGTCGGGTGCTATCTCTGGGCGAGGACAGAGTACACACTAGACAGATCGCCAGGCCATCGCAGGGCTATGCAGCCTACTGTTGACCAAAGCCAGCAGTGTTTCTTTTACATGCCTCCCACCATAGACAGTAATAAACATGGCCAGCTGCTCTGGAGAACGGCAGCAACAACCATTGACAGTGGGACTCAAACTCCCAACCTTGGGATCGGTAATCCAGCACCTTACCACCAGGTTACCATGCATGAATCAACTATTCCATACTACGTATAAGATGCACTATGCACTTCATCCTCATACTAGAAGTGTATGTTGGTCTTTTAAAGAGAGTGTAGATGTGTTCCATGTTTATCAGCTGTCTCAGCCTCCCAACCCTAGTAGTAATTATGTCTGTCAAGCCCTCTTGCCATGGCGATTTTCATTCTTTTTTTTTTTTGCAGTAATCCTAAAATGACTTTTTTTTTGATAAGCCAAAACTTGCTTTTGAAATATGCTTGTTTAATACAATAAGTTTAATTTCTCAGAGCGACATTAGGTGGATAAACCATATATGTGTGTGAGAAAGAATGAAAAATAATTTGCTTCCTTACGCTTGAATTGCTTCCTACATCCCTGCGTAAATGTAGACATGTTCACGCAAAAATATTTATCAAAGCCAGCTCAAAAAAATCACCTTTTCCTTTGGATTTACAGGCCACACCCAAAAGCCAGGCTCATGAGCTGACCTGCTCAAAAGAGAAGAGAGATCCACACACAGTGTCAGATGCAGGCAGAGATTTGTTCCTCTGGAGTGTGCTGCAGAATCAGAAGGAACTGGCACAGATCACTTGGGAACAGGTTTTCATTTTTCTCTTCCTGGCTGCTGCTGCTGCTGCTTTATCTGGCAGTTAAATGATTCAGCTATTTAATTAGTACAGAGACCAGGCATAAGTAAATAGACACCAAAAATTTAGAAATTAATATTTGCTGATCGAGGAAGAGGTTTGTGTCATGCTGCTTGTCCAGAATAGCGTTTTTTGGTTTTTTTTTTTTTGTTTGTTTTTTAATGAAGATAGTGTGTAACATTCAGGTTTTGAACAGGTCTGGAGGTCTTTTGCTTCGACGGGGATTTTTCTCCACTGCTCTCTTTACTGACCCATTAATGAATGTACTGAAGTTATGCAAACATGCCTCACACTTTAGGAGCCCAAGAATTGACAGATTTTCAGAGAAGTCGAGTTGTTGGTCAGTCAGAAGGTGACTGAAGATGCAAAAGATAGGGTGAGATGGAGGCAGATGATTCACTGTGGCGGTTTTTCCCTTCAGGGGTCGCCACAACGAATCGTCTGCCTCCATCTCATCCTATTCTCTGCATCTTCTTCTCTTACACCAACTACCTTCATGTCCTCCTTCACCACATCCATGAATCTTCTCTTTGGTCTTCCTCTAGGCCTTCTGCTTGGTAATTCCCAACCTCAGCAACCTACTACCAATATATTCACTATCCCTCCTCTGTACATGTCCAAACCATCTCAATCTAGCCTCTCTAACTTTGTCTCCAAAACCTCTTACATGTGCTGTCCCTCTGATGTACTCATTTTCTCCATGAAGAGAGTAGCGGAGAAAAATCCCTATTCCAAGGACAAAGACACTGCAGAAGACATCCTATTCAGCTCAAAAACTGTCTTTATCTTTAACTGTCTTAAACTGCCTCATAGCAAGAAGGCCTGGGTTTGATTCCCAGTCTCGATGTTTCTGTGTGGAGTTTGCATGTTCTCCCCATGCTTGCTATACAAGTGAATGCGCTATACAAGCATCCATATGATAATTTTTAAAAATGCTTGCGTGGGGTTCCTCCAGGTACTCTGATTTCCTCCAATAGTTCAAAAACTTGTACAGCAGGCTAATTGGTTGTTCCAAATCACCCCTAGGTGTTAGTGCAAATAGTTGAACGAGATGCGATGGCTTGGTGAGCTGTCCAGAGTGTCTTCACCCTTGCCCAGAGTTGGCTGGAATGGGCGCCAGCCTACCCACAGCCCTCATTAGTATTAGGTTGCTTAAAAATTAAATAAAGAAATATTCATTCTGAAATTTTGGGTGTCTATTTACTTATGTCCTGTTTCTGTAGACTGAAATATCTCAGTCTAAGGTTCAATTGTGCTTTCTCAGACCTAACTCAGCTCTCAGTTTAACACTATGTTAACCTAGTATCAGATGTTTAGTATGGTGGGAGGACCACATGTTTTTAAAGATTAATGATAGTTCTAGTGAAAACATTTACAAACCTATAATTGTTTCAACCTACAACCTGTAACACCAGAATAAAGTATAGTCTAAATACTAAATACACACCATACTAAGACTTTGCAAGAGGCTAAGACTAAGTCTAAGTCTAAGTCTAAGTCTAAGACTAAGTCTAAATCTAAGACTTTGCAACATACTAAGACTTTGCAAGAGTCTAATGATGATTAAGCCCCTTTGAAACAGGCAATGGTGCAGTCATTGCCGTGTGTTTTTACATTGTACCATTAGTGAACTTTCATAAAGATTACAGACAGCACTACATTATCCAGAGACACGGTATTGCCAGGAATAAAGTGAGGATTTTGTTACTGGTGTCAAGCAAGGAAATAAAACACCAGTACACTTCAGCACACATAAAGGCATTAACTAAAGTGTGTGTGTGTGTGTGTGTGTGTGTGTGTGTGTGTGTGTGTGTGTGTGTGTGTGTGTGTGTGTGTGTGTGTGTGTGTGTGTGTGTGTGTGTGTGTGTGTGTGTGTGTGTGTGTGTGTGTGTCTGTGTGCGTGCGTGCGCGAGCAGTGCAGTGATTGTATTGCTGCTGCTCTGGCTGCCAGTAAAATATTGAAGAAACTTTCTCACCAAGGAGGAGATAATGTGGAAGAGGCTGAATCGATGAGAGAGCTTGCTGATCACTATGAGAAACAAGCCATTGGTATAATGAAATATACATACTTTAATAATGTTCATATACTGTAACCACCAATTCTAACATTACTGGCAAAAAATTTCATTCAAATTAGGAATCATAAATTGATGATGATGATGATGATGATGATGATGATGATGATGATGATGATGATGATGATAACAACAAAAACAACAACAATAACACATAATAATGACTATAAGTTTTACAGTAAGCATATCCAGTCACAGAACAGTTTTACTTCGATATAACAACTGCTTTATACTTCTAAATAATTGGTGAAACCCCTTCTAATAAAATATTGCACCTATTCTTTTCCTAAATTATTTAATAGGTGAGATCACGGAGTGATGTTGAAGACTCACTCATCAAGAGCATTTTAGGCTGTCGTGTTTTGTATGCTTGTGCGTGCTCTTTGGGAGCGATCAGGTCTGGAGGCTGACAAGGCAAACACAAACAATGCTTTTGGAAGATATCATTCAGATAACTTGTATAGATCAACCCTTTTTCTTTTATAAAAGCTTATTCTTTATTAGAATTACAGGGAGACTGGACCCCATTTCAGCCAACCTGAGGTGAAAGCAGAGTACACCCTGAACAGCTTGTCAGTTCACTGCAGGGATAAAGTAGATTTGAATGATATTCTTTATTCTTCATTCATTCATTCATTTTCTGAACTGGTTTCTGGCTCCTGGCATGGATAACTCTTCTTCAGGATGTCCCTTTCTTTTCTTGAAGAACATTTCTCATATGGTTTGTTTCTGCCTTCTTTTCAAAACCCTAAGGAAGTGGCTCATGACCTCATCGTTAAAGGTGTTCACAGTGATACACAGTATCAACAACTTCCGGACATCCTCAGAACAGTGCTAGCTTTGTCAGGGTGATACATAGTATCAACAACTTCCAGACTTCCTGAAAGCGTGCATTTCACCTCTCTCTCAGTCTCATTTTTTTCTCTCGCTTTTTAAGCGTTCGACTTCCGGATTTTGGTCAACTTCCGGGACAAAAGAAATCCCAGATTTTTTGGTCGAATTCCGATTTGTTCGACCTCTAAAGTGTTCAAGTACTGATATCTATATCTATATCTATATATATATATGTATGTATGTATGTAGTGGTACCTCACTATATGAAAGTCCCAACAAATGAAAAATCCAGGTTACAAAATGCATTTTCCTAATTTGTCTCTAGATATGAAATAAGTTCACATCACTAAAGAGCCATGTCAAAAATGCAAACAATGGGCGAGTTTCTCTCCCATTGGCTATCTCTCAACATCCTGCCCCGCTGGCCTCCCATTGGATATCTCACAACATCCCGCTCCGCTGGCCTCCCATTGGCTAAGAGGGATGACTCGGCTCCCTCCCATTGGTTATTATGGAGCTGCATCTCCATAATACCCATGATGCTTTTCGTATAAAGGGCAAAGTTACTGTTGTTTTGTGAGTTTTTCGAGTGTGCTCATTGCAACTTTATTTTTTGTCTCAGGCTTTTAACCTTGCATAAATTTGTAAAATTATAACTCTGCTAAGAAGACATGGCCAACACACGGGCACACAAACACACACATGCGGGCGTGCATGTGATTCCCAGTGCGAGTGAAAAGAAGAAGTGGGCTCTTGGCATGCAGTTGAGTGCTATCACAAAGGAATATGGCCAAACCCGTCTACCATCAGTACGATATTGAAGCAGAAGGAGGCCTTAAAAGGTATACTGTTATCATTTTTAAAGGGTTTCGGTGGTAGTATTTGGTACCTTCGAACGAATCATGCGTTTTACATGTAAAATGCGGTTCAACTCACGAAAAATCCAGGTTACAAAACCACTTCTGGAACGGATTAATTTTGTAAGGTGAGGTACCACTGTATATATATACATATATATATATATATATATATATATATATATATATATAAACTACTTCATGAGAGTGCTACCTGTCTCTGTTTACTTTTCAATTATATTCCTGTTTCCTATTACAGGGGTGTTCAGTGAGTGTCATCGCTATGACGAGCAGCGAGCACAGAAACTGTTGACCCGTGTTTCTCCATCATGGGGAAGAACAACGAGTCTCTGTCTCGCTCTTGAAGCCCAGAACAAGAGTTTTGTAGCTCATCCAGGAGTTCAGGTAAAAACAGTGCAACTTAATATTCTCAACAAAAATAAAGTACTGCATTTGGCAGATATTCTGTTAGATATAATGTGATGGAATAAATGCTGTTTTCTTAGGCTTTGCTAACTCAGATCTGGTGTGGTGAATTAGCAGTGGAAAACCCACACTGGAAGCTGCTGTTTTGCATGATTTTCTTTCCACTTATCTACACTGGATTTCTGGTCTATAGGTATATCACAACACTTTTTCTAATTAAGAACTGCTTCTGCATTCATCTGTCTTAAAGATAGGGGCAGAGATAACCTTGGTAGTGGGTGCCTGGTGGTAAAGGGCAATGAATCGCTGATCCTAAAGTTGAGGGTTTGAGTCCCACTCTCGACAAGGTTGTCACTGTACCCCCAGTGCAGCTAACTGGTTTATCAAAGGCTGGCCATGTGTCTCACTGTCTATGGTGAGAGGCATGTAAAATAACCATTGCTGACTTTTGTAAAGAGGCGCATAGCCATCAGAGTGTTTCTGCCTCCATAAAAACTTATGCCAGATCAAACATGTGAATCACATGATTCACTGTGGCGATCCTGAAAAAGGGATAAAGCCAAATGGAAAATGATATGCAGTATATATATATATACACACACACACACACACACACACAGGGCAGTGGTGGTCTAGTGGTATAGGGCACTGGATTGCTGATCCAAAGGTTGGGGGTTCGAGTCCCACTCTCCACAAGGTTGTCACTGTCCTCCCCAGTGCAGCTAACTGGGTTATCAAAGGCCGGCCATGTCTCTCACTGTCTATGGTGTGAGGCATGTAAAAGAACCATTGCTGACTTTCGACAAGAGTAGGCTGCAAAGCCATCGGCATGTTTCCGCCCTGCAATGGCCTGGAGAGCTGTCCAGGGTGTACTCTGCCCCCGCCCGAAGTTGGCTGTGATAATTAGGATTAAGCGGTTACAGAAAATGATGATGATGATGATGATATATATATATATATATATATATATATATATATATATATGCTTAGAATTAAGGCGTCCATTGGTAGCATTAATCACCAGGCCAGTGCTTTCAGGAGCTATAGATTAGATCTGCACAATATTCATGGGGAATTTGGAATATTTCGTTAATACAGAACTGCTTCTTAAATGGTACTGTATCGGTCATCCTTACAGCATAATTCGTTTAAGCAATAGTCATTTCATCTTGTGGATTACTAGCCAGAGCTGAATCAGTGGTTAGCAATCATTTTTTCCAGAAGTGATGTGAACTCGTTCCAGCATTTTTCTATTATTACAATCTGGGCTCTGTCTGGGCCAGCCCAGCACATGGATTTTCTTTCTTTACTTAGAAAAATGTTTTAATGAGTGTAGGACCATTGTTTTGCTGTATCATGCAGCTCGGGCTTACATTCGACTGGTGAACAGCCACTCTGATAAGAATTAAGGATACCTTGATAAACTTAAGAAGTAATATTCCTTTTCATGATAGCCAGCTATCCAGGCAGCAAAATATTAATAAATCCTGATGCTCATCTACTGTACTTACATCACCTTTGAGATTAAGTTACAGTTTCATGTTGGTAATTTTTTTCTCTGTATCATAAGTTGCCATCAATGTGGTGTTTGCTAATTTTCAGGGACATTGCGATCATAGCCATGTTTTTTTTTTTTTTGGAGAAGAGCTTTCTCCAACGTGTCCTACCATGGACACCCTGCCGGTTCAGTGTTTTACATGTGGTGGGCTCATAAAAAGAGATATGCAAAATTAACTATTGTTGAGCTTTTTGGGAGTGGGCTGTTTGTTTATTTGTTTGTTTGTTTTTTGCTTTTTTCTGAAGTGCGGTTTGCACACTAATGCCTCTCTAGAACAGCAAACTCAAAGGGTTTATGTGTTTTATGTGTTAGATATAAACTCATTTCCTTGCATGGACTTCAGGATTGCTAAATCCTGACTCCTTTAAGTTTTTTGTTAAATAAGTTATTGAATTAGCCTAGGCGCTTCAGAGACATTTTCCAGTGATTGTTTAAATGATGTCATCAATGGGGGCAACAAAAACAGTCACTTTGCCACTGTACACTATACACTGCTTGCCTTTAACATAGAAGTGGTTTGAATTTTTTATAACTCCATGTTCCTTAAAAGCATGAAACATTCCTTTGCTATAGCAATTTAACTCACCATATGTTACTTATAATAATCTGTCTGTCTGTCTGTCTTCCTTTCGGCCTTTTCCCTTTTACTCAGGAGTCGCCACAGCGAATCATTTGATTCGCACATTTGATTTGGCAGAGGTTTTTACGTCGGATGCCCTTCCTGTCACAACCCTTTTTAGCAAGGAACAGAAACACGCTGACGACTTTGCAGCCTACTCTTTACGAATGTCAGCAATGGTTCTTTTACATGCCTCTCACCATAGACAGTGAGAGACATGGCCCGCCTTTGATAACCCAGTTAGCCGCACTGGGGGGGACAGTGACAACCTTATGGAGAGTGGGACTCGAACCCCCAACCTTTGGATCAGCGATCCAGCACCCTATACCACTAGACCACCACTGCCCCTGTTACTTACAATAATCTATTATATTTAATATGTATTAGTATATTTACAGCATTCTCTTTTATGCAAATATGAATGGGAGTGTTGAAAATGAGTGGCAGTGTTTCTTTTAAGGATGATCATGTTTACTTTTTTCCCAACATTTTCTCCCTAATTTAGTCATATCTAATTCTCACTCATCAGGTATTGCCTTCTCTATCACCCGACCACCACCGACCAGGACAGGGCAAAAGCATGCACACACACCTTCCATGACATGCTATTCTAGCCACTTGCCTCTCTTCGAACTGTGGTGCCATGTGTACACACTTGGAGGGAAAGCACCATAAGGCCCCTTGTAAAAATGAGCTCACAAATGCCCATGATTGGCTGCGAGTGACAGGGAAGTGAATGTATGCCATCCCTCCCATGATAGCATTAAACCAAATTTGAACTTGCGATCCTTGGGTTAATAGTCACGCACCGTGTCGATTATTAAGTCTTGGAGTTGGCATGTTTGCTTTAAATAAGAAACCTGTGCAGAAGGCTCAGAAAGAGAGTCAGTTAAATTAATTAATGGAATACAAATTATGAAGAATCCTTGATAATTCTATTAATATAATTAGGATGAGATCTGTGTGTCTGTGTGTCTTTTTTAGGCGTGATGTGGTCATCCGCAAAGAAATGGAGAGGACAGAAGAGGAAAAGATGGTTATGGATTCAATGAATGTCATGTCTAATGACAAGAGTCACCCAAATTTTTGGTAAGATATTTTAATGCCATTGAGTATGTCTAAGTCTTCAAGTAGATTCCTATCATTAAATTAATAAGTATAAAACTCCATTTACTACAAAGCATGGCTTAAGTTTTACTGCCGGAATGCAAATGTTAATAGTTTAGAAACATGAGCATATTTTGAACATATGAATAAATTTTAAAAAAATAGGGCAACATGGTGGCACAGCAGTTAGTATATCTGCCTCACAGCAAGAAGGTCCTGGGCTCAAGTGGCAGGTTGTACACGTGTCAGTGTGAATAGTTTTGTGCATGTTGGCCCTAAAATAGTCTGGCAACCTGTTTACGGTGTCCTCCAGCCTTCCAATGACCCTAATAAGCGATAAAACAGTTCAGAAAATGACAATGATGGCCAGAATCATGGTACAAAGATTTCTACCTATACATATAATATATACACATAATGCAATGGCACATATATATATTTGTTCTACCAAAAAGTATTGAGCACTCTCCTACGGAAGGATCTACTCAGAAAATCCTCTCTCTCTCTCTCTCTCTCTCTCTCTCTCTCTCTCTCACTCTATTCATATATATATATATATATATATATATATATATATATATATATATATATATATATATATATATATATATATATATATATATATATATATATATATATATATATAGATATATATATATATATATGGGATATAATATTTCAAAATGTGTGTGTGTGTGTGTGTGTGTGTGTGTGTGTGTGTGTGTGTGTGTGTGCGTGCACTTGTGTGCATGTGTGTGTTTACACTATAGTATTATTTTATTACTGTGCCTAATTAATGGTGTATGTGAACATATGGTGACTTACTGTACTGTAAATGGAAGTACTCATTGATCACTATCATATTGCCAGTGCCTCAAAATGCCATTTTTTGCCTCAAAAAGCATATTTGTTTTATGCCACTGTGTTATTCTTTTTTCATAATCTTACTTCTCTAACTAGTGACCAGTCTGAAAAGTGCTCTGTGCGTCCACTGAACTGCTGGATGAAATTAGTGGGTCTGTACACCTGTCCTCAAGTGAAGTTCTACTGGAATATTCTGTCTTACTTTGGCTTCCTGTTTCTCTTTGCTCTGGTATTGATTACGGATTTCCACCGTGCACCATCTTGGACAGAATTACTCCTGTATGTATGGCTCGTCTCACTCATTTTTGAGGAGGGCAGACAGGTAACAGAAACACAGTTAATTAAGGCAAATTATACATATACTGTATTAGTCAAAGGTTTGGGCAGAAAGTTTAGTGTGTTCAAACTTTAAATGGTACCTTTAAATGATAACATACTTATTTGTCCTTAGTTAATAATATACTTTTAGTAAATCCCAAGTGTTTTGCCAAACACAACCTTATCCAGTTTTTAAAAGTAATACATTTACATTTAAATATATGATTACAATTGTATTTTTATTTTTATTTATTTGTTTGATTTTTGTATACGTATTTTATTAATCTAGTATGGCAAATTATTGCCTCTGTATTTAACTCATCCAAAGTGAGCACACACATAAACAGTGAGTCTACACACACACACACACACACACACACACACACACACACATGTGCATGTGGAGCAATGAGCTAATAGACGTTATGGCGCCAGAAAAGCGGTTGGGGGGTTAGGTGCCTTGCTCAAGGGCACTTCAGCCATGAAGGTAAAGAAAAAGAAAGTGCAGCTCACTCTCCACCCCCACATTTTTTCTAAACCAAAAGGGAAAATGTGTGGCCGTGGGGGAGTGAGCTGCACATTCCCTAGGCCTTCTGCCTGGTAGTTCCAACCTCAGCATCCTATTACCAATATATTCACTATCCCTCCTCTGTACATGTCCAAACCATCTCAATCTAGCCTCTCTGACTTTGTTGCCAAAACATCTTACATGTGCTGTCCCTTATGTCCAATACGCCTTTTCTGGGACTAGAACCCATGACTTTCTGGCTGTAAGGCATACCAATGACAATGCCACTGTGCCACCCTGTAAGTAATTATCATTTTTTAAAAATACGTTTTCACCGATTACTGTCAGCAAAACTAAGCAGCTACTGTCTAAGCACTAAAGCATATGGAATATTTATACTTAATTTTTTTTTCTGCTCAGAATGTAGTCTCAAGGGTATAGCAATCTTCACAGTGTTGAGATAGGCTTGAGCCTCACCACAACTCTTGAAGGATTAAGCTGTTTGGCAAATAAATGAAATAATTATGCAATCCCACTGACAATTACAGGGATCCCTCACTTTCCACGGTTAATTGGGACCAAGATCCCCATGCGACCATCGAAATCCGCGAAGTAGTATCACTCCCCACCTGCCACCCCCCACTGCCCGACTGACGTATACATACATGTATATGTGTATATAATATTAATAAATACAAATTAAATGTTATAAATGCTTATAATAACAATTAAACATTAAAGAATAACATACGATGCAAATACAATATAAATACAGACGCTCCCCAACTTACCAACATTCGTTTTACAAACATCCGGAGATACCAACATATCCAAGGTCGAAAGTGAAATGAAACTGAAGAACAAGTAGAAATAGAAATAGAATAAAATCTACAGAAAGATAGATCATAAATATAAGTATGAAATAGGATTAAACATTATCCTGGGGAACACTTAATACTAGGCTCTGACAGAGGGGGGGCGTGGCTGATACGTGCTTTACACCAGTCCAGGAAGAGAAGCAGAACTTTTCTGAACTCGTGCCGAAACTTTCAAAGAAGAAACAAATTGACTCCAGTATTATAATGAACTGGATAAGAGTGAAACTCTCTGAAAGTCTGATTAAATCCGCTGTGCTGTGCTTGAGAGGAACCAGGAGTTTCAACACGAGACATAGATTACGGGGAGAGAGAGAGAGAGAGAGAGAGAGAGAGAGAGAGAGAGAGAGAGAGAGAGAGCGCGAGAGCGAGAGAGCGCGCGCGAGCAAGAGATTGTAGACAGTATAAATTCATATAAGTTACTTATACAAGGTTTAAACATACGTTCCCCTCTAAAGAATGCCCTGTAACGACTTACAAACAAATTCATCTAAGAATGGACATCTGGAACCTAACTCGTTAGTAAGCTGGGGCGCGTCTGTACATACACATACAGATGGTATTGCCTGAGAAGAAGACGGCACACATACATGTGTGCACGCGGGCAGATACGCCTGCACACACACAATGTAGTTTTGATGGGAGATTTTGTGTTGTTTTTTATTTTGTGTTTGTTTAGGGGTTTTTTTCCACATAACTGCCCTTGTTTTTGTGACATTTTTCGTTACTTTTCCACCTATTCTTCCTTAATTTCCTTATTTTTTAATTCGATTAATTTTTTTTTTTTTAAACCGCGATGCAATGAAGCCGCATTAATTGAAGTGCGAAGTATTGAGGGATCCGTGTACTCATGTATGCTGTCACAAAAGTTGGTCTGCTAGTGGCCCATGACCAATAGTATTACAGGATATCTGTGCTTAGACATTCATTCATTCATTCATTTTCTGAACTGCTTAATTCTAATTAGGGTCGCGCAGAAGCGGTGACCATCTCAGCTGACTCTGGGTGAGAGCAGAGTACACCCTGGGCAGCTCACCAGGCCATCGCAGAGTAGAAACACGGTGACGACTAGTGAGAGACATGGCTGACATTTGATAACCCAGTTAGCTGCCCTGGGGAGACAGCAGTGACAACCGTTGACAGTGGGGTTTGAACAATCAACCTTGGGATCGATAATCCAGCACCTTTGTTTAATCTTTGGTGGCCATATCTCTAGGCAGCAAGGACATCTGGGAGATTGAGTACATGATAGGTGCATGAAATGCTCCCATAGCAACCCTACTGAAGACCTTGAAATGGATGAACTGGAACACTGATAGTAGTATCTGTCCTCATCAAAGCTCTTTTGGCTGTATTAATACAGAATCACTACAGTCAGGCTCCAAACTTCAGCGGGTATGGTTTGGGGTATAAGGTGTATAATAAATAACAAAGGAACATTTTAAACCCATCTTGTAAAGATGTCTATACAGAATTGGGTTTGTATGTCAGTGCAGTGGTACCTCACTTTAAGAAAGTCTCACCAAATGAAAAATGTGGGTTACGAAACGCATTTTCCTAAAATTTTTGTCTCTGGATATGAAACAAGTTCACGTTACGAAAGCGCCATCTTAAAAATTCAAACGCGCCATTCAAACATTCAAACGCGCCATTCAAACATTCAAACAATGCACGAGCTCCTCTCCCATCCATGATGTTCAAACATACCGCCTCGCTGGCCTCCCATTGGGGGGGGGGGGGGGGAGGATTACACAGCTCCCTCCTATGGAACCGCATTTTACATGTAAAACCTGTGATTTGTTCCAAGGCCCCCAATACTACCCCTAAACTCTGTAAAAAATTATAAAAGCATACCCTTTAAGACCTACTTCTGCTTCAATATCGTACTGATGTTAGACGGGTGTGTCCATATTCCTTTGCAATATCACTCAAGCCCGTATCTTTTCTCAATCGCACCGGAAGACACACACTCTCCCATAATGCTTTTCGGGTAAAGGACAGAGTGACTGTTGTTTCATGCTTTATTTCTTGACTCAGGCTTTTAACCTTCCATAATCATCTGAGCTCTGCTCAGAAGACATGGTCAACACACGTGCACACACACACGCGCGCGCGTGTGATTTCCAGTGCGAGTGAAAAGAAGAAACAGGCTCGAGTAATATCGCAAAGGAATACGGCCAAACCCATCTACCATCGGTACGATATTGAAGCAGAAGGAGGTCTTTAAAGGTATGCTTTTATAATTTTTAAAGGGTTTATGTGGTAGTATTGGGAGCCTTGGAACGAAACACACATTTTAAATGTAAAATGCTTTTCAAGTTACGAAAAATGCAGGTTACGAAAAAGGCTCTGGAATGGATTTATTTTGTAAAGTGAGGTACCACTGTTTAATTATTATTTCTGGTCTCAATTGCTGAGTTAGCATTAGCATGCTACATGTTTTTAATTCTCATCTTTGACCTAATCTAACAAGAATAAAGCAACCACCTAAGAAGGATGCTCTCTTGTCTCCTTTTGTTTAGATCTTCTATGATTTTGATGGGTTCACATTTTGGAAGAAATTGAACATGTATAGTAAAGACTCGTGGAACATTTTGGACATGCTGTCAATACTGCTCTTCGTCACCGGACTGACTTGCAGGTCAGCTTCACAGACACTAAAAGCAATTACATCATTATCATTTCTTTGTTTTCCTTCCCCTGTTTTGGTAGAGTTATATTAGATCATAGTACAAGTGATATAGTATCAGCTCAAAGTGATTATCTACAATGATATTTGATAAGATCATTTATTTCTTTTCCAGGCTCCAGACGTCGAATACAGTGTTCTATATAGGGAAAGTCATCCTCTGCATTGACTTCATCATATTCAGTTTGCGCCTGATGGCTATCTTCACCATCAGTAAGATCTTAGGACCTAAGATAATCATTGTCAGGAGAATGGTGAGAATCATATAAAACTAAGGGTGATTTTATATTTCTTAACATAAAGCAACTATCCATAAATACAGATATAGATTTGGATGGGGGTAGTGGTCCTGGGTTATTTTCCCGGGCTTGAGGATATCTGTGTGGAATTTGTGTTCTTCCTGTGCTTACGTGAATTTCCACTGGGTACTCCAGTTTCCTCCCACAGTCCAAAGACATTAACAGTGGTCTAATTGGCTGTTCTAAATGTCCCCAGGAGTGAATGTGAGTGTGAATGGTTATGTTTGTTGCCCTATGATGGATAACTAGCAAACTGTTCAGAGTGTACCCTGAACTTTTGCTGAGTGTTGTTAGAATAAATAGTTTGTCAAATGAAGGAATGAGTGAGAATGATTTAAATGGATAATCTAGGTGCATCTAGGTGCAGCTGTAATAAGAACTCCATGAATGTTATTCAACTGCTCTTAATACAAAAAAAATAATTATTTACTTCTTCTTCTGCTCTCTTTCTCTCTGTGGAGATGATGGATATGTTCTTCTTCATGTTCATGCTCAGTATCTGGGTGGTCGCCTATGGAGTGGCCACACAAGGCATACTGATTGAAAACGAGGATCGAATTAACTGGATTATACGTGGTGCTGTCTATGAGCCCTATCTTATCATATTTGGGACCTTGCCTGACAGTGTGGATAGTAAGTAAAAGGTTACACATTTCATTAAAAAATAAAATAAAAATTTAATAATTTAATAATTATTTTTTCTTATAAGTAGTTAGGGATTGTTGACTAAATTATTGTGACCTTCAGGTTGCAGAGTTTCTACAGTGGAGTCTTATATATATATATATATATATATATATATATATTTATTTATTTTAATTGGTTATATCTACACCTACATCTTCATTAAACTTCCCTTCCCAAAATGCACCTGCAAACAGGGACACCATAAGCTACAAATGTGACACGTCACATTCATTGGGCCTTGCATAGTCAACAGATTACTGAGTGCCAGGTCTTCACCTGCGCACAACTGATTGTGAAGATAGTGTGAGAATGATGTTAATATACTCTTTGTGTCTGTGTTGCCAGATACCAAATTTGATTTGGACAGTTGCAGTATAAACGGCACTGATCCTCAAAAGCCCAAGTGCCCAGTGCTGAATAGTGACAACAGTCCAGTTTTTCCTGATTGGCTGACCATCATCATGCTGTGCGTTTATCTTTTATTTGCCAACATCTTGCTCCTCAATCTCCTCATTGCCATCTTCAAGTGAGTACTAATACTACACCTTGAGTGTAGGTGTGGGACAAGCATTCAAGTTTCCTGTCAATCATGCTCTTCTCAGGAAGTGTGTACAAGGGTTATGGGGAGAATGGAACCTATCTCAGTCAACTTTGAGTGAAGGTGAAATGCACTCCGAAACAGTTAAGTAGTCCATCAGAAGACCAACAAAAACAATCATTCACACCTGCACATAGCGGTAATTTGTAAATGCCGAATGTGCATTTCTTTGGACTGTGGAAGGAAACTGGAGTACCCAGAGAAAATCTGTGCAAGCACACAGAGACCATGTAAACTCCGTGCAGAAATGCCCTCACCGAGGACATGACTCAAATTCCAAGGCCTTCTTGCTGTGAGGTGGAAATAATGCTAACCACGATGCTCATAAGCAATAGTTAGACCTTTGCACCCACCAAAGAGAACATGAAACAACATTAGCTAAGCACATTCACATGTCCTGAGGGTAAATGAGGCATGATCTCACCAGGTAATACACATGTTTACCAGCACCGAAAATCACTAGACTTCAGCATTTGCTATACACAGCCTGGTACTAAATGAGGAACGCTTCAGCCTGGTCGAAACTGGCCTGGAAGTCTGTGGAAGACTACATTATAATCCGATGTCTTCCTCCTATAGACAGCTCTCATTGCTTGTGATCACAGAATCCATTTCCCATAACTAATGGAGTAGAAATGCACACACTCTAATGAATGGAAGCCACTCAGACAGGCATTGGACTAAGCTTATGATCTACAGTTAGAGTTCACAGTAAATGTAGAAATAGCTTTCAGAGACAGACAACTGAGTAGATCGAGGTGATGAGAAATGGTCAAAGCGGCCCAAGGATCGTCTTCCCTGCAGCGCTACACAATTAAACTAAACTGTAATTATAGATCATTTAATTAACATTGCATTAATTATGAGATCATTAGCTTCAGTAATAATTTCATGCTTTTAATTTCAAAACAAGAAAATATGATATCTTGTTTTGCTAAAAGTGATCTTGTTAATTGACTGATTGATTAATTGATTGATTAAGCTGAACAGTAGCATTGTGGTTGTTACATCTGCTTCACGGCAAGAACATACAAATCCAAGACGATGTTCAAGTCCTGGGTGGGCATGTTTTCCCCATGCTTACCTTTGTTTCCTGCAATTGTCCTCCACATACCAAATCCATTCACAATAGACTAGTTGTCTGTATAAAACTGCCCCTAGGTGTGAGTGTCAGTGTGAATGGTTGGGTGTATTAGCTTTGCAATGGATTAATGAGTTGTTCAGGGTTTAACATGCCTTCTCCAAGAGTCGGCTGAGATAGGCTCCAGCCTCCCCATAACATATTGAGTGACTCGATAAATGAATTAGCATTACGGTCAACCCAGCACATTTTACAATGTAATGAATTCCCAATAGTGCAGTGGTAACGAATTTGTCCTATCAGCGATTGTTTCATCAGATGAAAGGGGAGAAAATTAGTCATGTCCGTCCATTTATTATTTGTACTTTTTATCCCTCAGGGTTATAGAGGCCAGCTGACTTTTGACGAACAGTGAGGTATATCTGAACAGGTCTCCAGTCTGTTGCAGGGCAAATATAAACAAAAACAATGATCCGTTAATGAGTGGATGCATTTATCCATCGCCACTTAAAGCATCTTATTATACAATTGAGCCACTGAGGGCCTTTTTCAAAGGACCAACAGAAATAGATCGTTGATACTAGGGCTCAAAACCCCATGCTTTTGATCAGAAAAAACTGAGCCTTACCACTAAACCACCACTGCTTATGCCCATCTATGAGCAATTTAAGCTGTCAAACTGATCTAATGTGCATGTTTTTTGCTCTGTGGGAGATAATGGAAGTACCAACAAGAATCGGATGTAGATGTCCAAACAGGTACCTTCTTGAAGTTGTTTAAAATTATAAGTAAAAATAAGGGGAATGCATTTAAATGCACTTTACTATAATTTAATGCCTTGCAATTTTAACTTGTTGATGAATATTTCCAGAAGCTACACTTACATATGTACATACTTTAAAACAGTGGTCTTCAACCTTTTTTTCACCAGGGACCAGTTTACATATGAAAATGTTTCCGTGGACCGGTTAGAGTCTACTCTGTAGTCTTGTTTTGGTGGCTGTCACCGCAGAAAACCCCGCCTCACAAAGATATGTGGTTGGAAACGGAAGAAGGTATTTCAGTGCTTCTGTAGCAATGTCAAAAACAGTTCAGTTCAGTTCATTTTCTGTACCCGCTTAATCCTAATTTGGGTCACGGGGAGGCTGGTGCCCATCCCAGCCAACTTCAGGCGAGGGCAGAGTACACCCTGGACAGCTCGCCAGGCCATCGCAGGGCGGAAACACGCTGACGGCTTTGCAGCCTACTCTTGTCGAAAGTCAGCAATGGTACTTTTACATGCCTCACACCATAGACAGTGAGAGACATGGCCGGCCTTTGATAACCCAGTTAGCTCCACTGGGGGGGACAGTGACAACCTTGTGGAGAGTGGGACTCGAACCCCCAACCTTTGGATCAGCGATCCAGTGCCCTATACCACTAGACCACCACTGCCCCTGTCAAAAACAGTCGTTTTTCAAAATAAGATCCGGAAGCTCTAATAAAAAAACCTATAATTTGCACCATGAAAGATTTTGTTTGTGGACCAGTATGAAATTATCCACGGACCGGGGGTTGGGGACCCCTGCTTTAGAAGATTATGCATATCAGACATAATTCATGACATCAAATGAATTATAAGCAAGATTCATGCTCTGCTTCTCTTTTTTATTTTAGTGATTTTTCTTCAGGGTGGCATCGTGATAAAGTAAAGTTTCTGACTTTAAACCTTGCATCTGACTGAAGTCTTTCTGTATGAAGTATGCATGTTCTTCATGTGCCTGCATTGGTTTCTTCAAACATTACAAACACATACAAGTTAGGTCAACTGGGCCACTTTAAATTGCCCATTAGTGTGAATGTTGGTGTGTAGTTCCTGTATGTTAGCTGAGATTGGTTCTATCTCGCCCAGTGACCCTGTGAATGGATAAGTGACATATATATATATATATATATATATATATATATATATATATATATATATATATATATATATATATATATATATATTGAATAGATGGATGGATTATTTCCCTTCACTTCAACTCTTAATATTCAAAAAGATCTCTTGTTCTGCACACAAGCACCAGTGGATCTTTTTTTAATTTCCTGGACATTATTTCAGTGGAATCATTTAAAGTCTCGAGTAATTCAATAATTAATCAAATTATTGAATTTAGGCAGACAACACTTTTTCACTGGCGTTCTTATTCAATACTCTTATTTCTTTGTCTGTTTATTTTTCTTTCTATTTATATGTCTCGCAATATATCTACGTTTCTCCTTCCCCCT
>CM045729.1:41441079-41508579 GCA_024760905.1 Plotosus lineatus | reverse complement strand
ATTGATCCAACAACGATTTCCTTTGACGACTTTTCATAATGTTATTGAAATGAACAAGGCATACGCCGTCAAAGTTGGCAATAGCACAAGTCGTGAGCACTTTTTTGGGATGATGTTTTTCCACGAATTCGGAAAGTTCATGGAATTTCACCAGCATGCCTTTTATTCATGCTGATGGAAGGATGGCTGCCTCCTCCTCGACCTCCTCTTTGCTGAATTCCTCGTGCATTGCCGAGCGTTGCAACACCTCCAGCTCCTTCAGTTCCTCCATTGAAAGTTCTTCCTGGTGCTCGGCGCCCAACTCATCAATGTCCTCCTCATTGACCTCCAGCCCCATGGCCTTTCCCAGCGACACAATTTCTCCAAGCTCAGGCTGAGGTTTTGGTTGAGGCTCGCCGTCCATCTCGATACAGTAATCCTCATACATTTTTTACATACACATGAACTCGAGATGAGTTCACGTATATGTATATGAGTTCACGTATATGAGTTCACGTGTATGTAAAAAATGTATGCACATATATGCATGTATCGATACCAATATTTAAGAGAACCCGCCCCCGAATGCATAATGAACCCACCCCATCTAAAGGACACCATGTTTATCGACATAGTACCACCCCAGCACTTTGTAATCATTCTTCTATAATCACCTGAAGAGAGAAGATGGTTTCACCACCCCTCGAAACAGATCTGTAGTGATAAATGGAGTTTTAATAGAAAGTCTTTGTCCTGTCCTTTTATTTTTATTGTTATTTGCTCTACCAAGAAGTATTGAGCACTGTCTTACGGAAGGATCTACTCAGAAAATTCTCTCTCTCTCTCTCTCTCTCCCTCTATCTATATATATATATATATATCTATACACACACACACACACACACACACACACACACACACACACATCATGGAGCTGTAGTTTAAACTGAGGCCTGGATATTTACAGGGTCCCTCCTTACTGTATTCCTGTTCAGATTTATTCTAGAGACCATTTAAAACATAAGTAACTGAACAGAAATGGACAGAACAATAATTTATTGCAGGCTTTCAGACTTTAAAGTACAGTACTGTATTATAGAGATATGATTATATATTTATGAAGAATGCAATATTTTACTTCATCATAATCATCATCATCATCATCATCATGTTCTTCCGCTTAGACCAGGGTCGGGTCGCGGGGGCAGCAAAGAAGTCCAACAACGAAACACCATTCGGATTCAGACTGGAGAGGCCTTACCTACCGATCACACCTTTCCAGGTCACACTATCGTTGCCCACATGGGCGTTGAAGTCTCCCAAGACAACGAGCGAGTCTCCCGAGGGAGCGTTCTCCAACACCCCACCCCCCCCACCCCCCCACCCCCAAAGACTCCAAAAAGGGTGGGTACTGTGAACTGTCATTTGGTGCATAAGCACAAATAACAGTCAGGACCCGTCCCCCGCCCGAAGACGGAGGGAAGCTACCCTTTCGTCAACCGGGGAGAACCCAAACATTTGGGCACAGAGACGGGGGCAAGAAGAATACCCACACCGGCTCGCCACCTCTCCCCATGAGCAACTCCAGAATAGAAGAAGGTCCAGCCTCTCTCGAGATGGATGGTTCCAGAGCCCAAGCTATGCGTTGAGGTGAGCCCGACTATATCTAGTCGGTATCTCTCCACCTCACGCACCAAATCAGGCTCCTTTCCCGCCAAAGAGGTGACATTCCATGTCCCGAGGGTCAGAGTAAGTAGCCGAGGATCAGTCCGACAGAACCCATGCCTTTGGCTGCCACCCAACTCACACTGCACCCGACCCCTAAAACTCCTCCCACGGGTGGTGGGTCCATGGGAGGGCGGACCCATGTCTCCTTTTCGGGCTAGGCCCGGCCAGGCTCCATGGGCATAAGCCCGACCACCAGGCGCTCGCCTTCGAGCCCCTCCCCTGGGCCTGGCTCCAGGAGGGAACCCTGGTGACCCGCGTCTGGGCAAGGGAGCCTGCTTCCTGTGTTGTCTCATGTGTCATAGGGGTTTGTTTTGAATCTTTGTCTGGACCTTCACCCCGGACCTGTTTGCCTTGGGTGACCCTACCAGGGGCATTTGCCCCCGACAACATAGCTCCTAGGATCATTAGGTCACGCAAACCCCTCCACCACGATAAGGTGGCGATTTTACTTGTTATTCATTAATGGTAACTACTTAGTATTTTTAAAACGAGCAATGATAGCTTAGCTCAGGGGTGTACTAATTTTAATGAAGGCCACTTCACAAAATTTCTAGGTCACCAAGGCCCAAATAATCTCAAAAAGGGCATGAAATGAAATCTTCTTGGCAAAATGATTAGTTATAGGTATTTGTTCTCATTTCCATTTTCATTTTCCTTTTCTGCCAACACGCATTAAATGACTAGCTTTTTATTTGCAATAAGTTGTTGCCACATAGTGGAAAGATGATGAATTACTTTACATGGTAATGGTTAATGCAAAAAATATATATTCATTCATTCATTCTTTGAAATACTTAATCCTAATTATGGTTGTGGGGAGGCTGGTGCCAATCTCAGCCAACTCTGGGTGAGGGCAGGGTACATTTTTTTACAGCTTGCCAGGCCATCACAGGGAAGAAACATGCTGACAATTATGCAGTCTATTCTTGACAAAAGTCAGCAATGTTTTTACATGCCTCTTACCACAGACAGTGAAAGACATGGCCGGCCTTTGATAACCCAGTTAGCTTCAATGAGGGGGACAGCAGTTAGAACCTGTTGATAGTGGGACTTGAATCCCAGACCTTGGGATCATAAATCCAGCACCCTACATCCAAGCCACCACCGCCACAAAAATATGATAATCATACTTTTAAAGCTCTCTTGGGCCACATAAAATGAGTTGACAGACTGGATTTTGCCTTGAGTTTGACATCTGTGGCTTGAGTTTGACACATGTGGCTTAACTGATATTGTGTTCATTTATGCTGGTTTTTGAGAACGGCTTGACATATCACTTACATTTTTTTAGGTTGACAAAAGCTGAAACAAGTTTATGAAAAGGTCATTGTAAGTCATGTTCAAGGTCAGCAAAATGGCTTCCAATTGTTTATAATAGCGAGGTAGCGGTTTGCGCAATTCCCCCATCAGGTGCCTCGAGTTTTATGGCGCCATAAACATCACACATAAATATTAACATGGTACATCAAAGAGTGAGAATTTTTTTTCTCATGCTTTAAAGAATCTGGTGCCCACAACAACAAAAAAATACAATTTTGTTTTTCTCTTGGATATCCACTTAAGGACTTATCGCAACAATTTTTCCTGTAATTGTTACAAAAAGCTGACTTTGCTCTTCACAGAAAACTGACCAATTACACACTTTCCACTTATTTTTTATAGATTGTCGTCCACATATTAACATACAGTAATCTTTGATTTGCCTTGCATCCAGTTATATTTTTAGAGCTGCTGTTATTTAACACCTTGTGCAGCACTGTGCTACTGTAGTAAAACAAATCTGACATCGCTCATACTGCAAAGTCCTGGTATTCCATTCAAATCATTATATATAAGTATAATATATAACTATATACTTATACATAAGTTTAGAAAACAGCTTTAATTGGTAGTGGGTTTTCGACTAATATCAACAGACATATCTATACATATTCTCTTTCAGAGTTGGAACCATGAGTGAAATAATGGAGCAAGGACAAGAATGGGGTTTTGCATCCATGGCAAAACGGTTGGGCCAGTTGGAGGAGCAGGTTGGAAATCAGTTTCATAATAACAGTTCACCAGTAATGAATCTAATGAATAAGTTTCCAGATCTGGACTTGACAACATATTGACTGGCATCGATAAACTGCATAGGTGTTTTGTTTTAAGACGAGAGTTTAATTAAATTTTTATACACAATATAGACAAAAGTTTGTGCACACCTGACCATCACATTCATATGTAGACTTTTACAAAACTGATCCTGCATACAACTATACAGGATGTGTTTGCGAGTTATAGTAATATAATTTTCCAGCATGCACTGTGATGGCTTGGTGAGCTGTCCAGGGTGTATCCTGCCCTCGCCCAGAGTCGACTGAGATGGTCACCAACCTCCCTGTGACCCTAATTAGGATTAAACAGTTTAGAAAATGAATGAATAAACATTCCAGCATGACAGTGCTTCGGTGCACACAGGCATACAGTACTTACTTTCTCCCTTTGCTGAACCACTTAATCCTACTAGGGTCACACGGGAGGATGGCTCCTATCATAACTGACACTGGGTGAAGCAAGGCACATCCTGAACACCTCATCAGACCATCACAGGGCCAACACACACTACCATTCACAGCCAGACTTACACCTAGAGCAGTGCTTCTCAATTATTTTCTGTCGCCGACCAGGAAGAGGAAAACACCCCCCCCCCCATATAAATTGTGTTATTTGTCTAAAAATTGTTATACGTAATCCTCTGCATACATTGTATCCTTATTAACATTATAAATCCTTATTATCATTATCGAATACAAAAAAATGAAGAAATATAGATTAACTTCCAACAAAGAATAACTTTATTAACAATTTTTTAATCTTTCAACAAAAAGATTTAAAGTGCATCAATTTGCCTGAAATAAAAAAAAGTATTCTTATTTAAACTGTCAACATTTTTGACCAACAATTTGAACCATTTGATACTGAAAAAAAAAATTATAAAAAATCGGTAAATAAGAATAAATTCAAATTGATCAGCAATATTAACTCAGGAGCACAATAAATAAAACACTTTCAGCGACAAACAAAAATGAATAAAACAATTTGTATTATTTTTTATTATTACGGATTGTTGTCGAAATGATTAAGTTAGTTAATGGCTATAATGAGCACATTTCGCAGTGCACAGCTTTTTGAAGCTGGGTTTAAAGCACGATACTGAACTATCAGCTCCTGCTCAATGCTGAACTGGGACCTGGACTTATTTTCACAGCAGTGACGTCATCCAGCATGATAGAGAGTCTGCTGCAGGTAGGATCAGTTCCTTTGCTCTGCTATGGTTTTTTTTTGTACTGAGCAGTTTGGTACTCCTCCTTATCTGATGCTAACAGAGCTCGCTGGTTTGCTGGAATATCATTCACAAAGCGGGATGATAGTTGGCAACAATCGGCACATTTTCGCTGAAAAAAATCACATGGCTCATCACGTGATGAGAGTGTGATATCTTTAAGTGACGCCTGAATTATTTGGGTTCATACCTATGCCAAATCAAATGTGTAAATCAGACGATTTGCTGTGGCGACCCCTGAAAAAGGGAAAATGCCGAAAGGAAAAGAAGAAGAAGACTGTACGCCGCCAATGTTTTCAGACAAAGTAAACACAGCGGTCTTTCCTCGTTTTTCACCACAGCACAGTGATGCCGAGTGCTACATTTGCTTCATCATACCTCCTCAACTTAGCTTTCGGGAGACTTTTGTTTCCCTCACCGTCTCCATCTCTTTCCGCCTCTCTTTCCATCCCTGTTAAAAATTTCCATGGTGGGTTTATTAACTTCACTTCTTATTTTAGCTCTATGCACACTCTGCAGGTGAGGACGCCACTGCCACCTACTGTAGTGGATGGAGAATCACACTTTATTCTAATACGGCAAAAAAAAAGCATATTCCCTGGGGTCACACGTGCCCCCTGGCATCACCCCACTATTTGAGAACCACTGACCTCGGGTCAATTAGTAAAAAACAATTAGCCTAATGTGCATGGTTTTGTACTGTGGGAGGGAACTTAGAAGAAACCCATGCAAGCACAGGGAAAACATGCAAATTCCACAGAGAAATGAATTGTAGTCGGGACTTGCTAGCTGTGACATGGATGTGCTAAGCATTATGCCACTGTGCCGCCAGTACGCATAAGTATAGCCTGCCAAAATTGGGTAGACGAACTCAGTTGGCTTACACAACATCCTGACCTCAACCCCACTGAACATCTTTTGGAAAAGCTGGTATGCTGTATGCTCCTCAGACATCCTCACCTGACACCAAATTTCTATTTATTCTAAATAAGCAGATTTCTGGAATCAGATGTTTATATCAGGTTTCTGCAAGCCTTTAACAAACTAACATATGCAAATGTTTAAGAAACTGACAGGTTTGTTTTTTGATAGGTTTGCCAATCAGCTAAAGTGCTACAGTCGATCATGGACACACTTTCATCACAAGGTTACCGGTCCAGACAGGATCCTCCTGTAATGGGTATCGTGTTGCTTTTCTACTCTTTGCAAGATTTTGCCCTTTTCTGTTCAGGACTGCTCACACCCCAGAAAATACACTTTCTGTCTAATAATTTGTAGCCACGTAATCTCCGTGGAATTGGTGCTTAAGTTGATCAGGTCAAGGTTCAGCAACATTATGGGGCAATAAAACAAAGTTAGTTATTGACCCGAATGTACTGAATGAGTAAGATATGTCATCAATGAAATTAGATCAGATTTATATAAAACATCCCATCCTTTCCCCTTCAGATAGTGTTGTTATGAACACTGACTCCGACCATTCAGAAATAACTGAGCAGAAAGCGGAAAAGGAGAAAACTCATCATTTCTATGCCCGTCAACTTTATTATCCTGGCAGCACTGTTAAACGCTTCCCTGTACCTGAGGAGAAAGTGCCCTGGAAGGTGCCTGAGCATAAATCTAGCTACATGAGAACATCACAATGCATATTTCATGGTGTTTATTCAACCATTTTGTTTACTTACTGCATTTATGAGTATGTACTTGCAATAATCATGGAAACTGTCTTGTTATAGGTCGACTTCTCTATTTATTCTCCTGCAATTTATAATCAAGAGGATATGCAAGAGTATGTTCTTACTGCACATGCTCTGTGTTCAATGAAAAATAAACTATCACTTGCATGTTGTCATTTATTTTTAATCTTGGCACATGTTTTGATTTTGTTTTTTATATTTTTAACCCTCTGAACAGATCAGACATTTTAACTTTAGACATGTACAGGTAAGTCATTTCCCCTTTCCAAGCTAAATTAAGATGTAAACATGAATTATTATTATTATTATTATCATCATCATCATCATCATCTTCCGCTTAGTCCAGGGTCGGGTCGCGGGGGCAGCAACCTATGCAAAGAGGTCCAGACGTCCCTCTCCCGAGCCACTTCCGCCAACTTTCCCGGGGGGACACCGAAGCGGACCCAGACAAGCCGAGAGACATCGTCCCTCCAGCGTGTTCTAGGTCGACCCCGGGGTCTCTTTCCGGTTGGACATGCCCGAAACACCACACCAGGGAGGCATCCGGGGGGCATTCTGACCAGATGCCCGAGCCACCTCAACTGGCCGCTCTCAGTGCGGAGGAGCAGCGGATCTACTCCGAGCTCTCTCCGGATGGTGGAGTTTCTCACCTTATCTCTAAGGGAGAACCCCGCCACCCAGCGAAGGAAGCTCATTTCAGCCGCTTGTATCCGTGATCTTGTTCTTTTGGTCATTACCCAAAGCTCGTGACCATAGGTGAGGGTTGGAACGTAGATCGACTGGTAAATTGAAAGCTTCGCCTTGTGGCTCAGCTCCTTCTTCACCACGACGGACCGGTACAGGCACCGCTTAACAGCAGAGGCTGCAGCGATCCTTCTGTCGATCTCTCGCTCCATCCTTCCCTCACTCGTAAACAAGACCCCAAGATACTTAAACTCCTCCACTTGGGGCAGGACCTCATTCCCGACCCGGAGGGTGCATTCCACCATTGTCCGACTGAGAACCATGGCCTCGGACTTGGAGGTACTGATCTTCATCCCGGCTGCTTCGCACTCAGCTGCGAATCGCTCCAATGAGAGCTGGAGGGCCCGACTTGATGAAGCCAAAAGGATAACATCATCCGCAAAAAGCAGAGACGATATCCGATGGCCACCAAACCAGAACCCCTCATCGCCTTGACTGCGCCTAGAAATTCTGTCCATAAAAATTATGAACAGAATCGGTGACAAAGGACAGCCTTGGTGGACTCCAACTCCCACTGGAAACGAATCCGACCTGCTGTTACCAATACGGACCAAACTCTGGCTCCGGTGATACAGCGACCGAATAGCTCGTAGCAACGGGTCAGGAACGCCGTACTCTCGGAGCACGCCCCACAAGATCGTTTGAGGGACACGGTCGAAAGCCTTCTCCAAATCCACAAAGCACATGTGGACAGATTGGGCAAACTCCCATGCTAATGCACTCCCATAATAATAATAATAATAATAATAATAATAATAATAATAATAATAATAATAATAATTTATAATAATAATGAGCCCAATTTACCTTATCAATTTAATCTATCAAAAAATTCCTAATGCATTTTTGAATTTCCAGGAATCCAAAAGGAAGAACAGGATTAAAGGGGAAAGGGGCTCTTAAGAATCTCGGCCCGAACAAGATTATAGAACCAGTCATCACAAGGTAAGCCTGAAGCATTTACACACAAATGTATTGTTATCAGAAAATGATGGGAGTACAAAAAGTAAAGCTGTGTTCACACAGGAAGATGAGCAGCAAGTGACCATACAAAGCCCCAAGTGGCCGGTAGTGGAATTTAACTGAGCTGATCTTTCACATGATACGATTTGAGCAATAACCAATCAGGGCTTAATAATGGCATTGACTGAGAGATGTCGCTGAACAGACTTCCCAAAACATTTTCCGGAGGGAAAACAGTGAACATGAGTTCAGCCCAGTGCTTCTCAAATAGTGGGGCGCGCCCCCCTAGGGATGCTGAGGATGCATCCTCGATGGGATGCTGAGGGGGGCGCGTGTGACCCAGGAGAACATGCTTTTTTTCCGCCGTACTAAAAGAAAGTGTAATTGCACATCCACTCCAGTAGTTGGCAGTGGCGCCCTCATTGCCCATTGTGCGCAGCGAGTATTAACTCTACGGTGTAGGTTTGTTTTGCTACGAGCTGGTGATGTGTATGTAGTGCAGTACACACACCCTCACAACATGAAGAAATTTTTAACAGGGATGAAAAGAAACATCCAGCTAAACATTGAGCAGGAGCTGAGAGTTGCAGTGTCATGCTTCAAACCTCGCTTTGAGAAGCTGTGCGCTGCAAAACGTGCTCATTGTAGCCATTAATCTTGGCTTCCTCATTTTGAGAAAAAAAAAAATCAGCACAAATTGTTCTATTTGTTCTTGTTTTGTAGGTTAAAGTGTTTATATATTGTGCTCCTGAGTTAATGTTTCTGAAGTCAATTTGAATTAATTATTTATTGATTTTATTTTCGGCAGCAAATGGTGTGGTAAGTTTGTCAAAAATGTAACAAGGATATTATTATTTTTAAATTTAAGGCAAATTGATGCACTTTCTTTTACAGACTAATAAAAAATGTTAAAAAAGTTATTCTTGTAAGTTGAACTATATCTCTTTCTTTTTGTTTTATTTATGTTAACAAGGATACGATATAATGAAGAGATATACCTGTAACTATATTATAGAAAAAGTTATAATTTATAGTTCTTGGCGGAAAGTGGGTGGTGGGGGGGCGCGAATTGTTTTCTTCTTGCTAGGGGGGGGCGTAACAGAAAATAATTGAGAAGCACTGGTTCAGCCCAATATTGTTGTGTGCGTGACAACCGCACTGAGAAAATTTACAATAATAATAACAGGAAACATGATGCTTGGGTCAATGTTTCTTGTATGGTTGGCATTTCTCATGTATATATACTGCATGCTAAACTCATCTCCATTCATGATACACATCAGGAGTCTCTATTTTATACTTGCCGCGCAATAATAATAATAATAAAGATAAAAATAACCTATACACAGTATTATGATAATAAGCTAAAAAATAACCAGATAATAAAGCTTGTTTATCGATGTAATAGCTAGACATAGCTAGACAATGCTCACAGATCAACATTTTCTGTATGAAATTGGCTGCTCACTGTTCACACTTTCATTCAGAAACATTTGGATGCACGAAACATGCAAGAGGGTTACTTAGGCAGTAGGAGCTGGCCAGGAGCACAATTCACCTGTGTCACAGAGTGTTTTGCCTGTTGCTCAAATTGCTTACAGCTTATCAATTCCTCAGAGGATAGTGCTTAACTCTGTGGAGTTTCAAATGCAACAATTTTTACACAAAATGGAAAAAAATACATACAGGATGTAGCAGTGTCTTCAGTACTGCTGTGTATTCTCAGATGTTTGTTCTGTTTGCTACACTTGTTTTTTAATCTCAACAAGGCATTTCTGCCCTCAGAACCTCTATTTACCGGACTGGTGTTCCCTGATTTTGATGATAATCAGATTATGGTTACATTATGAAATGTCAGTTCATGGAAGGTGTATGAGTGTTTGAGTACTAAATGAATGTACTATTTCTCATATTATGTTGTTTTCTGTAGGAAAGAGGGTTCACGTTTGGTGTTTCTGGCTGCAAGGGATGAGACAGCAGGGTGCTGGACATTACCAGGGGTGAGAAATTATCCATTTCTGAAAGGTCCTGGAGTTCAAAGGGGCTGATAATGCTTTCCTTTTGAGTGTGTTAGGTGACCCCCAAATGTGTATGCACAACAGTTCATAAAGATGTGGGTGGCATCATCAGTGTCCCAGAGCAAGCACGTGCATGCTTACGCCTCTGTGTGTGGTGGTGGTCATAATGTATGTGATAGGGAGGCAAGGTTTGACAGGTGGGAATTGGATACCTATAAATGGGGGAGGGGAATAAATAAATAAATAAATAATGAATGAATGCATATAACATATTAGCTGATGGTAGTGCAAAAACGTACAACAGCTGTCGATTTTCCAAGTTAACCCGTGGAGCACTCACTAATTGTTCATCATCTTGCATGTATCTGGTGAGTTTTTGAGCGCAAGCCAAAATTCACAACTTGTTACTGAGCTTGATGTTGCACAGAACATTTGTTCATCCCTATTGTTAGGCTAGATCTGTTTTTCATACAACAAAGATTCTTTTCTACACAACTTCAGGTTTGAATTCAAAAACTCAGAACATGATGATCAGAAGATGATGAACTTGCACCAAAGATGACGAATAACAAAGCTGATGTTACATGGCTCAACTTGAAACAACAACTACGATACGATACAGAAAATTATCATTGCAGATTAACTGCATAACACCTGCTTAAAACTCGGGTTTAAGCTTAAACATGCATGTATGATCTAATATAATTGTTTATACAACAGTTTGTATCTTTTCAGAATGCAATATCTGTATATAAATCATTCATGAAAACACCAACTTTGATATACTTATTTTTAGGCCATGTTCAGTTATTTCAAATTCTTAGTGTTTTTCTGTCACCTGAAAAGTAATTTCCTAAATGTATAAAGTAAAAAAGTATAAATATTAAGTTTTCACATTTGTAATATATTTATAAGCTTTCACTTCTGTGCTGCCAGAAAGGTCAACATAGGTTTGTAAAATATGAAATATGTATTATATGATAGTTTTTATATGCGAAAGTTATGTTTATTAACATGTTTTGGTGTGAAATGTTTGAATGAAATACTGTATGCACTATCTTTTAGGGCTCTGTCCAGCCTGGAAAGTTGTTACCTGAGATACTGGAAACTGCACTAGGAAAGAATTTATCACAGAAAATTAAAGGCAAAATAAAATCAGGAAGCCAGACCAAGGTTTGTTTCATAAATACTACATTTGATAGTTTATATACAACACAAGAAATTAATACAGCATATCCCAGCCTTTTCTCCTACTTTACATATACTGTACATGCAAATGTTTTTTTTTTTTTTTTTTTTTTGAGAGGGGGGGGTGGGGGTGTCCAAAACCAGGTTTAGTGCACACTCCCCAAAACTAATGTATTGTTAATCCACCAATTGATTTTCTGACAACATTCAGTTTACTTGGGTAGGAAGACCATCAGTATTACAGGACACAAATAGACTTTGGTGGTCTTTTCTCACCCTTCCTTGCAAAAGTGCTCCAAATCAGTCAGATTTTGAGGACATGTTTCTCTTCAGGTCATCTCACACATTTTACTTAAATTCAGGACTCTGGTTGGACCAGTAAAGTTATTCTTTTAATGATTTAGAGGTAGACCACCTTATGGTGGTTAAGGTGCTGAATCGCTGATCCAAAGGTTGGGGGGGTTCAAGCCCCACTCTCAATGGATTGCCACTGTCCCCCCCAGTGCAGCTTACTGGGTTATCAAAGGCCGACCATGTGTCTCACTGTCTATGGCGAGAGGCATGTAAAAGAATCATTGCTGAATTTCGTTAAGAGTAGGCCGTATAGCCGTCAGCATGTTTCTGCCCTGTGATGGCCTGGTGAGCTGTCCAGGGTGTACTTTGCCCTCACCTGAATTTGGCTGGAATGGGCGTCAGCCTCCCCGCGACCCTAATTAGGATTAAGCAGTTACAGAAAATGATGATGAAAATTTTTTATGCTTTTTTTTTGTTTTAAGATGAAATAGACTACTTACATAGTTTGTATAGAGCCAGTTTCACATCAAGTGTAGTATGACAATGAAATTCGTGGTTTTGTAAAAGCATGATTATATTTCCGGTATATACATTTAGGCAGCAAAAAGTAATCTTACTCACCAACATTTAATTGTTTTTGTTGTCTTTTCAAGTTAAATATATTAGCTATGAAGAACCTGTGTATTTAATAAAGTACCTACATCATTTTGATTTGATATTTAAAGGAATATTTTAGATATTTGCTTTCTGTTCTAGGTCTATGAAGGCTATGTAGATGACCGGAGAAACACTGATAATGCCTGGATGGAAAGCAGTGTTATAACAGTTCACCTCGATGATGGTAGAAGTGTTGAGGTAGGAAGATTTTACTCTCCTTCTGGTACACTAACTCACCTAAAATTGTAGTTTAACTGTCATTTTACTTTGTATATAGAGTACTAAATGCGATATAATCAATTTCAGGTGTCTAAGATGTTTGTAAATGGAGACCAGCATATATATATATATGTGTGTGTGTGTGTGTGTGTGTGTGTGTGTGTGTGTGTGTGTGTGTGTGTGTGTGTGTGTGTGTGTGTGTGCTTTAATTTATTAATTTTGTCTGTATTTTGGGCTAATGGCCTTTTATTGAATAAAATGTCTGTCTGTCTGTCTATATATATATATATATATATAGGGGCGGTGGTGGTCTAGTGGTATAGGGCGCTGGATCGCTGATCCAAAGGTTGGGGGTTCGAGTCCCACTCTCCACAAGGTTGTCACTGTCACCCCCAGTGCAGCTAACTGGGTTATCAAAGGCGGGCCATGTCTCTCCCTGTCTATGGTGTGAGGCATGTAAAAGAACCATTGCTGACTTTCATAAAGAGTAGGCTGCAAAGTCGTCGGCGTGTTTCTGTCCCTTGCTAAAAGGGTTGTGACAGGAAGGGCATCCGACGTAAAAATCTCTGCCAAATCAAACGTGCGAATCAGATGATTTACTGTGGCGACTCCCGAGTAAAAGGGAAAAAGCCGAAAGGAAGACACACACACACATATATATATATATATATATATATATATATATATATATATATATATATATACACACACACACACACACACACACACTATCAAGAAAGTACAAGAGGTAGGGAGTGGATACTGCATGTGGTACACCAATATGTACCGCATGTGGTAGATAAACATCAGACACAGATAATGCAAAGGGTACTTGACGAGCACAGACTTCTGTCAAGGAAAATAGTTTCACTCTTTTCTGAATTAAAAACATATAATGATACTGTGCATGTCTTCATATCTTTCCAATACTATTAGAATTATGTGCCTACCTCTGTATCCCAGGGGTGGCAGATCCCAAGAATGATCCAGTTTCCACCTGATTTAACACCAATTCCCAACTTTTGTTATGTAATATTTAGTTTTCAAAAATGATTACGGTCTATTCTCAATAGATACCAAAGTAGAACACCTCACCACCACCTTTGTCACCATAATTGGATTATAAGATGTGTGAAAATGCTGTATCTTCCAAAAGTGAATAAATTTTTCACTTGTCATAATTCCATTACTTAGATTCTCTCCAAATGGCCCATGCTACACAATTCTACCAAGTTTTTTTTTTTTAATTCGGTTGGTAGGTACCTTCTTAAAGTCTAAAAAAATGCACCAAAAGCATAATCTCCTTGGTTGAGGCCAGGTTTGATGAACATGAATGATTATGCTAGCAAAAAAGAAGTAAAGTGGAGTGTATAGGTAAATACACCAGAGTGTAAAACCTTGTATTCATATTTATATCCATGAAGACTGTCAAAGGTATTGACAGACCTGCTTATAGATTTCTTTATAGTTCATTCATTTCCTTAAATGCTTATTACTAATTAGGGTCACATGGAGACTGGTGCCCATCTCAGCTGGTTCTGGGGGAGGACAGAGTACAATCTAAACAGCTTGCTAGGTCACTGTAAGGCCAACATGCATATAACCATTCATACTCACTTGCACACCTAGGGGTGATTTGGAATAGCCAGTTACCCTACTATGCATGTTTTTGGGTTATGGAATCCAACTTGCGTACCTGGAGAAAACCCACGCAAGCACGGGGAGGACATACAAACTCCACACAATAAGGCCTGAGACCAAGAATTGAACCCAGGTTTTCTTGTTGTGAGGCAATTGTGCTAACCACTGTCCCATGCTGACCACTTTATATTATATGTTCTTCAATTAATTCATTCATTCATTTTCTGAACTGCTTAATCCTATTCAGAGGAAATTGTGATTAGCGTCGTAAATAATTCTATTTAGGGTTGAATGAAGGCTGCTGCCATCTTAGTTAAGATGGTAGAGCACACCCTAGACAATCTCACTAGGCCAGAAACACGCTGATGGCAATACAGCCTCCTCTTTTAAAAATGGATCTTTTACATGCTTCTCACCATAGACAGATAGAAACAAGGCCGGCCTTTGGTAACCCATTCAGCCGCACTGGAGGTCAGCAATGACAACCCGGTGATAGTGGAGCTTGACTTGAAGTTGTTATTTTTTCATGTTTTCAAGTTTCATGAGTCAGTTTACCCACAAGTTTCCAAATAGGCCGAGCTCCTAACTCATCACTCACTCACTCATTTCCAAAACAACTTAATCCTACTAGGGTCTCAGCTGATACTGGGCAAAGGTGGGGGAACACCATGAACAGCTAGACAGAATATTGCAAAGTCAACACACACACACACACACACACACACACACACACACACACACACACAAAACCATTCACACTCCAGCTTACATCTAGAGTCTAAATCTCTGAAACAACATGGAGAACATGCCAACTCAACACAGAAATCGTCGAGTCCAGGAATCTAACCCAGGAGGCTGATATGAAAATTAATATAAATTTTAGTTAATTGAAAAAATATTTTCCAATAAATTTATACATGGACCAATTGTACATTTCACTATTTAAATTTGGTTTTAAAAACAAAGTCAACCACAAGTCCTTAATTTATTATATCTTTCATACGATTAAAATTATATTTTGCAACTGATTTTTTGAATGTTTTATATATTGTGCCCTTTCTTTAGTCTTTCAGCAGCACAGAGAAGCTTGAGTGGCAAGAAGTGAGCAGCAAAACAAATGTATATCCATACCAACGAGAAGCTCTTCGTGCCATTGCCCAAAAACACAACACTAAGTTTTGAGGAAACATCGGACATGCAAGAAACTGGACAAACAAGTGTTTCACTCAAAAAAACTGAGCACCTGTTCTGGGGATTCAGTAATACCAAATATTAACCTATATAGTTCTGTAACAGAGTTCAATAACTGTTTGCATTTTTCTTAATAAACTAATCATTCACTCTTTCATCCTTAATAAAACAATGCATTTAAACAAAATAACCCCAAAGAAATTGTACAAAGATGAATATGATTATTACAAAATATTATAATAACCCAGTTCTCAAAACAGAAGAATTTATCTCTCAGAGAAGTGAGATTACAGATACAGTATTAGAGAGCTGGGAGCATCACAAGCTAACTAGCATAACTAACAATATTTATAAGCTGAGCTTTCTTTTTTAGGAATTTATGAATAAATCTACAGTGGTATGAAAAAGTATCTGAACCTTTTGGAATTTCTCACTTTTCTGCAAAAAATCACCATCAAATGTGATCTGATCTTTGTCAAAATCACACAAATGAAAAAAAACAGTGTCTGCTTTAACTAAAACCACCCAAACATTTATAGGTTTTCATATTTTAATGAGGATCGCATGCAAACAATGACAGAAGGGGGAGGAATAAGTAACTTAACCATTACATTTAATATTTGTGGCCCCCCCCTTTGGCAGCAATAACTTCAACCAGCCACTTCGTGTAGCTGCAGATCAGTCTGGCACATCGATCAGGACTAATCTTGGCCCATTCTTCTTTACAAAACTGCTGTAGTTCAGTCAGATTCCTAAGACGTCTGGCATGAATCGCTGTCTTGAGGTCATGCCACAGCATCTCAATGGGGTTCAAGTCTGGACTTTGACTTGGCCACTCCAGAACGTGTATTTTGTTCTTCTGAAACCATTCTGAAGTTAATTTACTTCTGTGTTTTGGATCATTGTCTTGTTGCAGCATCCATCCTCTTTTTAGCTTAAACTGTCTGACAGACGGCCTCAGGTTTTCCTGCAAAACATCCTGATAAACTTTTGAATTCATTTTTCCATTAATGATTGCAAGTTGTCCAGGCCTCGAGGCAGCAAAACAGCCCCAAACCATGATGCACCCTCCACCATGCTTCACGTTGGGGATGAGGTGTTGATGTTGGTGAGCTGTTCCATTTTTCCTCCACACATGACGTTGTGTGTTCCTCCCAAACAATTCAACTTTGGTTTCATCAGTCCACAAAATATTTGCCAAAACTTCTGTGGAGTGTCCAAGTGCCTTTTTGCAAACATTAAACAAGTAGCAATGTTTTTTAGACAGCAGTGGCTTCCTCCTTGGATTCCTCCCATGAACACCATTTTTGGCCATTGTTTTGCATATAGTTGATGTGTGCACAGAGATATTGGACTGTGCCATTGATTTCTGTAAGTCTTTAGCAGACACTCTTGGGTTTTTTTTTTACCTCTTTGAGTATTCTGCGCTGAACTCTTGGCATCATCTTTGGTGGACGGCCACTCCTTGGGAGAGAAGCAACAGTGCCAAACTCTCTCCATTTGTAGACAACTTCTCTGACTGTCGATTGATGAACATCCAGACTTTTAGAGATGGTTTTGTATCCTCTCCCAGCTTTATACAAATCAACAATTCTTGATCGCAGGTCTTCAGACAGCTCTTTTGAGCGAGCCATGGTGCACATCAGACAATGCTTCTCATCAAGACAATTCTTACCAGGTGTGTGTTTTATAGTGGGCAGGGCAGCTTTAAGCCACACATCAGTGATTGGGCACACACCTGACTTAAATTGTTTGGTAAAAAAAATGGTTTCAATTGCTCTTTAAGTCTCCTTAGGCAGAGGGTTCAGTTACTTATTCCTCCCCCTTCTGTCATTGTTTGCATGCTATCCTCATTAAAATATGAAAACCTATAAATGTTTGGGTGGTTTTAGTTAAAGCAGACACTGTTTTTTCATCTTTGTGATTTTGACAAAGATCAGATCACGTTTGATAGTGATTTTATGCAGAAATGTGATAAATTCTAAAAGGTTCAGATACTTTTTCATACCACTGTATGTTCAATATCTGGTCCGGTGTGCTCTTCTGTAGTTAGACGGGGTCTCTTCATTATCCATAAGTATCATGAGGAGGACCTGAACATTAACTTTCTTCTTCAGTGAAACAGGTAAAATCTTGTTCTCATCTGGATCATAAGCAGAACAGAAATCAAAGATGAATTGCATGCGTGAGAGTTAAAGGTATGTCAACTATCATTTCAATAAATTGATTCTGCTGTACCCAAAGCCAAAGATGTTTGTTTCTATACTCAGTATTATTAACATGGTGCAATCTGACATGTGTCACATTACACAATCCATAATACAAATCCAATTAAAATATTTTCTTGAAACGAATTCAGTGTTTCCTCATTTTTGTTATAGTTTTGATAGATCACACCAGTGCATGTAAGGAGGGACAAGAATGCAATATACAGAATATAGGGGTTTAAAAACAGGTCAAATAATCAGGCACACAATATAGCAGAGATAATCCAAAATTCATAGTTGAGAAAGCAGGCAGAGATCATACATAGAAAAACTGTGGAAGAAACTAGGCAGATGATCAAAAACAGTCGAACAAAACATGGTAAATGATAATCTGTATGAAAAGCTTGGACTGGAAACAAACAAAACTTCTTGAGGGGCATACACAAACAGAATCCTTTATAGTGCTTGTAATCAGGTGCGGTTGCAGATGGGTGTGTTATGATCATGTAATACATGAGTCTAGAGAGATAACACCTGGGACACAGAGGTGTAGAGGTTAGCATTGTGCGCCTCACAGCAATAAAGTTCTGGGTTTGAGCTCCATGCCTGGCGAGGGGGTTTCTGCGTGCAGTTTCTCTCTGTACTTGCATAGGTTTCTTTCAGGTTCTCGATTTTCCTCTAACAGTTCAAATACAGCCACATAAGGCTAATTGTATAATCTTGATTGCCTCTAGGCATGAGTGTGAGTGTCAAAGATAGTGTGTTGGACAGTCTGGCATGCTGTTTAGGGTGTACCCTATCATTGACCTGAATCTGTTGGGATTGGCTCCAGCCTCCCTGCAACCCTAATAAAGAATGACGCATTTCATAAAATTAAACAAATTGGATGAATTAACATATATAAATTAAAATTCAATTCACATTTTTATTCAGCCATTTAGTAAATATTGTTACAGTGAGCAGCAACACAACATCTTAAATTTTATCAAGGTTATTTCAGAAGATTGGCTATTTCATAACAAGAACAGTTTGACAGACAGTCTGATGCCTTCTTATGAGGTTAGGTTGTTGATGAAACATAAAAAAGTAAACTTGTGTTATACTGGCATAGCTATGAACAGAGAAGTCACAAGAGATGACAATTGAGCCCTGAGATTAAATATAAAGGAAGATCAGTAATGGACTACGAACTGACCCCTGACGAATTCCACTAGCGTTAATGAGAGAAATATATTTTTTCATTCGGCTCTGACTTGACTCATATTTTTAATTTAAATTATTTTATTTGTGTAGCAATAACAATAGGCACGCTCGAGGAAGAAGCCTAGAGAGAAAGCATGCTCAAAAGGGAACCAATTATTTTCATTACTTTTCTTCCAGTCTGGAAGAGTCTCCCTTACTCTATGCAGGTTAGATTATACTCTGAAGCAAGTGTGAGACTTGGGTATGATTGCAGTTGAGAGGTGCACAACCAGTACCAAGATGCATCACTGAGTTTTCGGATGTATTAGTTAATAATCTTTAAACCATTTTTATGGTAACTTGCTTGTTGTCTGTCTGTCTGTCTGTCTCCATCCATCTATCTATCTATCTATCTATCTATCTATCTATCTATCTATCTATCTATCTGTCTATCTGTCTGTCTGTCTGTCTATCTATCTATATATCTATCTATCTGTCTATCTATCTATCTATCTATATATCTATCTATCTGTCTATCTATCTATCTATCTATCTATATGTCTATCTGTCTGTCTGTCTGTCTATCTATCTATCTATCTATCTATCTATCTATCTATCTATCTCTCTATCTATTGTCTGAGTTGTTCTCCTTATACTCTATTTCTCTGCTGCCCTCTAGTGATGCACCACAGTATATTACGTGTTGTGTTAATACTGTACTGTATTCAGACCTTGGTCACCAGCCCTATTCCTGGAGGCCTACCTTCCTCCAACTTTCAGCTTTTCCAATCATCTCACCAAGAATTCTGTACAGTAAATGATTAGAAGATCTGTTGTGCATGAATAATTTAAGCCAAAGAGGAGGTAGATCTCCATGTACAGGTTTTATTATTATTATTATTATTATTATTATTATTTAGTATATTTATTCACAGTTCAATGTACAGAAATAGAAAAAGAAATTGCAGGAAACAAAACACTGTGTTGGTGCATTAGGGGTATCAATGATGGAAATATATATATAAATAACCAACAATAATCAATAGGAACCACAAAATCGCATTAATAACAGCTTATAAAATTCAAAATGAAGTATTTACAATTCTAGCCAAGAACAGGACTGGTTGCCACTAATTTAGACCCTCGAACTTGCAAAATCAAGGCATGTGCATCATCTGATTGGTTCACGAAATGCCAAGACATGCCCCTGTCAGTATCAACTTATAGCTATCACTCACTCATTTGCCGAACCGCCTCTTCCTATTAGTGTAGGGGGGGGGGGCAACGGACTGTGCCTATTTCGGCCAACACTGGGCAAAAGTGAGGTACACCCTGAAAAACTCACCAGATTTTCACAGGCCTAAAACACACAAACACCCACATTCACATCTAAAGTCAATTTGAATCTACTCTGCATGTTTTTGACTGTGGGAGGAAACCAGAATACCCAAGGAAACCCACACAAGCATGGGGAGAATATGAAAACTACATGGGGAGAATATGAAAAAAATAGAATCGCCCTAGATGCAGTTACCTAAATATTTACAAATATTAAATTGTATCAAATGATGGGAAATTAAATAACTTTCATACAGATGAAGAAATCCATTGCTATTGGCGAGTAAAACTGCAGTTATTATAGCCTGCACATCTATACATTATAGTAATGCATTGAAAATGAATAAAAAAAACAATGATTCATGAGCTAGGTTTATTTCTAGGATGGTATTTAAGTCTATTTTAGTTGCTCAGATATTTGATAACTTATTGGAGAAAGTGCAAAATAATTGTATTTATTTTTAAATTAGAATACATAGTTTATTTCCATCTGTAGGCTGAATCCCAAATCAAGACTATTATTACATTATTACCATTCTAGTGCACACATGGAAGGAAGGAGGTACTATTTGGTTACACAGCCGTCATCACGCTCGCGCAAGGTTACAGGTGTATTAACGTCAGGACGGAGAAAAAAAAAAAATACGGAAGTGACGTCGAGGCTCACGAGACTGGGAATCAGCTTAAACCATCGAATTCTCGTAAAAAATCTGAACGGTTGAGCTGCATTCAGACGACTGGAGAGGAGCAGGGATTGATCGGTATGAGAGTATTTGTTTATTTTTAGTTTATAAACCTTTCTGTGCCGCCCTCTACCTTGTCTATGGTTCATATCTGTCGGATTTATGTTGATCTTCTCTCGGTTTTTACGTCAAAACACCGGTAGCGTAGGGAGATGTAGAGCTGTGATGTTTTGCATGATCTTACCCAGTCGGCTGCGTTTCTTCTTTCAGTCGCCCTGCTTTCTAATTTTAAAATATTAACCTTTTTTATTTGAATTTTTACAGTTTAAAATACAGAATAAGATATTTACGTGCTTGTAGGTGCACCACTGATCTTCGCATCCGTGTTACAGGTCAGTCGACATTCATAGACCATTAATTACTGGAAATATGGGAAGAATGTTACGATGGGGGAAATATCGCGATATTTGGAAGCACGATATTTGTCCTAGTGTTTTGGTTTTGGTGAGAGCACTGCACAAACAAATTTGACATCGAAATGAGTTTTATTCGTTTCTAGATGTATATTTAATGATACTGTGGCAAGGTGGTGTTGTGGATAACATGTCTGCCTTACATTAACCGACTCCTGGGTTCGAATCTTGGGCTTGGGTAATTCTGTATGAGGGTAGTAGAATTTCCTCATGCTTGTGTGGGTTTGCTCTGGGTACCCCTATTTCCACTCACTTGCCCCTACATGTGGATGTGATCTTAAATAGTTGTGTGTATGTTGCTCTGGGATGTTGTGATGAGCTGTTCAGGATGTATTCCTCTTTGCCCAGTGTCAACTGAAATAAACAGTATCCTCAGTATGACCCTAATAGGATTAAGTGGTTTGGCAGGTGAGTGAGTGGACTGAACTTCATGACAGAATGGTGATGTAGTGGTTAGCATGTCCATCTCAAAGTAAGTCTTGGGTTTGGGTCCCAGACATACATGTTTGTGTGGCGTTTCAAGGAGTTCAAGGAGCTCCACCACAAAATCTATTCTCCATTTCTACTCCAACTGTAATAATGGCAGTTAAATAAGATGAATTATGACTCCTGTGATGATGATGATGTTGAAATTGGTGGTGGTGGCACTATTCTTCATTTATGTCCACTTGAAGGTGGACATGAAGGTCGTTGGAGTAAGAGTAGAAGATGCAGAGGATAGGGAGAGATGGAGGCAGATCATTTGCTGTGGCGACCCCTGAAGGGAACAGCCGAAAGGAAAAGAAGAAAGACTTGAGCTGTGAAGATTCTTTACTCAGCGATTCAGTTATCTTCATTATAATTAGAAAGATTTCCTTTAGGAGACAGCAACACTTCATAAACTCCTTATTTATTGTGTTGCTTGCTGATGTGGCCTGGCCTGTGTGATTCGAACCTGCATCTCAGCAGTTTCTGGTAGCCTCCTTCCACGTCCGACACCTTAGATGGAGTGTTATACTAAAATATCTCATATCTCATGAATATACCTTGTTCTCTAAATGAGAGAGAAGGGGCATTGTGTCCCTGGAGCTCTGCATGAGGTTTTGTTTGCCTTCACTTCAACATGATGGTTCCTGGAACTGGGAGGTCACCTATATTTAGCCTCTTTTTTTTTTTTTAGCTTGTAGCCATATCATTTGTAAATAAGAAGTCCATAAATAATGCTTGCATCTCAGACCTCAACATTTAAAAGAGTTGGGGAGCCAGTTTATGGTTCACGGGTAAATGACTCTAGTAACCCAACATTTGTTCAGCTGAAATTGAGTTGCGTAACCCACAGGTTGGGCAAAATGGTTCCCTGAAGTACAAGTAAATTATTAAACAAGCCTGTGTTGTTTAATCGACAGTCAAAACCTGTCTTGTTTCATCAAACAGCATAAATGTCAAACAACAGTAGCACCAAATTGAACTTTGAACTGTCTGAACTGGAATGTGAACTAATTGCGAACATTAATACTTGTAACTCCATTTTGTCGCTATAACATTTTGATAATTCACAAGGTATTAATGAATAAATGTAGAATAGCTTCTTCCATAATTTATACAATATACTTGTAGCAAATTTTGCATCTTATTTTGGTAACATAGCCATCATCATTGATGTTTAGTATTTCGAAGTCGTCTTTAAACGAATATTTTCTAAACGTTTTGGCATGTACCCATACTGTTGTTGGCCATTTTTGTTTTTGTTTACGCTATATGAACCTGCGTTACGTAAGTGAAATATGAACGTGACTGTTTTGTCATTAGCAGGTTTCGGAAGACCGCCGATCGGTCGCAAGACAGACCGTGGGGTCACGCCAATTGTCAAGGCTTGTGTTTGCGATCTCTCCAGGAATTTCAGACATGTTAAAATAAAATGGTAAACAAGAGCACTTGGAGAGTGCATATTGCTGACAAGCCCAGTCGTCACCCTTGTAAACTAAAATGTCAAACATTGTCCTATTTCACACTGTTAAGACAACCTTTACGTTTCCATACCAGCATTTTCACCATGATGCGGAGTTGTAACCCTAACACTCCCCATGCTTGTCTAAGTTTCCCTCCAGGGACTCCAGTTTCCACCGACAGACCAAAGACATGCACATTAGGCTAACTGGCTGGTCCAAATAGAACTTAAGTGTGAGTGTAAATGGCTATGTGTAGCCCTGCGATGGTCTGGAGAACTATTCAGTGTGTTCATTGCATTTGCGTAGTGTCAGCTGAGATAGGTTTCAGCCTCCCTATTACCCTAATGCAGTGGTTCTTAACCTGAGTTCGATCGAACCCTAGGGGTTCGGTGAGTCGGTCTCAGGGGTTCGGCGGAGCCTCTGTCTTGGAGGTCAAGACACACCCGACTCATCATGTCAATTTGTGATGACACTACTTGGCCATCACTGGCTGCAGATGATCACATTATATTGCTTGGCCAATCAGTGCTGTGGGGAATTTAGTGTGCTCAGTAGTCAATGTGTGACTGTCGTGGTAGTACGTCATGTGATTTTTTTTTTTTTGAATATTTTAATCCGTACTAACTATGTCGAGCAAAAAAGAAAGTGGTCGGACGAATATGTACAACATGGATTCACATGCATCATGGAACGTGATGGGACTCAGCATCCTATCTGCATGATTTGCAATGCCAAGTTGAGCAACTCTAGTCGCGCACCGGCAAAACTAAAGGACTAAAAGAACTCGCACCTTTTGAAACTGCATGGAGATGGGAATACAAGAACACAATGCTTGCTGAATTCAAGCTGAAGAGAGCCAGATTCGAAGAAATTATTTGTCACTAATGAAGGGTTCGGTGAATGTGCATATGAAACTGGTGGGGTTCGGTACCTCCAACAAGGTTAAGAACCACTGCCCTAATGTCAAGAAGTGGTTCAATACATGAATGAATAACAGAGTTTAAATTAGGAAGTGTTCACAGAGTCTAATTTGTACTAAAAGCCATATGTTACCTTTTGTGGACTTCTGCTTGCCTAAATATAACCATAATATGCAGGCATGATCTGCTTGGTGGATATCATATTTCCTCAAAACAAGCAAATGGCAGTTGGAAGCATATCTGAACAGAACCACTGCAAGGATGATTTATGGATTTTAATGAAATGTTGGCTTGTCCTGGATCATGCAGTGCAAACATGAGCATAAAAAAAAATCATATTTTATCATTATGCTATCAAAACAGAAGAAATTATAGAAAAGGGAGAACAGGTAGCCCACTGGATATTAAAAGACAGATTTTGACCAATTCCATCTGAAAACTGGAGAACTCCAACATTCAGATCGTAAGGGTTTGTTAAGTGCAGAATATAAACACTCCACCCTTCTAAAATTATGCCACTCAATCTCTCTTGAATGAAACTTATTGTGTTTGGGAGAGAGATTGGAATTTGGTTGCGATGTACAGCTGAAAGAGTACGTCTGACTAAGCGATTTAGTAAATCAAGCCATGTGATCAGTAAAGATTACAGAGACAGGCTACATCTTTTTCCTGTCTGCAGAGTCTGTGTCCAGTTTACACAGATGAGCATGAACGATAACTACAAGTCAATGTTTCGAGGGTATGACCATGTATGCACTAGGCTATGTGCCATATTATTCATCTCCATTGGCACCTGCTCTGGTTTCTGCCTAGGAGTGGGCTCAAGTGTCAGGTAAGTCTGTTGGGTTTTTACACCCGAGCCTCGTGGCTCATCAGGCCGGTGCTTATCCCCGGTTTCCATAGCGTGAAGCGACCAGGAGTTCAACTCCCCCTGGATGGGATGCTAGTCCATCGCAGGTTACCTTCCCAGTATATTTTTACTGGTACCCATTTATACTGCTGGGTGAACAGAGGCACACTTGTGGTTGAGACCTTGCCCAGGGGTCTTAGCACAGTGAGGGTCTCAGTGGGATTTGAACTCGCAACCTCCCGATCACGAGCGCAGCACCCTAATCACTACGCCACTGGCCCCAGGCTGAAGTGTCCCTGTCACATAACTATGATACATACTGTTTTCGATGTGATAAGCGCCCAGGGCGCTTAAAAATTGGAATGGGTGGGCGCTTATTAAAATGTTACCAGTGGAGTGACATGGTAAGTGCTTATTACCATAGAGGTGGAAAACATGAATAAGAACAGAACAATAAAAGAGTTTTACTGGTATTTTTGTTATTCATTTTGTAGTATCAACCAAATTACTTACATGAAAGCTGAAAATAAACAGAAAACAGCATCTATCTATCTATCTATCTATCTATCGAGTGCCTGAGTCGGAGGATGACCATTGGCGAGCCGCCATGAAGGATAATGCCCTGGTTATCATCTTCATGGAGGTTTTCTTGGCAGGATTAGTGCAGTGGTTTGACATTGTCTTCTGCACGATGCGAACCTACGGGCAATTTAGAACGGCCAATTAATCTACCCTACTGTGCATGTCTTTGGATTGTGGGAGGAAACCGGAGCACCCGGCGGAAACCCGCACAAGCACGGGAAGAACATGCAAACTCCACACAGAAATGCCCAGGCCGGGAATCAAACCCAGGCCTTCGTGCTGTGAGGCGGACGTGCTAACCACTATGCCACCGTGCCACCATGAAAACAGCATTATTAAAAAAAAAAAAAAGACCCTTTAATTTTCCTTCTCAGTGCTGTTCCTTTAAATATATTACCCTACCCCATGTAAAATCAAGCCAGTCAACATGAATGTCAACTTTAGCACATGACACTTTGAACCAATCAACACAAAGGTCAACTTTAGCACATGGAACCTTGACAAGCACATGGCTAGGAACTTGCTTAAATTTATGAAGTTAGTGAGCAGGAGTATAGGTGAAAAATACTCATCACTTTCCAATAGGTCCATATCTGGCTCATTGCTCCATTCATTCAGAGCGTCCCATAGTTTTGCTGTAGCAGTTTCTAATGGTTCATCTTGTTGGACATTTACCAAGAGAACACGGGAAATAGTTCCCTGTTTTTAAAGCACGGCGGAACAATCAAATGTGTTGTTACTGATGAACATTATAGACATTCCCCAGTGGCGGGGAGTCTTGAAATACTGTGTAAACTCACTTTTATAGGCAGTGGATGCCTCATTTTACGGTTACAGAGACTGATTGAATAAAATTCGTATGTTTGATCGACCATTTTGCTCCCAGTACACATGGGCGGTTATTAGACATAAGAACAAAAACATTAGGGGGTGGTGGGATGGCTTATTGGAGCAGGGCGCTTATTACGTCGAATACAGTATGTTGAATTCTTGACAGTCAGTCAGGGTAAAAATGGAGGTTTTTTGGTAGATGCATGTTATCATGCGTGTCTGTATGTGTGTGTGTGTGTATTTATATTTTATTTACAACTTGCACATCAATTTTGAATATTTAATTGTTATTATAAGCATTTATAGCATTGAATATGTATTTATTGATATTATATACAGACGCTCCCTGACTTATGTTTTTAATTGGTTCTGGACGGCCGAACGTAAGTTGAAAGTGAACGTAAGTTGCTACAGTGACATATGACGTGTGACATATGACGCTCATACTGTACTATACAGAGGCTCCCACGGCTTGTGTTCATCAGTTTTATGTTTTTCCGCTTTTATGTCGCCCCCCCCCCCCCCCAAAAAAAAAAAAAAAAAAAGTCAAATTTTGAGTGTAGACATACCTACGTAGTACGCTGATGTAATGACGCTGCGTCCATTGTTTACAAACGAGCCTGAACATGCCCCTCCTTCTTCCCCGTTCAGTTTTATATATATATATACATATACATACATACAGTGGTATGAAAAAGTATCTGAACCTTTTAGAATTTCTCACATTTCTGCATAATAACACCATCAAATGTGATCTGATCTTTGTCAAAATCACAAAGATGAAAAAACAGTGTCTGCTTTAACTAAAACCACCCAAACATTTATAGGTTTTCATATTTTAATGAGGATAGCATGCAAACAATGACAGAAGGGGGAGGAATAAGTAACTGAACCCTCTGCCTAAGGAGACTTAAAGAGCAATTGAAACCATTTTTTTTTACCAAACAATAGTAGGTAAAAAAAAGTCAGGTGTGTGCCCAATCACTGATGAGTGGCTTCAAGCTGCCCTGCCCACTATAAAACACACACCTGGTAAGAATTGTCTTGATGAGAAGCATTGTCTGATGTGCACCATGGCTCGCTCAAAAGAGCTGTCTGAAGACCTGCGATCAAGAATTGTTGATTTGTATAAAGCTGGGAAAGGATACAAAACCATCTCTAAAAGTCTGGATGTTCATCAATCGACAGTCAGAGAAGTTGTCTACAAATGGAGAGAGTTTGGCACTGTTACTTCTCTCCCAAGGAGTGGCCGTCCACCAACGATGACGCCAAGAGTTGAGCGCAGAATACTCAGAGAGGTAAAAAAAAAACCCAAGAGTGTCTGCTAAAGACTTACAGAAATCACTGGCACAGTCCAATATCTCTGTGCACACATCAACTATATGTAAAACAATGGCCAAGAATGGTGTTCATGGGAGGACTCCAAGGAAGAAGCCACTGCTGTCTAAAAACAAAATTGTTGCTCATTTAATGTTGACAAAAAGGCACTTGGACACTCCACAGAAGTTTTGGCAAATATTTTGTGGACTGATGAAACCAAAGTTGAATTGTTTGGGAGGAACACACAACGTCATGTGTGGAGGAAAAATGGAACAGCTCACCAACATCAACACCTCATCCCCAACGTGAAGCATGGGAGAGGGTGCATTATGGTTTGGGGCTGTTTTGCTGCCTCGAGGCCTGGACAACTTGCAATCATTAATGGAAAAATGAATTCAAAAGTTTATCAGGATGTTTTGCAGGAAAACCTGAGGCCGTCTGTCAGACATTTTAAGCTAAAAAGAGGATGGATGCTGCAACAAGACAATGATCCAAAACACAGAAGTAAATTAACTTCAGAATGGTTTCAGAAGAACAAAATACACGTTCTGGAGTGGCCAAGTCAAAGTCCAGACTTGAACCCCATTGAGATGCTGTGGCATGACCTCAAGACAGCGATTCATGCCAGACACCCCAGGAATCTGACTGAACTATAGCAGTTTTGTAAAGAAGAATGGGCCAAGATTAGTCCTGATCGATGTGCCAGACTGATCTGCAGCTACAGGAAGTTACAGGTTGAAGTTATTACTGCTAAAGGGGGGGGGGCACAAAATATTAAATGTGATTGTTCAGTTACTTATTCCTCCCCCTTCCGTCATTGTTTGCATGCTATCCTCATTAAAATATGAAAACCTATAAATGTTTGGGTGGTTTTAGTTAAAGCAGACACTGTTTTTTCATCTGTGTGATTTTGACAAAGATCAGATCACATTTGATGGTGATATTATGCAGAAATGTGAGAAATTCCAAAAGGTTCAGATACTTTTTCATAACACTGTATACACACACACACACACACACACACACACACAGTGGGGCCAATAAGTATTGGGCAATGTTAAAATGTGCAAGTTCACCCATTTAAAAAGATGAGAGGTTTGTAATTTTCATCATAGGTACGCATCAAGCTTGAGAGACAGAATGTAAAAAACAATCCAGGAAATCACATTGTATGATTTTTCAACAATTTATTTGTGTATATTTTACTCAGGCAAATGGTGGCACATATATAAAAAGTGCCGCACGCTTGACTGAGGTAGCATAGTGCATCGTGGGATATCGGAAGTGAACCGATTGAGAAATTATCAAAACAAGTGATTGTGTTGTCAAGTACATAGCTTAAACAAAGCTGTTAAAATGTTTTTATTAAATATTATTATTATTATATTATTATTTACTATTATAAAATATAAGTGACGCTAGGCTAATAGTGGCCGGCGCTTCCGCCGGCCGCCGGAACTTAATGAAAAGTGTGCAATTAGGGTCGCGGGAAGTCTGGCGCCCAACTCGGCCGACTCCAGGCGAGGGCTGGGTACACCTTGCCAAATGATCACAGGACAGAAACACGCTGACGCAGCCTACTCTTGACAAAAGTTAGCAATGGTTCTTTTACATGCCTCTCGCCATAGACAATGAGAGACATGGCCGTCTTTTAGCTGCACTGGGGGGGACAGTGACAACCTGTTGAGATTGGGGCTTGAACCCCCAACCTTGACATCAGTGATCCAGCATCTTACCACCAGGCCACCACTGCCCTTGACAGCAGTTCAGTGGGTCAAAAAATATATATTACTGCTTTATTAGATACAGTAGGCCCTTGATCATTTGCGGTTCAGCGCTTGTGCCCCTGCATACTCGCAGGTTGGCGACAAATCTTTAAGTAACTGGCACACGATTCAAATTTAGCCATTGCCTGAGTGCTTTTGTTTTCGCCTTCTGCTGATTGGTTACAGATGATGTGTACACCTCTTTTTTTTCTCCTTCGCGCACAAGTTATGAATGTGATTGCTTGAATTGCGAAAAAAAAAAAAATTGTTTTTAATTGCTTAAATAATAATTAAAAACTAAAAAATTATTTCGCAGTTCAAGCAATCACGTTCATAACTTGTGCGCGAAGGAGAAAAAAAGAGTTGTACACATCATGCAGCTTCTTTAGCTTCTGGTAAGGAGCCTATGCGCGTTATTCATTAATAAATATTATCACGATACAAAATTAAATACGTTTTACTTAATCATTACTATATTTTACTACATTACTGTATTAATGAGTAAGACTGTCAATAGAATGTGTTTAAGAAGCATATTTAAGCGCATGTAATATCATAGACAGGGTTTTAAAACCCTGTTGGCCGCAGCACTCTTGACCAACTCTATACGCTCCACAGGATTCTGGAGGGGGCATGGGAGTTTGCCCAATCTGTCCACATGTGCTTTGTGGATTTGGAGAAGGCTTTCGACCGTGTCCCTCGAAAGATCTTGTGGGGGGTGCTCCGAGAGTACGGCGTTCCGGATCCGTTGCTACGAGCTATTCGGTCGCTGTATCACCGGAGCCAGAGTTTGGTCCGTATTGGTAACAGCAGCTCGGATTCGTTTCCGGTGGGAGTTGGAGTCCGCCAAGGCTGTCCTTTGTCACCGATTCTGTTCATAATTTTTATGGACAGAATTTCTAGGCCCAGTCGAGGCGATGAGGGGTTCTGGTTCGGTGGCCATCGGATATCGTCTCTGCTTTTTGCGGATGATGTTGTCCTTTTGGCTTCATCAAGTCGGGCCCTCCAGCTCTCATTGGAGCGATTCGCGGCTGAGTGCGAAGCAGCCGGGATGAAGATCAGTACCTCCAAGTCCGAGGCCATGGTTCTCAGTCGGACAATGGTGGAATGCACCCTCTGGGTCGGGGATGAGGTCCTGCCCCAAGTGGAGGAGTTTAAGTATCTTGGGGTCTTGTTTACGAGTGAGGGAAGGATGGAGCGAGAGATCGACAGACGGATCGCTGCAGCCTCTGCTGTTAAGCGGTGCCTGTACCGGTCCGTCGTGGTGAAAAAGGAGCTGAGCCGCAAGGCGAAGCTCTCAATTTACCAGTCGATCTACGTTCCAACCCTCACCTATGGTCACGAGCTTTGGGTAATGACCGAAAGAACAAGATCACGGATACAAGCGGCTGAAATGAGCTTTCTTCGCCGGGTGGCGGGGTTCTCCCTTAGAGATAGGGTGAGAAGCTCCGCCATCCGGGGAGAGCTCGGAGTAGATCCGCTGCGCCTCCGCATTGAGAGGGGCCAGTTGAGGTGGCTCGGGCATCTGGTTAGAATGCCCCCCGGACGCCTCCCTGGTGTGGTGTTTCGGGCATGTCCAACCGGGAAGAGACCCCAAGGTTGACCTAGAACACGCTGGAGGGACTATGTCTCTCGGCTTGTCTGGGACCGCCTCGGTGTCCCCCCGGGAGAGTTGGAGGAAGTGGCTCGGGAGAGGGATGTCTGGACCTCTTTGCTAAGGTTGCTGCCCCCGCGACCCGACCCCGGACTAAGCGGAAGAAGATGATGATGATGATGATGGGTTTTAAAACCGTGTCGAGAACTCGCGGATTTTCTTGATCTGCGGGAAGGGCGGGAACCGAACCATTGCGAAAAACAGGGGCCTACTGTATCTAAAATTTCCATTTAACTGTTTTTACTTGGAAATAGAATGGAATCAGCTACACTGTCTGAAACCATTTGCTTACTCTACTCTTCTCCAGTCTTGATCAATGGCATTATTAGTAAACATTGCCACCTTGAGGTGAGGGCACAGAGTGATTAGAACAAAATTGCATCCAACAGCAGAGACACAGAGAACACAAGAAGTTAAAAACTGGTAAATTTGAAATCACACGCTCACTTCCCTGTCACTCACAGCAATTACCAGCCAATTATAGGCATCTATGGGCTCATTCACATGAATGTGCAGATAGCACTTTCCCTTCGAGTTTGTTAAACCACCCCAAATATGCATGGAGCCACAGTTCGTAAAAGTGCTGGGTGGCTAAAGTAAGTTGAAAGTGAACGTAAGTTGTTACAGTGACGTATGACGCTCATACTGTACGTCCATAAATACCATTACCGTATCTCATAAAACACCCTAAATCAATTATTATAAACATAACATTGTAAAATTGTATCAAATAATATCAACATTTATTTCAAATAAGTCACTTATTTATACCGAGTTACTTTACATGAAGCTTAAACAGCCAATCAACGCTTACAATATGAGGCGCTCAATATCTTAAGTAGTGTACTTGCGAAAGTGGTGTACTTGCTATGGGTTATACAGACTTCCGGTCTTTCAAGTGCGCAAGGGTGCCGTTGAACTCGTTTAGAGCACAGCCTGCACTGATGTGAATCCCATCAAAGCGGAGAGTTCTTTCTTTTGTGTAAGTAAGTAAACTTTACTCAAGAGATGCAGACAAAGAACAAATACAAAATCTAATGAATATTAATATAAAAATACGTATACACTCTTAGGATTTTGCTAAAAGATAATAAATATCTGTAATTTTTTTATGTAATTTGTGGATTCGGGCTTTCATTCATTTTACAACTTTCTTTGCTTAACTGAGAATGCATTAGATTGTGCCGATCCGAGCAGATAATCATCTCTGTGTATGAGACTTGCACACATTGCTAGTATGCTTACATTTCTGACCAACCATATTTGCTGAGGGTTACAAAAGTCTGCAAAACAGTGTAAACACAAAGATCACAGCGACGACGTCTTAACACAAGAGTAACACGCTATATAACTGATAAACTGATATATATATATATATATATATATAACCGCGAAAAGTGAGGAATCCCTGTACATACTAAGGAAAGATCAGGACTTAATGATGAAATGGAGATGCTTCTCCTATTGTGGATCAAATCGAAAGAGATCAACGGTGATGGGAGTGTGGCCAAGCAGCAGAAGACAAGTGATCAAAATAGTAAAGTGAAATAAAATCGTTAAAAAAATCCCAAAAATAAAATAAATAAAGAATTAAAAAAAAATAAAAAATAGTAGTGTAAGTTAATATCAACTCCTATTCTTAAGTTCAGATACACTTATTGTATTGTTTATTGACGTATTATTTATTGTTAATTACAGTATTATTGTTACTGTACATGTGTTATTATTGTTAAATATTTAATGTTACATGTTTATCTTAAATATATTACAGTAGGCCCCCATTATTCGTGGGGGTTTGGTTCTGGCCGCTCTCGCGAATCAAGATAATGTGTGAGTTCTATACCCGGAAGTAAAATCCTATGTATCATGTTACATGCGCTAAAACATGCTTCTTAAACACATTCTATAGAGTCTTACTCATTAATACAGTATTAGTGTAGTAAAATGTAGTAATTAGGTAAAAACTTTTTAATTTTGCACTGTGATATTTATTGATAAAATTATATATTTATATATATTAAATAAATATGACAATACAAAATTCAAGTTTTAACTTAATCATTACTACATTATATATACACTGTATATAAGAACATAAAAGTGTGACGTAATGAAGTTTCAGCAGGACCCAGAATGCAGGAGGCAGTGTGAGATGGCAGAATGGATTTATTATTCAAAGGGGAAGCACTTAAGCAGAGTGCCACAATTTATCTGCAGTACTGGTGACGAAGAGATACACAAACATTAAGCACTGGAACCAGGAGCCAGAGAGAACACAAGGAAGCAGGGACATGATGTGAGCCAATCTTACGGCGCAGAGGTGAGCATGCGGTTATGTTTATAGGGAGTAGATGAGAGGAGTGAATTCAGGTGTGAACTACTGCAATCAGCCCGACCAGCTCAGCCACGCCCCTCAGCCGGAGTGGAGAGAAAACAGAGTTAGGGGCACAGCTGCCAAAATCAAAGTCCCCCCAAAACACAGACCATAACAAAAACAACATAAATGAACATGAAGTGTAATAAATTGGATAAATAAAACAAAAGGATAAACATGCTACAGCACAGTACATAAAATCATACACACAAACATTCTTCACATTAACTGAGATATTGTACTGGAATAATAACTAAAAAAAACTTTAATACTACAGTGTTCTACAACAGTTCAGATGATTATTCCTCTTCAGGCACGTCAGGTAAACTGTCGTTTCTTCAGGAGAAAGTCTTATTTCTTCAGAAGAGACAGCCAACGTCATTACCTTTTTCTGGCACTTAGCCGGCGTTTGAGTGGCATAATAGATCTTAACTTGTAATTAAAACACAATGCACATTGTGCGTGGATGAGAAAAAAGGGGTGTATACATCATCTCAACCAATCAGCAGGAGGGGGAACAGCCATTGGCTGAATTTGAATTACATGATAGTTACTTGGCAATCCGCGAATATGCGGTGGCGTAAGTGCAAAACCGCGAATAGTCAAGGGCCTACTGTGTGTGTGTGTGTGTGTTTGTGTGTGTATATTTATGTATATGTACAGTGGAGCCTCGGTACTTGAACTTAATCTATTCCAGACGTCTGCTTGGAATCCGATTTGTTCAGATTCCAAATCTGCTTTTCCCATTACAAATAATGTAAATGGTCTTAATCCGTTCCGTTGTCTTTTGAACAGAAGTCAATGGTACCATAAGTCATACCATAGGTCCTCAAATTAAGTGAAAAAATTATTGAATATAGTAAACTGTTATGGTCTGTGTCATGAGAGACTAACTTTTCTGTGGTTTTAATATTAGTGTGTTATGGTCTCTCTCTCAAAAGAGTTGCGCGTTGAAATTCGCGTTGGAGAGGGGCATGGCTCTCACAAGCCGGTAGCGTGCTAAACACACACCTAACTCCATTTAATCACGTGCTATTTGAGATTTAGATTGTCCCATTTCCCCCGTGATCTCTCTGGCTGTCAGCTCTGTGCTTCACCAGATCTCGCTCTAGTTTGATTTCAGTGTTTCTAGTGCTCTAGTGCCCGTTCTCTAGTGCCCGTGCTCTAGTGCCTACCTTGTGATCAATAAAGTGCAACCATTTTCATAAATGAAATAGGGAAATCGTAGTCACTGTAATAGGGATGCAGAAATCAAATTAAAGTGGCTACTGGTGGAGCACAGAGCTGAGAGCCAAAGAGGAACAATCTTCTAGCACCCCGAATGGCACTGTTAGTCTTTATAGCCCATGGTTAAACGGAATTAGGTCTGTGTGTTTAGCACTGCACTAGTGGGTGAGAGCCATGCCCCTCTCCAATGCGCATTTCAACGCGTAACTCTTTTGTGAGAGACTAAAATTAAACACTAAAATTAAAGTTAAAGCATAAGAACAATAAAGCTAAGAATTTTAACCTTTGTGGTGGTGAACAGTTGGCATACCTAAATGTTGGAGAGGAAGAGAGAAGCTGATTCCATTCCATAACAGCTTCAGGTAAATCAGCCAAAGATGTTTTTTTTTCTCTTGCTACCGCTTTGCATGGGTGACTCTTTTCTTGAAGAACATTTTTAACGTGGCTTGTTTCTGCCTTCTTTTCAAAATCTTACGGAAGTGGCTCATGACCTCATCGTTAATGGTGTTCACAGCGCTGCTAGCGCTTTAGCTTAGCTCTAGCACTTTAGCTTAGCTTACATACATCCTCTTCAGCTTTGTTTAGGCGGTTATGACTATAAGCCGATCTGTGGGTTTTCAGTTCGGTACTCTAAATCGTATTTGTCGCTGAAGGTGGTCTATGGCATTAGTGATTAGATAGCTTTAGCACTAGCTTTAGCTTTCGTGCTTGTGATACTACATAGTACTGTATCAACAACGTCCGGACTTCCCCAGGACAGCTATATTAGGGTGATACATAAAGCACCGGCCTAATGAGATACTAGGCTTGGGTGTAAAAGCCCAAACAGACCTTACATAGTATCAACAATTTCCGGTCTTCCCCAGAACATACATGGTATCAACAACTTCCGGACTTTCGGAAGTCACGCACTTTTCCTCCCTCTCGGTCTCGTTTTTTCTCGCGTGTTTCTCAGGTTTGACTTCCTGTTTTTGTTCGGTTTCGCGGACGGAAGAACTCACGGATTTTTTGTTCAGAATCCGATTTGTTCGGACTCTAGAGCGTTCGGTTTCTGAGGCTCCACTGTTTATGCATATGTATATATGTGTGTGTGTGTGTGTATATATATATATATATATAATATACTAGTCCTTCTCAAAAAAATTAGCATACTGCGATGAAGTTCATTATTTTCTGTAATGTACTGATAAACATTAGACTTTGAGATATTTTTGATTCATTACACACAACTGAAGTAGTTCAAGACTTTTATTGTTTTAATATTGATAATTGTGGCAAAAAATAAAGGAAAACCAAAAATCCCTATCTCAAAAAATTAGCATATTGCATCCGACCAATAAAAAAGTGCTTTTAATACAAAAAAGGTCAACCTTCAAATAATTATGTTCAGTTATGCACTCAATACTTGGTCGGGAATCCTTTTGCAGAAATGACTGCTTCAATGCGGCGTGGCATGGAGGCAATCAGTCTGTCGCACTGCTGAGGTGTTATGGAAGCCCAGGATGCTTTCGATAACGGCCTTCAGCTTTTCCACAGTGTTGGGTCTGGTGTCTCTCATCTTTCTCTTCACAATATACCACAGATTCTCTATGGGGTTCAGGTCAGGAGAGTTGGCAGGCCAATTGAGCACAGGAATACCATGGTCAGTAAACCATTTACCAGTGGTTTTGGCACTGTGAGCAGGTGTCAGGTCGTGCTGAAAAATGAAAATATTGATCTCCATAAAGCTTTTCAGCAGATGGAAGCATGAAGTGCTCCAAAATCTCCTGATAGCTAGCCGCATTGACCCTTGTCTTGATTAAACACAGTGGACCAACACCAGCAGCTGACATGGCACCCCAGACCATCACTGACTGTGGGTACTTGACACTGGACTGCAGGGATTTTGGCATTTCCTTCTACCCAGTCTTCCACCAGACTCTGGCACCTTGAGTTCCGAATGACATGCAAAATTTGTTTTCATCCGAAAAAAGTACTTTGGACCACTGAGCAACAGTCCAGTGCTGCTTCTCTGTAGCCCAGGTCAGGAGCTTCTGCCGCTGTTTCTTGTTCAAAAGCCCAGTCCACTGCTTCCACAGGTCCCCCAAGGTCTGGAATCGGCCCTTCTCCACAATCTTCCTCAGGGTCTGGTCACCTCTTCTGGTTGTGCAGCATTTTCTGCCACACCTTTTCCTTCCTGCAGACGTCCCACTGAGGTGCCTTGATACAGCACTGTGGGAACAGCCTATTCACTCAGAGATTTCTTTCTGTGTCTTACCCTCTTGCTTGAATGATGGCCTTCTGGACAGCAGTCAGGTCGGCAGTCTTACCCATGATTGCGGTTTTGAGTAATGAACCAGGCTGGGTCTTTTTAAAAGCCTCAGGAATCTTTTGTAGGTGTTCAGAGTTAATTGGTTGATTCAGATGATTAGGTTAATCGCTCATTTAGAGTACATTTTCATGATATGTTAATTTTTTGAGATAGGAATTTTGGGTTTTCATGAGCTGTATGCCAAAATCATCAGTATTAAAACAATAAAAGCCCTGAAATATTTAATTTGGTGTGCAATGAATCTAAAATATATGAAAGTTTAATTTTTATCAGTACATTACAGAAAATAATGAACCTCATCACAATATGCTAATTTTTTTTAGAAGGAATAGTGTGTGTGTGTGTGTGTGTGTGTGTGTGTGTGTATCTATATATGTGTGTATATGTGCAACTAAGAATTATTTTAATAATTGCTGAATTGGTCGACTTGTTTTTTTTTTCAATTAATTGGAAAGTGCACAAACATTTTTTTTTTTAATTTTCCATTTCTATTTTCAAAAATATACCATTTGTTTTCGAATTGCCAGTCCATATGTGAGTAACTGATATACCACAATCGACGTAATAAGCGCCGTGCTCCAATAAGCCCCGCCTCCTCCCAGTGTTCTTGGAGCAGCATGGTACATCAACCTTGCCAATTTTATTCGATCAGTCTCTGTAACTGTAAAATGAGGCGTTCACTGCCTGTAAAAGTGAGTTTACACGGTATTTCAAGACCCCCTGCCACTGGGGAATGTCTATAATGTTCATAAGTAACAACGCATTTGATTGTTCCGCCATACTTTAAAAAACAGGAAAATATTTTGCTGTTTTCTCTTGGTAAATGTCAAACAACCGATGAACCATTAGAAACTGCTACAGCAAAACTATCGGATGCTCTGAAAGAATGCAGCGATGATCCAGATATCGACTATCAGAAAGTGATGACAAGTATTTTTCACCAGATTCTCTTGCTCACTAACTTATTAAATTTAACAACGTTCCTGGCCATGTGCTTTTATTTATGTTCGTGTTGATCAGTTCAAAGTGGCATGTGCTAAAGTTGACATTCGTGTTGACTGGCTGGTTTTTACTTCCGGGAAAATGTTTAAAAGAACAGAAGACGACTGGGAGGGAAATGTAAGGGGTCTTTTTTTTTTCTTTTTTAATTATGCTGTTTTCTGTTTATTTTCAGCTTTCATGGAAGTAGTTTGGTTGATCCCACAAAATGTATAACACAAATACCAGTAAAACTTTTTATTGTTCTGTTATTATTCATGGTTTCCACCTCGATGGTAATAAGCACTTACCGTTCCACTCCGCTAGTAACATTTTAATAAGTGCCCACCCACTCCAATTTTTAACACACCCTGGGCGTTTATCACGTTGAATACGGAAATGAGTAACTGGTATATCTCGTCATTTGTTAATTCTGTGATAGGTAGTTAATCATAGTTCAACATATTCATACAAATAATCTCTCTCTAGCTGTCTGTCCATCCATCTATCCATCCATCCAACGATTCATATAATTTTCTACATGCTATAGCTTATTACATGCCATTTAGTTCTCAAATGCTATAGTTTTATGAATTAAAATTCATGTATTTCTATTTTCATGCAAATTGGTGTATTCTAAAGAATCAATAGAGATGTTTTGTTATACGCTCTATTAGCATTGCAATTCATGAGAGGTCGATTGCTTCTATAAATAATACACACCAATTTCTCAGCACTCAACATGAGTTTCTAAAGCTAACATAAACAATTATTAAATGCTAATGAAGAGAGCATGACAAACAACCTTAACAATTCAAGTAGCTCAATGAATTTTTGCAATTGTACAACATTTTGGCCCGCGCATTCCACTAAAGTTTAAACAGCCTCGCTAGGAACATGACAGCTGCCATCTTTACCTCCTGGACCTACTTTAGATCACGTGACCAGTAAGCACACTTGTGTATTACTACTCTTAGATTATTAGCTGCCCAGGCCGGGTGCCGAGGTTAGTTCTCAATGAACGGAAATGGGGGAATGAGCATTGCATTGCATTGCATTGTGAGCTTTCGTAAGAAACTATCGTGTACATATATATAAATTTTGCCCCCCCTTCAAAAACAGAATAAATTCAGGATTCTGTTGTCACTTACCCTGCTGATGCGCCAGCTTCCTCATCAATAATAATTCTTTCATGTTTTCTTTTAAGCTGCTCCTGGTTCACTGTAGTGCTCTCGTGCCAACCCATTTCACTTTTACAAAGCCTGCATTCAACACATTTTCGGGGTACTATGGAGGTTAAAATGCTCCCAAATGGCACACGTATTACATGTCCGTTCAACTCTGTACTGAGTGACACTCATCTGTAGTAACTGACATATGCAATAATCGCGAGACTTATCGATAACAAGATTTGTTGCCAACACTTTTCATAATCAATTTTAATCGATTCATTGTTGCAGCCCTGACTCAGTTATGTGGGTTTCTTACAGTAGGTCTTCTGATTACCCTTCTTTCCTTCATTAATCTATGATGCACTTTATGTGAAACAAATGTTTAAATCCACATACACAAACCTCCACAATCACTTCAGTAGTAGACTCTATAAATCTGCTCTGCAAAAACAACTTAATTAATTTTTAAAAATTAAAAAATAATTTAAATAAAAAGGTGTAGTCTGTTCATGAAAGGGCCTTTGCAGGGGTAGGAGATCAGCCAGCAGTCAAAATCCAGGCACTCATCAGCACAGATCCACAACAATCAGTCCTTCTGGTGTTCATCTGTGGTTAATCACAGCTAAAACACCTTTGTTAGACAATCTTTCAGGCAAGCAGGCACTCAGAGATTGTTCCAAGTTATGTAACCAGGTTATAAAATGTTCATGAGATAATAACCAGATGGCTGTCAATCCAATCTCAAGTCCAACCTCTGTGTCAACAACTAAATGATTGTATGCAGCAAATGTCACACCACCCTACATGGAGCAAGTCACACCACAGCAGGGTGAGGATGAGAACCAAGATACGTTTGAGATCTGACCGGAGATTGGTCGGAAGACAGAGAATTAATCATGCCTCTATGAAAGAAAAAGGACAAAAGAGAACTGGAAAAAAGAGAGACAGGAAAGCAATGTACATGGAAACAGAACATGTGCATGTGTGTTAATATACTTCCTAAGAGCCGCTGCAAGCAAGAGTAACCTAATTATAGCAGCATACTGACCTATGATGATTTCGAGACTGCCGCATGTATTTATTCTAGTGCTGGTATTTAGATGATACAAGTGATTCGGTGTTCATCACTTAGATATATTTTTGTACGGTTTCTTACTTGCTTTACAAATCAACCAAGAAAAATAGAAATACGAATTTGAAAATTGCAGATTGTAAGGCAACAAAATTGGAAAAAAAAACATCAAGGGATTGAATACAGACACAACCCTACTTATGAACATTCGTTTTACAAACATCCGGAGATAAGAACACGGCTGTCCGGGGGTGAAAGTGAAATGAAATTGAAGAAAAAGTAGAAAGAGAAATTGAATAAAATCTATAGAACACTATATCATAAATATAAGTATGAAATATGATTAAACATTGTCCTGAGGTACACTTAATGTTCGATTTGGCTCTGGCAGAGGGGCGTGGCTGCTTTACACCATACGGAGGTCATGGAAGAGAAGCAGAACGATTCATTTCTCAACTCGTATCAAGACTATCAAAGAAGAAACACATTGATGACAGTATTATAATGAACTGAATAAGAGTGAAACTATCTGTAAATCTGATCAGATCCTCTGTGCTGTGCTTGAGAGGAATCAGGAGTTGGGACATGAGACATAATGATATTGATAATGTACAGAGTGTTCATTTTGTAGTTGAATAATTTTATATTTTTAGCATTTTAATGTTTATTATACCAATTATATGGGTTTAATTTAATTAGAAAATATTTTGTATATGTTTTTACTTTATGTATACTATGTTTTGTAAAGAATTTTAATAAAAGTTTCCTGACACTATTTCACATCTACCGTCCTATAAAGACGAGCACCGTGCTCATCCCGGTGCTAGAAGATTGTCCCTCTTCACGTCCCTGTTTTTCTGTGATCTCTCTGGCTCCTGGTTTCAGCTACACGCTCGACCAGTTCCCGCTCCATAGTTCCCCGTATCTAAAGTTTTTGTGTTTCCTATTTACTTTTTCCCCTTGCTCAAATGCCTCCCCTGTAACAATAAAGTCTCTCAGTGTTCATCCTACTCTGTCTTCTGCATTTTGGGTCCTGCTGAAAGTTCCTGATGTCACAGTTAGCTTGACCAATTATGGTGCATTTAGGTTAATCGTGACCGAGACACCTCCCTCCCCCCGTGTGACCGCCGATTTCCACAAAGTAGGATCGACCCCCCCCGACTGACGTATACGTGTATATAATATGAATAAATACATATTCAATGCTATAAATGCTTATAGTAACAATTAAACATTCGAAAACAATGCATAAGATGGAAATAAAATATAAATATACACACACACACACATGGGGCCGGTGGCGTAGTGGTTAGGGTGCTGCGCTCATGATTGGGAGCTTGTGAGTTCGAATCCCACTGAGACCCTCACTGTGCTAAGACCCCTGGGCAAGGTCTCAACCACAAGTGTGCCTCTGTTCACCCAGCAGTATAAATGGGTACCAGTAAAAATATACTGGGAAGGTAACCTGCAAGTTCACCCATTTAAAAAGATAAGAGAGGTTTGTAATTTTCATCATAGGTGCACGTCAAGCTTGAGAGACAGAATGTAAAAAAATCCAGGAAATCACATTGTATGATTTTTTTTTTTTTTTTTTTTTTTTTTTTTTTTAACAATTTATTTGTGAAAATGGGAGTCCAATAAGTATTGGGCAGCCAGTACAAGTTACTTTAAATACTTTGTAATGTAGCCTTGGTTGGCAATGACAGAGGTCAAACGGTTCCTGTAGTTCTTGACCAGGTCTACACACAGTTTAGTTGGTAGTTGGTATTTTGGCCCACTCCTCTGCACAGATCTTCTCTAGAGCTGTGATGTTTGAGGGCTGTCACTTGGCAACTTTTAACTCCCTCCACAGGTTTTCGATTGGGTTAAAGTCTGGAGACTGGCTAGGCCAGTCCTTGTTTACAAATGACAGACTGAACATGCCTCTCCTTCCCAGTTCAGTTTATATATATATATATATATATATATATATATATATATATATATATATATATATATATATATATATATATATATATATATATATATATATATATATATATATATACTAGTCCTTCTCCAAAAAATTAGCATATTGTGATAAAGTTCATTATTTTCTGTAATGTACTGATAAAAATTAAACTTTCATATATTTTAGATTCATTGCACACCAATTGAAATATTTCAGGTCTTTTATTGTTTTAATACTGATGATTTTGGCATACAGCTCATGAAAACCCAATATCCCTATCTCAAACAGTTAGCATATCATGAAAAGGTAGTCTAAACGAGCTATTAATCTAATCATCTGAATCAACCAATTAACTCTAAACACCTGCAAAAGATTCCCGAGGCTTTTAAAAACTCCCAGCCTGGTTCATTACTCAAAACTGCAATCATGGGTAAGACTGCCCACCTGACTGCTGTTCAGAAGGCCATCATTGACACCCTCAAGCAAGAGGTTAAGACAGAAAGAAATCTCTGAACGAATAGGCTGTTCCCAGAGTGCTGTATCAAGGAACCTCAGTGGGACATCTGTGGGAAGGAAAAAGTGTGGCAGAAAACCCTGCACAACCAGAAGAGGTGACCAGACCCTGAGAAAGATTGTGGAGAAGGGCCGATTCCAGACCTTGGGGGACCTGTGGAAGCAGTGGACTGGATTACATGTGCCGCATTCCCCAGGTCAAGCCACTTTTGAACCAGAAACAGCGGCAGAAGCGCCTGACCTGGGCTACAGAGAAGCAGCACTGGACTGTTGCTCAGTGGTCCAAAGTACTTTTTTCGGATGAAAGAAAATTCTGCATCTTCTTCTTCTTTTCCTTTCGGCTGTTCCCTTCAGGGGTCGCCACAGCAAATGATCTGCCTCCATCTCTCCCTATCCTCTGCATCTTCTACTCTTACTCCAACGACCTTCATGTCCGCCTTCACCACATCCATAAATCTTCTCTTTGGTCTTCCTCTGGGCCTTCTGCCTGGTAGTTCCAACCTCAGCATGCTACTACTAATATACTCACTATCCCTCCTCTGTACGTGTCCAAACCATCTCAATCTAGCCTCTCTGACTTTGTCTCCAAAACATCTAACATGAAAACAAATTTTCCATGTCATTCGGAAATCAAGGTGCCAGAGTCTGGAGGAAGACTGGGGAGAAGGAAATGCCAAAATGCCTGAAGTCCAGTGTCAAGTACTCAGTCAGTGGTGGTCTGGGGTGCCATGTCAGCAGCTGGTGTTAGTCCACTGTGTTTTATCAAGGGCAGGGTCAATGCAGCTAGCTATCAGGAGATTTTGGAGCACTTCATGCTTCCATCTGCTGAAAAGCTTAATGGAGATGAAGATTTCATTTTTCAGCACGACCTGGCACCTGCTCACAGTGCCAAAACCACTGGTAAATGGTTTACTGACCATGGCATTACTGTGCTCAATTGGCCTGCCAACTCTCCTGACCTGAACCCCATAGAGAATCTGTGGGATACTGTGAACAGAAAGTTGAGAGATACCAGACCCAACACTGTGGATGAGCTTAAGGCTGCTATCAAAGCATCCTGGGCCTCCGTAACACCTCAGCAGTGCCACAGCTGATTGCCTCCATGCCACGCCACATTGAAGCAGTCATTTCTGCAAAAGGATTCCCGACCAAGTATTGAGTGCATAACTGAACATAATTATTCGAAGGTTGACTTTTTTTGTATTAAAAGCACTTTTTTATTGGTCGGATGAAATATGCTAATTTTTTGAGATAGGGATTTTTGGTTTTCATGAGCTGTATGCCAAAATCATCAGTATTAAAACAATAAAAGACCTGAAATATTTCAGTTGGTGTGCAATGAATCTAAAATATATGAAAGTTTAATTTTCATCAGTACATTCCAGAAAATAATGAACTTTATCACAATATGCTAATTTTTTGAGAAGGATGAGTTTTTTATATATATATATGCACAGTGGGGCCAATAAGTATTGGGCAATGTTAAAATGTGCAAGTTCACCCATTTAAAAAGATAAGAGAGGTTTGTAATTTTCATCATAGGTACACATCAAGCTTGAGAGACAGAATGTAAAAAAAAAAAAAAATCCAAGAAATCACATTGTATGATTTTGAAACAATTTATTTGTGAATATTATTTATTCATTTGTGTATATTTTACTCAGGCAAATGGCGGCACGTATATAAAAAGTGCCGCACACTTGAATGAGGTAGCATAGTGCATCGTGGGATATCGGAAGTGAACCGATTGAGAAATTATCAAAACAAGTGATGGTGTTGTCAAGTACATAGCTTAAACAAAGCTGTTAAAATGTTTTTATTAAATATTATTATTATTATATTATTATTTACTATTATAAAATATAACCGACGCTAGGCTAATAGTAGCCGGCGCTTCCGCCAGCCGCCAGCACTTAATGAAAAGTGTGCAATTAGGGTCGCCGGGAGTCTGGCGCCCATCTCGGCCAACTCCAGGCGAGAGCTAGGTACACCTTGGACAGCTTGCCAAATCATCGCAGGACAGAAACACGCTGACGCAGCCTACTCTTGACGAAAGTTAGCAATGGTTCTTTTACATGCCTCTCACCATAGACAATGAGAGACATGGCCACCTTTGGTCCCCCCCAGCTGCACTGGGGGGACAGTGACAACCTGTTGAGATTGGGGATTGAACCCCCAACCTTGACATCAGTGATCCAGCATCTTACCACCAGGCCACCACTGCCCTTGACAGCAGTTCAGTGGGTCAAAAAATATATATTACTGCTTTATTAGATACAGTAGGCCCTTGATCATTTGCGGTTCAGCGCTCGTGTCCCTGCATACTCGCGGGTTGGCGACAAATCTTTAAGTAACTGGCACATGATTCAAATTTAGCCATTGCCTGAGAGCTTTTGTTTTCCCCTCCTGCTTATTGGTTGCAGGTGATGTGTACACCTCTTTTTTCTCCTTTACGCACAAGTTATGAACGTGATTGCTTGAATTGCGAAATATTTTTTTTTTTAGTTTTTAATTGCTTAAATAGTATTAAAAACTAAAAAAAAATATTTTGCAATTCAAGACATCATGTTCATAACTTGTGTGCGAAGGAGAAAAAAAAGAGTTGTACACATCATGCAGCTTCTTTAGCTTCTGGTAAAGAGCCTATGCGCGTTATTCATTAATAAATATTATCACAGTACAAAATTAAAAACTTTTTACTGTATTAATGAGTAAGACTGTCAATAGAATGTGTTTAAGAAGCATATTTAAGCGCATGTAATATCATAGACAGGGTTTTAAAACCGTGTTGATAACTCGTGGATTTTCTTGATCTGCGGGAAGGGCCGGAACCGAACCATTGCGAAAAACAGGGGCCTACTGTATTTAAAATTTCCATTTAACTGTTTTTACTTGGAAATAGAATGGAATCAGCTACACTGTCTGAAATCATTTGCTTACTGGTAAATTTGAAATCACACGCTCACTTCCCTGTCACTCACAGCGATTGCCAGCCAATCATAGGCGTCTATGGGCTCATTCACATGAATGTGCAGATAGCACTTTCCCTTCGAGTGTGTTAAACCACCCCAAATATGCATGACCCCAAATATGCATGGAGCCACAGTTCGTAAAAGTGCTGTGTGGCTAGCACTGTTTGTTACGGAGGGGGTGTTGTGCAAGGGTCAGTGGTGGTTGGCCGTGGTGTAATAGAGAAGGCAAAACCTGATGGGTTGGGGAATTGGGTACGACTAAAATTAGAGAGAAAATGGGCAAAAAAGTAAAAAAAAAAAAAAAACAAGAAAGGAAAAGAAAAATGGATAAACAATAGTGTCATGCTGATTTTATGGTTGACCTTTATTTAATAGACATTAAGTGATTTGTCTCTCAATGACCTCAAAATTTAAGGATGTGGCCCTCAGTGAAAATGAGTTTGACACCTCTGGTCTATCAAGTCACATAAGTAATTTCAAATTATGACATGTTGATGATGGGTACAGTCTAGATAATAAAATTTAAGAACTCTTCACCTTTCGAACAATTATATCTTGGAATACATGTGCTCCATATATTGGGTGAGAGGTTTGCAAGAATGTCCATGCCCATGGTGAGTAAAAGACAAGGGTATGAGCAAATCTGGTTCGCTGAAAGCTTTGAGAAAACCTGTAGAGCCGTGACCCTGGGGAGAGGAAGGGAGAGGCAGAATCATTATTGAAATGTCACTCAGCAGAGGAGGGGGGTCATGAAGAGTGAAGAGGAATGGAGAGGGATGAGAGGAAGTGAGAAACTCCGGGACAGACAGAAGGGTAGGTAGGGAAGCATACCACCACCTCTGCTGCTTTAGGCCATGGTTTGTTTTTTGTCTGGATTCTGTTTAAATACAGACACTCCCCACTTTATGTTCATTCGTTTTATGTATTTTTCAATTTTACATTATTTTTTTTTTGGAACAAAAAAATGTCAAATTTTGAGTTTAGCATGCTCTCTGTAATACGAGACGCACCTATGTAGTATGCTGACGTAATACGTTACTTCCGCATGACGCTGCGTCCATTGTTTACAAACGACAGACTGAATGTGCCCTCCTTTTTCCCAGTTCACTGTGTGTTTCCTTTGTGTTAAGATGTCGTCTCTGTGATGTTTGTGTTTACACTGTTTTGCGGACTTTTGTAACCCCAAGCAAATCGGGTTGGTCAGAAGCGTAAGCCTACTCGTGATCGTGGTAATCAGAAAAAGCATCAAGCCATCTTGTTAGAATAGAAGATGGCTATTATCAAGAAAATTGATGCTGGTGAAAAACATGTGAATCTTGCACGTTTCTTCCAAATAGCTCCGTTGACCATCGGAACCATTTACAAGCAGAAAGATCGCATCATAGAGCATGTTAAAGGTTATATTTGATACTGTATTTGATGAGTGAATTTGATAAAAATTTATCTATTCGAAATTATTTTGCTTGAATCTAATTTATTTGAAATTAATGTTAATATTATTTGATATTATTATACAATGTTATGTTTATAATAATTGATTTAGGGGTGTTTTATGAGATACAGTAATGGTATTTATAGATGTATAGTACAGTATTATCGTCATATGTCACTGTAACAACTTACGCTCACTTTCAACTTACGTTCAGCCATCTGGAACCAATTAAAAACGTAAGTCGGGGAGCGTCTGTATATTGGTAGTAGAATGCTGAGGTTGGAACTACCAGGCAGAAGGCCGAGAGGAAGACCAAAGAGAAGATTTATGCATGTGGTGAAGGAGGACATAAAGGTACAGTCGGCCCTCTACTTAGAAAATTAATCCGTTCCAGGGCCCTTTTCAGAACTTGGCGGTTTCGTAAGTAGAGGCGCATTTCACATGTTTTTTTATATATATATATATATATATATATATATATATATATATATATAAATATATTTATTTCTACAGACGCTCCCCGACTTACGTTTTTAATTGGTTTCGGATGGCCGAACGTAAGTTGTTACAGTGACGTGTGACATATGATGCTCATACTGTACTATACATCTATAAATACCATTACCGTATCTCATAAAACACCCCTAAATCAATTATTATAAACATAACATTATAAAATAATATCAATATTAATTTCAAATAAGTCACTTATTTATACCGAATCGCTTTACATGATAGCTTAAAACAGGCAATCAGTGCTTACAATATGTGAGGTGCTCAATACCGAAAGTAGTGTACTTGCTGTGGGTTATACGGACTTCCGGTCTCAAGTGCACAAGACTGCCGTTGAACTTGTTTACAACACAGTCTGCATTGATGTGATTCAGGTTTTCATTCGTTTTACAACTCGCTTTGCTTAACTGAGTATGCATGGTAGATCGTGCCGATCCGAGCAGATAGTTAATTCATCTGTGTATGACACTTGTACCCATGCAAATAGGCTTATGCTTCTGACCAACCATATTTGCTTAGGGTTACAAAAGTCCGCAAAACAGTGTAAATACAAAGATCACAGAGATGACTTCTTAACACAAGGGTAACACGCTATACAGTCATCCATTGAATATCACGGATAATGTAGACCAGACCTGGCCGCGATATTTGAAACGCCGCGATATTTGAAACACCGCGAAGTAGGATCGCCCCTCCCATTTCTACCATGTTGTCTCATTTCTATCATTTCTCACGTCTATACAATATCAAGAAGTGTATATTAAATGTTACACAGTTGTATGCATATGTAAAATGCTGTAATGTATTAAAATTTAAATAGATTTTATATATGAATACTTTAAGTAAGATTCATGGATGTGGTGAAGGAGGACATGAAGGCAGTTGGTGTAAGAGAAAAAGATGCAGAGGATAGGGTGAGATGGAGGCAGATGATTCGCTGTGGTGAACCCTGAAGGGAAAAGCCGAAAGGACAAGAAAAAGATATGAATACTTTAAGTACTGTACTCACCTCTGACAATAGCTCTTCTCCACGGTGCAGGGCATTCACAAACACTATAAGATCACAAAATCACAAAAAATCCCATGGGAATGTGCGAGGCAACAGCGTTACACGTCTAAGCCAATCAGCTTGCGAGATTGAATTGAGTGAGCGGTCCCTACCTGAACTGGGGAGGAGGGGCACTTCAGTCTGTTGTTTGTAAACAATGGACGCAGCCTGCCTTGGGGCCCTGCCTTCCGCTTGCTTACATGCGAGTTTCAGCGCGAATTTTGAATTTTTTATGAATTTTTTTTTTGTTGTTGTATTTTTTATTAAAATACCGCAATGTGCCCAGATGCTCAAATCGCGAAGTGGCAAGAGATGACTGTAGTGCAGTAGTTATTCCTCAAGTGTTCCGTGCTTTCCATGAACGATCTGTGAATTATCCGAAAGTCTTCCTTTGCAATCTGTAGCTTTTCGTACTTAGTCTGCAGTTAAACAGTGCGCTTTTCCGTATTTATTCCTAAATTGTACCATAGTCTTTCTGTCCCTGCTCCGAATGTACAGTTTTCTGTCGGATTTTGACCCATTTTCTCTGTAAAAATGCCGAAGCTCTTCCATAGACTGCATTCTACGCCTTTCCGCCACAATCATTGCATTCCATGTTCCAGTGAAATTGGGGTGTAAGTCGGAGTAGTTGAAAACTTGCTGATAATCCTGTGTGTGTGTATGTGTGGGTGGGTGTGTGTGTGCCCGCGTGCGTGTATATATCGATGTGTATACTGTATGTGACAAGGATCCTTCACTTTCCGCGGTTAATGGGGATTGAGATGTCCGCAACCGCCGATTTCCACGAAGTAGGATCAACCCTCCCCTGACAGCATCCTACTATCAACATCTTCACCGTCCTCCCTGTGTACGTGTCCAAACCATCTCAATCTAGCCTCTCTGACTTTGTCTCCAAATATTTATACATCTGTTACTTAATTATTTGCAAACAACTACAGAGTTGACATGCGGTTGAAAAAGTCATCGTGATTTGTAATTTACTGTGAAACTGATATTTTAATATAATCTTATCACTGAACCAAGAACACATTAGTCATAACTCTTTAGTAGAACAGAGCAAATTTTTCAATTCTGATTTTTTTCTTGACTACCAAGGGACACAGGAGGTGTGTGTGTGTTTGTTTTAATTTCATGCAAGGGATACAGGAGCTGTCTGCACGTATGTCCTTTCTTACTGAAATAGTAATGAGGGAGTGTAACAGAGCTGGCACATGCCCGTCTCTTTTTCAGCCAGTGACGAAAGACTGAAGTGAGACAGATGAATTCTTCTCTGTTCCCCTGTTCAGGCCACTTCTAACTCTGAATTAAAGCCAAATCTTGTATTTAGTTTCTGTGTTTCTGGGACCAAGATTAGTTTTAGAGACGTTGTTAAGGTAGATTAGATGACATTTGAGTTTCAGGATATGGTCAGGAATGTAAAGAGTGTAATAAACCAAAACAATCTGGAAAGTCCCCGATACATTGGCACAATTCCACAACCGTCTTTGTGCCAGGTTGAACACACAGGGTGTCAAATCTGATCACATCGTTGTTTTTCTAACATCATCAAGGAAAAGATGAACAGACCTAATTTTTTCCATCTTAGTATATAATTATGGTGTCAGCTTTATTGTTGATTTTGTGTTTGGATCGAAAGAACTTTATCTTAGCCATGTTGAACATCAAGAAGACCTGGCCGGCTGGCATGCTCAAATAGCAGACAAGCTCCTGGATTACTTTTGTCAATATTCAACTGGAAACCCCCCGCCACCCTTTGAGTTTCAGTGAACAGAGTACTGCTTGTTGTGTTCAAATTGTGTCAGCTGGGTAACTTAAATTAAATGAAATATAACTTAGGGTCTCAGATTTAATCATATTAATAATAATTTCAATTCATTTTCTGTAACCGCTTAATCCTAATTAGGGTCGCACAGAGGCTGGCGCCCATCCCAGCTGACTCTGGCGAGAGCAGAGTGCACCCTGGACAACTCGCCAGGCTGACGGTTTTGCAGCCTACTCTTGCTGAAAGTCAGCAGTGGTTCTTTTACAGCCTCACACCATAGACAGTGAGAGACATGGCCAGCCTTTGATAACCCAGTTAGCTGCACTGGGGGTACAGTGACAACCTTGTGGAGAGTGGGACTCGAAACCCCAACCTTAGGATCAGCGGTCCAGCACCCTATACCACTAGGCCACCACTGCCCATTAATAAGTATTATTTTTAATAATAAGCTGGTCAGTGTGTATTCCGACCTCACCTAGTGTTGACTGAGACGGGTGCCTACCATAACCTTAATTTGGATTAAGCAGTTTAGAACCTGAATGGGGCGGGAGGGTAGAGTAGTGGTGAGTACGTCTGCCTCACAGCAAAAAAAAATATATATATATAAAATATACAGTCGGCCCCCTACTTAAGAAATCCCCTGGGTACGAAAACTCCGGGTTACGGAAAACATTTTCCTAAGTTTTGTCCCCTGTATACGAAAACAACGTCCTCTTATGAAAAGCGCCAAACGTGTCATTCAAAATTCAAACACGCCAATCAAAATTTCACACGATGTGCGAGTTGCTCTCTCATTGGCTGTCTCCCAACATCCCGCCCCGCTGGCCTCCCATTGGCCAGGAGGGAGCTGAATCTCCATAGTACTGCACCCATAAAGCTTGTTTGTCACACGCGTGAGGAGAGTTGAACAGGACTGTTGCTTGTTTTGAGATCATTGCAGTGTTATAATTCGTTATCACCGAAACCCCTCTACAATTGGGATGATATTGAAGCAGCCTTAAAGTGGAAATACAGTGATGGAGGCGATTATTTTGGCATTGAAGCATAGAGACCTCCGATCTCGCAAGGAAGCAAGTTAATATGAAATCAGGACCTCTGATCTTTCAAACAGGTTCTGTCATTCTGCTTTAAATACAACATCCCGTCCATTTAAACATTTAAATAGAATTGTTCCGTCAGCTGCGCTTTGCGTGTGGGCGGAGCCCGCATTCGGCAAAAGACCATAGAGACAGAGTTTTGTGTGTGTGTGTGAGAGTGCGAGAGAGAGAGAGAGAGAGAGAGAGACTGTGTGTGTGTGTGTGTGTGTGTGTGAGAGAGAGAGAGGAGAGAGACAGCGTTGTGTGTGTATGTGCGTTAATAAAAAATGTTTAATAATGGTTTAATTATTAAATATGTTAATAAAATGGTTTAATGTGTTAATAAAATGTTTAAATGGTTTGATAAATAATTTTCTTTTACTTTTAACACATATTTCATGCATACTTCATCCAAAATTGGTGTACTTTTATCATTTTTAAGGGTTTATGGGGTAGTCTTGGAAGCCTTGGAACGAATCAGGCGTTTTACATGTAAAATGTGCCTCTACTTACGAAACCCCTGCGTCACGAAAAAGGCGCTGGAATGGATTACTTTCTTAAGTTGGGGGCGCCGACTGTGTGTGTGTGTTTGTCTGTGTGTATATATATATATATGTATATATATATATATATATATATATATATATATATATATATATATATAAAATTATACAAGTAAATTTGGCATAGCCGAGCCTAGAGACAAGCTAATTCGATTTAAGTCGTTTTCGACTTGAGTCGTCTCTCCTGGAACCAATCAAAACAATGTAAGCCGCAATATACCTGTGTGTGTGTGTGTTTACAGTTGTATCTCGATTTACGAAATTGGTTCGTTCCGAGGGCACGCTCATGATCATGATTATGATAAGTTATAATAATGCTAACGTTACTGGGTTTTTTTCCTTGTTGGAATTCTCTTTCTCATGTCTTTTCCGTACGCATGTTTGTATCTACAGTCACTCATACATGCTCATACATACATACACACACACATACACACATGCACAAATGGGGCTGATGATATTTAAATACATGATACCCAAGTATATAAGCTATTTATTCATTTTTTTTCAGTCATGGGTGGTAGTAAAGTCACACAGGTTGTAAGTTGACAACTGCCTGTATACTATTTTAATAACGTTAATTATAGGCCAACGGTGTTCAATATTTATTTACTTCTGCCTTGTTGTCTCTATTAGGATCTTTGTTCCTCAGTGAACTGCATTGATACAGCAGCTGGTGAATTATAGCCAACAGACGTGTGCTTATTAAAATTCCTCATTCAGTACCTCGTAACTACTCGTCTTATTAGCATTTCATGAAAATTATTAGTCATATCAACTTTTTTTAAACACGATTTCTGACATCTAACAACAATACACTAACATCTTAACGTCAGTAGACAAGATCACAAAGCTCTTTTGATGGCAATGACGAGTCTGGGAATTTCAAGATCATGGAGGAAGTCCATGAAAACTGATCATGCAGTGTATATTTTAGCTAGCCCGCTTTCATTTACAATTCAACATTGGTCACAAACACAGCATCAGCCATACATGAAATGAATTATTTTAATGGCTTATTTTATTGCACATGTGAAGTGATTGGGGACCACACCATAGCCCATCAGGGTGTGGCTGAAGAGAATCACCATGGCTAATCAGTGATTCTCATTTTAAACAGAGTCCCCGTCCCCCAAATTAATCTTTCTCTCACACAGACACACACATACATGCATGCACCCCAGAGGTTTGTGTCAGGCGAGAGCAGCTGTTCAGTAGCCCAATCTTGCAGTGAAGCATTGGATCACCTCCTCCTCCTCATAAAAACACGTTCAGCACTTGAAACTAGACCGCCCTTATCTATCTGCTGCAGTCATCTATTTGCCTTCCTGTCCTCTTGGTTAAGGGTTCAATAAATCTTCTTTTCCAATTTTTTTTTTTCTCTGGGGTTGCCACAGCTGATTTGCATGTTTGATTTGGCATAGGTTTTTACGGCAGATGTGCTTCTTGACACAACCCTTTAGCAAGGGGCAGAAACACACTGACTTATATGCAGCCTACTCTTTACGAAAGTCAGCAATGCTTCTTTTACATGCCTCTCACCATAGACAGTGAGAGACATGGCCGGCCTTTGATGACCCAGTTAGCTGCACTGGGAGAATAGTGACAATCTTGTGGAGAGTGTTATGGGTTCAATAAATAACAATTTGAAACCAATGTTTGCTTTCACAAGGCTGGTGCGATGCCACTTTTTACACTGAAATGTACACTTTCGAGTCCATTTCGGAGCCTTTTCTTCTTGATGACTTTGTTAATTATAATATTAGTAGTATAATATTGCACACGAGCGTCAAACATCGATGTATGAAAGATAACCAAGCAAATTAAAACACAATGCTAGCCTTCTCGAGTTGCTGGATGTGCTGGAGCATCCAAATCACATGAACGATTTAAGATGATTCAGCAGAAAAATGCAGTCTTGCCAAGTTACCATTTCAACTTCTGTCAGAAGTGCAGACTTCAATCTATATCGGATTTTAAATGGTGTTAGTAGGCCAAGTACAATCGGAGTTATGATAAATAATTTACTCCATGCTTTTTTTCCGAATTTTTCTCAGAACGGATTTGATGCAGTAAAACCGGGCTATGCTAAGCAAAGTAGCACAGAGGCAAAAATTGTGTGTGTGTGTGTGTGTGTGGGGGGGTTATCAACCAATCAAAAAAAATATACAATTGCCACATGTGGTTACTTGGGAGGAGGAGGGAGTTGTGGAAGTTTATGGCGGTGGAAGAGAGACGGTGATATCTGTCTTTTTCTCACACAGACATACAGCAGGAGGCATTTTTTAAATAACATCTTCTGTTTCTGCAAAATCAGATTTTATTATTCGGCCGCTTTTGTTTAGCAGTATAAGAAAGGGTGCCATAAATGTAAACTATGTAGTTACAATAGCTGCGTGAGAGGGTGACACAGGACCGGCTTTGAGGTTTAAAAAGTTTTTTGTTTTTTTTAATTCGTTCTACAAATTTTGACAGGCTTGAAGAAATAAATTAAAAGGCATTTTTCCCTAATTTTGGGTTTTTACACCAGAGCCTCATGGTTCATCAGGCCGGTGCTTATCCCCAGTTTCCGTAGCGTGAAGCGACCAGGAGTTCAACTATCCCTGGATGGGACTCTAGTCCATCGCAGGTTACCTTCCCAGTATATTTTTACTGGTACCCATTTATACTGCTGGGTGAACAGAGGCACACTTGTGGTTGAGACCTTGCCCAGGGGCCTTAGCACAGTGAGGGTCTCAGTGGGATTCGAACTCACAACCTCCCGAACATGAGTGCAGCACCCTAACCACTACTTCCCCTAATTTTATTTTTACTTAATTTTCTTTCAAATTTGCAAATATTAACATTGACAGATCTGTGAAACAACGAGGGATGAAATTTCCTTGTTATGTGATTTAACATTTTATTAATTTTAAATGTGACCAATAATTTTGGTCCAATAATTTGATATATTGACTGATATTCATCTTCTCTAAACTGTTACTTCAATACATTCTGCTCCATTTCTGTCAGTGATGAATCACTTCACCTAAATGTCTCTGACTAGCCAAGGTTTTTTGTTTTGTTTTTTTCCAGTTTTATGTTGTGTCCATGTGAATGCGTGTCAATGTAGAAAACAAATTGAGCAAGTTCATCATAAAATTTTACACCTCGTGAACAGTCAGACTTTTGAACGCAGCAGAGCTGTGGTTACAATCTGTTTTAACATCTTTTGTTCTTTTTGAATTACCACAATCTTCCTCCTCTCTTGCCTTTTTGCTCTTGTTCTTGTGGTTATAGAATGTCTGTCTGTCTTCCTTTCGCCCCTTTCCCTTTTACTCGGGAGTCGCCACAGCGAATCATTTGATTCGCACGTTTGATTTGGCAGAGGTTTTTACGTCGGATGCCCTTCCTCTTGCAACCCTTTTTAGCAAGGGACAGAAACACGCTGACGACTTTGCAGCCTACTCTTTACGAAAGTCAGCAATGGTTCTTTTACATGCCTCTCACCATAGACAGTGAGAGACATGGCCCGCCTTTGATAACCCAGTTAGCCGCACTGGGAGGGACAGTGACAACCTTGTGGAGAGTGGGACTCGAACCCCCAACCTTTGGATCAACGATCCAGCGCCCTATACCACTAGACCACCACTGCCCCTCTTGTGGTTATAGAATCTCAGGCTATATTGAGATCCCAGCTTTCCCTGCTTTGTGGCTCCACAATAAATCAAAACATTAAGTTTTTGTTGGTCTTAGACACAGATTCACCTCTTACTCTTTCATTACACCGTTTGCAGATATCTTTTTCCCTTTCACTTTTCTGACCTGTGACCTCTGTGTGTTTGTGTGTTTTGCAGGTTAAGTGGAATGCACCAAGGTTGTCGAAGAGTTTAAAATCAGAACGTTCTCCATATGTACTCGTAAGACATGTTCCCCAGCCTCATCTCAGGTAAACGTTTTCATTGATTAAAGCTGCCATTCTGGAACAGTGTGTGGCAATTCCAGTTAAAATGGCAGCAATCATGCTGTGAAGTGAGCTTGCATATGTGAGTGAGGACTGGGTGATTGTGAGGCATGTGTGTGTTTTTTTAGTGCTCTAAGACAGGGGTTGGCAAGCCAAAATGTTCAAAGAGCCACATTGGACCAAAAAACTAAAAACAAATCTGACTGGAGCCGCAAAATATTAAAACCCTTATACAAGCCTTATATGAAGGCAACACTGGCTGTAAGTGTGTTATTAGAGGACTATCAAAAAGACAAAGTAGGCTAAAAAATACACAATGATCACTCATGATTAAATGTTTATTTTGCCTGTATCGCGTCTTGGTGAGAATGACACCACGTGACTACTCTGTTGTACAATGTTTTGTGCTTTAAGTTTAACTTCCATTACTATATTAACGTATTATGTTTTGTTGCATTGATGAAATTATAGAAATTCAATAAATAAATCAGCAGCCCATCAGAGTTTACATACCTGAACAACAGCACTGTCTGTTCAACGTCAATCACATTACACGACTCGTTGTTTTTGAAGTCTGAAAATAGGTGCTCTCATATTTTAATGAATGAATCCTTCATGTAATCACCATTTGGGAACGATTTTCCACGCTTTATTATCTCTCAGGCTGCAACAAAACTAGCAGTAGTAGTGGAATTTGGAGATGCAATCCACATCTTCAAGCTATCTTTGCGCTCCCCTAATTTCTCAAGTAATACTGCAATCGCACTTTTTCCTCTCAATCTCAACTGGTTGGTCGGCTGCAAATAGGGCATGCCTTCCCTGAAAATGTACAGTACAGTTGGCCCCCAACTTGCGTACAATTTTCCTGAGTTTCCATCCCTGAGATAGGAAACAACCCTCTCTTACGAAAAGAAATTCAAATTTCAAATGCGCCAATTAAAATTTCACACAACATGCGAGTTGCTCTCTCATTGGCTGTCCCTCAACATCCTGCCCCGTTGGCCTCCCAGATAGAGACAGAAAGAAGCTTCAGTCTTTAGTTTTTAGTTTAGTTTTTTAAGTTGTTTTAATTCAGTAAATGCTTAATAAATGTGGGTGCATATGAGCTCATCTGGAATTCTGATCCCTCAAGGAATCAAATTAAAGTTGAGTTTGTCAAGCAGGGAATGTGCTTTGAATTCATGTCTTGTGGGCGTGGCCTGCAGCGTGTGTGCGAGAGAGAGACAGAGAGAGACAGAAGGAATAAAGTTTTAGTTTTTAGTTTAGTTTTGTAAGTTGTTTTAATTCAGTAAATGGTCAAGCAGGGAATGCTCTTTGAATTCACGTCTTGTGGGTGTGGCCTGCAGCGCGCACGAAAGAGAGAGAGAGAGAGAGGGAGAGAGAGCGAAGGAATAACGCATTAGTTTTTGGTTTACTTTTTTAAGTTGTTTTAATTCAGTAAATGGTCAAGCAGGGAATGCGCTTTGAATTCCACGTCTTGTGGGCATGGCCCGCAGCGCTCGCACTCGCGCGAGAGAGAGATACAGACAGATAGAAAGAAAGAGAGGTGTGTTTGTGTGTGTGTGTGTGTGTTAATAAAAAAGTGTTTAATCGTGGTTTAATTAATAACTATGTTAATAAAATGGTTTAATATGTTAATAAAATGTTTAAATGGTTTAATAAATAATTTTCTTTTACTTTTAACACATATTTCATACAAAATTGGTGTACTTTTATCATTTTTAAGGGTTTATCCAGTCCAAAGACTGGAGACTTGGAACGAATTAGGCGTTTAACATGCAAGATGTGACCCCTTCTTACGAAATCCCCGCTATACTAAATGGGCTCTGGAACAGATTAATTTCGGAAGTTGGGGGCCGACTGTATTACCAAATGAGTCTTTTTGTTATTCGACAGCTTCTCATGACAAAGCAAACATGCAGGAAATTCTTCAGCATTGATAATGAAAGCAAATGATTCGATCCTCTGTTCTCATCAACTACCTTTCTTTTTTTCCCTTTGGGATCCATGGCCCATGACACACCTACTGGTTTGTTTACAACAGCTACCTGCCTGGAAAAGCATCGCGCTGAAACGTGTGTCGCAGGCTATGACGCAAGTCTTGATTGACAGAAATGTTGAAATGTATGACTTATATTTTTTTATACAAATTTTTAAAACCTTGGAAAGCATTAAGAATGTTTGTTTGTCAGGCGTGTTCCCCTACAGCAACCATATAAAAAAAAAAAAAAACCTTCCCAGCTTTTTCCATTTTCATACATTTTCCCAAAAGCTGCAGGGAGCCACTAGCGTGGTGCTAAAAAGCTGCATGCGGCTCTAGAGCCGTGGGTTGCCAACCCCGGTTTTAAGAGGACAAATTGATCACTTCACTGGTGAGTGCGTCACTATAAAGTCTTGATGGCTTTTCAGAAAGAGAGTATTTAAGAGCAATTCCATAGAAAAATGTTCACTTGTGATTTAAAAACAAAAGAAATTAATTCATTCTGTGCAAGTAGTCACTTCTCACATCCTCAGTGTTTAATTTCAGGGACTATTTTGCAATATTTACTTCGCATCTAGTGGGGGTTATTTAGACATACTGTACCTTGGTTGATGTGTGAAGTGCCACAAGTTGTGAGAGTCAGAAGTGAATGCTGTAGTCACAACACATTATTTTTTAAGTCATGGTTGCTTACCGTATACGGTTTTTGTTTAGAAAATTCTGAATAAACCAATTATTTTATTTATTTATTATTTTTCATTTGGTTGTGTTATCTAAGCAGCTGTAACTTTAGAAAAATTCATCTACCAGCTCGGCAGTAGTCTGCCATAAACTGGATCATTCTGGCTGGTTGATTGTATATTTTCTGAGATTTGTGATGGTTGTGGTTATTCAAGCTTGAAATTTCCCAACTGAAACTTCACCCATAACTGAATGCCTGTGTCTCTGCAGTTCATATATAAATGAAATCCTTGGCTGTCACTGAAGTTCGATCATTTTTTTTCAGTTATTTTATTGTATTTTATTTTATTTTGAGTTGGCCAATTCAGATGTAGAGAATTCGCTTCATATGCTATTTCTGTCAAAGACACCATGTTTTAGTCTTACGTGCCTTATTTGGATTAGTGGTTGATGTGTGTGAAAAAAAAATCCATGCAATGCAAATTTTCTCGTCCTAACATTGCATAGGTTCCAGTAAAAGCAGCTAGTTATTCTGTAACACTTTCTCTTAACATTTAACTGTGGTGAAGAAAACACTTTAGTTCAACTGTTTAGTTTTGTAGTATGTAAGAAAGAATCCATGTGTGTGAACGAGAAGGACCCAAGAGGAACGATGAGGTTACAGGGAGCAGAGATAAAGAAGGTGGAGGATTTTAAATACTTAGGCTCAACAGTCCAGAGCAAAGGAGAGTTTCAGCTAGTAGGTCAGCTTCCTATATGCATGATTTCTGAAGTAGGGTCAACCTCCGCTGACTGACGTATACATACATGTATATGTGTACTGTATATAATATCAATAGATACATATTCAATACTTTAAATGCTTATAATAATGATTAAACGTTCAAAAATAATGCATAAGATGTAAATAAAACAAATGCGTGCACGCACTCAGATGCGCACCTCACATAAAAATTTAAGTAGTTTTGATGGGGGAGTTCATGCATTGTATTGGTTTTGTTCTTTGAACACAGTGATGTTAATGCACGGTTCATTTTGGTGTCCCAGTAAAAACAATGATCCATTTTTAAGACTCGATGTAACCGGAATTTGTGTAAGTCGGAACATAACACAAAAGTACTGTACGTACAGTGCTATAATAAAACGCAACAGTTAATGACATAAAAAAAATATTAAAAAAAGAGAAAACAATTCCTTACCACAAGAATGAAATACAGTAAGGGAGGGAGAGACAGGCTTATTGTGCTGGAGAAGCTGGGGCAGGTGAGCCTGGAGTAGTAGATGCAGCTGAGGTAGAGGGTACAGGATCTGTTGCAGGCCTCTCTACCTTCTTAAAATACTGTTCCAGGTTAGACTGGACAGAGAGCAAGCTCAACTCATCCAAGATCTCCTTGTAGCATTGCATCAAAGCCATGATGTCTCTGGAAACCCTAGTGAACCTTTCCAAGTTGGCTATATCTCGCGTGCCCGAAACTAGTTCGCGTTTGTTTACGTAACCACATAAGACGTAATGATGCGTAATATTACAGTACTGAGACTGAGCGAAGGGAAGCGACGCTGTCTTCCTTGGACCACAACCACAACACAGCGTATTCTTCCGCCTCACGCGCCCAAAACTAGTTCGCGTTTGTTTACGTAACCGTGAAAGATGTAATGACGCGTAATATTATTTTTTATATTTTTATGGGGGAGCGTTTGTAACCACGAAACGGTGTAAGTCGGGACTGGTGTAAACCGAGGACTCCCTGTCCCTATGTCTTGAGTTTAAAAAAAAAAAACAAAAAACAAACTTCAATAAGGGGCGGTTCAACATCCTTCCCAAGCGTACAGAGAGTATGCTTTTATTAATCCACCCCACCCCCGAAAGCTACAAATAAATGTTGATGATCTCTTGGCATGATTTTTTAATAAGATATTAAACAAAACAATGGTCAAACTTCTTTTATAAAATAATCCACTGTATTTCCTTGATCAATAATACTTTTTATACACCAGTCAAATAATAATGTAATCAATAAAAAAAATTACTTTTAAAGAATTCTTTTTAATGACACCTGCTTTCATATTAATATTAAGACATTTGGTTTTAATAATATTATTTTATATTAAAATATAATGCAGCCGTGAGGGAGGGGCACAAGCCAGTGTCTCTCCCTCACGATGGTCCCAAGTCCGGATAAATGCAGAGGGTTGCATCAGGAAGGGCATCCGGCGTAAAACAAATGCCAAATAAAACATGCGAGTCACAATAAAGAAATTCATACCGGATCAGTCAAGGCCCGGGTTAACAACGACCGCCATCAGTGCTGTTAACCAACAGGGTGCTGGTGGAAATTGGACTACTGTTGGTCGAAGATGTCGAAGAAGGAGAGGCGGGAAGCGTGTCCGTAGGCAGAGAGAGAAGAGGAAAGGTATGAGTCTAGGACTGAAAGTAGGGACTTTGAATGTTGGAACTATGACAGGAAAAGGTAGAGAGCTGGCTGACATGATGCAGAGGAGGAAGGTGGACATACTGTGTGTTCAGGAGACAAGGTAGAAAGGTAGCAAAGCTAGATGCTTAGGAGCAGGGTTTAAGCTGTTTTTTCATGGTGTGGATGGGAAGAGAAATGGAGTAGGAGTCATCTTGAAGGAGGAGTTTGTCAGGAAAGTTCTAGAAGTGAAAAGAGTGTCAGACAGAGTGATGAGTCTCAAGTTAGAAATTGAAGGCGTGATGTTTAATGTTGTTAGTGCTTATGCCCCACAGGCAGGATAGGAGCTAGAATAGAAGGAGAGATTCTGGAGTGAGTTAGATGAAGTGATGCAGAGTACCCCCAGAGATGAAAGAGTGGTCATTGGGGCAGACTTCAATGGACATGTTGGTGCAGGAAACAGAGGGGACGAGGAAGTGATGGGCAGGTTTGGTATCCAGGACAGGAATGCAGAAGGACAGATGTTAGTAGATTTTGCAAAAAGGATGGAAATGGCTGTGGTAAATACTTTCTTCCAGAAGAGACAGGAGCATAGGGTGACTTATAAAAGCGGAGGTAGGAGCACACAGGTAGACTACATCTTGTGTAGGCGATGTAATTTGAAGGAAGTCAGTGACTGCAAAGTAGTAGCGGGTGAGAGTGTTGCCAAACAGCATAGGATGGTGGTGTGCAGGATGATGCTGACGGTGAGGAAGGTGAAGAAGGCAAAGGCAGAGCAGAAGACAAAGTGGTGGAAGCTGAAAATGGAAGTGTCGGGTTGTCTTCAAGGAGGAGTTGAAACAGGCTTTGGGTGGTCAGGAAGTGTTGCCAGATGAGTGGACAACTACAGCTAATGTGATCAGGGAGACAGGTAAGAGAATACTTGGTGTGTCATCTGGAAGGAGAGTAGATAAGGAGATTTGGTGGTGGAATAAGGAAGTGCAGGAGTGTGTACAAAGGAATAGGTTAGCTAAAAAGAAGTGGGACATTGAGAGGACCGAAGAGAGTAAACAGGAGTACAGGGAGATACAACGTAAGGCGAAGGTAGCGGTGTCAAAGGCCAAACAAAGGGCGTATGATGACTTGTATGCTCGGTTGGAAAGTAAAGAGGGAGAAAATGATTTATACAGGTTGGCACAGCAGAGAAATATAGATGGGAAGGATGTGCAGCAAGTTAGAGTGATAAAGGACAGAGAGGGAAATGTATTGACTGATGACAGAAGTGTGCTGGGAAGATGGAAAGAGTACTTTGAAGAGCTGATGAATGAGGAAAATGAGAGAGAAAAAAGAGTAGAAGAGGTGACTGTTGAGGACCAAGAAGTGGCAACGATCAGTAAGGGTGAAGTGAGGAGGGCATTGAAGAGGATGAAGAGTGGAAAGGCAGTTGGTCCTGATGACATACCGGTGGAGGTATGGAAGTGTCTAGGAGAGGTAGCAGTAGATTTCCTGACAAGAACGTTCAACAAGGTCTTAGAGAGTGAGAGGATGCCAGAGGAATGGAGGAGAAGTGTGCTTATGCCCATTTTTAAGAACAAGGGAGATGTGCAGAGTTGTGGCAACTACAGAGGGATAAAGTTAATGAGCCATACGATGAAGTTATGGGAAAGAATAGTGGAAGCTCTGTGTGTTTGTTTTAAAGAAGATACTCTTAATAGTTTATTTGCAATAGTTCTGTTTCATGCCAAGAAAGAGCACCGCAGATGCAGTGCTTGCTTTGAGGATGTTAATAGAGAAGTACAGAGAAGGTCAGAAGGAGCTGCATTGTGCCTTTGTGGATCTGGAGAAAGCATATCACAGGGTGCCGAGAGAGGAACTGTGGTATTGCATGAGAAAGTCTGGAGTGGCAGAGAAGTATGTCAGAATGGTGCAGGACATGTATGAGAGATCTAAGACAGTGGTGAGGTGTGCTGTTGGTGTGACAGAAGAGTTCAAGGTGGAGGTGGGACTGCATCAAGGGTCAGCTCTGAGCCCCTTCTTGTTTGCTATGGTGATGGACAGGGTGACAGACGAGGTTAGACAAGAATCCCCATGGACTATGATGTTTGCAGATGACATTGTAATCTGCAGTGAGCGCAGAGAACAAGTGCAGGAAAATCTAGAGAGGTGGAGGTATGCCCTGGAAAGGAGGGGAATGAAGGTTAGCATCAGTAAGACAGAATACATGTGTATGAATGCCAAGAACCCAACAGGAACGGTTAGGTTCCAGGGAGCAGAGATAAGGAAGGTGGAGGATTTTAAGTACTTAGGCTCAACAATCCAGAGCAATGGAGAGTGTGGAAAAGAGGTGAAGAAGCGTGTGCAGGCTGGTTGGAATGGATGGAGAAAAGTGTCCGGTGTGATGTGTGATAGGAAGGTATCGGCAAGAATGAAAGGAAAAGTGTACAAGACAGTGATGAGGCCAGCGATGTTGTGTGGTTTAGAAACAGTGGCCCTGGGGAAAAGACAGGAGGCTGAGCTGGAGGTAGCGGAAATGAAAATGTTAGGGTTCTCTTTAGGAGTATCGAGGATGGAATAGGATCCGGAATGTGTACATCAGAGAGACGGCACATGTTCGAGGTTTTGGAGACAAAGTCAGAGAGGCTAGATTGAGATGGTTTGGACACGTACAGAGGAGGGATAGTGAGTATATTGGTCGTAAGATGCTGAGGTTGGAACTACCAGGCAGAAAGCCTAGAGGAAGACCAAAGAGACGATTCATGGATGTGGTGAAGGAGGACATGAAGGCAGTCGATGTAAGAGAAGATGCAGAGGATAGGGTGAGATGGAGGCAGATGATTCGCTGTGACGACCCCTGAAGGGAAAAGCCGAAAGGAAAAGAAGATTTTATATTGAAATATAATTCAAAATGTCCGCATTTTTTTATTGGTCATTGGCTTTTGGACGACCACGCTTCAGTTTGTGATCAGCTGCCTTCTGATGTTTCAGCAGCTGATATCGGGTTGGGTAGTGTTCACAAATAAACCATCACATACAGCGGTTTTGTTTTATGTGCTTATCATATATTACTAGTATATACGTATGTCGTATATTATATTTGAGATTGTGAATACACAATTTCTTGTCCAGCGGAACTCAACTCCTGCTGTGTGTGTGTGTGTGGGGTGGGGTGGGGGTGGGGGGTGGGGGGTTGCACGTGCTCTGTGCACGCCCTCGGCCTACGCCCTTGCGTAGCCTTAAACTTTAAAAGCTTTAAGCGTTTACACCGGTGTTATGTCAAGCATAGCGAATCAAATGATGTTGTTGTTGTGTGTGTACCGCTCTTAGGTGGTTGGCGAATCGCGCATTTAGAGTTTCAAACGTACCTGCACAAAAAAAAAAAAAATTCACGAACGCATGTATTACTGTTGATCGACATTTTTATAATATTAAAAAGCTTACACAGGCATCTTACCCCCTCCCCCCCTAGCGTACATTTTGTACACTTGTACAAAATGTTCAAAATGTTGAATGACCCCTATACGAGGGTTCGGTGAATAAGCATATGAAACTGGTGGGGTTCAGTACCGCCAACAAGCTTAAGAACCACTGCCCTAGGATCATTAGGTCACGCAAATCCCTCCACCACGATAAGGTGCCGATTCAGGGAGGGGACCTCTGCCATGGAGGTTATATTTTCCCTTGGTCATTACACATCAAAATGTGTATTTGTTAGCAAGCAAATTTTTAGTTATATAGAAAAGTTGTCTGTAGATTTGCATTAAATTTACAACAGAGGCGAGATTTTAGATTTTGGAGATAATCCGAATCAAACTCTCATTCCAGGATATTTTTTCTTTCCCAGTGTAAAAATTGAAGGTCTCATATGATAGCAGGCCCTCCGGGGGGAGCATGTACTTGCAGCATTTGCAAAAAGTTATACTGTATTTTCAGGACTATATATGTCCCTCCGGAGTTCAAGTCTCATTGGCCAAAAATGCACAATAAAGAAGAAAAAAAACAAAAAACCCCAAAACATATAAGTCGCAGTGGACTATAAGTCGCAAGCTCATGGAAACGGTCTACCTTGGTTTGGAAATCTGCTGGCAGTTTATGTAATGTTGTGGTCCTCACTCTGATATAGAGAGGGGGTTGCATTGCATGAAGCGGTAACACTAAGAGTGTCCTTACGCAAAGTCATTTCTATTTATCTCCTTGACAACTACTTGGATGTGGAGACACAACTGCACTGTTGACAGGCCTCTATCTGAGGCACATTGCTCAAACCCCATGTGCGAGCTTGTTCTTCTCGCTGTGGCCATCGAGCTTTTAGCCCGTGATTAGCTTTTCGCTTTTTAGCGATTAGCTTTTTTGTTTTCTTCATTGCAGTAATAATAATCTTCGTTTTTCTGCTCTCTTGTTAGAATTATATGTAATACAGTTTGCCCCCTACTTACGAAATTAATCCGTTCCAGAGCCTTTTTCGTAATGCGGAAGGTTCGTAAGTAGAGGCACATTTTACATGTACAACGACTGATCCGTTCCATGGCTTCCAAGACTACCCCATAAACCCTTTAAAATGATAAACGTACAGATGATCCCCGACTTACGTTTTTAATTGGTTCCGGACGGTCGAACGTAAGTTGAAAGTGAACGTAAGTTGTTACAGCAATGTATGACGTGTGACGTATGACGCTCATACTGTACTATACATCCATAAATACCATTACCGTATCTCATAAAAAAACCTCTAAATCAATTATTATAAACATAACATTGTAAAATAATTTCAAATATATCAAATAATATCAACATTAATTGCAAAAAAGTCACTTACTTATACCGAATCACTTTACATGAAGCTTAAAACAGCCAATCACGCTTTACAATATGTGACGCGCTCAACACCGAAAGTAGTGTACTTCCGAAAGTAGTGTACTTGCTGTGGGTTATATGGACTTCCGGTCTTTCAAGTGCGCAAGGGTGCCGTTGAACAGAGCAGAGAGCTCTTTCCTGGATTCGGATTTTCATTCATATTACAACTCTCTTTGCTTAAACCGAGTATGCATGGTAGATCACGCCGATCCGAGCAGATAGTTAATTCATCTCTGTGCATGAGACTTGCACCCATGCTAGTAGGCTCATGCTTCTGACCAACCATATTTGCACAGGGTTACAAAAGTCCACAAAACAGTGTAAACACAGATCACAGAGACGACGTCTTAACACAAGGATAACACGTGATATAACTGGTATATATATATATATATATATATATATATATATATATATATATATATATAAAACTGAACTGGGAAGGAGGGGCACTCAGTCTGTCTTTTGTAAACAATGGACGCAGCGTCATTGTGTCATTACGTCAGCGTACCACGTAGGTACGTCTAAACTCCAAATTTTACTTTTGGGGGGGGCGTAAAATCGAAAAAACGTAAAACGGATGAATGTAAGTTGGGAAGCGTCTGTACACCAATTTTGTATGAAATGTGTTAAATGTAAAAGAAAATTATTTATTACACAATTTAAGCATTTTATTCACATATTAAGCCATTTTATTAACATGTTTATTCATTAAACCATTATTAAACATTTTTTGTTAACGCACATACACACACACACCTGTCTGTCTCTCTCACACACACACACACACACACACACACACACACACACACACAATACAGTACACATTTAAATGTGTATTGTATACACATTAAATGTTTACTGTGGCGCTTGAATGCGGGCCCTGCCCACAAGCAGGACACGGGAGCATTTTAAGACATGGAATTCAAAGCGCATTCCCTACTTGACAGATCGGAGGTTCAATCTCAACTTTAACTTGATTCCTTGAGGGATCGGAGGTCCAGATGAGCCATGTTTTGCTCACATTCGGCAAGCGCACCACATTTATTAAACATTTACTGAATTAAACAACTTAAAAAAACTAAACTAAAGAGTTATGCTTCCTTTCATCTCTTACTGACTCTGTAGGCAATCTCTCTCTCTTTCTTTCACACACACACACACACACGCAATGCGCAGCTGACGGAACAATTCTATTTAAATGTTCAAAGGGACGGGATGTTTGATTTAAAGCGGAATTACAGTCCCTGTTTCAAAGATCAGAGGTCCTCATTCAATATTTACTTGCTTCCTTGCGAGATCGGAGATCTTGTTC
>CM045729.1:41368579-41436079 GCA_024760905.1 Plotosus lineatus | reverse complement strand
GAGCATAAAAACTGTTAAAAACGTCACCTTTCCATTGGTGTGTGTTAAGCAGACTGACTGGCAGTGGCACAAAAAGAGGGGAATTAAGATTGGGACAGAGACGGCACTGGAACTGCTATGATTTTACTAAACAGTTTAAAAAAAAAAAAAGATTATCATGTGTGTGTGTCTATCTCTCTAACACACTCTGTCCGATTGTGAACAGCAATACAGGCGTCCTCCTGTGCTATTCACCCTGTCCGGCAAGCTGGCTTTTATGTGTGTTGATTTAAAAGCTATGTGCTGATGGTTAAGGGGGAGCAGCTGGTCAGCTGTGGCCTTTTTTTTTTTCTTTCTTTCTTCCTCCTCCTCTTCTGTCTCTCCACTCAGCCTCCCCCTCTCTGCCTGGCTTGTGCCTCTGTTCACATGGAGCCAGCTCCTCTTGTGTCTTTTGTAGTCACTCTGGGATCGTTTCCCATTTGGGTTATGCTTGTATCAGTTCAGCAGTAGCGTTACCTCCTTCTGTCTCTAAACAGTCTGTCTTCTCTTTTTCTTTCTTTCTGGTTGTGTTTACCCTCACACATGTGGACACAAACAACCACCCACCCACCTATGCCTTTTGTAGAACTAGATTTCCATGCTCACCAAATAATGGTTCTATTTGTAAAACTAACTTTTGATTAATGGATTAAAATTCTCTTGAGTCGTGGCAGAGCATATGGTCTACACTAATGTAAATATGTCAAGCTGTGTCCCAAAATTATCTTGCTGCTGTTCTCATCAATCTTCTTAGCATAGGGGCTCAAAACTTGACAATTAACGCCGAATTGAACCGAATATAATTGTATGAATGCGGCACTGGAGATTCTTGCATGTAAAGAAGCCGACTTGCTTTCATAATAAGGCTTTAATCATACCAACTTGATCTAGTTAGTAAATTCCTTTTATAATGCAGGCCTGTCAGTAAATCACAAGAATGGTACTTCAGGGGTTGTTTAGTCCTCGTAATAAGAGATTTGATCCTGGAATAAAGACTGTGATTACTGTGCTATGTTGAGGTAGCGTTGCATTCCCCAAAGCTCCACTTTTTCTGTAACCTCTCTTTTTGTCTCATATTTTCATCCACAAACAATTAAAACCTCTTGATTTTGATTCTGTCTTCAGAGAGGCACATGAGTAGGCTGTAAGTGGATGATGACTGTTAATGACAATGCATCACTTCTGCCATATGTGAGAGTACCTTTGCCTGTATTGGCTAGCTTTTTAAGTGGTACTGTTGCTCTAGGCACTGACGAACGAAATTGTTAATCGTCATTTGGCTTGGTTTGTGCACTGTGCAATGTTATTTTGGAGCATGACGTTGGCTCTGCCTGTGTGACTCACAGCACTCGCTGCCCACTGAACGCATTTGACTTTATATTATCAACTACATGTCAGCAAGGTGTGTGTGTATGTGTGTATGTGTGTGTATGTGTATGTGTATGTGTGTGTGTGTGTGTGTGTGTGTGTGTGTGTGTTCACGCCAGGCCTTAATTTGTACTGGATCACAAATAAACAGCAATCATGCACATTATAGTAAACGCTCTTATGGAGTGGATCAGACATCAAGAAGCAAACATTCCTCTTCTACGCCATGAATATCAAACAGAAGTGCCAGGTAAACAGTGTGAGCATGTTGCTCATCTTATTCCTCACACACTTAGCACAGATCTCACGCATACACATCCACTGTACACGCAGCCTAAGTGTACCTCAGGTGCCGGTACTCTGCATCTGCATCTGCCCTAGACACAACATTCATTTGATAAGTTCCAATCTTGTACTAAGGCATAAAGATGAATTAGTTCAGTTTTGTTGTTTCAGATGTGACTTGTTAACTTCAGATATAAACTTCATTTGACCTGTAAATTCTCAAACAGGTTACGTGCCAACAGCACATAATTTAGTAATGTGACCTTTTTCTGCCACAGTTTTTATTTTCTCAGTGTTCCACAGCAGAGTCTCAGCATGTTTTTGGCCTGAGTAAGGACACTTGGGGGCTGGTACAGTAATGTTGTGATTAGAGCAATTGCTTTTGAGCAAGAAGGCAATGGGTTTGAGCCCCGTGATCGGCAAGTGTGTTTGTGTGGGGTCCAATGGCATGCACATTAAGCCAAGAGGCTATTCCGAATTACCCTTTGGCAATACAGGTGCGTACTAGTCCCAAGCCTGGGTAATTGGGGAAGTTAAGGAAAGACCTGGTGACCCACACTGTAAAAATCTTGCCAAAAAAACCCAAAAAAACACAGTTACGCTAGAGTTGCCAAGAGTTGAGTTTAATAAGGGGTAGAATGAATGGCAGAAAGCCACATGGACAACCAAAATTAGGAGGACATACAAACCCCCACTAACATCTGAGCTCAGCCAATGAGCAGCGGGGTACCTTTTGTGCTGTGCAAGACTGTAGATATTTTTTGATGCTAATAGGCTGGAATAATGTTGTATGGCTCACTCTGTGCCACTTTTTTATATATACAGACACTGTGTGTGTGTGTGTGTGTGTGTGTGTGTGTGTGTGTGTGTGTGTGTGTGTGTGTGTGTGTGTATATATATATATATATATATATATATATATATATATAATATACACACACACACACATATATATATACAATGGTGTCTCACTTTAAACGAAAAATGCAGTTTACGAAAGGCATTTTCCTAAAATTTTTGTCTCTGGATACAAAACAAGCTCACGTTACGAAAGCACCATCTTAAAAATTCAAACATGCCATTCAAACAATGCGCGAGTTGCTTTCCCATTGGTTGTCTCCCAACACCCCGCCCCGCTGACCACCCATTGGCTAGGAGGGAGCTGAATCTCCATGATAGAGTACTGTACCCATAATGCTTTTTGTGTGCCTTCGACCCATTGTTCGACACACGCGTGAAAGACAGTTGTACTGTTGGTTCGTGAGTTTCGTGAGGTTTTTTTGAGCATGCTTATTGCAGAGTTATTTTTCGTTATTAATCATGAGCCCCAAAGAAAGTGATTCCCAGTGATACTGAAAAGAAGAAGCGGGCTCCGTTATCTGTTATATTAGAGTTAAACAGGAGATGATAAAAAAATGAAAGTCTGATTCGATTGAGTGAAATCGCAAAGGAGTATGGCAGAAACCCCTCTACAATCGGAACAATATTGAAGCAGAAGACCTTAAAAGCGGAGATACAGTGACAGAGGCGATTATTTCGGAAAAAGCAACCGCCATATTTAAGGACCTTGTGAAGGAGGGTGAGGGTGAAGGTTCTTCAGACCAGCAACCCCCGGACTTTATAGCGTTGCATTGGTGGTTCGAGAGATTAAAAAAAAAGGTAAATAATTTTCTTTTACTTTTCAACACACATTTCATACATATTTCATAAAAAATTGGTGTACTTGTATAATTTTTAAAGGGTTTATGGGGTAGTCTTGGGAGCCTTGGAACAAATCACGTGTTTTACAATGTACAATTAACGAAAAATGCAGGTGACGAAAAAGGCTCTGGAACGGATTAATTTCGTAAAGTGAGGTGTGTGTGTGTGTGTGTGTGTGTGTGTGTGTGTGTGTGTGTGTGTGTGTATATATATATATATATATATAAAATGACAGTGATATACTAAGAAATCCATACTGGATCGGTCGAGGCCCGGGTTAACAACGACCGCCATCAGTGCTGTTAACAACAGGGTGCTGGTGGAAATTGGACTACTGTTGGTCGAAGAAGGAGAGGTGGGAGGTGTGTCCGTAGGCAGAGAGAGAAGAGGAAAGGCATGAGTCTAGGACTGAGAATATGGACTTTGACTGTTGGAACTATGACAGGAAAGGGTAGAGAGCTGGCTGACATGATGCAAAGGAGGAAGGTGGACATACTGGGTGTTCAGGAGACCAGGTGGCACAGTAACAAGGCTAGAAGCTTAGGAGCAGGGTTTAAGCTGTTTTATCATGGTGTGTCTGGAAAGAGAAATGGAGATAGGGGTCATCTTGAAGGAGGGGTTTGTCAGGAATGTTCTAGAAGTAAAAAGAGTGTCTGACAGAGTGATGAGTGTCAAGTTAGAAATTAAAGGCATGATGTTCAATGTTAGTGCTTTTGCCCCACAGGCAGGATGTGAGTTTGAAGAGAAGGAGAGATTCTGGAGTGAGTTAGATGAAGTGATGCAGAGTACCCCCAGAGGTGAAAGAGTGGTCATTGGTGCAGACTTCAATGGACATGTTAGTGCAGGAAACAGAGGGGACGAGGAAGTGATGGGCAGATTTGGTATCCAGGAAAGGAACACAGAAGGACAGATGTTGATAGATTTTGCAAAAAAGATTGGAAATGGCTGTGGTGAATACTTTCTTCCAGAAGAGACAGGAGCATAGGGTGACTTCTTAAAGCATAGGTAGGAGCACACAGGTAGACTACATCTTGTGTAGGCAATGCAATTTGAAGGAAGTCAGTGACTGCAGAGTATTATTGGGTGAGAGTGTTGCCAAACAGCATAGGATGGTGGTGTGCAGGATGATGCTGATGGTGAGGAAGGTGAAGAAGGCAAAGGCAGAGCAGAAAACAAAGTGGTGGAAGCTGAAAAAGGAAGAGCGTCGTGTTGTCTTCAAGGAGGAGTTGAAACAGGCTTTGGGTGGTCAGGAAGTGCTTCCAGATGACTGGACAACAACAGCTAATGTGATCAGGGAGACAGGTAGGAGAGTACTTGGTGTGTGATCAGGAAGGAAAGTAGATAAGGAGACTTGGTGGTGGAATGAGGAAGTGCAGGAGTGTGTACAAAGGAAGAGGTTAGCTAAGAAGAAGTGGGACATTGAGAGGACCGAAGAGAGTAAACAGGAGTACAGGGAGACACAGCGTAAGGTAAAGGTAGCGGTGTCAAAGGCCAAACAGAGGGCGTATGATGACTTGTATTCTAGGTTGGACAGTAAACAGGGAGAAAATGATTTATACAGGGTGTCACAGCAGAGAAATAGAGATGGGAAGGACGTGCAGCAAGTTAGAGTGATAAAGGACAGAGAGGGAAATGTATTGACTGATGACAGAAGTGTGCTGGGAAGATGGAAAGAGTACTTTGAAGAGTTGATGAATGAGGAAAATGAGAGAGAAAAAAAGAGTAGAAGAGGTGACTTTTGAGGACAAGGAAGTAGCAAAGATTAGTAAGGGTGAGGTGAGGAGGGCATTGAAGAGGATGAAGAGTGGAAAGGCAGTTGGTCCTGATGACATAGCGGTGGAGGTATGGAAGTGTCTAGGAGAGATAGCAGTAGATTTCCTGACAAGAACATTCAACAAGGTCTTAGAGAGTGAGCAGATGCCGGAGGCATGGAGGAGAAGTGTGCTTGTGCCCATTTTTAAGAACAAGGGAGACGTGCAGAGTTGTGGCAACTACAGAGGGATAAAGTTGATGAACCATACGATGAAGTTATGGGAAAGAATAGTGGAAGCTAGACTTAGGGCAGAGATCAGCATTTGTGAACAACAGTATGGTTTCATGACAAGAAAGAGCACCACAGATGCAGTGTTTGCTTTGAGGATGTTAATAGCGAAGTATAGAGAAGGTCAGAAAGAGCTGCATTGTGCCTTTGTGGATCTGGAGAAACCATATAACAGGGTGCTGAGAGAGGAACTGTGGTATTGCATGAGGAAGTCTGCAGTGACAGAGAAGTCTGTCAGAGTGGTGCAGGACATGTATGAGAGATCTAAGACAGTCGTGAGGTGTGCTTTCGGTGTGACAGAAGAGTTCAAGGTGGAAGCGGGATTGCATCATGGGTCAGCTCTGAGCCCCTTCTTGTTTCCTGTGGCGATGCACAGGGTGACAGACGAGGTTAGACAAAATTCCCCATGGACTATGATGTTTGCAGATGACATTATGATGTGTAGTGAGAGCAGAGAGCATGTGGAGGAAAATCTAGAGAGGTGGAGCTATGTCCTGGAAAGGAGAGGAATGAAGGTTAGCCTAAGTAAGACAGAATACATGTATGTGAATGACAAGGACCCAAGAGGAATGGTGAGGTTAAAGGGAGCAGAGATAAAGAAGGGTTTCGGCGATAACGAAATAAAACGCTGCAATGATTTCAAAACAAGCCAACAGTCCTGTTCAACTCTCCTTGACGCATGTGACAGACAGGAAGTATGGGTACAGTTCAGCTGCCTCCTGGCCAATGGGAGGTCAGCGGGGCGGGATGTTTGGAGACAGCAAATAAGAGAGCAACTCGTGCATCGTTTGAATTTTGAATGGCGCGTTTGAATTTTTGAATGGCGTGTTTAGCGCTTTTCGTAAAAAGAGGGTCTTTTCGTAAAAAGAGGATGAAAATTTAGGAAAATATTTTTCGTAACCTGTAGGTTTTTGTACCCAGAGGGTTTTGTAAGTAGAGTGCCGACTGTATATATACGAATATAATATGTATAGATACAAAAGCAACCTCATACGAAATGCGCCATTCAAAATTCAAATCAAAATTTCTCACGATGCGCGAGTTGCTCTCTCATTGGCTGTCTCTCAACATCCCGCCCCGCTGGCCTCCCATTGGCTAGGAGGGATGATGCAGCTGAACTTACTGTATCCATACTTCCTGTTTGTCACACGCATGAAGGAGAGTTGACTGTTAGCTTGTTTTGAGATTGATCACACAGCATTGTATTTCGTTATCACTGAAACCCCTCTACAATCGGGACGATATTGAACCAGAAGGAGACCTTAAAGTGGAAATACAATAACTGAGGCGATTATTTCAGCACGGTATTAAAACAGAGTGCTCCGTTGGAGAAGACCTCCAATGTCGCAAAGAAGCAAGTTAATATTGAATGAGGACCTCTGATCATTCAAACACGTACTGTAATTCCGCTTTAAATACAACACCCCGTCCATTTAAACATTTAAATAGAACTGTTCCGTCAACTGTTTTGTGTGTGTGTGTGTGTGTGTGTGTGTGTGTGTGAGAGAGAGAGAGAGAGCGAGGGATAGAAGGAGGCTTCACTCTTTAGTTTTTAGTTTAGTTTTTTAAGTTGTTTAATTCAGTAAATGTTTAATAAATGTGGAGTCAAGTTAAAGTTTAAGTTTGGACCTCCGATCTGTCAAGCAGGGAATGCGCTTTGAATTCCACATCTTGCTCTGGCATCCTGCTTGTGGGCGTGGCCCGCAGCGTCACAAACATTTAATGTGTATACAATACACATTCCGTGCATACTGTAGTGTGTGTGTGTGTGTGTGTGTGTGTGTGTGTGTGTGTGTGTGTGTGTGTTAATAAAAATGTTTAATAATGGTTTAATTAATAATATATGTTAATAAAATGTTTAAATTGTTTAATAAATAATTTTCTTTTACTTTAACACATATTTCATACAAAATTGGTGTACTTTTATCATTTTTAAAGGGTTTATGGGGTAGTCTTGGGAGCCTTGGAACGAATCAGGCGTTTTACATGTAAAACGCGCCCCCTACTTACGAAACTCCCATGTAACGAGAGCCGGCGCTGGAACGGATTAATTTCGTAGGTAGGGGACCGACTGTTTGTGTGTGTGTGTGTGTATATATGTGTGTGTGTGTATATATATATATATATATATATATATATATATATATATATATATATATAATTATTTTCCCTTAATTTAGTCATATCCAATTCCCACCCGTCAGATATTGCATTCTCAAGCACACGACAACCACCGACCAGGGAGGGGCAAAAGGATGCACACACCTCGTCCGTGACATACAATGCTGGTCGCCCACTTCTTTTCGAACTGCGTCACCATGAGTAATGTCATGTACATTTAGCAGGAAATAAGTAATTATTTTATTTATTTTTTGCATCAAGCTGATACCCATCTTTATTCACATCTGTCCTAGCATTGCTTTATGCGTTTAGTTTGAAGTGAAATGAATTTAGCTGTTATATTTTACCTGTTTCTTTGCCAGAGGGGGAACAAACATGTCAGACATTTTCTTTTTAAAAGGAAGCGGAGTGGTTTACCCAGATACTGTTCCAGTATTGAAAAAGAATAGAATAAGTCTAGCAACTGATCTAGCAGAATTTAAGTCTAGCAAATTCATTATTCAGGCTCTCCATTACATTAGAAGCATTAGTTTCGAAGCAGGATAAGGTTCACACTCCACACTGTTGCAGGGTTTTTTCCTGTCTTTTTTGATTCTCTCTCTCTCTCGCTTGCTCGCTCGATCTTGCTCTTTCTGAAGCAAACACTGCCAAACTCTATACTGAGCATCACTGTCATATGGGATGCGTCATTGAGTTTTGGAAGTATAAAGTAGAACATTTCTCTCTGAAAAGAATGGGTAGATATTTTGTATTGTGCAGAACGGAAATGAAGACTATTTTGGTTATTTTGTGTTCACTCAGTCGGCCCTGTTAAGAACCGATTGTCAGTGTTGCTGCGACTTACCTCAGTACAATGCTGAGAGAGAGAGAGAGAGAATCAGTTTCACACATCGGCCCTTATTTTAGTCTGTGAATCAGGAAGCAGACGATGGTCCTCTGCTACACTCCCATACAAAACCCCCCCACAAAAATTAATTCTTGGATGGTGACCTCCTGAGGCACAACAATGTCAAGCCTGTGCTAGACAAGAGCAGTTAATTTTCATCTGCATGAAACCAGTTTACTGGAAGACTGGAACATTTTGAACAGTTCTAGGAATGCCGGTCAGACCTTACAAAGTTACTTGCCAATCAGAAAGTCAACTAGCCAAAATATATATAAGCAAACCTCGGTTTACGACCACAATTCGTGCCAGAAGACTGTTTGAAATAGCGATTTGTTCGAATTCCGAATCTATTTTTTCCATTGCAAATAATGTCTTAATCCGTTCCAAGATTTTAGAAAACTACCATTTTTAAACATGTTATTTCATAATGTCATTTGTATAGCAAATTGTATATTAAATGTGAAACAACAGGGCAAACACACCTTCCTTGAACTTCTTTTCAGCACCATTTTTATCAGAACTTGCTGCTTCCCTGTGACAAACCACGTTGTGATTCCCACTTCTCCTCTTGAAATTGTCGAACCAACCTCGGCTTGCCTTCAAGTTGAACCCTTCAGGATTCATGCTAGGGTCTTTTTTTAACAAAATCATCATACACTTCTCGCACTTTGCAACAAATAACATCCTCGCTTACACTATCTCCCGCTAACTGCTCCTTGTTTATGTGTGTGTGTGTGTGTGTGTGTGTGTATATATATATATATTTATATATATATATATATATATAAACACTAATTTTTCCATCTCCTCCAGTATATCTCCTTGGAGGCTCTCGTTTGTTTTGCGTTCAGCTTTCGAATTTTATTCGAGTTCTGAGACAAAAAAAAATTCCGATTTTTTTTTGGTCGAATACTGAACTGTTCGAAAACTAAGGTTTGCTTGTATCTAAATCTTTCATCTCCTCTAATTCACACTGCCATACAAATCTGCGAAAGGTTGTGCATGTTTTTTGTTAGGATTTCATGTTCTGACCATGATTAGAAATATGAAATGATAACTTGTTCAATGTCTGAATCTTTTTTTTTCAGCTGAGCTGGTACCGATAGCCACTGTATGGGGTGTTTCAGCAACCACAATGGTGATTTTCACTCCCTCCTTGTGCCAGAACACTTTCATACTTCACATTTGCACGACCGCCCACAAACGCCGATATCTGGGCGACTTGGTGACTCTTGTAAAAAGAACAGAGGGCAATGGTGGTTTAGTGGATAGGGCACAGGGTTGCTGATCCTAAGGTTGGGGGATAGAGTCCCCACAGGGTTGTCATTGTCCCTCCAGTGCAGCTAACTGGGTTATCAAAGGCGGGCCATGTCTCTCACTGTCTATGGTGAGAGGCATGTAAAAGAACCATTGCTGACTTTCGTAAAGAGTAGGCTGCAAAGCCGTCAGCGTGTTTCTGCCCCTTGCTAAAGGGCTGTGACAGGAAGGGCATCTGATGTTAAAATAAAAAAATAAATAAATTAAAAAAAAAAAAAAAAAAAAAAAAACCTATGCCAAATCAAATGTGCGAATCAGATTATTCGCTGTGGCGACTCCCGAGAAAGGGAAAAAGCCGAAAGGAAGAAAGAAAGTGCAAAATATGAGACTTGATGCCACATCGTAACAGAGCGAGGGCCAAGCAGGCTCCCATGTGGAGTTCTAAAGCCTTTTGGCATTTTTCTGCTTCGTATTGTTTGTCAGCGGCCTTCTTCTCTGACCAAGGCTGTTTTGTTCTCATCTCAGGTGGTGGCTTAACACCTTTCAATAAATTCTGCATAACAATGTTGTTTTGACAGTTGACGAGTTAAAACAAATTAACGCGTGATTATTTGCCTGGTAATACATTTGTGAATATCGAAATTTGATTGTCATATCATGTGAGTACATCAAGATTCAACGAACTGCTTGATATGCATGTGCAGTGGTAATACAACACACCAACACATTTATGACTTCTACACAATGTCTGACATGCCGCGTACGGTCAATCTCGATCCGATTTTATTTACTGTATTTTCCGGACTATAAGTCGCACTTTTTTCACACTTTGGCTGAAGGTGCTATTTATACTCCAGAGTGACTTGTATGTGAAATTATTACATATAATTCTGTTCGTCATAATAAGACATAATTTCATGGGTTTGTTATTTTTACACTCACAACCACAAGAGGGCACTCTAGGCTTGGGTACCAGTACCTGCTCATCCACCACTGAAGAAATGGCCCCAAAAAGAAAATCCTATTCTGTGGATTAAAAGATTCAAGTCATGAAATATGCAGCAGAAAATAGTAATTGAGCAGCATAAAGAAAGTTTGGAGTGAACAAGAAAGGAGAAAAGCGGAGATTATAATTACTGCAATGAAGAAAACAAACCAAAAGAAAAGCTAATTGCGGGCTTAAAGCTAGATGGCCACAGCTAGAGGAAAGAGCTCACACATGGGTGCTTGAGCAATGTGCTGCAGGGAGAGGCTTGTAAATAGTGCAGTTACGTCTCCACGTCCAGGTAGTAAAATTATTACATATAATTCTGTTCATAATAATAACGAACATAATTGCACATGTTTATTTTTACACTTAGAACCGCAAGAAGGCCACAAGAGGGCAGAAAAGCAGAGATTATTATTACTTCAATAAAGAAAGCAAGCAAAAAAATAGCTAATCTCAGGCTAAAAGCTAAAACCATCTAGCTTTAGCCTGTCACAACGAGAGGAACAAGCTCGCACATGGGTGTTGAGCAATGTGCCTCGGAGAGATGCTTGTCAACAGTGCAGTTGCGTCTCCATGTCCAGGTAGTTGTCAAGGAGATGAATAGAAATGACTTTGCGTGAAGCCTTTCTTGGTGTTACCGCTTCATGCAACACAATCGCCTCTCTATCTGAGCGAGGACCACAATGTCACAAAAACTGGCAACAGATTTCCAAGCCAAAGTAGACAGTTTCCATGAGTTTGTGACTTATACTCCAGTGCGACTTGTATATGTTTCTTTCTTCCTCTTCTTCTTCTTTTTCTTTCGGCTGTTCCCTTCAGGGGTCGCCACAGCAAATGATCTGCCTCCATCTCACCCTATCCTCTGCATCTTCTACGCTTACTCCAACGACCTTCATGTCCGCCTTCACAACATCCATAAATCTTCTCTTTGGTCTTCCTCTGAGCCTTCTGCCTGGTAGTTCCAACCTCAGCATCCTACTACCAATATACTCACTATCCCTCCTCTGTACATGTCCAAACTATCTCAATCTAGCCTCTCTGATTTTGTCTCCAAAACATCTAACATGTGCTGTCCCTCTGATGTACTCATTCCTGATCCTATCCATCCTCGTTACTCCCAAAGAGAACCTCAACATTTTCATCTCTGCTACCTCCAGCTCAGCCTCCTGTCTTTTCCTCAGGGCCACTGTCTCTAAACCATACAACATCGCTGGCCTCATCACCGTCTTGTACACTTTTCCCTTCATTCTTGCCGATACTCTCCTATCACACATCACACCGGACACTTTTCTCCATCCATTCCAACCTGCATGCACGCGCTTCTTCACCTCTTTTCCACACTCTCCATTGCTCTGGATTGTTGGGCCCAAGTACTTAAAATCCTCCACCTTCTTTATCTCTGCCCCCTGTAACCTCACCGTTCCTCTTGGGTCCTTGTCGTTCACACACATGTATTCTGTCTTACTGAGACTAACCTTCATTCCCCTCCTTTTCAGGGCATACCTCCACCTCTCTAGATTTTCCTCCACTTGTTCTCTGCTCTCACTACAGATCACGATGTCATCTGCAAACATCATAGTCCATGGAGATTCTTGTCTAACATCGTCTGTCAGCCTGTCCATCACCATAGCAAACAAGAAGGGGCTGAGAGCTGACCCTTGATGCAGTCCCACCTCCACCTTGAATTCTTCTCTCACACCGACAGCACACCTCACCACTGTCTTACATCTCGCATACATGTCCTGCACCACTCTAACATACTTCCCTGCCACTCCAGACTTCCTCATACAATACCACAGTTCTTCTCTCGGCACCCTGTCATATGCTTTCTCCAGATCCACAAAGGCACAATACAGCTCCTTCTAACCTTCTATGTACTTCTCGATTAACATCCTCAAAGCAAACACTGCATCTGTGGTGCTCTTTCTTGGCATGAAACCAAACTGTTGTTCACAAATGCTGACCTCTGCCCTTAGTCTAGTTTCCACTATGCTTTCCCATAACTTCATCATATGGCTCATCAACTTTATCCCTCTGTAGTTGCCACAACTCTGCACGTCTCCCTTGTTCTTAAAAATGGGCACAAGCACCCTTCTCCTCCATGCCTCCGGCATCTGCTCACTCTCTAAGACCTTGTTGAATATTCTTGTCAGAAAATCTACTGCTACCACCCCTAGACACTTCCATACCTCAACTGGTATGTCATCAGGACCAACTGCCTTTCCACTTTTCATCCTTTTCAATGCCCTCCTCACTTCACCCTTACTAATCTTTGCTACTTCCTGGTCCCCAACGGTCACCTCTTCTACTCTTTTTTCTCTCTCTCATTTTCCTCATTCATCAGCTCTTCAAAGTACTCTTTCCATCTTCCCAGCACACTTCTGTCATCAGTCAATACATTTCCCTCTCTGTCCTTTATCACTCTAACTTGCTGCACGTCTTTCTCATCTCTATTTCTCTGCTGTGCTAACCTGTATAAATCATTTTCTCCCTCCTTACTGTCCAACCTATCATACAAGTCATCATACGCCCTCTGTTTGGCCTTTGACATGGCTACCTTCGCTTTACACTGTGTCTCCCTGTACTCCTGTTTACTCTCTTTGGTCCTCTCTGTGTCCCACTTCTTCTTAGCTAACCTCTTCCTTTGTACACACTCCTGAACGTATTGATTCCACCACCAAGTCTCCTTATCTACTTTCCTTCCAGAGGACACACCAAGTACTCTCGGATCTGTCTCCCTGATCACATCGGCTTTGGTTGTCCAGTCATCTGGAAGCACTTCCTGACTGCCCAAAGTTTCAACTCCTCTTTGAAGACAACACAACACTCTTCCTTTTTCAGCTTCCACCACTTTGTCTTCTGCTCTGCCTTTGCCTTTTTCACCTTTCTCACCATCAGCGTCATCCTGCACACCACCATCCTATGCTGCTTGGCAACACTCTCACCCACTACTACTTTGCAGTCACTGACTTCCTTCAAATTACATTGCCTACACAAGATGTAGTCTACCTGTGTGCTCTTACCTCCGCTTTCATAAGTCACCCTATGCTCCTGTTTCTTCTTGAAGAAAGTGTTCACCACAGCCATTTCCGTCCTTTTTGCAAAATCTATCAACATCTGTCCTTCTGTGTTCCTGTCCTGGATACCAAACCCGCCCATCACGTCCTCGTCCCCTCTGTTGCCTGCACCAACATGTCCATTGAAGTCTCCTCCAATGACCACTCTTTCACCTCTGGGGGTCCTCTGCATCACTTCATCTAACTCACTCCAGAATCTCTCCTTCTCTCCTAGCTCACATCCTGCCTGTGGGGCATAAGCACTAACAACATTGACCATCACGCCTTCAATTTCTAACTTGAGACTCATCACTCTGTCTGACACTCTTTTTCACTTCTAGAACATTCCTGACAAACCCCTCCTTCAAGATGACTCCTACTCCATTTCTCTTCCCATCCACACCTTGAAAAAACAGCTTAAACCCTGCTCCTAAGCATCTAGCTTTGCTACCTTTCCACCTGGTCTCCTGAACACACAGTATGTCTACCTTCCTCCTCTGCATCATGTCAGCCAGCTCGCGATCTTTTCCTTGCATAGCTCCAACATTCAAAGTCCCTACTCTCAGTCCGAGACTCACGCATTTCCTCTTCTCTCGCTGCCTACGGACACGCTTCCCACCTCTCCTTCTTCGACGTCTTCGACCAACAGTTGTCCAATTTCCATCATCACCCTGTTGGTTGACAGCACTGATGGTGGTCGTTGTTCACCCGGGCCTCAACCGATCCTGTATGAATTTTGTTTTGATCATTTGCATGAGAAATGTGGCAGAAGTTTTACGCCGGATGCCCTTCCTGTCGCAACCCTCTGCATTTCTCCGGGCTTGGGACCGGCATAATGGGGAGAGATGCTGGTTAGTGCCCCCACCCCGCCTCATGGCTGCATTAAGGTTTGTTATGCAGTATTTATATGTATATATATATATATATATATATATATATATATATATATATATATATATATATATATATATATATATATATATATTAGTCATTATAAGGGATACAATTCATTTATATATTCATACACATTACCTGTATGACATTAACATGCATGCAACACTTTAAAATTAACTTCTATATAAATTTTATATAATATATAGGTGGGTGGGTGTCCTTAAGAAGTGGCAGAAATCATTTCGCGGTTTTTCGCATTTCGCGGGGGGGCTTGTCCCCATTAACCCCGAAATAAGAGAGATTAGTGTGTGTGTGTATATATGTATATATATATATATATATATATATATATATACACATACAGTAAAACCTCCGCTGACGAACGCTTAAGCTCACGAACTTTTCGCCTCAAGAACATTAAATTTGCGAGCATATTGTTTCTGCTGACGAACTAGTTTTCGGCGGACGAATCAAACCACGCGGTCGAACAGCGCCACGGTGGCGGCCACGAGAAGCTGACACACGCTCACGGCGTCACAGTTCGTCACACCCCTTTCTTTGAATGCGGAAGTGGTTTGTGTTTGCTAGACATTTTGGACCATATTGAGTGTACTTTTGCTATTATGGGACCGAAAAAGACCCCACCACAGGCGGAGATCATTGAAAAACACGAACGAGGTGTGCGTTTGTGTGACTCAGCGTCCCAGTACCAGTACGCTAAGTCGACCACCATCCTTAACAACAAGGAATCTATTAAGGGTGCGTGTGTGGCTAAGGGTGTTTCCAAACAGTAGGCGTTTCCAAACACTCCTTCCAAACAGTAAGTCCCTCCCTCCCTCCTCCTCCCACTCCATTCCATCAAGCCATCAACTACCATCACAAAGGTAAATAAAACGACTTTATTATACAGTACAGTTAATTTCTTTAATTACAATACAATAGCACATTTATTATACATAAAATAAGGTATATTTTTGTGTAGTTTTAAGGCTTATTTAGTAGAAAATTATGTTTTATGGGGACCTGGGAACGGATTATTCTCATTTTAATGGTTTCTTATGGGAAATAAATGTTCGGAAGATGAACTTTTCGCCTCACACACACTTTCTGGGAACCAATTATGTTCGTGAGCAGAGGTATCACTATATATATATATATTCGACGTGATAAGAGTAAAAATTGGGGGGGGGGGGCTTATTAAAATGGTTTTACAGGCAATGAGAGCCTCATTTTATGATTACAGAGACTGATCAAATAAAATTGGTAAGTTTGATCGACAATTTTGCTCCTAGTACACATGGGTGGTTATTAGACTTAAGATAAAAAACACTGGGGTTTGGGTTTATTGGATCAGGGCGCTCATTACGTCGAATACGGTATGTATGTGTGTGTGTGTGTGTGTGTGTGTGTGTGTGTGTGTATATATACTGTTTATCCATAAATATTATCACAGTACAAAATTAAAAAGTTACTACTTAATCATTACTACATTTTACTACATTATTACTGTATTAATGAGTAACACTGTCCATAGAATGTGTTTAAGAAGCATATTTTAGCGCATGTAATATGATGCATAGGGTTTTACTTCATCGTTAATAATTCGCACATGTAATATGATACATAGCGTTTTACTTCTGGGTAATTAACTCGTGGAATTTCTTGATCCGCAAGAAGGGCCAGAACCGAACACCCGTGAAAAACCGGGCTACTGTATATGTACAGTTATTAATGATTCATATAATTTTATGCATGCTATAGCTTAATATTACATGCCCTTTGGTTCTCAAATGCTAACTTTTGTTCAAAGCTTAAATTTGGTTTTATAAATCAAAATTTATATACAGTCGGCCCTCAACTTACGAGGAGCCCTGTGTACGAAATCCCCGGTTTACGAAAAACATTTTCCCGAGTTTCCGTCCCCGACATATGAAACAACCCCCTCTTACGAAAAAAAAAAAAAATTCAAACGTGCCAATCAAAATTTCACATGACGCACGAGTTGCTCTTTCATTTGCTGTCTCTCAACATCCCGCCCCGCTGGCCTCCCAGATAGAGACAGAAGGAAGCTTCACTCTTTAGTTTTTAGTTTAGTTTTTTAAGTTGTTTTAATTCAGTACATGTTTAATAAATGTGGGTGCTTTTGAGCTCATTTGGAACTCCGATCCCTCAATGAATCAAATTAAAGTTGAGTTTGTCAAGCAGGGAATGCGCTTTGAATTCCACGTCTTGTGGGCATGGCCCGCAGCGCACTCACGGGAGAGAGAGAGAGAGAGAGAGAGAGAGAGAGAGAGAGAGAGAGAGAGAGAGAGAGAGAGTGTGTGTGTGTGTGTGTGTGTGTGTGTGTGTTAATAAAAAATGTTTATTAATGGTTTAATTCAAAAATATGTTAATAAAATGTTTAAATGGTTTAATAAATAATTTTCTTTTACTTTTAACACATATTTCATTGGTGTACTTTTATCATTTTTAAAGGGTTTATGGGGTTTATCCAGTCCAAAGACTGGGGACTTGGAACGAATTAGGCGTTTAACATGTAAGATGCGATCCCTACTTATGAAATCCCCGCTATACGAAAAGGGCTCTGGAATGGATTAATTTCGTAAGTTGGGGGCTGACTGTATTTCAATTTTCATGCAAAAGAATCAGTCGAAATGTTTTGTTCTACAGTCTATTTGCATTGCCAAATTGCACATCACGAAAGATGTCTATTTCTTCTATAAATAATACAGCAATTTCTCAGCACTCAACATGAGTTTCTAATGCTAATTAAGAGAGCATGACAAACAACCTTTACATTTCAAATCGTTCAATTAACTTTCGCAATCATACAACATTTTGGCCCGTGCATTCCGGTAAAGGTTAAACAGCCTTGCTAAGAACAGGACAGTTGCCATCTTGACTTGCCAGACCGACTTTAGATCACATGACAAGCAAACAAGCTTTTATGTTACTACTCTTAATACAATATGTGCTTCCCAGGCCAGGTGCCGAGGTTAGTTCTCAATGAACGGAAATGGCAGAATGAGCCGATTCATTGCATTGTGAGCTTTCATAATAAACTATCATATATATACTTTGCTCCTTCAAAACAGATTAAATTCAGGATTCTTTAGTTACTCTGCTGATGGGCCGGCTTTCTCATTAATAATAATTACTACATGTTTTTTTTGTTTTTAACATGCTCTTGTGTCACTGTAAGTGCTCCCATGCCAAGCCATCTCACTTTTACAGAGCCTGAATTCAACACATTTTCGGGGACTATGGAGATTAAATGCTCCCAAATGTTTGAAGATTTCAGTCGAACACTTTTCCCCCTCATCCCAGTGCCACTGGCAGCTGACTGAACCATGTTTTGTAATGTTTATTAAGATGAAAAAATGTCCCTCGAACCAGGTCTACAATTCACCCAAATTTTACAGTTACAGTGATGCACACATCCGTTCAACTCCATACCGAGTGGCACTTGACTGTATTGGCTGACTTGCGCAATAATCGCGAGCCTATTCGACAACAAGATTTGTTGCCAACACTTTTAATAATTGTTTTTCATCGATTTGTTGTTGCAGAACTAATTGTAAGTCAATCTATATTTCCATTAGTGTCAGATATATGTTCCAGGGTATCTTTGGGTACAGGCTCATATGATGACATTGAACCTCTCACCTTGTTTTGTAGGATCACCAGTTTGTAGCCAGCACCAAAAATATCACCATGGATATTTTGTACTGTCAGTCAAAAAAATCACACACATCAAAATGCTGTAGAATTGAGGGGGCATAACAAATGAGCATTATAGGATAGACTTAAAACACTCTTAGTTGCCCATGCAGGTGACACCCCCCCCCCCCCAAGAAAAAGGCATAAAACATCCAAGAGGTGTTCATGAGGCATGCTAGTCTCACAGCTTGAGTTTGTTTTGTTTGTTTTTTGGCTCTTATTGGAGAATGGTTTTGTTTTGTAATTCCTGCTAAGTGGGCTGGACTCATTGAAAGGAGAGCATTGAGGAGGCTGCAGCGATCGGGCTCAATGAAGAGTGTTTAATAATGACTTGCAGTGTGAATAAGGTGATAATGGTGCTCAGGTGCTGTGGGAGGCTGCCACAGCTAATTGGCAGCATGAATCACACTGTGTGACTGAATGATTTCTTTCTTCTGTCAGTCAGCGTCGCAGCATGAGGCAGGCGCAGGGAGCTGGAAGTCTCAGCATGGGGATCTGATCGATTTTGGGAATGTAAGAGAAGAGAGGACAGTGGGATCAGGCAGTCTCTGGGAATCTGTGTGTGTGTCTGTGTCTGTGTGTGTGTGTGTGTGTGTGTGTGTGTGTGTGTGTGTGTGTGTGTGTGTCAGATAGATAGAAGAGGGTGCATGGTTCTTTGTCGGAGGCTAAATTGGCTCTTTGTTGCAGTTCTCCAGCTGGTCCCTCTGGAGCTTACATTCTATCCCATCACCGGACCCTCCTGCCTCCCCTTAAACCCGCCTCCAGCTAATGCCTGCAGCTAATGATGCCTAGAGTTACAGGGACACAGATGCTGTGTGTGTGTTTGGGTGTGGCTTTGTGTTCATGCTGCACAGTAGCTTGATAGGACCGTATGCTTCTACTGTTTTGTGTGTGTGTGTGTGTGTGTGTGTGTGTGTGTGTGTGTGTGTTTGTGCACATGAGGAAGATGGCTTATTTAGGCTCATTTCGGTGAATACGACTTGCATTCCAGAGCTGATCTCGCCTGTGAGAGCAATAGTATTTGTGTTGTCTTGTCTGGCACGTGTTTGTAGAATGGCACAGATTGTAGGATCTTCTGTATCATTGGGATGAATTGTTTTTGTTTAATGAGTGTGGGGGTGCAGGAAGCCATCCCAGACCCCAGCAGCTGCCCCTTTCCTGGTGTCCATAACCATTACCAACTGAGTAAAGTCATCTTGTAATTTATTTTTGTGAAGGTCTGTGGTCTACTGATATGAATGATGCTTTTCTACCTGATGTTGGTTTGCTTTCTATTTTAAAGGCACAAAATCACAGTCAAACACATGCATGTGATCTGTCAAAGTCCACAGAGGCCAAAGAAATGAAAATGGACTTCACTTAACAAAGGAGGTGTAATACACTACCTACAGAAGATTGTGGGGTGGAAGGGCATCATAGCTACCATGTAATAGTCATTTATTCAGATTAATTGATTAGTTATACTGCATGTTATCTAAACAATGCCAATTCCAAAAAAAAATACTGTCTAATCACAACATTAAATTTTATATCCAGCTGTCTTTCAATAATGTTTTTTATTATAGTCTGTGTCTTTTGTAATCAAAGTAACTTACCTGCCAGTTACACTCCGTATGATTTCTTAAGGTAAGAAAAAATTCAGGCAGTATTCGTACCAAGTGTCTTTCAGTGACAGATAATTTAAATCAATTTAAAAAGTACCAGGGTAGGTCATTCTTACAGCATAATTTGTGCATATGTAATACATTTAAATGCAAAGTCAACACTTGTTAAAATTAAATTTAGACAAAATCTAACATTTGTTTGGGTGCAAAATTTTGAGTGGTTGTTAAAAATTGAGTCATAAAATGATGTCATGAGAGCCCAGGTGAACAGGGGCAGTCTGGCTTTACTATATTACCGTATTTTTTGGACCATAAGGCGCACTTAAAAGCCTTTGTCCATCAAAGAAATTGATGGTGCGCCTTATAATCCGGTGTGGCTTATGTGAGGATGAAGCTGTGCAACTCCGTCTCACTGACACCGTCAAAACCCAAGTGAAGCAAACTAATTCAAAGCTTACCATCATTCTGGTGGATTAACTAAAGAACTTCAACCGCTAGATATTGGTGTCCAGGTCGTAAGCTAGAGGGATCTGGTCTTTAAGTCCAAATACTGGGATAAAGCACGTTCTGAGACCTTGGATTAAAGTTCTTGACTTTAAAGTTACACTGATACAGCTCCTTCAGAGTAATGACCTCTGTTCTGTAATGAACACAATGCTAATGCGTGGTCTCTTTGAGGGGGTGTGGCTGAGAGAAGGTCACGACCCAGGAAGACTTCTAATCTCCATCTCTATTTAACTGACTCCATGCGCGAATAATAGATAATAAAATATAATAATAAAACATAATAGAGGGATCCGAGCTGAATGTTCAACTCGTGCAACTGTTAAACGCAGACACTGAAGATGAAGAATTTGATGAATTTGTGGAATAGGAATGAACTGAAAAAGTGAGTTTATTGTTTTATATTGTTATAACTGAACAATGTTGAGAGTTATTGTGGGAGTTGAATTAAGTTTGATTTCCTGACTTTTGTTTTGCTTTGTGTGCCCTATATTCCGGTGAGCCTTATGGTCTGGAAAATACGGTGCTGGTTTGCCACTGCAGAGAAACGATTTTAATCTAAACCTTTTAACATCAACATAATTCTGTCAATAAATGGTGTGAATTTATCAAATTCCTGTACTTGTACATGTTCTCTTTGGACATGATGTCATCATCATTGTGGACTCAGTTTTCAAATACCTACCATAAAATCATTTCATTTCTGTAACCGCTTAATCCTAATTAAGGTCGCAGGGAGGCTGGCGCCCATTCCAACTGATTCCGGGTGAGGGCACAGTACACCCTGGATAGCTTGCCAGGCCATCGCAGGGCAGAAACACGCTGATGGCTTTGCAGCCAACTCTTGTCAAAAATCAGCAGTGGTTCTGTTAGATTCCTCACACCATAGACAGTGAGAGACATGGCCGGCCTCTGATAACCCAGTTGGCTGCACTGGGGGGGACAGTGACAACCCATTGATAATGGGGCTTGAAACCCCAACCTTAGGATCAGTGATCCAGCGCCCCATACCATTAGGCCACCACTGTCCATAAAATCATTTAAACAGAAGCTACTGGGATAAAAATTTTGCACACAAATTAATCTGGAGATTTTAACAGAATTAAACAAGTTTTTCTTTGCCTTTAAGAAGTACTGGTGCTTATTGTAACTTATGACCATAAAACTATAAAACTGGTATTTTAATTCTATGCATTACTGGTGGTTTCTGAACTGAGTGTTCGCAGTCATTTCCCCGGGAAGTGCCGTCAAGACATTGGGTGGGGTTGTCCAGCACAAGTAAACAAGCAGATAATTTCAGCGAACGACATTTTAGGTGATTAAAAAAAAGTGTTCATGAAGCAACTATGCCTAGCAGTTTCAGGTAAATGGTTATCTAGTTGAACCACAGAGGGGAGGAGTCTTGTGGGGACAATGAAATGTTATCCTCATAGTCATTTAGAATGTGAGAATGCTGCCAGGGCTGATTGTGATGGTAAATCCAGAATGCTTCTGCAGGCAATGGTTTGATAACTCGGCTTTCTGGCAGCTCAGCACTAGCTGTGTCCTGATACATGGGTCAGTGACATAACCCAGCCAATCCAACGCAGTCGCATCACTACAAGGCCGATGGAGCCAATTAGAAAGGAAATATGTTTCCTGAGTGTGCCTAGAGTCATAACACTCACATAGATTGGCAAAGCTGGTAAGTTATTACCTATACCACTAGGCCACAACAGCCCTTTCACATCATATTATCAGAATTTTTTTATCAGCCAAAATAAGTATTTGTATTCATAATGGCTCGCTGTAATGACTTTTACAACGGAATTATGCTAACAATCACACACACTGACCAATGTTAACTTCGGACTTTGAATGAATGCCTGAAATGCATCACTAAGGACGTAAATATCTACATGTTATTTATTTTATTTTCATCATATTTGACTTATCTAAACTGATGAGTGTTTAAAAATGATGATTTTGACACTGACAATCATGCATTATTCAACATGTCAATACCTTGAAAACTGACCGAGTTATGCCATTTCTTGTGAGCATTCAACTAAAAATTTCAAAAGACGTTTGAGAGAAAAATGAGCACAAAGATTTCCCTTCCTTCAAGATCATTAGTCCTTAGCAACCAAACATTTTATGCACCTCAGCCATATAAACTTTTAGAAAACACGTCTAGGAAAAGTTTTAAGAAGAGATGATAAATCATCCTCATTTTAAACCGACACACCCTTTTTTAACCCATCAGTCACCGTGGTAACCCCCCAAAAATGAACAAAAACACAACTTTTTTTTTTTCCATTTCTGTTTATTCCAATAAGATCAATATGTATCTTTTCGACCATTATATAAAGGTTCAAATGCCTTCAAATGATACTGATTGAAAAAAAAAACACTGTCAAGTTCAAACAATCACACTGAAATTCAGAAAACTATATATAAGAAAACTATAAACCAAAACTCTCTGATATCTTTATACAAGTAAGCTTCATCAACTCTGCCCTCATCATTATTATCTTAATCTATATCCTGCTTAGCAGAAAGGATCACATCATCAGTTGTTTGACTCATCACACTTTTATTAACAGATGCCTCTTCATCAACATCAAAATCAATATCTTCAACAACACAGCTGGCATCATGATCATCAGTTTATTCATATGTAAAAGGAATGAAACATTTAAGTATTTTTCAGGTCTTGACTAATTTTCGTACAAAACTAAACAACCCACGATCCAGTATGTCCAGTCCAGACAAGATTACACACAAATCAAAAAAATTCCAGAATCAAATTTTGCATGGAAACAAAAATACTCACCGGCGAAATAATCTTCAAGAATGCCAAGCATTCCGGCATCTTCAAAGTCGAATTATCGCGTCAAATTTAATGCTAGACATCACAGATGACATTTCACTCTCCTTTTCCAGAAATTATGTGTATTCACAATCTTATAAATAAACTTAATGACTGTTATTGAAGAGAAAGTCGGAGATAAATTCAGCATGCAGTAAACCAGAAGCAGGAAGTAAACCGGAAGTTAACTTGTGACAGGCACTGCGCATGTGCAAGCCCGAGCTGACCATTCAGTGTTCTTGTTTCAGATCTTCCTTAGCAACCAGCCTGCATCGTTTACAAGCATATCATCTTCATAGTAGGTAGATAAAGTCCTTTGGGTTTTTTACACCCGAGCCTAGTGGCTCATCAGGCTGGTGCTTATCCCCGGTTTCCGTAGCGTGAAGCGACCAGGGGTACAACTCCTCCTGAATGGGACGCTAGTCCATCGCAGGTTACCTTCCAGGTATATTTTTACTGGTACCCATTTATACTGGTGGGTGAACAGCGGCACACTTGTGGTTAAGACCTTCCCCAGGGGTCTTGGCATAGTGGGGGTCTTAGTGGGATTTGAACACACAACCTCCCGGTCATGAGCCCAGCACCCTCACCACTACACCACCAGCCCTGCACACCACCAGCCCCACATATCGTCCTCATAACCTTTATTTTATTCGCTGAAACGGCATTTTAATATCAATACAGTATCCAAAATGGAAAGACTACTTCACGGCTGTTCTTCTGGTGTATGGATTATCGTGTGTCTTATACCGAACTCGGTGAATAATCGCAACGAAAACCAGTAAGTTTGCTACTGTTTTTAATCCAGTTTTATGAGGGTACTAGTCAGAAAAATGTGGGGGGGGGGAGACATTTTTACTGAGCTTTAGTCGATTTCACGTGAGCAAGTGATATTTGAATACTTGTTTTAATAGTTTATGAAAAATCCGAATTTCAATAAAAATGGACCATTTTTACTCTTCTGGCCTTTATCGCAAAAGTGGTCTGTGTGACAAGCACCTACTTTCGGTGTAGCTCCTCACATATGTGATCTACTTTCTTTCCTTTTCGGCTGTTCCCTTCAGGGGTCACCACAGCTCATCTGCCTCCACCTCACCCTATCCTCTGCATCTTCATCTCTTACACCACCTACCTTCACTAAGTACTTAAAATCCTCTACCTTCTTTATCTCTGCTCCCTGTGGGTTCACACATATGTATTGTCTTACTGAAGCTAACCTTCATTCCTCTTCTTTCCATGGCATACCTCCATCTCTCCATATTTTCTTGCACTTGTTCTCTGCTCTCACTACAGATCACAATGTCATCTGCAAACATCATAGTCCATGGAGATTCTTATCTAAACTCGTCTATCAGCCTTTCCATTACCATTGCAAACGAGAAGGGGCTCAGGCCTGATCCTTGATGCAGTCCCACCTCCACCTTGAACTCTTCTGTCACACTGACAGCACACCTCACCACTGTCTTACATCTCTCATACGTGTTCTGCACCACTCTAACATACTTATTTGCCACTCCAGACTTCATCTCTCGGCACCCTGTCATATGCTTTCTCCAGATCCACAAAGGCACAGTGCAGCTCCCTCTCACCTTCTCTGTACTTCTCTATTAACATCCTCAAAGCAAACACTGCATCTGTGGTGCTCTTTCTTGGCATGAAACCAAACTGTTGTTCACAAATGCTGACTTCTGCCCTTCGTCTAGTTTCCACTATTCTTTCCCATAACTTCGTGTGGCTCATGAACTGTATCCCTTTGTAGTTCCCACAAATCTGTACCTCTCCCTTGTTCTTAAAAATGGGCACCAGCACACTTCTCTATTCCTCCGGCATCCTCTCACTCTCAAAGACCTTGTTGGATGTTCTTGTCAAAAAGTCTACTGCTACCTCTTCTGGACACTTCCATACCTCCACAAGTATGTCATCAGGACCAACTGCTTTCCGCTCTTTATCATCTTCATTGCCTTCCTCACTTCAAACTCACTAATCTTTGCTACTTCCTGGTCCTCAACGGTCCCCTCTTCTACTTTTTGTTTTCTCTCATTTTCCTCATTCATCAGCTCTTCAAAGTACTCTTTCCATCACATTTCTCTCAATGTCCTTACTCAATCTAATTTGCTGCACGTCTTTACCATCTCTTTTTCTCTGCTCTGCCAACCTGTATAAGTGAATTTCTCCCTCCTTATTGTCCAACCTAGCATACAAGTCATCATGCGCCCTCTGTTTGGCCTTTGACACCACTACCTTTGCCTTACGCTGCATTTTCCTGTACTCCTGTTTACTCTCTTCAGTCCTCTCAATGTCCCACTTCTTCTTAGCTAACCTCTTCCTTTGTACACACTCCTGCACTTCCTCATTCCACCACCAATTCTCCTTATCTACTTTCCTTCCAGATGACACACCAAGTACTCTTCTACCTTTTAGCTGTAGTTGTCCAATCATCTGGAAGCACTTCCTGACCACCCAAAGCCTGTTTCAACTCCTCCTTGAAGACAACACGACACTCTTCATTTTTCAGCTTCCACCACTTTGTCTTCTGCTCTGCCTTTGCCTTCTTCACCTTCCTCACCTTCAACGTCATACTGCACACCACCATTCTATGCTGTCTAGCAACACTCTCACCCACTAATACTCTGCAGTCACTGACTTCCTTCAAATTACATCGTCAACACAAGATGTAGTCTAAAATTCGGACACAGCCATTTTGTTTTATTTTATTTATTTATTGTTTGATTTGTGTGCGTGACATTGCTCTTTAATTTCTCTCGGGTTTAATCACATTTTATTCTTATGTGTATCTTTGTGTTTTCTCTGAGGCTTCTGATGCAGTTACTCAGATTATAGGTTCAACTTTAATGAAGCGAATTTAATATTTCTTCCTTTTGTGAAAATTGATTCAAGTTATTTAACTGGGCAAGCTCAGATCATACAGTTGTGCTCACTCGTTTCTTTTTGCGTCTTTCATTTTACATTTGATTTTCTGTGCATTTTCTACTTCTCTTTACTTATGTCACTGTCTCTGTTCCATCTATGGACAGAAAATCATCCTACATACTGTCTGTCCTTCATTCTGTGGTGTGCTTATGTGCTTGTGTGTGTGGCCACACGTGTGCATGAGAGAGTGTGTTCCGTGCAATCCTGTCCATCAAGCAGTGTTCACCAGTCAGAACGAGGTCTTGGTGGCATGTAAATTAGCCGGCTGGGTCAGACCCTGTGCTGATAAGGTACAGACATTATTTATGGAAGGGCAGACAACCAAACCCATGAATAATTCACAGTGTAGATTGAGCACACTTTTGTGCACATGGAGGATGAGCAAGCATTTAAAGTCTGTCTGTTACCAAAAAACGAGGGGGGGGGGCAGGAAGCTGTCCCACCCTCTTCTACAAGAACTCTGGCCTTTTTCGTATCAGTGTTTTTAAAATGATTTGTCTTTCTCCTGCTTTATCAACACTTAATGCCTCGGAATGCGTTTGGAAAAATGTGCTTAGATGTGTAGGTCAAAAAATGATGGTGGTGTGTGTGTGTGTGTGTGCTTTGAAGTTTATAAATATTGAATGATCTTGAGCATGTATTGTTTTGGTGATTGTAATTCCATGCTACAAGGTCCTGTTTGATGTTTAGAATGACGCCCATAGCAAATGTTTATGTAAACAATAGTTTATTTTGCTTTTATGCATTTATTTATTTAGTTTTAATTAAATTGACCTGTGGGAAAGTGGCTAATTACATTCGTAATTAACTGTTACATACTAATAAAAAATGTTGCTTATCCATCAGCAAGGACTACACCCTCGTGGTGATGTATTCATATCTGGAATACATTTTAACCCCAACTCAGATTGATGTAGAATTTTTTTGCTCTCACTCCAAAACCAAAAGAGTTAGGGTGAACCAAGACCATTATCATTTTCTGTTGGCTTTTTCAGAATTGATCTCACCTCTTTGAAGCTACTTCAATGACAGAGGCCTGACTATTTCATCCTAGCAAGAACCCATGGGCCAGACAAGCTCAGACAGGGCGTAAGGCAGTGTGACAAGATGGAAGGCAAGGTTTATTTCTTTTTGTCACGTAAATTTTTCACCTTTTCACTATCTTTGTATTTTGTATCCAAGTATAGTCGGCCCCCAACTTACGAAGACCCCTGTGTACGAAATCCCTGGGTTACGAAAACCATTTTCCTGAGTTTCCGTCCCTGAGATACGAAGCAACCCCCTCTTACGAAAAGCAATTCAAACGCGCCAATCAAAATTTCACATGACGCACAAGTTGCTCTCTCATTGGCTGTCTCTCAACATCCCTCCCCGTTTGCCTCCCAGATAGTGACAGAAGGAAGCTCTTTAGTTTTTAGTTTAGTTTTTTAAGTTGTTTTAATTCAGTACTTGTTTAATAAATGTGGGTGCATTTTAGCTCATCTGAAATTCCAATCCCTCAAGGAATCAAATTAAAGTTGAGTTTGTCAAGCAGGGAATGCGCTTTGAATTCCACGTCTTGTGGGCATGGCCCGCAGCTCTATATCGGACGTTGGCCGATGGAGAAATTATCTTTTTGTATCATGTCAAAAGTGGGGAGAAAAGGGTGTAATCTGTCGATTTGTAACAGTGTAAGGTGTGTTTGGCAGGGCTTTAGATAATTCACCTAGTGTGTAATGCAGCTTGGAGCATCAGTACTGGCCCCAGAGTGGAATTACACACACACACACACACACACACACACACACACACACACACACACAGAAAGGAAAGGATTTCTACGTTACCTGAGCGAGAAAGAGCGTGTGCTCTGGTTGCGTCCTGCACTCTCAGCTGTGTGCTGAGAGCTGAACTTGCATTATTGATGCCTTCTACTGGTCCATCACTCACACCCACTGATCAGATTGCGCACACACACACACACACACACAGACAGTTGGTCGTGATGGGGAGATGCACAATGCTGTATGCGAGTCTGTAAGAAAGGAAAGAGTTCTATCCAGTTACTCCCCTGTGCAGATTAATGCTACTGGAAACATTAAACCTATTCTTCTGGGAAGAGGAGAGACCGTTCACTCACCTTGGTGTGTGCAGGTGTGTGGCGCAATGTTAATTTAGGAATTTGTGTGGTTCATAGGTAATCATGTGTAGTTTGTAAGTCCTGCTCTGATTGCACCGCTCAAACAAAAGGACAGGGCAGTTTATCTCTTCAGCACAACTCTTTCCATTCCTCCCTTTTCCTCCACTGTGCTCGGGTGTGATAGACGTCACTCAATGCAGTCACATGTTTCTTGCCATGGCCTCGTTTCTTTAACTTGCCCAGCAGGACACGGCCTCATTAGCTCTACCTCCTTCAGATTTTCATATATTGGTTAAGACAATCTTCTACATACTCAATTAATATGAAAGTTTCACACATGTACATACGCTTACACATTAAAAAGAAATTACAAAACTTTATTTATGGACAGGGTTACTTTACAATATATAAACTTTTTGAAAGTTGGAGCATTTGAGTGTGTGTGTTGGCAACCTGTTGACTTTGTCTATGAATGCTGTATAGATGAGAACTGAAGGGAAAATTGATTTTCTTATATTTTATGTACATACATACCTATATAGAGTGATGTTTGAATATGGTGGTGTAGTGGTTAATGTGCACCTCATGGCAAAATAGGGTCTCAGGCTCAGGCATTTCTGTGTGGAATTTGACATTTTCTCCATACTTGCATCGGTTCCCTGCAGGTACTTTGGTTTCCTCCTGAAGTGCAAAGACATGCTCATTAGAGAAGTGGCTGTTCAAATTGCATCTAGACGTTTGTGTGTTGGGACTGTAACGGGCTGGCGAGCTGTTCAGAGTGTACCCTGCCTTTGTCCAGAGTTATCTGAAATAGGGTTTCAGCCTCCCTAAGACCCCATGAGGATCAGGCGGTTCGGTAAGTTATTGCATGTGTACAAGGTGGTGAAATGTAGACATTTCACTATAGCCCGACAATGTTGCACAGTCGAACCTACTCATATTTGTCGGCAGACCAGTATCCTGAGTGGTAGGAAAAAATTATTTGCTAACTTTGTGTGAAAATAACCATTGAACAACCTTTTTTTTTTTTTTTTTTTTTTTTTGAAAACAACATAGTTCAGGGTTTCAAAATTGTAACAAAGCAATGGGAAAAGTCATAATATCAAAACAGGATTTTTAAATGATGGCTTTAAAAATGTAGCGGTATACAGTCGGCCCTCTACTTACGAAATTAATCCGTTCCAGTGCCCTTTATTTCGTAACCTGGGTTTTTGTAAGTAGAGGTCAGGCATGTGATTCTTCCGCGAAATATCGGAATTCCGATTTTTTTTCATTGGCCCAGTTTAAAAAAAAACAAAAAACAAGCCGAATACAGTATGTCAAAAATAATCCTTTTCCGCTTTTATTCCGTTTCGAATTTTGCATAAAATGACCTCTCTTGAGACCTTACTTATTACCTTACTTAAGACCGTGACGTTATGACCTCTCTTGAAACGTTACTGCTGATTGGCTGACATTGATTGACTAATGATTGGCTGATTTTGAAACATGTACATGGACATATGCATTGTGTACGTGGTGTAACGACACTATCGACTACAGTGGAAGGGCTTTTAAGGCATTTGACAGCCATGCGAAAAGCAAGAAACATGTCAAAAAACTGGAATTAAAGCAAACAAATTATTCAATTGCCGGAAGATTCCAGAACCCTATGGACTTAACCCTTGGTTTTCCGTTCAACCAGAAACTTCTGTGCAAAGAAAAGACCCAGTGAAACAACCAGTACCTGTCGCCGATCGAGTAGTTAATTTTGAGGTATGTTTGAGAATTTTCTTGTCTAGTTTCCGATTATATTTTTCAAATTATTGTGAATGCATGCATGTTTTAGTTGTAGGACGTTCACGTGTTTACTCCGTGAACTGAATCAAATGAGCCGACTCTATGGTCACTGAATCATTTTTCTGCTGTTTAGAATAAATAAACTATTGCCGCATTAACTCACCAGTTTTTCGTAATTAACTGATGTAAATAGGCATTGTTATTCAGTGTTTCTAAACAGCAGCGGTATTTTGTGCTCGTGTAATTAGCCCATAATATTGGAAATGTAAAACTATGAATCTGAGACTCGACCGAAACGCCTCAGCATCCAGAAGGACAACCAACTTTCTAAGCAGCCTCCAGAAGGACAGTTCAGGCTGCACAAAAGGAAACAAAGTGCCCTGCTAAAGCACTAAAGACAAAGAAACATTAATTCAAAAAACTTATGTCATGTATAGCATGATATGTGTATAGTTTGTTTCCAGATTGTGTTTAAAGACCATAACTGTTGATAATAGTGTTGTGAGGCAGGACATATCTATAAGAGTGACTATTTGATTTGTGACTGTGACACTTTTATTGGTGTGGGAATCCCACATGATAAACCCACAAGTTGAGGTATGCATATGGAGATTAGAAATTAAACGTTCTAGAGCTCTTTCAGTGTCATGAAATAGCCTTTTCCCCCTTCTGAAATGCTTAAAACAGGGTTGTCAAACTCATTCCACAAAGGGCCATGTGGCTGCAGGTTTTTGTTTCAAGCAAGCAGCAGCACACCTGATTTTGCTCATTTCAACAACTGATCTGAGCCTTCAGGTAGTTCATTGGTCAGTCTCTGTACAGAGCACACAGATTGACCAATCAACCGCCTGAAGACTCAAACTGTTTGTTTAAACGAGCAAAATCAAGTGTGTTGCTGCTTGGTTGAAACAAAAACCTGCAGCTACATGGCCCTTTGTGGAATGAGTTTGACACCCCTGGCTTAAAACCTAGGAGCTTCCGGGGGGGCGTAGCCACCCTCCCACCCTGGCTGATTTTCAGATATTTTGGTGATGGTCAAATCACATGCCTGAGAGATGCATTCGTACCAAGGCTCCCAAGACTAACCCGTAAACCATTTAAAAAATTATAAAAGTACACCAATTTTGTATGAAATATGTGTTAAAAGTAAAAGAAAATTATTTACCTTTTTTTTAATCTCTTGAACCACCCATGCGACGCTTTAAAGTCCGGGGCTTGCTGGTCTGAAGAACCCTCACCCCCACCCTCCATTGCCTCCATGACTGTATCTCCACTTTTAAGGTCCCCTTCTGCTTCAACATCGTCCCGATTGTAGAGGGGTTTCGACCATACTCCTTCATGATTTCGCTCAACCGCATCCATCTTTCGTATTTTTTTTTTATCTCCTGTTTCACTTCCATTGATAACGGAGCCCACTTCTTCTTTTCAGTCTTACAGGGAATCACTTTCTTGGGGTCCATGATGGATAACAAAATATAATGCTGCAATGATCATTCTCAAAAAACTCATGAGCCAACAGTCCTGTTCAACTCTCCTTCACACATGTGACAAACAGGAAGTACAATATAAGTACAGGAACTTTGGGTACAGTTCAGCTTCCTCCTGGCCAATGGGAGGCCAGTGGGGCGGGATGTTGGGAGACAGCCAATGAGAGAGCAAGTCGCACATTGTTTGAATTTTTGAATGGCACGTTTGGCTCTTTTTCTAAGAAAACGTTTCGTAGACAGGGCAAAAATTTAGGAAAATGTTTTTTGTAACCTGGATTTTTCGTATTCAGAGGTTCTCGTAAGTAGAGGGCCAACTGTACTTGATTTAATTACCTGTCAGCTCAACTAAATTTTGAAAAGTAAAAATAAATAAATAAATAAATTTGTATTTACTTGGGACATGAATGCTCGCACGTAAGTGGTATTGTGTATCACTGGAATGGTCTGACTAAACTTCCATTTTTCAAGCAAACCAGCCAAGTATAGATTCAAACTAATGCTTCCTGAACAATGGTGTGGATTGTGGTGTGTGTGTGTGTGTGTGTGTGTGTGTGTGTGTGTGTGTGTGTGTGTGTGTGTGTACAGACGCTCCCCGACTTAGGTTTTTAATTGGTTCCGGACGGCCGAACATAAGTTGAAAGTGAATGTAAGTTGTTACAGTGACGTGTGACGTATGAAGTATGACGTGTGATGCTCATACTGCACTATACATCCATAAATACCATTACTGTATATCATAAAACACCCCTAAATAAATTATTATAAACATAACATTGTAAAATAATATCAAATAATATCAACATTAATTTCAAATAAATTATATTCAAGCAAAATAATTTCAATTTGATAAATTTTAATCAAATTCACTCATCAAATATCAAATACAGTATCAAATAAAACCTTTAACATTCTCTATGATGCGATTTTTCTGTTGTAAATGGTTTCGATGGTCAATGGATGGTCACATGACATGAAGCTGAGCCAACTCACTTTAAACGAAGCTTAAAACAGCCAATCAACGCTTACAATATGTGAGGCGCTCAATACCGAAAGTAGTGCACTTGCTGAAAGTAGTTTACTTGCTTGAAACAAAGCGCGAGTTATACGGACTTCCGGTCTTTTAAGTGCGCAAGGGCGCCATTGAACTCGTTTAGTACTCAGCCTGCACTGATGTGAATCAGCAGAGCAGAGAGTTCTCTTTTTTGGGTTTTCATTCATTTCACAGCTCTCTTTGCTTAACTGAGTATGCATGGTAGATTGTGCTGATCTGAGCAGATAGTTGATTAATCTCTTTGTATGTATGTATGTATGTATGTGTGTGTGTATATATATATATATATATCCTTTTCCTTTCGGCTTTTCCCTTCAGGGGTCGCCACAGCAAATCATCTGCCTCCATCTCACCCTATCCTTTGCATCTTCTTCTCTTACACCAACGACCTTCATGTCCTCCTTCACCACATCCATGAATCGTCTCTTTGGTCTTCCTCTAGGCCTTCTGACTTGTAGTTCCAGCCTCAGCATCCTACTACCAATATACTCACTATCCCTCCTCTGTACATGTCCAAACTATCTCAATCTAGCCTCTCTGACTTTGTCTCCAAAACGTCTTACATGTGCTGTCCCTCTGATGTGCTCATTTCTGATCCAATCCATCCTCGTTACTCCCAAAGAGAACCTCAACATTTTCATCTCTGCTACCTCCAGCTCTGACTCCTGTCTTTTCCCCAGGGCCACTGTTTCTAAACCAAACAACATTGCTGGCCTCAACACTGTCTTGTACACTTTTCCTTTCATTCTTGCCGATACCCTCCTATCACACTCTATTCTCTATTAACATCCTCAAGGCAATCACTGCATCTGTGGTGCTCTTTCTTGGCATGAAACCAAACTGTTGTTCACAAATGCTGACCTCTGCCCTTGGTCTAGCTTACACTATTCTTTCCCATAACTTCATCGTATGGCTCATCAACTTTATGCCCCTGTAGTTGCCACAACTCTGCACGTCTCCCTTCTTCTTAAAAATGGGCACCAACACACTTCTCCTCCATTCCTCTGGCATCCTCTCACTCTCTCAGACCTTGTTGAATGTTATTATCAGAAAATCTACTGCTACCTCTCCGAGACACTTCCTTACTAATCTTTGCTACTTCCTGGTCCTCAACCTCTTCTACTCTTTTTTCTCTCTCTCATTTTCCTCATTCATCAGCTCTTCAAAGTACTCTTTCCATCTTCCCAGCACACTTCTGTCATCAGTCAATACATTTCCCTCTCTGTCCTTTATCAATCTAACTTGCTGCACGTCCTTCCCATCTCTATTTCTCTGCTGTGCTAACCTGTATAAATCATTTTCTCCCTCTTTACTTTCCAACCGAGCATACAAGTCATCATATGTGCTGTTTGGCCTTTTACACCGCTACCTTTGCCTTACGCTCTGTCTCCCTGTACTCCTGTTTACTCTCTTCAGTTCTCTCAATGTCCCACTTTTTCTAAGCTAACCTCTTCCTTTGTACACACTCCTGCACTTTCTCATTCCACCACCAAGTCTCCTTATCTACTTTCCTTCCAGATGATACACTAAGTATTCTCATACCTGTCTTTCTGATCACATTCTGATCATATGTAGTTGTCCAGTCATCTGGAAGCACTCCCTGACCACCCAAAGCCTGTTTCAACTCGTCCTTGAAGACAACCCGACACTCTTTCTTTTTCAGCTTCCACCACTTTGTCTTCTGCCCTACCTTTGCCTTCTTCACCTTCCTCACCAGGAGCATCATCCTGCACACCACCATCCTATGCTTTTTGGCAACACTCTCACCCGCTACTACTTTGCAGTCACTGACTTCCTTCAAATTACATCGCCTGCACAAGATGTAGTCTAGCTGTGTGCTCCTGCCTCCACTTTTATAAGTCACCCTATGCTCCGGTCTCTTCTGGAAGAAAGTATTCACCACAGCCATTTCCATCCTTTTTGCAAAATCTACCAACATCTGTCCTTCTGCGTTCCTGTCCTGGATACCAAACCTACCCATCACTTCCTCCGATCCCTCAAGGAACCAAATTAAAGTTGAGTTTGTCAAGCACAGAATGCGCTTTGAATTCATGTCTTGTGGGTGTGGCCTGGGAGAGAGAGAGAGAGAGAGAGAGAGAGAGAGAGAAGGAATAACGCTTTAGTTTTTAGTTTTTTTAAGTTGTTTTAATTCAGTAAATGTTTAATAAATGTGGCTGCATTTGAGCTCATCTGGAATTCCGATCCCTCAAGGAATCAAATTCAAGTTGTTTGTCAAGCAGGGAATGCGCTTTGTATTCCATGTCTTGTGGGCGTGGCTCACAGTGCACATGAGAGATGGAGAGAGAGAAAGAGAGAGAGAAAACGAGAGAGAGGGGTGTGTTTGTGTGTGTGTGTGTGTTAATAAAAATGTTTAATAATGGTTTAATTAATAAATATGTTAATAAAATGTTTAAATGGCTTAATAAATAATTTTCTTTTACTTTTAACACATATTTCATACAAAATTGGTGTACTTTTATCATATTTAAAGGGTTGATGGGGTTTATCCAGTCCAAAGACTGGAGCCTTGGAACGAATTAGGCATTTAACATGTAAGACGCAACCCCTACTATCCCCGCAATACGAAAAGGGCTCTGGAACGATTACTTTCGTAAGTTGGGGGCCGACTGTACTTGTGAGAGATTTAACAGTCAACAGAACAGAACTCAATCGAGCACTTACGGAAGATTAATATACCTTTCTCTCCATCGTCATTATCAAAGCATTAACTCAAGGAATATATTTTGAAAGGAAGATATTGATACATCTGGTTTAGCATCAGACATGAGTAGTTATTTTATGGTTATGAACATTTCCTTCACTATGCCTGCAGGTAAAAAAAGATTCTTTGCATCTTTTCCTAGGTAGTTTATTATGAATCCTGTTTTACTATTAATTAAATTCATCATTTCTGAAGGTTAATACATTTATTGGGGCAGTGGTGGTCTAGTGGATAGGGCGCAGGATCGCTGATCTGAAGGTTGGGGGTTCAAGTCCCCACAGGGTTGTCACTGTCCCCCCAGTGCAGCTAACTGGGTTATCAAAGGCTGTCTATGGTGAGAGGCATGTAAAAGAGCCATTGCTGACTTTTGTAAAGAGTAGCTGCAAAGCCGTCAGCGTGTTTCTGTCCCTTGCTAAAGGGTTGTGACAGGAAGGGCATCCAACGTAAAAAACCTGTGCCAAATCAAATGTGCAAATCAGATGATTCGCTGAGGCAACTCTCGAGAAAGGGAAAAAGCCGAAAAGGAAAAAAGAAATAAAGAAAGAATGCATAGTATTTTCAGTTCGGATCCTGGAACCATTGCCATGCAGATGAAGTTGTAAGGGATTTTAACAAATGGAATCATGAAACTGTTTTCAGTTTGTTCTTCCTGCACCCTCCACTTCATAACTACACAAATTTAACTATAATTTTCTCTCTCTCTCTCTCTCTCTCTCTCTCACTCTCTCTCCCTCCCTTACTCTGAATTTTGTGTTTAAAACATCCCTTTGAAGTGGACTTTAGCCTGATTGAAGTGTGTTTACAAAAGACTGAAGGAGGATTGATGAAATCAGTGTTGCTGTTCTGTCCAGCTGAAACTCCAGCTGTTTAATAATAACTTAGGCTTGATAAGAAACCCATCTATTGGCTAGGAACATGGCAGCTGTGGGGGAAGTGCCCTGCCTGCATCATCTTGGGCCAGCGTCCATCAACTTTAAGTGCAGTGCTTCTGGATTTACTGTGAGGTTTATTCCTGTCCTGATGAGAGCCAAGATATGTTTTCTTCTGGGAATTTGGATCTTGCATAACCACACAAGCAGATAATGGGGTGTGTGTGTGTATGTGTGTGTATACATGTGTGTTTCTGTGTTAGACTCCAGGTTGGACAGAAGTGTGCCAGATGTTTATCTCTTTATAATCCCTGTGCTATTGCAAGCAAGCCAGCTAAGCATATATTCAAACTAATACTTTCATAGAGTCTTGCTCTCTCTCCTGCGTTCTCACTCAAGCACATTACCTCTTTCAGGTTTACAAAGTTAATCGTCATTAAATATAAACTCTTTATATCCCATAGATCAGGGGTCACCAACCTTTTTGAAACTGAGAGCTACTTCTTGGGTACCAATTAATGCGAAGGGATACCAGGTCGATATACACTTCTGAAATTACAAATTTGCTCAGTTTACCTTTAATTATATGTTATTATTAATAATTAATGAGATTCATCTATGTGAAGATATTGCTTGGATTTAAAAATATATAGAAAAAAATAAGATGCAGCTCAATGAAGAGTGGCGCTATGGAGCCATGGGCCTGTCCTAAAAATAGCAGTGAACAGGTCCGCGGGCAACTTATATTGTCCTTGCGGGCTACCTGGTGCCCGCGGGCACCACGTTGGTGATCCCTGCCATAGATTATGGATATAAGTTCATTGGAGATTAAATTGCCTCTGTGTCCAAAAGAACTTCCCACTTCCTGTGCCCTACAACATCTTTTATTATTGCTGTGCATCCTCTACGATTGTTATTTGGATGTTGCATTGTGGGATTTCAGTGGTGTGAGGAATGATATACGTTAACTCGGTGTTTTTAAAATGGTAAAATTCCTTAAATTAATGCCATATATTGTAAAGGGTGGGATAATTTGTCATACAGTAGTAATTGTCATTGCAGTTAACCTTTTTACATTAATACATTGTGGAACAAAGTGCAACACATTCATGTGGATCTCTCCCTCTCTCCCCCCCCCCCGCCGTGTCTATCTAGGCCTGCTAATCACAAACCACAATTTCCATTATTAAGACCTTTTATCCTCTCCTCTCTGTTGTTGGGCAGTTGCCCATGCACATGCACGGCACCATGGGTAGCTCCCCAGAGGTACTGTCCTGGACCTCTTGCCCTAGCCTGTTGGTAGGAAAGCTCAAGGAAGAGCTCAAGCTCACAGTGGTGGGAGACGCTCTGAAGAAAGCCAATGCCAACAGTTCCCCATCACCCCAAGCTCCACCATCTGCCCCTCCTCCTCCTCAGATAATCACAGACCTAGCCCCGCCTACCAGCCTCCCTGTGCCCCTGCAGCCAGGCCGAGATGATGACCTGGTCGTGAGCGGTACTAGCCCACCCTGCACAGCACTCAGTGAGGACTCGAGTCGAGAGCAGGGCCACTTCGAGAACAGCGTGCTGCAGCTGCAAGAGCATGAAGAGGAAAACAACGCTGAGCTTGATGAACACGGGTCCTGTGGGGAAGAAGGCAACGAAGACGGAGGCTGTAACATGGACCATGCTGACCCGCAACATCATGAGGATATCAAACTTCAGTTCCACCGAGCCAACACGGGCGGAGGCAGCTTTCTGGAAGGCTTGTTCGGCTGCTTAAAGCCTGTGTGGAATATCATCGGAAAGACTTACTCAACCGATTACAAGCTTCAGCAGCAAGGTAATGGTTCTAGTTGTTAAGAATCTTATTTATGCAACTATAATGCTGTTCAGTGCTAAATATAAGTGTACAGAACTTATTTTCAGTTAATAACAGCCCCTTTTAGAGATGTCCCCAAATATGGTAATTTGACATTGTTTTATATCTTTTTTTTCAATTGATATTGAATTGCTTCACTTGGATTAGATCAAATCATTAGCTTGTGGTTCAAAATTGAATCGAATTATTGCCAATACTCAGCTCTGTTACAGAATTTACATGTCTGTGATCCTGTCTATGAATCTGATATGTTGACAGACTTTATACGTTTGTCTCCTATTAATCAAAAAATTACCCTGAGGCAATTTTCAGCAGTTTTGTTAAGCATGTTTCACGAACATTTTTGGACCATGTGGATTGTCATGTTCATGAATGGGTACATGAACTTAAGTCTTAAATAGATAAGACTGATAATTTGGGTGATGCTATATTTTCACAGTACTGCTTACATTTAAATAAATTTCAGAAAGGCCACTCATTTTTTTCCTGGTTGATGGATTTTTCGGCACAAATTTAGTGATGTTGGGAGAAATAAGAAACAAAATATGGCCACTAGATTTAAAATATTATTTACAAATTTGGAGGGAAAAAAAAGTGTCGGTGGGAAAAACATATATATATTTTGTTGATATTAATAGCACAGGAAGGTTTCGTTTCTTAAAATATTTTCATGTATAATATCTGGTTGATGACTCTCGAAGTGCTGGGAATATCATCAAATATAGTGTGCAAATTACATATGTCTTAATACCGTGCATTATCTGTTCATTAGAGTCGCTTGCAAAGCATGCTGGGAGTTTCGACTCACGATACCTGGTGCAAGACTTCATTTGGATATATAGATATAAGCGCAATCTCAAAGGCGAACACACAAAATTATATATAATATTTAAAGATTCAAGATTTTTTTATTTTTATTTGCCATTTGTGCTTAAACACACAAAGAATTCTTGTGCTGCCGTGCTAAGAGTCAAGTTAAAAAAACGGAAGGAAGGTTCGAATTAACAAAAACACATACTTCTATAAAATAAATACAGTCGGCCCCCTACTTGCGAAATGAATCCGTTCCAGAGCCTTTTTCGTAACGTGGAAGTTTCGTAAGTAGAGGCACATTTTACATGTAAAACACCTGATTCGTTCCAAAGCTCCCAAGACTACCCCATAAACCCTTTAAAAATGATAAAAGTACACGGATTTTGTATGAAATATGTGTTAAAAGTAAAAGAAAATTATTTATTAAACCATTCAATCATTTTTTAACATATTAAACCATTTTATTAACATTTTAATTAATTAAACCATTATTAAACATTTTTTATGAACGCACATCCACACACACAACACTGTCTCTCTCTCTCTCTCTCTCTCTCTCTCTCTCTCTCGCTCACACACACACACACACACACACACACACACACACAATACACACTACACATCTCTGACATTTGCCCACATGCAGCACGCCAGAGCATTTTAAGACGGGGAATTCAAAGCGCATTCCCTGCTTGACAGATCAGAGGTCTAAACTCAACTTTAACTTGATTTCTTGAGGGATCGGAGGACCAGATGAGCCACGTTTTGCTTATGTTCGGCGAAGCGCGCCATATTTATTAAACATTTACTGAATTAAACAACTTAAAAAAACTAAAGAGTTAAGCCTCCTTTCATATCTGACTGACTCTGTAGGCAGTCTCTCTCTCTCTCTCTCTCTCTCTCTCTCTCTCTCACACACACGCGCGCACGCACGCACACACACACACACACACACACACACACACACACACACAAAACTCTGTCTCTATGGTGTGTTTTGCCGAATGCAGGCTCCGCCCACACGCAATGCACAGCTGACGGAACAGTTCTATTTAAATGTTTAAATGGATGGGATGTTGTATTTAAAGCAGAATTACAGTACCTGTTTGAAAGATAAGAGGTCCCAATTCAATATTAACTTGCTTCCTTGCGAGATCGGAGGTCTTGTTTCACGGAGCACTCTGCTCATGCTTCAATATCGTGCCGAAATAATCGCCTCCGTGACTGTATTTCCGCTTTAAGGTCTCCTTCTGCTTCAATATCGTCCCGATTGTAGAGGGGTTTCGGTAATAACGAAATATAATGCTGCAATGATCTCAAAACAAGCAGCATTCCTGTTCAACTCTCCTTCACGCGTGTGAGAAACAAGCTTTATGGATGCAGTACTATGGAGATTCAGCTCCCTCCTAGCCAATGGGAGGGCAGCGGGGCGGGATGTTGGGTCACAGCCAATGAGAGAGCAACTCGCGCATCGTGTGAAATTTTGATTGGTGTGTTTGAATTTTGAATGGTACGTTTGGCGCTTTTCGTAAGAGGAGGTTGTTTTCATATCCCGGGGACGAAAACTTGGGAAAATGAGTTTTCGTACCCAGGGGGTTTCGTAAGTAGGGGCTGACTGTACATCAAATTTTATATTTAAAAAGGACCCTACACAGGCTCAGTAAACAATATAATAATAATAGTAATAAAATAAAATGATGATAATAATACAATTAATAAATAAATCGGTATATACAACAATAAATTTAATTACACTATATTATATTATATTATATTGTTATATTATATTATATTCTAATTATAATTATAATTATATTGCACTATGTCCATTATTTTGTTTGGGGAGAAAAATGAACAATTCTCTGGGTAAACAAAACGGCCGCAACTTCAAAGTTAGATATTCCACATTCTCAGACCAGGATTTAGAGATAATCTACAGTCAGTACATCAGGTAGGCCTTTCTGCTATCCGCTGCGCTCCATTCCTCCCTGAAGGCCGTGTAGCCGGCTGGTGTAATCGCCTCGTCAGGTGTACTCTCCTTGAGCCATGTTTCACAGAAACACAACATGGAGCAGTTATGTAGATTTCTCTGCGTTGCAATCCGATAATGAAGCTCGTTCATCTGGTTTCACAGAGATTGAACATTTGCAAATATTATGACCGGAAGTGTTAACCTTCCACTGCTAACCAAGCAAAGTAATTTGGATATAAAAGATGTAAGCGTGGTGAACACACAAAATTATACATAATATTTAAAGATACGATTTTTTGTCTGATTAAGATTTAATATTGTTGGGCGGGGAAAAAATAGTAAATTGAAAAAGTTAAAAATTATTTTATAGCGGCACTTTTTGCCAGTACTTCGGCGGATCTGTCAACCGGGGGGGAAAAATGAGTGGCCTAAATGTGGATGTAGAATCCTAGGCATATTTTACTTCTGATCAATATGACCTAGCTTACCAGTGGTTAACAAGCTGCCTGTATGTGAGATATTTAGGGAAGTTCAGAAGTGTACATCTCCAACAGTACTTAGTGTAAAGATTTCAGACTTAAGAATGTCTTTTACTTTTGTGCTTGAAAGTTTTAGTAATATGTAAAGCTCATTCTTTTGCTGCTTTAATTTCAAGAGAGCTAAAATAAGAGAGGTTGGAGTTGTTTTACGTGCTAACGAGAACCTGTCCCTGAGTTGTAATCACTGATTTATTTTCCTTTAATTGTACAACAAGTCATGGGACCCCCACCAAAAAAAAAAAAAGGGGGGGTGTAAAACCATGTCTTGGCCTCCAAATAAAAGGGTCTTCACATTTTTCTGTTTGTGATCATGACAAATTTTCTCTTGACATGCTTAATAACACTGGTTGTTGATTCAATTTGTAGACGTGTGGGAGGTTCCGTTTGAGGAAATCTCTGAGCTGCAGTGGTTAGGAAGTGGAGCTCAGGGTGCTGTTTTCCTGGGAAAGTTCCATTCCGAAGAAGTAGCCATCAAGAAGGTCCGAGAGCAGAAAGAGACTGACATTAAACACCTCCGCAAACTCAAGCATCCCAACATCATCGGTTTCAAGTACGATCCACAGATTTTTGTGTTTTTGAATAGCTATCATGGAATCAATTTTTACATTATGCAAACATTTGCAGCGAGAAAATTATTTTGTGAATGGAAAAAAATATATAGTTAAAAAAAAATAACTGGAGGGGGAATCACATCAGCTGCTGCCGAGCCATTATAAACAACTGGTGGCCATTTTGCTGAATTTGACCTGCAACGACCTTTTCATAAATTTAATTCAGCCTTTGATCTCAGTGAAATAAAATGAAATCAAGCAAATTGTGAGACATAGGCATGCCGGTGTGTGTGTGTGTGTGTGTGTGTGTGTGTGTGTGTGTGTGTGTGTGTGTGTGTGTGTGTGCACGTGTATGTGTAACTCTGGTGCTTTGTATTATTTTTCTTGTCAGGGGTGTGTGTACACAGGCTCCATGTTATTGCATTATTATGGAGTACTGTGCTCAGGGGCAACTGTATGAGGTTCTCAGGGCAGGTAGGAAGATAACTCCCCGTCTCTTGGTGGACTGGGCATCGGGCATTGCCAGCGGCATGAACTACCTACACCTCCACAAGATCATCCACAGAGACCTCAAATCACCAAAGTAAGCTTCTCTTAATATTTAATGCACAACCCAACTCAATTCTGGTGCTGTAACATGGTGAAAATAATCATATAAATGCCCCTTTTAGAAATGAATGGTTTGACAGTTGTATATAATGTGTGTGTGTGTCTGTGTGTGTCTGTGTGTGTGTGTGTGTGTGTGTGTGTGTATATAATATACAGTAGGCCCTCGATATTCACGGGGTTCCCCCCGCGAATGAAGATAATCAGTGAGTTCTGTACCCGGAAGTAAAACCCCATGTATCATATTACATGCGCGAATCAGCAACCGGAAGTAAAATACTATTGACATATTACATGTGCTAAAATATGTTTCTTAAACACATTCTATAGACAGTCTGACTCATTAATTTAGTATTGATGTAGTAAAATGTAGTAATGATTAAGAAAAACGTATTTTTTTTTACTGTGATATTGACTGATAATAAAATATAAACATTACACAGCATACATATAAAAACACCTTCAAATGCATTCTCCTTGAAACATACAGCACTGTAGTTTTCAAAAATGCCCACAAGAGGAAGGTATTGCATTAGGCATGAGATGACTGAATTCAGGTATGAACTGCATTGAATCCGAGCAGCTCAGCCACACCCCTCAGCCGGAGCGAGTAGAAAACAGAGTTGAGTGAGAGAGTTAGAGAGCGTTACAATACAAAGTAGCAGTGATGTGATGTGAGTTAATCCTCTGGCACAGAGGTGAGCGTGCTTTTGTTTATTGGGAGTAAATGAGAATAGTGAATTCAGGCGTGAGCCACTGAGCACCCTTAGCCGAAGCAGAGAGTAAACAGTCAGTGAGAGGCACAGCGCCAAAATCAAAGTCCCCCAAAACACAGACCATAACAAAAAGGACATAAAAGAACAAGAAATGTAATGAATTTGAAAAACAAAACAAAATGAGAAACATGTTACACCACAGTAAATAAAATCACACCTACAAACATTCTAAACATTAACTTGGGTAACATACTGGAATAATAAGTGAAAAAGACTTTAATAGTGGAGTGCTTTACAACAGTTCAGACGATTATTCCTCTTCAGGTACTTCAGAGGAAACCGTCATTTCTTCCGGAGAAAGTATTATTTCTTAGAAGAGACATCCAACGTCATTACCTTTTTCTGGTGCTTAGCAGGCGTTTGAGTGATATCATAGAACTTAAACTGGTAATTAAAACAGACTAAAAAGAGGCTCATTGACAACTTGTACGCGAATGAGGAAAAAGGGGCGTTACATCATCTCAACCAATCAGCAGGAAGGAGAACAGCCATTGGCTGAATTTGAATCACGTGAGATTTACTCAGCAGTCAGCAAATATGCAAACCGTGAGTGCAAAACAAATAGTCAAGGGCCTACTGTGTGTGTGTGTATATGTATATATATATATATATATGTATATGTATATATATATATATATATGTATATATATATATATATATATATATATATATATATATATATATATATATATATATATATACCGTATTCGACATAATAAGCACCCTGCTCCAATAAGCAGCCACACCACCACCACCCCTCCAGTGTAATAACCGCCTATGTGTACTGGGAGCGAAACCGTAGATCAAACTTACCAATTTTCTTTGATAAGTCTCTGTAACCGTAAAATGAGGCGTTCACTGCCTGTAAAAGTGAGTTTACACAGTACAGTAGGCCCTCGTTATTAGCAGGGATTTGGGTCCAGCCACTAACGCGAATGAAGATAATCCGCGAGTTCTGTACCCGGAAGTAAAACACTATGTATCATATTACATGCGCGAATGATCAACCGGAAATAAAACAGTAATCCCCCTTATTTTGCGATTAATGGGGACCAGCCCTCTCCGCGATATGTGAAAAACCACGAAATGACTTCAGCCACTTCTTAAAGCCACCCACCCACCCACCCACCTATATATTATATAAAATTTGTATAGAAGTTAATTTTAAAGTGTTCTATGCGTGTTAATATCATACAGGCAACATGTATTTACATATAAATAAATTATACATCTTATAATGACAAATATATTTATTTATATAAATACTGTATAGTAAACCTTATAAATAACAAATCCACAGCCACGTCAAAGAGGAGAATCACTTGCTTGATTGGATCTCGTCAGCGCCTCCAGAGCCTTTGCTTTACAGTAGTACGTATCATGTTAGTGTCCAAACTCACATTATTTTATGGCAGTCCGTAATCTACAACGATAAGGCATTTTCCATATTCACAACGGCCTTATTGTGCTGTTACTGTTATTGTCTGTGCTGGTTGGCGGTGCTTAACTTCTCTCTTTCTGCATGCGCTGGTGAGGGGCGTGGCTGTTACCAGCAGGCGAAATCTAGAGAGCACACCTGAATTGACTCAGCCATCAGCGCGCTAGAGGAGCTCCGTGCTCAACACTGCTTTTCCCCTCACCACTATGCTGAACATGATTTTCCCACACCCCAGTGCTTCCACTGAGCTTAATAAAAGTGTTTGTTTCATTGTACTTGGTCTCCTGCATCTTTGGGTCCGACTGATATGCGTATCTTCTCTTCATACTTCTTAATGTAGCACACAGTTGACTCGTTAATGACATAATGGCAAGCCACAGATGCAAACCTTCACCCTTCTTTTAATAAATATAGAAGCTTAACTTTTCACTAACTGTCATCATTTTCCTTTTTTTCTTCGGATCACTAAATGATCTTCCTGTGACGCAGGGAGCGTCGGACTCTTGCCACGCCCCTCACCAGCACATGCAGAGAGAGAGAGAGAGAGAGAGAAAGATAAACGCCGCCAACTAGCACAGACCATAACACTTCCTGGACATTTTGGGGCCACTTTCAAGGCCTTCGCGTATGCAACAGTACTTAGGAGCACAAAGAGAGAAAAACATAGGCGCCTGGCTGGAGAACTGCTGATATGTAGCGTAGGTGAACTAAAAATGTGGCTCGAACACAAAGACAGGAAGCCCCATGGTGTTGGATGCTGAGAAATATAATCTCGACCAATCAGCTTGCTGGATTCACAGCCAATCAGAGAACACTCAAGTCAAGCAGGACAACAGAGCATGTTCGGTAGCGTAGTTGAATGTATTGCATGTGAATTTTGAATACTGTACTGTAATCTTTAATTTTTTTTTATTTCTCGATGGGAAATCTGCGATATTGTGGGGATGCGTAGAAGGAAATGCGAAGTGGCAGGGGATGACTTTACTATGTATCTATTACATGTGCTAAAATATGCTTCTTAAACAAATTCTGTAGACAGTCTTACTCATTAATACAGTATAAATGTAGTAAAATGTACTAATGATTAAGAAAAACTTTTTCATTTTTACTGTTATATTTATTGATGATAAAATATGAACATTATACAGCATATACTGTTGTAAAGCACGAGTATTAAAGTCTTTTTCAATTATTATTCCAGTACAGTACATAAGTTAATGTTTAGAATATTTGTGTGTAAGATTATGTTCTGTAGCATGTTTAACAAACGATACCAAAAGGATTAACTTGAATAATTATGCTTCATATCCTTTTACATTGAACGTGACGTCTCCAAGATAGTACTGCTTAGAGGGCAATGTAGCGGAGTTCTCTGAGTCGTTTTAATTTGTTTTGTATGTTGTTGTTTGTTTTTTGCACTATGCTCGTCTATGACCGAGCGACCCTACTACAGCTATGAGAGCGGAGTCTTTTCGGACATTTAGAACTGAGCACGTTCAATTCCTATGCTGAGCTAATATGCTATGGTAGTTCAATTTCAATGCTAGCTGCACCCTAGCTAACAATAAGCCAAGGCGGAATTCTCAGTCATGTTGTTTCTTTGTTTGTTTTGATTTTTTTTTTTTTTTTTGATGTTTTGTTTGTTCATGTTCTGCAATATGCTCATGAAACATGGATCGAGGAGAGCACACTCGACGAGGCGATTACACCAGTCGGCTACACGGCCTTCAGGGAGAACCACAGCGCAGCCGATAGCAACAAGGCCCGTGGCAGATAGCAACAAGGCCCTTTGTTGGGGGGTGGGGGGTGGGAATACGGCCATTTTGTTTACCCGCAACTTCAAAGTTAGATGTTCCACATTCTCCGAGCAAGATTTAGAGATAATCTACAGTCAGTACAGCAGGTTTATTATTATTGCGCTTCGGTCCTCCTTGAAGGCCGTGTAGCCAGCTGGTGTAATCGCCTCTTCGGGTGTACTCTCCTCGAGCCATGTTTCACAGAAACACAGCATAAAGCAGTCCTGTAGATCCGTCTGCGGTGCAATCCAATCATGAAGCTGGTCCATCTTGTTTCGCAGAGACTGAACATTTTCAAACAGTATCACCGGAAGTGCTAACCTTCCACTGCTAACCAAGTACCAGAGTCGTCGGTTGGCCCCTCCCTGCCTGTCACATCTCCGCCTGGGCTTATTGTTAGCTGGGGTGCAGCTAGCATTGAGCTACCATAGCATATTATGTCAGGATTGGAATTGAGTGTACTCAGTTCTAAACGTCCGCTCTCATAGCTGTAGCAGAGTTGCTCGGTCATGGACGAGCATAGTGCAAAAAACAAACAACAACATCCAAAACAAATTAAAATGAACAAAGAAACAATTTGACTCTGAGAGCTCCGTGACGTCGCCCTCTACGCAGTGCCATCTTGGAGACGTCACGTTCAATGTAAAAGGACATGAGACATACAGAACATAAAGTCTCACACACAAACATTCTAAACATTAACTCAGATACTGTACTGGAATAATAATTATAAAAGTCTTTAATACTAGTGCTTTACAACAGTCCAGATGATTATTCCTCTTCAGGCACTTCAGAAGAAACTGTCGTTTATGGGGTAGTCTTGGGAGCCTTGGAATGAATCACGCATTTTACATGTAAAATGCACCTCTACTTATGAAAACTCCAGGTTACGAAAAATGCTCTGGAACGGATTAATTTTATAAGTAGAGGACCGACTGTAATTTGGTTGACACCACAAAATGAATAAAACAAATACCAGTAAAACTCTTTTATTATTCTGTTATTATTCATGGTTTCCACCTCTATTGTAATAAGCACTTACCGTTCCACTTCGCTGGTAACATTTTAAAAAGCGCCCACCCACTCCAATTTTTGAAGTGCCTTGGGCGCTTTATCGCGTCGAATACGGTATAGTCGGCCCTCTATTTTTATTAATCCGAAATTAATCAGTTCCAGAGCCATTTACATGACCAGGAGTATTCGTAAGTAGAGGCACATTTTACACGTGTGATTTGTTCCAAGCCTCCCAAGACTACCCCTTAAACCCTTTAAAAATGATAAAAGTACACAAATTTTTGTATGAAATATGTGTTAAAAGTAAAAGAAAATTATTTATTTAACCAGTTAAACATTTTGTTAACATATTAAACCATTTTATTAACATATTTATTAATGAAACCATTATTACACATTTTTTATGAACGCACATACACACACAACACTGTCCCTCTCTATCTCTCTCTCTCTCTGTCTCTCTCACACAGACAAAACTCTGTCTCTCTGGTGTGTTTTGTGGAGTGGCGTGTTTTGCAGCGCGCAGCTAACGGAGTTTTTGAGACGGGGTGTTGTATTTAAAGCGGAATTACAGTACCTGTTTGAAAGATCAGAGGTCCGGATTCAATATTAACTTGCTTCCTTGCGAGATCGGCGGTCTTGTCCCACGGAGCACTCTGTTTTTCTCTGTATCTCCGCTTTTATCTTTCTTCTGCTTCAGTATTGTTCCGATATAATCGCCTCCGTCACTGTATTTCCGCTTTCGTATTACACACAGTCCTGTGGATCCCTCTGCGCTGCAATCCAAGCATGAAACTCGTCCATCTTGTTTCGCAGGGATTGAACATTTTCAAGCAGTATGACTGGAAGTGCTAACCAAGCACTGGAGACTCTGAGAACTCTGCCTGTGCTTATTGTTAGCCGGGGTGTGGCTAGCATTGAGCTACCATAGCATATTAGCTCATGATAGGAGTTGTTGCGTGCTTAGTTGCCCAAAGCTAAAGCTGCTCATAGCTGTAGTAGGGTCGACTGCTGCATGAGTTCTCAAAACAAGCCAACAGTCAACTCTCCTTCACGCATGTGACAAACAGGAAGTATGGGTAACATTCAGCTGCGTCGTCCATTCTAGCCAATGGGAGGCTAACGGGGCGGGATTTTAGGAGACAGCCAATGAGAGAGCAACTCGCGCATCGTGTGAAATTTTGATTGGCGCAGTTGAATTTTGAATGGCGCAATTGAATTTTCGTAAGAGGAGGTTGTTTTCGTATCCCGGGGACGAAAACTTAGGAAAATGTTTTTCGTAACCCGGAATTTTCGTACCCAGGGGGTTTTGTAAGTAGGAGGCCGTGTGTGTGTGTGTGTGTGTGTGTGTGTGTGTATGTGTGTATATATATATATATATATATATAATCTTCTTTTCCTTTCGGCTTTTCCCTTCAGGGGTCACCACAGCAAATATATTTATGGTGTATGTAAACCAGAAATTATTTGAATGTAACATTTTACTCAGGAAATTTTTATTTGAAATCTGGGAAAACTTGAACTTATATAACAATCCTGACCCTCATCCCTGTGAGTGAAATGTTAATCCTGTCACCCTGTGTTGCAAATACAGTGTCACTTATGAACAGTAAACATCTATTGATTATCTTCTTTCTTTAACAATTCAAAAAAACAAAAAGTTTAACATTCACCATGAGCTTGCTTTATTCTTTCTTTAGTGTGTTAGTCACTCACAATGATGTTGTGAAGATCTCTGACTTTGGAACATCCAAGGAGCTCAGTGATAAAAGCACCAAAATGTCATTTGCTGGTACAGTGGCCTGGATGGCTCCTGAGGTGATACGTAACGAGCCTGTATCTGAGAAAGTGGACATCTGGTAGGTGTCGTGAGTGGCATGATTTAAAGGAAAATACACCGTTCATACATCATATACATCTTTGCTCATTTAAAATATGCTAATGTTATCGCAAGCCTCCCTACAAAAACATGATGTAACATTGTACTGAGAAGTTGCACATGATTCATGTGTTTGTGATAGTCAATACCAAAGTAATTTGTATATGACTGAACAGTGGGTTATACCATCCGTTCATGTAAATAAACCTGTGTTTGTCTGATATATATGAACATAAACTTGTATGTAAAAATGCCTAGTTTTATTTCATTCAGAAATTCATTAGATTATATCTGACTTAGTTTAATAGCTGTATACTGTTGTTTTACCATTATCGTTCTTATATGAACTGATTACTTTATGTACTATTCTTGTGACTTCATGCACTGCAAGAAAGTCTTTTCAAAAAGGTTAATGTGTACTGTCAATCAGATTTGAACAGATTGTAATTTTGAAAATGTAACTAAAAAGCACCTGATGATGAAAATATACACATGTTCATGTGTAACAAGAGAGTTTGGAAGGCTTTCAGTTCTCTTTCAGAAATTTGCCTCATTGATCTAACGTTGTTTACATAAAGCCTTTTTTCACATGACTCAGGAGTGGCATATAAACAGCTGTTGTTATGTAAGCCCACAAGTCCTTGGATTGCAAGTAGAAATGTTTCCTGATTGCTCTCTAGGTCATTTGGTGTGGTGTTATGGGAGCTCCTGACTGGAGAGATCCCTTATAAAGATGTGGATTCATCTGCCATTATCTGGGGGGTAGGGAGTAACAGTCTGCACCTTCCTGTGCCCTCGACCTGCCCTGATGGCTTCAAGATCCTCATGAAGCAGACATGGTGACTACAGAATTATTATTGATTGTTTTTAACCACTTGTCCTCCATTAGTTTCTGCATAAATGGTATTTTCTGTCTGTATTTGAACACAGTGTTAAAAGCATGAATGAAAAGTTAGTTATGACTCAACAAACACTTGATCATGCGACTTAGAAGGGGGTGTTCAGAATATTTCAGGAACGTTCCTGATGTGCAAGGACAAAGCATAGTATAGAAAAGTACATGTAGCAGTAGCCCTCATGAATCAGTATGTTGCACCATCAATATAAGAATCTGTTATGTTTTTGGGCAATTTAAATATTTTACTTTGGACCAGCGTGCACACATCCCATTCTCCATCAAACATGAAATCATGACCTGAGACCCTTGAAATGCTTAACTATAAGCTGCACTGACTGGCAATTGCACATCAAGAGCAGCAGGACTTTGTATATTCCACCCCTCTTGACACGAGAGTGTCACTTGGAACACTTCAACCAAATAATTTGTACATAGCTGTAGATATGCTAAAACATTTCATGGTTCTCTAGTGGGGATCACAAATGCTTGCTGACTGTGCAATCCAGTATGAACAACAATGAGTTAACTGTTGCTTCTCTGCTTTACATGGTTTACCTTGCCCCATGCTGTTCATGCACTACAGAAACAGTCCTGAAATTTTTTATTGTCCATCATATGACATTAAATGAAAAGGCAGACCCTGTGTTTAAGATTCTCACTTCCTGTTCACAGGCAGGGGAAGCCCAGAAACAGGCCATCATTTAGACAGATCCTGCTGCACCTGGACATTGCCTCTGCAGACGTCCTAGGAGCTCCCCAGGAGACATACTTTAAATCTCAGGTTTGTCTTTGTAAAGTTCGACAGTGCACATGCTGCTGACTTTTTTAGAATGAAGAGTTTGAGTTGAGGATGTAAAATGTACTGACAGTGTTTGCATTGCTATCTGATAGCTCCAGGTTAACAGAGCCTGGGCCCAGTTTACACAGGTGTTTCATGTTTTTACTGGGTCTGTTTCTTCTGGGTTTTTAGGTTTCTTCCTACATTCATGCCAGTTGGTGAATTGACTACTGGCCAGTTTACCAAAATTATACTTACAGTGTTACTTCCATTACCTGCTGACTAATTGAATTGCTTTTTAGGCGGAGTGGCGAGAGGAAGTGAAGAAACATTTTGAGAAGATAAAAAGTGAAGGAACGTGCATCCACCGCCTGGATGAAGAGCTTATACGGCGCAGAAGAGATGAACTTAGGTCAGCTACTGCACCGATGCTCCAAAATAAAACTAAAAACTACTTTAAAAATGAATGCCATAATATCTTTCTTGTTGTGTTCTTAGGCATGCACTGGATATTCGGGAACATTATGAAAGGAAGCTAGAAAGAGCTAACAACCTGTACATGGAACTGAGTGCAATCATGCTACAGTTAGAAGTGCGAGAGAAGGAGCTCATGAAGTAGGCGCACCTCAATAACCCTCACCAACATCTCACTGATTATCACAGTGAAATCACTAACATCAGCAATAATTTCAATCTGTAATCGCAGCAACCAGAGAAATAGTACTGTTGTTCAGAACACTGAACTGAACACACACTGTGCTGGAAGACAAGACCTGCTTTCAAGGCTTTTTTTTTGTATATTTGTAGGTGTATGTAATTGTAGGGATTTTTAATTGTTTCCGGTAGGGTTGGGTGGTATATTAGGTATACCTTGTTTTGACGGGAGAAATTGTCCACTGGTAGACACTGCTGACCATTTGTTAGTCCAAGTTTCACTTTGGCAGAAGTTAACTGACATCACTGTTAAGTTTGAAAACAGAAACTGTCGAGAGAGCGTATATAAGCAGTACCAAGATTTGAGTGGGCCCCGATTCTATTCCATGCATGTGCCAATCAAACAACGATCTCACAAAGTATTAAAATGTTTGTCGAAGTATAAAAATGCTTTCACAATGTAGAACAATTGCTTGCCGGTGTGGGTTTTTGCACACAGAACACTGGCACTAGATTAGGAATAATCTTTTTGCCAGAAGCAATCCATATAAGAAGAAATCCCGATGATGGAAGGTATTTACAGATATCATAATTGCACACACGTAAGCATATGGTCCTGAATTATACACTTCAAAAGCTGGTGATCTGAGAGTTGGTCAGCACAGTATGAGAGTATGGCCATTTTAAGCCACTAACTGAATTGATGGCTAAAAAAATAGTATAGGGTGACATAAAAAACCGGGAACTTTTTAACAATCAAATAAAACTAAGAGTGATGGTCGAAAAATATTTGATTCATATGAATTGAAACCTTAAAACATGGCATTCAAAAAACAATTAAGCAATTTTCATTTTTTAATAGTTACTTTTTGTAGATGGAGTCCTCCTGTACACAGGGATGGGAATTTCCCGCCAATCGGTGGATTTCTGCCTTTTTGTAAGTCAAATGGGTCACTTTTGAGATCAATGCAAATCCGGTGTAAAAATCTTGGGGGGGGGGTTAGTGCCGTCATCACTGGTCATATTATATCAAAATCCGAATACGCAAGGTGCTACCCTCGGTTTGTTTATCTGTGTGGTTGTTGATATTGCCTAGTGGAGTGAAACAGCTGGTTCTGGTTTATTGCACGTGTCAGGCATCGTGATATGATATGCCAGTCTGGTCATCTTGCCGTAGGCCCGTGGCACAGAGAGCAAATGTCAGATCATCAACGGAAGTGATCGAGCAGCAGTATGTAATAATATGACTATGAATGATATTATTTAAGTCTTATTATAGTATTAAATTATAAAGCTTCGTGTACATTAATAAAATCTACTGATATTATTAAACTCGGCATGCCACGGATAGGCCTACCAGTACACAGTTTAAAGCAGGGGTAGGGAACCTATGGCTCGCGAGCCAGATTTGGCTCTTTTGATGACTGTATCTGGCTCTCAGATAAATCAAGTGGCCTTTCTTAACAGAATAACGAATACACAATTTCAGTAATTTAAATAAAAAAAAAAAAAAAGCCATCAAATAAAACAAAAACATGAATTGATCTTGCGCATTTAAATCTATTCATTTATTTTCGATGCCACGTTACTGTGGTGCGAAGCAGAGAGCCAATCCTTTCTGTATGTGGGCGGGTCCGACACCATCAAGCGACAATAAAATTAGCTTAAAACTTAAAATTAGCTCAAAAACTTCGCTTGGTGTTTTTGAGTAAAGAAATAAATTTCCCTTGTTTTTGATCAGCTCATTTGCACAAAGCCAAGCACAGCTGGCAAGCAAACACAAATGGACAGACATGGAAAAACTTCAACCCGCAGACCGGCTGATTGCCAAAACTTGGGACGCGCTTCCTGTCACATAAACACTGCAGCGTGTGAGTCCTGTTGTGTCGAGTCCTCACCTCGTATCAATCAGACTATAAAGCCATCAGTAAAACCATGCAGCACCAGAAGTCGCATTAATAGTAAGCAGTGCTGTAGTGGTGGGTATACGCCGTTACACGCCAAGTACCCACTTGTTTTAGTGGCTGAGTTGCGTATACTGACTTAATTTGGTCTACTTTATAGTGGATCAACAAAAATTTCCGTGACTGTTAAATAAAAAGCGGAGATGAAGTAATAAATAGTTTCAAAGCCAAAGCTGCACCCACCCCGCGCTCCATGCACCTCCGCCCACTTCGTGAATGAGGTGCTGTTGCGCGCCTAGGTCGCTTCACTGCCATCGTGGACTCACTTATTTTTTGACAACTACAACACTGAGAGTAAGAAGTACTTTTCATATGAGTAAATAACTTCATTATGACAATGTCATTTAAAATAAATTCAGTCTTATTATACTCTAAAATCGTTGGTCTTCTCTTTCAATTTAGTTGTATTCAGTATTAATATACGAGTCCTTCTCAAAAAATTAGCATATTGTGGTAAAGTTCATTATTTTCTGTCATGTACTGATAAAAATTAAACTTTCATATATTTTAGATTCATTGCACACCAACTGAAATATTTCAGGTCTTTTATTGTTTGAATACTGATGATTTTGGTATACAGCTCATGAAAACCCAAAATTCCTATCTCAAAAAATTAGCATATCATGAAAAGGTAGTCTAAACGAGCTATTAACCTAATCATCTGAATCATCCAAGTAACTCTAAACACCTGCAAAAGATTCTTGAGGCTTTTAAAAACTCCCAGCCTGCTTCATTACTCAAAACCGCAATCATGGGTCAGACTGCCGACCTGACTGCGGTCCAGAAGGCCATCATTGACACCCTCAAGCAAGAGGATAAGACACAGAAAGAAATCTCTGAGTGAATAGGCTGTTCCCAGAGTGCTGTATCAAGGCACCTCAGTGGGACGTCTGTGGGAAGGAAACAGTGTGGCAGAAAACGCTGCACAACCAGAAGAGGTGACCGGACCCTGAGGAAGATTGTGGAGAAGGGCCGACTCCAGACCTTCGGGGACCTGGGGAAGCAGTGGACTGGGCTACAGGTGCCGCACTCCCCAGGTCAAGACACTTTTGAACCAGAAACAGTGGCAGAAGCGCCTGACCTGGGCTACAGAGAAGCAGCACTGGACCGTTGCACAGTTGTCATCATCATCATCATCATCTTCTTCCGCTTAGTCCAGGGTCGGGTCGCGGGGGCAGCAACCTTAGCAAAGAGGTCCAGACATCCCTCTCCCGAGCTACTTCCTCCAACTCTCCCGGGGGGACACCGAGACGGTCCCAGACAAGCCGAGAGACATAGTCCCTCCAGCGTGTTCTAGGTCGACCCCGGGGTCTCTTCCCGGTTGGACATGCCCAAAACACCACACCAGGGAGGCGTCTGGGGGGCATTCTGACCAGATGCCCGAGCCACCTCAACTGGCCCCTCTCAATGCGGAGGAGCAGCGGATCTACTCCGAGATCTACTCTATCTCCTATCTCTAAGGGAGAACCCCGCCACCCGGTGAAGGAAGCTCATTTCAGCCGCTTGTATCCGTGATCTTGTTCTTTCGGTCATTACCCAAAGCTCATGACCATAGGTGAGGGTTGGAACGTAGATCGACTGGTAAATTGAGAGCTTTGCCTTACGGCTCAGCTCCTTTTTCACCACGACAGACCGGTACAGGTATCGCTTAACAGCAGAGGCTGCAGCGATCCGTCTGTCGATCTCTCGCTCCATCCTTCCCTCACTCGTAAACAAGACTCCAAGATACTTAAACTCCTCCACTTGGGGCAGGACCTCATTCCCGACCCGGAGGGTGCATTCCACCATTGTCCGATTGAGAACCATGGCCTCGGACTTGGAGGTACTGATCTTCATCCCGGCTGCTTCGCACTCAGCTGCGAATCGCTCCAATGAGAGCTGGAGGGCCTGACTTGATGAAGCCAAAAGGACAACATCATCCGCAAAAAGCAGAGATGATATCCGATGGCCACCAAACCAGAACCCCTCATCGCCTCGACTGCGCCTAGAAATTCTGTCCATAAAAATTATGAACAGAATCGGTGACAAAGGACAGCCTTGGCGGACTCCAACTCCCACTGGAAACGAATCCGACCTGCTGTTACCAATACGGACCAAACTCTGGCTCCGGTGATACAGCGACCGAATAGCTCGTAGCAACGGATCCGGAACGCCAGATTCTCGAGCACGCCCCCCAAGATCTTTCGAGGGACACGGTCGAAAGCCTTCTCCAAATCCACAAAGCACATGTGGACAGATTGGGCAAACTCCCATGCCCCCTCCAGAATCCTGTGGAGCGTATAGAGTTGGTCAAGAGTGCTGCGGCCAGGACGAAAACCACATTGTTCCTCCTGAATCCGAGGTTCGACTATCGGTCGGATCCTCCTCTCTAGTACCCTGCATAGACTTTCCCAGGTAGGCTGAGGAGTGTAATTCCCGATAATTGGAACACACCCTCCGGTCCCCTTCTTAAAAATTGGGACCACCACCCCAGTTTGCCAATCCAGAGGTACAGCCCCCGATGACCATGCGATGTTGCAGAGACGTGTCAGCCAAGACAGTCCTACAACATCCAGAGCCCTGAGATATTCCGGGCGGATCTCGTCCAACCCCGGAGCTCGACCACAGAGGAGCTTTTGACAACCTCAGTGACCTCCACTCCAGTGATGGGCGGACCCTCACCCGAACCCCCAGGGTCGTCCTCTTCCACGGAGGGCGTGTTGGTGGGATTGAGAAGGTCCTCAAAGTATTCCCTCCACCTCTCAACAACATCCCCAGTCAAGGTAAGCAGCTCCCCACCTCCACCGTAAACAGTGTTTGTGAAGAACTGCTTCCTCCTGAGGCGTCGGATGGTGGCCCAGAACCTTTTTGAGGCCAACCGATAATCACTCTCTAGGCCCTCACCGAACTCCTCCCACGCCCGAGATTTTGCATCTGCGACAGCCTCGGCTGCAGCACGTTTGGCCTGCCGGTACCCGTTTGCTGCCTCGGGAGTCCCACAGGCTAATAAAACCCGATAGGCCTCCTTCTTCAGCTGGACGGCCCCTTCACCGCAGGTGTCCACCACCGGGTTCGGGGATTGCCGCCACGACAAGCACCGACGACCTTACGGCCACAGCTATGGGCTGCCGCCTCAGCAATGGAGGCACGAAACATGGCCCATTCGATTCCATGTCCCCGCCTCCTCCGAACGTGGTTGTAGCTCTGCCGGAGGTGGGAGTTAAAGGCCTCTCGGACAGGGGCTCCGCCAAACGTTCCCAGCAGACCCTGATTACACGCTTGGGCCTGCCAGGTCTGGAAGGCAACCTCCCACACCACCGGCCAACTCACCACCAGGTAGTGATCGGTAGACAGCTCAGCTCCTCTCTTCACCCGAAAGTGTCCAGAACATATGGTCGCAAGTCCGATGACACGACTACAAAGTCAATCATCGAACTGCGACCTAGGGTGTCCTGGTGCCAAGTGCACTTATGGACACCCTTATGTTCGAACATGGTGTTCGTGATAGACAAACTATGACAAGCACAGAAGTCCAACAACGACACACCATTCGGATTCAGACTGGAGAGGCCGTACCTACCGATCACACCCTTCCAGGTCACACTATCGTTGCCCACATGGGCGTTGAAGTCTCCCAAGACAACGAGCGAGTCTCCCGAGGGAGCGTTCTCCAACACCCCCCCCAAAGACTCCAAAAAGGGTGGGTACTCTGAACTGTCATTTGGTGCATAAGCACAAATAACAGTCAGGACCCGTCCCCCACCCGAAGACGGAGGGAAGCTACCCTTTTCGTCAACCGGGAGAACCCCAACATTTGGGCACCGAGACGGGGGCAACAAGAATACCCACACCGGCTCGCCGCCTCCCCATGAGCAACTCCAGAATAGAAGAAGGTCCAGCCTCTTTCGAGATGGATGGTTCCAGAGCCCAAGCTATGCGTTGAGGTGAGCCCGACTATATCTAGTCGGTATCTCTCCACCTCACGCACCAAATCAGGCTCCTTTCCCGCCAGAGAGGTGACATTCCATGTCCCGAAGGTCAGAGTAAGTAGCCGAGGATCAGTCTGACAGAACCCATGCCTTTGGCTGCCACCCAACTCACACTGCACCCGACCCCTAAAACTCCTCCCACGGGTGGTGGGTCCATGGGAGGGCGGACCCATGTCTCCTTTTCGGCTGGGCCCGGCCAGGCTCCATGGGCATAAGCCCGACCACCAGGCGCCGCCGAGCCCCTCCCCTGGGCCTGGCTCCAGGAGGGAACCCCGGTGACCCGCGTCCGGGCAAGGGAGACTGATTCCTATGTTGTCTCGTGTCTTAGGGGTTTGTTTTGAACCGCACTTTGTCTGGACCTTCACCCCGGACCTGTTTGCCTTGGGTGACCCTACCAGGGGCATTTGCCCCCGACAACATAGCTCCTAGGATCATTAGGTCACGCAAACCCCTCCACCACGATAAGGTGGCGATTCAAGGAGGGGCACAGTTGTCCAAAGTACTTTTTTCGGATGAAAGCAAATTTTGCATGTCATTCGGAACTCAAGGTGCCAGAATCTGGAGGAAGACTGGGGAGAAGGAAATGCCAAAATGCCTGAAGTTCAGTGTCAAGTACCCACAGTCAATGATGGTCTGGGGTGCCATGTCAGCTGCTGGTGTTGGTCCACTGTGTTTTATCAAGGGCAGGGGCAATGCAGCTAGCTATCAGGAGATTTTGGAGCACTTCATGCTCACAGTGCCAAAACCACTGCCAAATGGTTTACTGACCATGGTATTACTGTGCTCAATTGGCCTGCCAACTCTCCTGACCTGAACCCCATAGAGAATCTGGGGGATATTGTGAAGAGTAAGTTGAGAGACACCAGACCCAACACTGTGGATGAGCTTAAGGCCGCTATCGAAGCATCCTGGGCTTCCATAACACCTCAGCAGTGCCACAGGCTGATTGCCTCCATGCCACGCCGCATTGAAGCAGTCATTTCTGCAAAAGGATTCCTGACCAAGTATTGAGTGCATAACTGAACATAATTATTTGAAGGTTGCCTTTTTTGTATTAAAAGCACTTTTTTTATTGGTTGGATGAAATATGCTAATTTTTTGAGATAGGGATTTTTGGTTTTTCTTTACTTTTTTGCCAAAATTATCAATATTAATACAATAAAAGTCTTGAACTACTTCAGTTGTGTGTAATGAATCTAAAATATATGAAAGTCTAATGTTTATCAGTACATTACAGAAAATAATGAACTTTATCACAATATGCTAATTTTTTGAGAAGGACTAGTGTACACTGGCTCTCAGAGGATTAGATTTTAAAATGTCTTTTTTTTTTCTTTTTTTTTTTTTTGGCTCTCTTAGTCAAAAAGGTTCCCGACCCGTAGTTTAAAGTATTTGAAATTAAAACTAGGCCCACTGTAGGCCTATAACTCTAAATAATTTTAATAATTAATTTTCATAAGGTTCTCTTTAAAAATATTCCATCCAGGAGACATCAATTAAGCTCCTTTTTGTAAGAACAGTAAAACCTCCGCTGACGAACGCTTAAGCTCACGAACTTTTCGCCTCAAGAACATTAAATTTGCGAGCATATAGTCTCTGCTGACGGACTAGTTTTCGGCGGACGAATCAAACCATGCGGTCGAACAGCGCCACTGTGGTGGCCACGAGAAGCTGACGCATGCTCACGGCGTCACAGTTCGTCACCCCCTTTCTTTGAGTGCGGAAGTGGTTTGTGTTTGATAGACATTTTGGACCATATTGAGTGTACTTTTGCTATTATGGGACCGAAAAAGACCCCACCACAGGCGGAGATCATTGAAAAACACGAACGAGGTGTGCGTTTGTGTGACTTAGCGTCCCAGTACCAGTACGCTAAGTCTACCATTGCTCCCATCCTTAAGAACAAGGAAGCTATTAAGGGTACGTGTGTGGCTTAGGGTGTTTCCAAACAGTAGGCGTTTCCAAACACTCCTTCCAAACAGTAAGTCCCTCCCTCCCTCCTCCTCCCACTCCATTCCATCAAGCCATCAACTACCATCACAAAGGTAAATAAAACGACTTTATTATACAGTACAGTTTATTTCTTTAATTACAATACAATAGCACATTTATTATACATAAAATAAGGTATATTTTTGTGTAGTTTTAAGGCTTATTTAGTAGAAAATTATGTTTTATGGGGACCTGGGAACGGATTATTCTCATTTTAATGGTTTCTTATGGGAAATAAATGTTCGGAAGACGAACTTTTCGCCTTACATACACTTTCTGGGAACCAATTATGTTCGTGAGCTGAGGTATCACTGTATAGCCCCAAACCTTTTGGGGGGCTTTGCCACCCTGAACCCTCTAGCAAGGATGCTGTCCCCACACCCCTGCAGGGGGCCTAGGGGGGCCCCCTTGACCCTTGCCCATTTTTCCTCCTTTTCCATAAAGGCTTGTTCTCATCCCTGTGTACTAATGCATTCTTGAAATCTGCTGTGGAGATTCCTCATTGACCACTGCAACATCCCAGTGGAGATACTGTGAATTTCATTCTCGGAATTCCAGAGTTCTTGGTCGAGTCGTGTACACTTTACTCTTGGGATAGCCACACAAGAAAAAAATCACAATGATGTCTTAAGTTGTAAAAACGTCAGAACTCCCTCTGCGCAGCTGTCAAACTATCACTGTTTTTGGAAAACATTTTTATGGCTAATGCACGCTGTTGCCCATTTCACTGATCCATGGTTACTAAAATGGCGGACTGTTTACTTGCTTAAGGTCACTGTCTCGCACTGCTGCCACTTGCTCATGTCTGCCAATACACACTTCAAAAATTCCCGTTTTTTGGGTCTCCCTGTATATTGTGATATATACCGACAGTTTGATAAAATGATTTTTTCCATGATAGATTTTTACCCTACCAACCACTCCGGTCTTCTTTTTTTTTCCTCCCACAAAATTGATATAAACACTACAAAGTGAGCACTTTTAATCATTACATGGGTAATCCACTAAGCCAAACTAGAACCTTAATTTCCTTAAATTTTAATGAGTTTATGTAAAGAGAAATTACTCCAAGTTTGTTTCAAAATAAATGTTTCTACATAACATGTTATACTATAATAATAGGTCTGTTATGTGCAAGCATGGCGGCACGGTGGCGTAGTGGTTAGCACGTCCGCCTCACAGCAAGAAGGCCTGGGTTCGATTCCTGGCTTGGGCGTTTCTGTGTGGAGTTTGCATGTTCTCCCCGTGCTTGCATGGGTTTCCTCCAGGTACTCCAGTTTCCTCCCACAATCCAAAGACATGCATCGTGGGTTAATTGACCATTCTAAATTGCCCGTAGGTTCGCATCGTGCAGAAGGCAATGGCAAACCACTGCAGTAATCCTGCCAAGACAACCTCCATGAAGATGATACCCAGGGCGTTATCCTTCATGGCGGGTCGCCAATGGTTGTCCTACGACTCCGGCACTAGATAGATAGATGTGCAAGCACAGCTTGTGATGCTTTCCAGAATTTTACAGAACTTTATTTCATCATGAAAGGAAAGAAAATGAGATTGTACTTTGTGAGCTGTGTATTCTTGCTGTGTGTGTGTACAGAATTAATTTCAGCTTTAATCACCAGGGGATTAATAAAAATGCATAAATCTCAACTTGGGCCTGGGCTGTACCTGAGTACAACCATCTCACTGCAATTTTAATTTCATTTAATCTCCTTTCATATTAATGCCAGCTTAGGTTCAACTCAGACTCGCTCATAACAACACAGCTATTATTATTATTATTATTACATTATGTTGGTGGTGGTGGTGGGGTTAAATTTTTATATGTTAAATTATAATGCTGTCTTTAATGAACAAAGTAAATTTCTGACCCTGGATTGTTGTGCTGCTGTTTCGAGCAGACGGGAGCAAGCTGTGGAGAAAAAATACCCAGGCACATACAAACGCCACGTGGTGCGACCCATTGTACGTCCCAATGCTGTCGAAAAGCTCATCAGGAAGAAAGGCAGCGTGAACCACAAACCCGGTACACAGACTCCCAAGAGGTAGTTGTTACACAGTGTATTTGTTTAAGTCAGTTTAGAAAAAGGATTTCTGCACACACTGCTTTAAAAGTGGATGCATCAGGCAAAATAATAATGTGGTTTATAATTAGCCTGTTTGATGGAAAAAAAAGAAAAGTATTGACAGTGGCTAACCCCTGCTTGCAATAATCACCAGAAATAATGTTTCTCCCTTGCACAGTGGTAATGTTAATTGGACTGTGTGTGTGTGTGTGTGTGTGTGTGTGTGTGTGTGTGTGTGTGTGTGTGTGTGTGTGTGTGTGTATGTGTGTGTGTGTGTGTGTGTGTGTGTGTGTGTGTGTGTGTGTGTGTGTACAGGGATCGCTCACTTTCCATGTTTAATTGGGACTGAGATCCCCCCACGACCACTGAATTTCGCGAAGTAGGATCAACCCCCCCACAGCCCCCCTGACTGACGTATATGTATATATAATATCAATAAATACATATTCAAAGCTACAAATGCTTATAATAACAATTAAACATTTAAAAATAACATAAGATAAATAAAATATAAATACACACACATGCAGATGGTATTGCATGAGAAGACGACGACGCACATACATATGCGCGTGCACACACAAGTGCAACAATGAAATTAGTTTTTTGATCTGAGATTTTGGGTTGTTTTTGTTTTGTGTTCGTTTCGGGTTTTTGGTGTTTTTTGCATAGTTGGTCTTGTTTTTGTGCATTTTCCTTCATGTTTCCCCTATTCTTCCTTAATTTCCTTATTTTTTAATTCAATTATTATTATTATTATTATTATTATTTTTAAAAAACGCGATGCACTGAAGCCACATGAATTGAAGCGCGAAGTAGCAAGGGATTCCTGTACAGGAGCCCCTTGACTATTCGCAGTTTTGCTCCCACGGTTTGAGTATTTGCTGACTGCCGAGCAACCGGCACATGATACAAATTCAGCCAATGGCTGTCCTCCTTTCTCCTGATTGGTTGAGCTCATGTCCCGCCGCTTTTTCCTCATTCGCACACAAGTTGTCAATGAGCCTCTTTTTTCTGTGTGTTTTAATTACCAGTTAAGCTCCATGATATCACTCAAACGCTATGCGTCTTCTCTTTCTAAGCGATAGAAAACGCTGGATGTCTCTTCTGAAGAAATAAGACTTTCTCCTGAGAAACGACGGTTTTCTCTGAACTGTGTATTAAAATCTTTTTCAATTATTGTTCCAGTACAGTACCTAAGTTCATGTTTATGTGTGAGATTTTATGTTCTGTAGCATGTTTAACAAACAACACCAAAAGGATAAACTTTATTACAGTACTCTTCATGTCCTTTTACATTGAAGTTGGAGTGACGTTTTACGTTTTTTTTTCTTTCAAAAAAAATTGTCAAATTTTGAGTTAAGACATACCTACGTAGTACGCTGACTTAATGACGCAATAACGTAATGACACTGCGTCCATTATTTACAAACGACAGACTGAACGTGCCTCTCCTTCCCAGTTCAGTTATATATACACACGTCATTTTATATATATATATATATATATATATATATATATATATATATATATATATATAAAACATGGGTGCAAGTCTCATACAAAGAGATGAATTAACTATCTGCTCGGATCGACGCAATCTATCTTGCACACTCAGTTAAGCAAAGAGAGTTGTAAAATGAATGAAAACCCGAATCCGAAAGAAAGAGAACTGTTCGCTCTGCTGGTGATTCACACCAGTGCAGGCTGAGTACTAAACCAGTATTCAACTGCGCCCTTGCTCACTTGAAAGGCCGGAAGTCCGTATAACCTGCGCTTTGTGTCGAGCACAAATAAGTGCACTACTTTCGGTGTTGAGCGCCTCACATATTGTAAGCATTGATTGGCTGTTTTAAGCTCCATGTGAAGTGACTCGGCTCAGCTTCATGTAAAGTGACCCTCGGAACCATTTACAAGCAGAAAGCTCGCATCATAGAGAATGTTAAAGGTTATATTTGATACTGTATTTGATATTTGATGAGTGAATTTGATTAAAATGTATCTATTTTAAATTATTTTGCTTGAATTTAATTTATTTGAAATTAATGTTGATATTATTTTGATATATTTGATAGTATTTTACAATGTTATGTTTATAATAATTGATTTAGGGATGTTTTATGAGATACAGTAATGGTATTTATGGATGTATAGTGCAGTATGAGCGTCATACATCACTGTAACAACTTGCGTTCACTTTCAACTTATCTTCGGCCATCCAGAACCAATTAAAAATTTAAGTCGGGGAGCCTCTGTATATATGTATATATATATAATATATACGTGTGTGTGTGTGTGTGTGTGTGTGTGTGTGTATATATATATATATATATATATATATATGTGTGTGTGTATATGTGTGTGTGTATATATATATATATATATATATATATATATATATATATGTGTGTGTATGTATATGTGTGTATGTGTATATATATATATATATATATATATATATATATATATATATATATATATATATATATATATATATATGTGTGTGTGTATGCGTGTGCGTGCACACAGTTGTGTTCAAAATAATAAAAGCACTCAGACATCACTAGCCTGATCAATCACTGTGTTTGGTAGAAATGATATTTCTACAGGACAAATAATTTACTCCCAAGTGTAGTAGAGTAATAGAATCCAACAAACCCAACAGTCATAACATGCATGCTGCTTGTTCTGAATCACTTCTTGAAAGCAGAGTGTTCAAAATAATAGCGGTATGGAGTCAATTAGTGAGATCATTAATTCTTTGAAGTACACGTGGCAATTATTTCCCTTATTTAAAGAAAGAAGTCAGCAAATGTTGTACATGCTGGTTCTAGTGCATTTCTCTCACATTCTGAGGGGAAAATGGACATTCCAGACATTAAGAAGAACAGCATACCTTGATGAAGAAGTTGATTAATGAGGGGCAAACATATAAATAAGTGCATAAAAGTAATAGGTTGCTCATGTCAACGAAACCCTGAAAGACATGGAAGAAAGTGAAAAACTACCATTCGAATGAAGAAGAGCCAAAATGACAAGATCTCGGCCAACAATCAGCTCCGGGAAGATCAAAGAAGGTCTAAAGTTACCTGTGAGTCCTGTTACAATTAGAAGACGCCTATGTGAAGCCGAGCTATCAGCAAGACGCCCTCGCAAAGTCCCACTGTTAAAAAAGACGTGTGATGTGGAGGTTACAATTTGCCCAAGAGCACATTGACTGGCCTAAAAAGAAAAGGCTTTTTGTAGATTGAGGAAAGTAAGAGTTTTTCTTTTTGGGCCTAATGGCTGGAAACAGTTTGTCATACGACCCCCAAACACTGAATTTAAGCCATGGTACACTGTGAAAACAGAGAGTCATGGTGGTGTAAGCATCATGATATAGGGATGTTTCTCATACTATAGTGTTGGGCCTATCTGTTGCATACCAGGAATCATGGATCAGTTTGAATCTATCAGAATACTTGAAGAGGTCCTGCTGCCTTATGCAAGGAAATGGGTGTTCCAACAAGACGATGACCCCAAATGCATCAGTCAACAGGTAACATCTTGGTGCCAGACCAACAAGATGCAGTTTCTGAGGCAAAACCAAGAAATGGAGAAGTACTGTGGAATATTTCCCAATCATCCTTGGCTGGAAAACCTGCTCACATGTGCCAGCAGCTGATTGACTCCAAGCAACACAGATGTACAGCAGTTCTCAGAAACAGTGTATATACTCTACAACTGAATATTAGTTCAGTGATTTAAAGGAAGGCAAAATCTGACATTTTTCAGTTTATACAGTGAATGTTTGAGTTTGTAAAGAGAATGCAGACACTTTTTTTTTTTAATAGTCTAATCTTCACTTATTAATTTCTTACAAGGAATAACACAAATTTTCATACACTTCATGTTTTGATTTGGAGTAGAACATGTAGTGTTCCCAATGCATTTGTCTATATGGACATAAAAATAAAAGCTATTATAAGGATTTTTGAGCTTTATTCACTTTTGTCACACTGCCATTATTTTGAACACTGTGTGTGTGTGTGTGTGTGTGTATGTGTGTGTGTGTGTGTGTGTGTGTGTGTGTGTGTGTGTGTGTGTGTGGGCGCAGTTACATTTTTACATATATTTTTTTATGAGCTCTTGTCATCTTTGGCTTTCATGGATTGATGTGCTTTATGTATTGCCTCTTCCTGCAGGCCTGATCTGCTGCGTTCTGACGGAATCTCCAGTGTGGAAGCTTTCCCAGTGTCCTCCCCTCTCTCAGGCAGCCCAAGGGTTTCCACTCCTCCTGGGAAAGCACGGTACCGCAGTAAACCACGCCACCGCCGCACCAACAGCAAGGGCAGCCACAACGAGTTCAACGGTGCCCTGAAGCCCAATGTCAACACTGCTGAGGAACAGCAACCACTACAGCCTCAGCAGAACCATCACAACCCCCCTCCTCTTCATAATCATCATCATCCTCATCTGCTATCACATGAGAGCCCTTTGCTCCCTCTGCAGAGACGAGACAACACATCAGCATTATGCGCCAGCGAGCTGCGCTACTTCGGTCCTGCTGCAGCACTACGCAGCCCTCATACTGAGCACCTTCAGCGCTCCAGCCCTGACCTCATCAACACTACACTGGAGGTTGACGCACGGCATGTAGCAGCCGGGTTAGCTGCACTTTGTCCCTGCTGTCAGGGTCAACCACTTCCTGGATGCTTGCGGTGTCAGGACATGTTACCTGACTGCTCCTTGGTTAATACATATGAGGGTCCCGACAGAGAGGGAATGGAGGGACAGCAACAACCAGAGCACAGCAGCTCTCCACAGAACAGTCTCCCGCGTACGCTCCGACCTCTCAGCAAGGTGAGTCAACAGAACCAGAAAAATTTTTCAAAGAAGGACTTGAGTGTGTGTGGTGCTGATAGTGTGATGTATATGATTTGAGCTTCTCGGTTCCACTTAAGAGAAGTTGTACTGCAACAGCACACGAACTCATTAGTTTAGAAAAGAACCACATGTTCCTGTAATGGTCAGTTGTTCTTATGTAGTGTATAATACTGCCAAAAATCCACAGATATTAATATTTGTAGTTAAATTGCAGCTTGACTGATTTTCACACCAGGAAAAAAACAAATGACAAATAAATAAATTAAATATGACTTAAGAGCATGTTTGTACAAAATAATATTCACATTCCGAGAGAGAGAGAGAGAGAGAGAGAGAGAGAGAGAGAGAGTGTCTGTGTAGTAGGTGTGAATGTGAGCTAACTTTCTGCATCCTTATCAGGCTGGGGATGACTCATCTGAGGAAGAGGAAGGTGAGGTTGACAGTGAAGTGGAGTTTCCACGGCGACCGAGGTAATGTGTTGCTCTGTATTTATGAATATTGACCAGCAGTGTGTTCTTTATGGGTGCTGATGTTTCTTCCAGACTGCATTAGGGTTGCTGATTTAATTACCATTGATCAAGCCCATACAGTGAATTTACACTGCAGTGTTTTATATATATATATATATATATATATATATATATATATATATATATATATATATATATATATCCCGGCCAGGTCATACCATAAGACGTTAAAATTTGGCAGTTGTTGCTTCCTGCTTGGCGCTCAGCATCAAAGGATAGAACAACGCAATAACTGGCGCTGCACAGTGGCGACAGGTGCCCAGAGCACAAATCATATTTCAATG